>OX456986.1:52377410-52977410 GCA_949752695.1 Melanostoma scalare
AAGTAAAAACATGTACTGAGTTATATATGCCTCAATAAAACTACTTACTTACTTACTATTTCTGGTTGAATGGACGTGAACAAGCAAAACTGCCGTATTTGTTGTGAAGAACAGCCAGAAACATTACAAGAGCTACCAATTCACCCAGAAAAGGTCACTGTTTGGTGCGGATTATGAACTACCGGAAACATTAAGCTGTATTTCGTCAAAGATGATACAAATCGCAACGTTACTGCGATGGTGATGGGGAGTGCTTACTTTGATTAAAAACAATCTTTTTATGCGCAAAACGGAAGAGTTTGACTTCCATGACATCTGGTTTCAACAACACGGTGCTACATACCACACAGCATCCTAAACAATGTACCAATTGAGAAGCTAGGTTACAGGTGGCGCCCAACGTGGGGTTTATTTCACGTTTGAGGCCGGTCAAATGCCCGACTAAATCGTGCGGTTAAACTCTTCTAAACTATTTTTTGTTGTGCTTTGTTAAGGTTCATGTCTTTGGGGACAAGTCTGATAGACGCACTGGAACCCGACATTGAAGCATTTATTCGTAAGATAGAGGTCGAAATGTTGGACTATGCCGAAAATGGACTAAGAGGATGGACCATTTGAGGAGCAGCTGCGGGCGGCCAACATTTGCAATTCAAGCACAGGTGTTACGTATTTTTTTTTTTAAATTTTACGTATTTTGTTTCTTTTTTTCAGGTTGCTTTTAAAAAAACACTCAAACACTCAAAAAATTAAGAAGATGAATACAAATTCAATCCAAATACCCTTCAAGCAATTTGGATAGAAAGGACAAATCCTATAAGATTTTCTACTATGAAACAGATCATAAACAATCATTGAAGAAGGTGAGATGACCAGGTGGAGTCTCCCAAGCATTCAAAATCCCAGTAGGTTTACACCAATGAAGTCTTTTGAATCCTTTGTTTTTCTTTTTTTTTACATTCCAGGACTACCTGCTGGAAGATAAAGTACAGAACACTAAAGTATATCAATATTTTTTAATGACAATGGAGCCATCACAAGCACGGATCCCACGATTTAGAAAGAAGTGGGTACCGCATTAGCCATAAAAATGACTGTGTACTTTGTGTTGCATGTTTTCTAGTCCCGTTATACCTGTTCCAGAAGTTGGTTCGAATATAAATGTGCTTCCTAAGAGAGAAAAACTTTGGGAATCTGAGATATATGCTGAATAGTAAGCAATTTGTGGTCAATCACTTAAAAAGCACAATGTAAACGAAGATTCAAAAACGGATGAGACGCATTTTGAGGCCAAGATAGTGTGACAAAGGGGTGGTTTACTGGGAAAGATAAATAGGACTTGTAATCCTATAAGACACATCACAAAGAAGATACTGCTTCTCAGCCAGCTCCACCATTTTGAAAACCAGCGAAGAAATCAATAAATAGAGCAACAAACAACGCTACGGATCATCAAGGATCTCGCAACCACACAAAGATGCAAACTTAGTTAAGTTCGTTAGTAGTAATTCGTAACTAGACACCCCCTTCGACCCTTTCCGTATAAGCAAACAGTAAATTTAAGGATTTTCCCGCTGGAGGCAATACCTCCATCAGGACCATCATTCTTGGATATTGAAAAAGAAAATTATAATATTGTAATGTATCATTTGTAAAAAATAAAGAAGGAGTTGAATTGAATTGAAATAATGAAAAAGAGGACGAACTGGATTCAACAAAAGAAAGGAGATTTTGAAAGACCTTGGTGGTTATCTTTTCGTATTTCTATATGCTTACCGATGAGTTATCATCTCATTATTTTTCGGCAAAAAACAACACAGCGCAATGATTTCGATGAAGAACACATAGAAATAGCGAAATATTAAGACACTCAGAAGAAAGCAGTGCTACCGCTTGTACAACATCAGTGCATTTTCAGTGAATTTTCATAAAGAAAATACATTTTTCCAAACCAATTGCTCAAAAAATTTCGAATACATTTCTTCTCTTGTCATCGCTTGGCAATTTATGTCCGGATTCAAATGCTAAAATTTGTTAACTCATTCAATTTACATTTCGTTCAATTATCAGTTTATCACAATTTGAGTGTTCATCGTTGCTGAGGACAAAGTATCTTGATTGCAACAACCAACCACTTTGCAATTTTCTCCAACTCAACTATACAACTTTTAACTTGTGGTAAAAGGGAAGGAGGTGGTTTCCCTTGTACGAGTGCCATACTATCATCACCATTAACATCTTCTTCATTGCAAGCGTGTCGTTGTCGACTTCGTTTTCCTGCTCCTGATGGTATAGTCCCCGGGATAAGAAAACAAAAAATAAAAACTAAGTAAATGGCAAACCACATCCAAGTCATTTAGCACTACGATGAAGAACTAAAGTGGTATTTCCAGTGCTGCAACTATTTTGGAATTCGGAGCACGCACAAAGTGATGATGCTGTTCTCTTTCCTGTTATAGCTGGGCCATCTCTTGGATGAAAAGTGTTTTTTTTTCTCTTTTCTTTTTGTCAAACTAAGAAATGGAAAACGAGGTTAGGAGGCAAGTTTATCGATTTGCGTGTGTCTTAAGTTGGAGAAAGTGGTCAAAGCGACAAAGTTGTTTTCAAGGATCGTAATTTTAATGAGTTACAAGTGCAAATGCAAGAAATGGTTGGCAGTTAATGGACGTATCCGTCACGGGTGAGTCTCATTTGATTTGAAGCAAAGTTGCAATTGAGTTGATAAAAACTATTACTAAACGTTTCTAATCAGCTCGTTAACTTGAGTTTGTAAGGAGTATTTAAAAGCTGATGGAGTCCCTAGTTCATTTGAAGACCCTGAACTTTAGAACTAAGCGCGCACGAAAGAGTGTTGAATAGCAAGCCAGTTGTTTTGTCTAAAATTTGTCCTTGGCATCGTTGAACTTGCCAAATTCCTTAAATAAAGAAAAGGCCAATTGAAAAATCATTGTGCACATGCTTTGTGCCTGTCTACATTATATTTCTAGGCCTACCCTAAAGTACACGTCCAGGAATGCAGTTCGCAAATAGCGGATTTTCGCATCAAAATATGCCACGCCCCACCAATGGAGCAAAGAAATCGAAGTATGAAATACTTCACAGCCGCAGTCGTCCCAAGTTGACAATCCAAGAACTAGGTTTAATTTTCTTTTAATCATGTAAATCCAGCAGAAGTAACAAAAACTAAATTAAATGATAATATTTAATTACAAGTGTTTTCTTTATACGTGTACCTCCTTGCATGAAAAAGCTAATTACACGTAGTAGTCGTGTAGACGTGTGGTATTTAAATACACGTGTAAATGAAAATACACGTCTAGTTTTTTTTTATCTGACGGGGCTGTGATTCGGTCCAAAATCAAAAATCAATAGGTCATTGAAATGCACGCCTTACATTTTGGACAAGATAATTTTCAATATTTAGTGTGAAAGTTCTTGAACCATCATCATCGCCACCAATTCGTCTCTTACAAGACCCCAAATCCAAGCTCTTCTACTATGTTTTTATTTAAATAGTTACTGAAATCTATTGGATAAGTACGTTAGGAAAGCAACTTGTAAAAATCTATCTTTGGAAATTAAGGAGGTCAAAAGCGGCATAAAAAGGAGGGCTTAAAAATCCCTATAATAATTGCACGTATAATATAAAATTTGTGTGTAGTACTAAGTACACGTGTAATATAAGGTACACGTGTTCATGCACGGATAATTCATTCACACGCGTAACACGTGTAAACGGGTATACAGGCATTAGAGGATTCTAGCAGAAAAAGTCATCCTTATACCAGACTGAAAGATTGTTTTAGATTTCGGTGTTCGAATTCAAGCAGTAAACCGACACCTAACAGGAAATCTTTGGTGTAAAAATAAGTCAAATGATAATAACGTCAAGTGCAGCCATAGTGAAGGTGTGAAGGTGACAACGAATAAGTTGTCCTACTGGCAAGTAATAACTTGGGAGAAATCCATAGACGCTCCCTAAAGTGTACGTATTGTAAGTGTATTCATCACAGAAATGGTCGAGAAAAAAGAGAACAACCAAATAAAAATTTTGAATGAACTTCAGAAACTAACAGATACTTCTTTATTCCCCGATACAAGACTAGACTCTCTTTGTAAATGTATAAAAGCTGCCACAAATATAAGAAACCACCAAAAAATCGTCAACTTTAAACAAAAATGGTTTGATAAAGACTGTTTGGATGCAAGAAATAATTCCTTCGAATTATTAAAGGAAACCAGAAAACAAAAAAATTTAAATGAAACAGCCTCCAAACAGCATATTGCTGCAAATAAAGCTTACAAGATGGTAAAAGTTTCTGGAATAATATCAAAGAATTGAAAGTATATAAGCTTATTTGCGAATCAAACTTAAGAGCAAGTTGTCTGGCTGATTATTTCAAAAATTTACTCAATCCTGATCCAATCTCCAATCATTTTTCTTTTGCGGAACGTTTAATTTTAGACCAAACTCTCGATTGTCAAATTTCAATAATAGAAATCCAAACTGCATTGCACTATGCAGCGAATAACAAAGCGCCTGGCCCGGATAGAATAAGCAATGAGTTTTACAAAAACGCGCCAACTGATTTTTTGTACGAAATTCTTCACCTTTTTAATAATATTTTCAATACCGGAATGGTTCCACAAGCCTTTCAAGATTCTCTGGTCTATCCAATTTTTAAGAAGGGCGATGTTAACCTTGCAAATAATTACAGAGGAATATCGTTTATGAATTCTATTGCGAAGCTTTTTGCATCTTCAGCAAAAAGATCAAAGTTCTTTATTATAGCATAATATACAGTGACTATTCATATTCATTGTTTCTACTTATTTAAGTGATTTAGAGTACATAGCTCTTTACATCTTTAATTCTCAGTTTATATAATCCTACTAATATTATAAACGTGAAAGTTTGTATGTGTGGATGTATGTTTGTTACTCTTTCACGCAAAAACTACTGAATGGATTTTACTTAAACTTTCCAATAATATAGCTTATACATCAGAATAACACATAGGCTACAATTTATCCCTCAATTCCCATGGGAACGGGAACGTATACGGGAACTTAGAAACTACAACACCGATTTCAAAAATTTTTCCACTGTTAGAATGCTTCATTATCCCCGAGTAACATAAAAACTAAATCATTCCCATATTCCTACGGTTTCCTTTATTCCCACGGGAGCAGGAACGTATACGGGAACTTTGACACTACAGCACCGATTTCAAAAATTCTTTCACCGTTAGAATGCTACACTATCCCCGAGTAACATAAAGACTAATTCATCCCCATATTCCTACGGCTCCCTATATACAACAGCGATTTCAAAAATTCTTCCACCGTTAGAATGCTACACTATCCCTGTGTAACATTAACTTTGATTCATCCACATATTCCTACGGGAACGGGAGTCCTTACTAATATAATAAGTGTGAAAGGAGCTCTGTCTGTCCGTCGTTCTATGTTACCATCTCCCGCCCAAACTAATAAACCGATTTAAATGAAATTTTAAACAAAGATTGTTCAGAACCTGAGGAAAGACATAGACTATATATTTTTTCCCTATATTCCCACGGGAGCAGGAACGTATACGGGAACTTTTACACTACAGCACCGATTTCAAAAATTCTTCAAGGAATGCTCCATAATCCCGGAGTAACATTAACTTTAACTTATCCACATATTCCCACGAAAACGGTCACCATATTCCAACGGGAACGGGAGTCTTTACTAATATTGAAAATGCAAATGTAGCTATGTCGGTATGTTTTTCGTATGTCTCCCGTTCAAACTGCTAAACAGATTTTATTAAATTAGCTACAGAGATGGTCTAGATTCTAGAACATGCGGAAGGATAAAGGCCATATATCTATCCTTATATTCCCACGGGAACGGAAATGGGAATTCAAAAACTACGGTCTCAAAAGTATTTTTAACAGGGCTACAAAGTGTTGAAATTGGGGTTGAATGTTTTTTTTTTGGAAATACCGCCATTTTTAAGGCTAGAAGTTTTATTTCCTAAAAAGTAAAAAATGCTGCTGAAAGTCACTATTCCACGCGGACGAAGTCGCGGGCACAGCTAGTGAAGAATAAATTTGCTTAGTATTTATTTACATTAATTACATTAAGGGAAAATGCTATTGTCGAAAAACCCCTATTTGAATCTTAAATACTAATATTGCTTAAGCCCCATTATCTACATAAATGCAAATTTATATTTAATTTTAATTATTATTTTGATTTTTAATTTGACGAATCAATTCATTTTCGGAATAGGAGCAGTTTAAGAAAAATCTCTCTTGATGTATATTAATAAGAATCGTTATTGTTTTTGCATTCGCCTTATCATGGAGTCTATTGGTTGAATAATGCCATGGCAATCCCAACATCATTTTTAATATTTTATTTTGGCATACCTGTAGTTTTTGAATGTGCGAGTGAGCACAGTCAAACCATATAGGCGCACCGTAAATAAGTATTGGCTGGAAAATAGTTTTAAATATAATTAACTTATTTTGCATGCTCAAACTAGAGTTTTTGTTTATAAATGGATATAATATTCTTGTTGTCAAATTGATTTTATTTATTGTGTTGCTTATGTGTGTTTTAAATGTTAGCTTTTGTCTAAAAATACTCCTAAGTATTTGCAACTATCTGACCATTCGATTTCTTTAGTACAAATTTTAAGTTTTGTAGTTGGTAAGAAACAGGATTTTCTACGACGCGTGAACCAAGTCGCTTGTGTTTTTGTTGCGTTTATTTTAATTTTCCATTTATGAAAATATTTTTCAAGTAGGACAAGAGCTTCTTGCAATTCTGAAAAGACATTTTGAAATAAGATACCTGAAGCAAATAAAGCAGTATCATCAGCAAACATTGCTAAACAAACGTTTGTGTTGGGAACAGGAAGATCAGACAAGTAAATATTGAACAAAATTGGGCCTAAAACCGATCCTTGCGGAACACCTGCAGGTACTTCGTATAATGGAGATTTCGTATTTCCCAAATGGACTGCAAATTGCCTGCTTTCGAGAAAGCTTTTAATAAGCTTTATTAATTGAACAGGGAGGTTGAATTTGGCTAGTTTGAAAATAAGGGCATTATGCCAAACTGTATCGAAGGCTTTTTCGATGTCTAAAAGCACCATACCTGTTGATTTTTTTTCACTTTTTGCATCTGTACTAAAAAAAGGCATCAACATTTGGTTAGCAAATAATGATGTGCTTAGTGAATTCCAATCTGGTTTTCGTAAAGGCTACTCCACAGTTGACAACATTTTCACCTTAAACTCAATTGCACAGTATTTCCTTCGACAAAAAAGAAGTTTGTACATATTTTTCGTGGACTTATAAGCTGCTTTCGTTTCGATAGACCGACAAGCATTGTTTTACAAACTGTCACAAAGGGGATTGTCGACGAAATTTCTTTTGGTCCTGAAAAATATGTACAAAAATACTCGCTCAGCGGTTTGGGATGGGATAGGTATGTCTGAATGGTTTGAAACTACATCTGGTGTCAAACAAGGTTGTCTTTTAAGTGCAGTTCTCTTTGCCATTTTCATTGATGATATTTCAATGTATCTACCCGCTGGAATAAGTTTTGCAGGTCTAAACGTTAAGGTACTCATGTACGCAGATGACATTGTGCTTTTAGCAGAATCGCCCCAAAGTTTACAACTTATGATAAATAAGCTAGTTGATTTTTGTAGAGTCTGGAAGTTAACGGTTAATCTAGAAAAATCAAAAGTAATGATAGTAAGAAATACACAATCAAAACTTAAATCGAATGAAAAGTGGTTCTTTAATGGTGAGGTCATTGAAATAGTGACAGAATACAAATACCTTGGACTACTTTTAAAACCTAATATGAAGTTAACTCCACATCTTGAAAAAAAAACTGATTGCATCAAAAAGTATGATTAACGCGTCATGAAAAGATGTTATGAACAGCAAAGATGTGCCAACCTCAGCTAAGTACAAGGTATTTGACGCTGTTATGCGCTCTGTTATGTGCTACGGCTGTCAAACATGGGGATATCAGTCACACGAAGAAGTAGAAAAACTTCAACGTTACTTTCTCAAACTACTTTTCTACTTACCATCCAATATTCCAAACTATGTGCTACAACTAGAAACCGGCCTTCCTGATCTTTTTATTCATACTCTAAAACTCCATTTTGACTACATTTTGAAAGTACTGGCATATAGACCAAATAGAATTCAATTGTCAATAGCGAAGTACATTATGGATAACAAAGTGGAGTGGATAGGAGAATGGAGACAATGGGCAACGAAGTGTGGAATTGAGCTAAATTTCCAACAGGTATACTAATTTAATCCTACTAAAAGAACAACTCTACGGGTTATTACAGGCTGTCGACATCTACCAGCGGAATGAAAATTTACAAAAAATGTAATCTTCAATCAACAGAGTCATTTACCCCGATTTGAAACATGATCTCATAAATAACTATTTTAGTGATGAATACAGTACAAGGGAAATTTCGTTAATCTGTAAAGCAAGAAGTGAGCAACTTAATTTAAACGGCTCACCATATAAGGGTTCATCCACTACACATTGCACCCTTTGCAATTTGAATTCAAAAGAAGATACTTTTCATTTTTTATCAATATGCCGAGTTTATAAAGAGCTTAGAGTCCTCTACTTTGGGAAACCTACTCTAACTATGGAGCAAACTTTGACAATTTTAAATGGTGAAAATTGGAAAAATCTATATAATTATCTTGAAAAATCAATCTGTTACAGAGAAATGATTATAACAGAATTTTCTTAATACTTAACTTAAGAACGGTACAATTATATATCATGTTTTTGTAATTACTATCATATATTTTTGTTGTATATTATTTATTATTATATTATTATTTTTAATAATTGAAATTTAATTTAAATTTAGCCAAACTAAAAGCCCTTCATTTTTATAATCTTGAATCAATTTTTTACTCAACTTTTATTTTGTTTTTTGCCAAACTAAAAGCTGTTAATTCTTTTGCCAAAAAAATTATGTATTATCTATTAAGTAATTTATTTTTGTTTTAGCTAAACTGAAAGCCCTATTTACAACTTTATATAATTTTTGCGATTGTTCATTTACATTTTGTTAAATAGCAAACATTTTCTTTGAAAAAATTTGAAAACACATAGTCAATCTGGCAGACGGCTTTGCACCGCCAAAACACTTTTATTACCAAATTTATATTCAAATCAAATGTAACCGAAATATTGTATGTAACAATTTTAAGTAATAAAAATCATCTATCTATCTATCTATCTATCTGGTCGAGAAAAATGCAGTAGGGCCCCTCCCATTGACAGGTTGTTCTGACCAATTTTTACTTGCGGTTAAACGTACCATAAGGCAAGTTTAGCAATCGTGTAAAAAAAATTTTGAGATAGCAATTAAACATGACTTTATGATGATAGAGAATAGGAAAAAAGTGGGTCCTGCAATTTTGTCTGTGTGTCTGTCTGTCCGTATATCCGATAGACCGATTTTCTTCAAAATTTGCAGTTAGGGTCTGTGGGGCAGCCTACAGAATTTTGGAATTGAGTCTCTAGGTCTTGAAATAACGGTACCTGTCATACAACCGATATGACAATACTTATATTTTTCGAAAACGGCTTCAACGATTTCGATAAAATTTTGTGTGAAGAATTAATTTTAGATTTTCTTTCTTATGATGTAAAAACAGTTTTTGGAAAAAGTCTGAAAACGGTACATACCTTAGTGCCATTTTTTCCAAAACCGACTTTCTGGTTAATGGCTTACACGATTTTGACGAAATTTTGTACTTAAGAAGTCGTAAGCTGTTCAAGAAAGATTGCATATCAACATTTGAAAAATTTTAGTTTTGAAATTTTTATAAATTTAAAAAAAAAATTTGATTATTTTAAATAATATGTTGATGTTGATTTTCTTTCAATTTTTTTGTCAAAACAACTTCTAGTAAGATCTTAAACTCTGCACACCTAACTTTAAAAAAAAATTTTTTTTTAAAAAAGTGAAAAATAAAAAACTATTTTTGGAGAAAAAACTGGTCCAACGATTTTGATTAAATTTTCAGCGTTTATAAGTATTAGCAACTGACTGCAAAAGTATGGCGTTTTTAGATTTTCGCTTGAAACCTTTGGAATATTGAGTTAAATCACTTAAATAATGAGAATTTTCATAATAAATGTGTAGTTGGCAGCCCTGTATACTAACAAATATATTATGAAGAGTGAATAGCAAAACCTTTTACTAAGCCTTAAGATTCTGATAGGTATTATATTTAGCACACAATCGCACGTTCGTGCGACCCAGTCGTGCCCATTTTTTTTTTTAACTCCTGCCTAAAATGTGGATGCTTCCCATTTATATGCTATTTTCGCGCACAATGCTAGAAAAATTTAGCATGTCTTTTTGATTTTTTGTTAAATCAGAAAGGCTTACTTACGAGCTCTGATATCTGAAGATAGGGTTACGAAAGAGAACTTAAAACTTAAAGCTGCTAAACCTCGATTTCTAAAATTTTTTGCAGACGTAAGAAAATGTTTAAAGCTAAAAATGAATTTGATTTTAGAAATACCTTTTATTTTCCATAAGCACATATATAAAGGCCACTGGCTAGTGTAATTGAACATTAAAGTAAAGTGAACTTACCTGAAAAGAGAAAATATAATAAAAATTATTTTACTATTAAAATTTGTTTACAAAATTAATTTTATTTTAATTAAGTCAATATTGTAATCTTCTTCAGACAAAGCTATGTAAAGATTTGACAAAATAAAAGGCCTATGGGTTCCAGTCAGACGAAAATCGGCTTTGGATAGGACACTATTCACTAATCGTGCCCGTTTTCAATTTTACCTCAGAAAAAATATACATTTCCAAAACTTCATTTTATACATTTCACTAGTTCATTTAGGGGGTAGTCTCAATTTACATTGCATCAAGGAATTTCTAAAATTTTAAAAATGACATTAAAATTCAACTGTTATATTTTTTTTTATGTTTTATGTAATTCTAATTTGTATGTTAAACTGTAGAACATTTTTTTTAATTTTTAATTTTTTATATAATTTATTTTCAATTGAATTGGACACCAAAAAAAAAAAAAAACAAGCCACTGGTTATGGTTTTAATCGCAACAAAGAGCTTTTGACACAAAAAAATTTTTCTTGGTTTAATAGAAATTAAAAAAAACCAAAGATACTTTTTTCCAGAAAACAAAATGTTAATTTCCCGCTAATTGAACTTTTTTCCTGGAAGTAAAATACGAAATGTGTTTTAAATAGCATATAAAAAGAAGTTAGAAAAAAAATTTTGTATGATATTAATTTTAATATAAATTATAAATAAATAATAAAATTTTAGAGTTATCTTTTAATTATATTAGTTTTAAGTTAAATTTTAAAACTAAGACCTATTACAAACTTGAACTTTGGTCTCAAAGGACAGCACATGTACTGATTTTTGCCCCAAATGCTGTTTCCGGTCAAACGTGTTGATGAATCTGAAAAAATATGGTTTTTTGCCAAATAAATACTCGCGAATTTTTCTACGTGCATTCAGTATGTAAACAAACATTTATATCAATAAGGGATGCATCAATTCTTATTTAAAAGAAAGAACACTACATCAGCATGCTCCCCACCTAAAACAAAACTTCGAACCGTTTATTTAACTGATTTAAGTCTCTTTGATTGGTTGAAAATTCAAAATTTAAGAAAAAACCACATTTTTTCGGTTTCATCAACTCTTTTGACCGGAAACAGCATTTGGGGCAAAAATCAGTACATGTGCTGTCCTTTGAGACCAAAGTTCAAGTTTGTAATAGGTCTTAGTTTCAAAATTTAACTTAAAACTAATATAATTAAAAGATAACTCTAAAATTTTATTAATTATTTATAATTTATATTAAAATTAAGATCATACAAAATTTTTTTTTTAACTTCTTTTTATATGCTATTTAAAACACATTTCATATTTTACTTCCAGGAAAAAAGTTCAATTAGCGGGAAATTAACGACATTTTGTTTTCTGGAAAAAAGTATCTTTCGTTTTTTTTTTATTTCTATTGAACGAAGAAAAATTTTTTGGTTCGGTTTTTTGCTTTTGAATAAAAATTAATAAAAGCATTGAATATGAAAAGAAAAAATGGCGCTTAATGGGGCAAAATTATGTAAAAAAAAATTAATTAGGAAAAAAATATTTTCTTTTTTCATTTGAGGTTTGATTTCTCAGAAACTGTTCATTAAGTAAACTGAAATTAAAATTTTTTATTAAAGGACAAAGCAATAGCTTACTGAAGTATGAGAAAGTAAGTGGTTAAGTTAATTTTTAATAATTTAAAAAAAAACGAGTAAATTTCATATAAAATTACCCCTAGCTAGGGTTGCAAACGATACATCGATGTTTTCAAAAAATCGATGTTTCGGTTATAGACATCGATGTCAACATCGATGTTTTGAAAAACGATACATCGCCGATACATCGAAGGCAAAACTGAAAACATCGGCAAAAACATCGGCATCGCACATTCATTTCTCTGAACATTCCCTACACTTGTAAAGTGTAATTCTCAAACAAAAAAGTTTTTTGATCACTGAATTGCAACAACAATCTACCTACAAACGAAAAATAGCATAATCAAGAGCCTGTAGATCGTTTGTTAGTTAGTTGGTATGAAAACTAATTCTTAGAAAAGGGCAACCCGTTCAGTGAAAAATATTTTTGTAAGAATCGGCTCAAGGATTTATTCACACAGACATAAGACGTAACTGGTGACAATTGTAGTTTAATTATTAAATGAGTGCACTATTCCTTTTCAATTGCCGACAGAAATAGAGAAATGCAAAGTACTTCATTCATGTTTCGTTTGAGTTGCGACTTGCGAGTTGTCAAAGTTACGTTAAGTTAAGTTTAATCAAAGAAGATCATATGAAATCTGTTTTTAAAAAGTATGCAAAAATTGTAATGCTTTATCTTCCCATCGTTGCCACGTCTATCCCGTGTCCCAAGCGAGCGTTTGTTCTCGGGAGTTGGGACAAGAATTACTCAGGACAGAAAAAGACTTCTGGGGACAAGAATATCAAAGCTTCTTTTGATTCGATCTCAAAATTCTTGGATTTGATCAAATAATTTGAATATTTGTAATACGTTCAAATAAAAGTTTTGTATCGCAATTTGTAAATGAATCCTGTCGATTTGAATTTGGAACTGGTAAGACTAGTAAATTTCCAGATTTAGCTACAGTACACGTAAATAAAACCAATTTTTTTCATTATTGACAAGATAATTAAAAAATCGACAAAACATCGGAAAAACATCGATGTATCGTTGTTGACATCGATGTTTTTTTGACATCGATGTTAGTCGGAGACCATCGATGTTTTCCAACATCGATGTTTTTTACAACGATGTTGCAACCCTACGCCCTAGCGCCTACACGGAGGGATATAGACCCCCCTTCTCATACAATTTGTTTTTGTCTTGACCAAACCTATCCATCCTTACTCTTTGGAAAACCGTATCTTAAACACCCTAAATAAATAAAATAAAATTCTAAAAAATAACTAATTTTAAAAATAATTAAAAAATTGAGAGCGGTGAAATTTTTTTTTTTTTAACTTTTTTCTATACGCCATTCAAAACACATTTCCGAAAATTTCATGAAAATCCATGGACTGGCCCTGAATTCCTAGGTTTTGCCTTTTTTATGTCTAACGGTCCTTCACTAATGATTTTCACAATTAAAGAACCAAAATTCGAAAAGCTGGGTGTTTTCTATCAACAAATATAAACAACTATTACAAACACTTATTCACTTATTTGTCTAAAATTATGTTTAAAAACGTCAACGCACTTACTCAACATCTCAATTTTAGACACAATAGTCAAGGGTGTGTGTGTGTGCTTTTTGCAACGTCACTATACCAGCACGGTCAATTCAAAATAGATTAAAAGTTCTTCACACACACAATTTCCATTTTGCGGACGAGCGATTGTGTTTATTTTAGCAAACAATGCCAAAGGCAGAGAACTTTATAGCAGAGGGAGAAGTGCTTTACCCTCAATCTGTTATAGATATGTAGGTACATATTCAGTTTTGAATAGAAGATAGAAGGAGAAAAACTACACTACTTTTACTATACCTACAAGCCTACACCAACCATGACCTCCGACAAAGTGTTTATCTTGAACGAAAAGCTTTAAAAGTTTTCATTCACAGAAGCTTTATCTAAAAAGCGTCTGTTGTAATTGGAATGGTGATTAATTTTGTGACGAGAAAAGAAATGCGTAGAATCCACGATTTTCAGTACATTTGGGTACGTTGTTATTTATTTTGCCGGTGAGGTTAAGTCTTGATTGTGGGGTGCTATGTTGCGCTATTTAAATGGAAAATTATATTCGCATTGAAGAATATATGAGTTTAGGAGAACGACTTTGATAAAAAAAAAACTTTCGAAAGAATAAATAAATAATCAGTTTTGATGTCTGAAAGTCTTTGTTTACTAGGACTTATTTTAAGTACCTAATCATTCTACGCAAACGGATGTATGATGGACAAATTTAAAGATTTTCAACCAATGTTTTCCAACTTGATTCGATTTATCAAGATATTGAGTCAAAAATTCGCTATTAGATGTCTGAAGTTGAAAGAAGAGATTTTCAAAGTATTTGGGAATTTTCTTTGAAGATGAAAAATTGGGGTCTACTAACTAATCACGAAAAAAAAACAACACTTCTGAAAAAACCAACATCCTCGGATAACAACAATGATTTCGCCGTTAGCAATCCTAAGAACAGAAAAAAAGTACAAAGACCTCCGGATCTGCACGTGGAACGTAAGATCTCTTAACGGATTACGTGCAATCGCAGAATAAGCGGACGACTTATACTGTTGCAAATCAGAATTATAATCGCCATCCAAGAAGTGCGGTAGAGTGGACGGTGCATAGAGTAGATGAAAAACTGCGACATCTACTGTGGTGTCTGCTACAGACAACAGCATATTTGTGATTTCACGTTAGAGTTAGACTCGGGGATAAGGTGATTAGCCAAAATTTAGTTAATGAGCGTATAATAACCATCCGCATCAGGGCTGAATTCGCCAACATTAGCCTAACATGCTGTGAAGGAAAACAAGTATGTCTCTTCGTGGTTCTGGTTAAACTCAATTCTTAAAAAGTAGGGAAGAATCTATGTGGCGATCGCTTTGACAAGGTGAACACCAATTCAGACAACGTGGGAAAATGCATGGCTTGCATATTACATGAAGTGAAATATGCAACCTGCATTATACGTTAAGAGAATTGGCTCACCTGTGTCTGGACTATGGCGCGTGTACATGGTTTCGATTACATGAAACGTGTATGCAACATAGAACAAACATTACACCACATATTCCTCCCCCTCTTTAAAAAGAGAGCTCTGAAATTTATTACAAACATAAAAACAAAATACAGTTATACAAAATAAGTTCAAAAAAAGAAAATTTACATTTCGTTCATAATTGTTTCTTTTTTGTTTTTTTTTTTACATTTCTTAGATTATAAGTACAAATAAAAAATTTTATATAAATAACCTTATTTTTTTTTTTGTATTTTTTTTCGACTTATTCTTATGATAGTATGTATTTACCTAGATTAATTTTTCATGATTCTTAAAGATAAATTTAAATGATTTGGCTATTGTAAGCGTACATTCGTATATATTTACCTAAAATTACTAGTACTATTGATATTTAATTTTTTTTTTTTTATTTCTTTTGAGTTTAAAAATTTTAGTAAGTATAATATTGCTTTTTAGTTAGTCTAAAATAAAAATGTTTCATCATTCGTTCTCGTTAAAGTACAAAATTTTTTCTTTTAATTCTCAATTTTTTTTCTCTTTGTAAGAATACAAATTGGTTAGTTTGATTCGTCTCTGTGTTTTACATTATTTAAATTGTTCATTTGGTTAAATATTACAAAAAAGAAAGTCACTTATCAAAAACAGTACGTGTAAATAAAATTATTATTTTTTTTTTTCGTTATTTAATAGAAAAAAATAAAATCACAAAATAAAACTTAACTTTCTCAATGAAAATTCTTTTTTCTGAACTAAATACAAAAATATTATTTTTCTTTCTGTTAATTGCAATTGGATATTTGTTTTAGATTTTTCATGTTTTGTTTAAAAAGCATAAATTTTTGGCAGAAAAACTTCATTGTTTAGCAAATAGAAATAGAATTTGAAATGCGACTGGTATTAAACGAATTTTATTTTATTAAAATGAATCAATCGATTTAGCAAGTGTCTGAAGCCGCAAAAATAGCATTTGAGTCCGCAAGCTTTGGTTTTCTTCTCGGTCTTGGTTTCGGTCTTTGCAAATTTTTATTTCTCTGTTGCACTCGAAAGTACATAATGAAAAGAAAAACAATGCCTGCTAGGAGCAAAAAATTTAGAAAATAGTGGTTGTAATCGTGAAGATTAGCCATGACCGAATATTCCTCAGACTTCTTAATAACCTCACTTATATTGGATTTGAGTCTGTTAAACTCCGTATGGTTTATCTCGAAAACCTTGGGAGGAGCTTGAATTACCGTGTCCGTACCTCCTAGAACCCATGCGCTTATGTTTGTACTGGGAATGAATGCATTATAAATTGTTTTATTAAAACTGAGATGGCCTTTTATTTGCATTGTTGGCAGTTTAAAGGTACAGGGTGTCTTGAATGTTAATACGCCACACCCGGACACAGTCAGACTTGAGGATGTCTGGTTGCATGTGAGGTGCCCTGTTACATTACCAGTGACTGAGAAAACCCACGTATTAGGGTTCCTAAGTCTTTTCCAAAAATTATATGTTGTATTTGATACTTTACTCAATTTACATTCTTGTAGATTATTAGATTTATGATTAAGCAGTGAAAACTCGCAATTGTTTGTATTTGAATGCTTGCTGAATGTTGGATAGTTATTAGTGCAATAGTATTGATCTTTAAGGGTCTTACAGAGATTAAGTTCTAGTTCTGATATCGGAAAATATTTGTCTCTCATCAAAGAAATCACTAAATAAGGAGAAGATGTGTCGACCAAATAAACAACATTGTTATGAAAAATAGGAAGTGGAATTAATGAAAACAATTCATAGTCATCAAGTTCAAGTAATGGTAGCCGCATTTCGAAAACTATACTATCTTGCATTACTCGTCCTCGGATTGAAGCTAATTTATAGTAATCTATTGCCGAACCTCTTGGTAGCTTAAGCAAACTTGGAATGTTGCTCCGTATTAATTGTAATTGTTCTGTAAGTTGTTTCGGGGTCACTATTTTAGGGTCTATTTTAGCATGTTTCAAATCTATACATTACACCACAATGCGCCCCCCTCACAGAAGAGAAAGACGACACTTTCAAAGACTGTTTCTACGAGCTCCTCGAAGAAATATATGATCAAAGCCCTAGACACGACGTGAAAATCGTTCTTGGCAATTTTAACGCAAGACTAGAGAAAGAGGACATCTTTGGAAATACAATCGGTAAGCATAGCCGCCATAAGAAGAGCTCCGAAAACGGACTAAGACTAATCGTACACGATTCCCGCATCTCAAAATTCATAAAGGTACATGGCTATCCCCAGATCAATCAACCGTCAACCAAATGGACCATGTTGCGATCGACGCAAGGGACTCTTCCAGTGTGATAGATGTCCGAATTTTCCGATTAGAAAACTTTGACTCGGACGTCGGACCACTACTTTGTTGTAGCCAAAGTATGAATGAGGATATCTTGCTCACAACTCGCACGATTTAACGCTGTGAAGAGATATGACGTCGGAAAGCTACAATCGCAAGAGATTGCCAATGCCTTCTCCAATCGAGTGTTTCTTCAATTATCCTTGAATCCTATTGCCGCCAGCATTAAGCATTGAAGACCAGTGGCAGCAATGCCAAGAAGCCATCAGAACCGCTGCCTCTGAGGTTCTGGGTTTCACTCGGCCCCAAAACGAGACCCATGGTTCGATGGAGAATGCAGGCAGGCAAATGCAGCCAAACAAAAAGCACGGCAAATGCTGATGCAAAAACGAACGAGGGCTGGTTACGATCACAACGAGATTTACAAAGAGAAAAGAAGAGAAGATCAACGAATTCTTAAAAAGAAAAAGAAGCAGCATTAGATGCGCTCGTTTGAGGAAATTGATTGATGAATTGATGCCATGACAGGAACGAGATTCGGAAGTTTTACCTAAAGGTAAAAAGATCCTGCCAGGGTGGCAAGCCCCGAACTCAAGCCTGTAAAGACCAGCAGGGAAACATAATTGTAGAGTCACAGTCGCTACTGAGGATCTGGAAAGATCACTTCTGCAGACTGATTAACGGCGATGAGGACACAAATTCCGCTGTCAAGCAGATTGCCCCATTCAGCTTGGACGATGATCAAGAATACCGTCCTCCCGACCTAGAGGAAGTTAAGCTGGCCATATGCAAACTTAAATCAAATAAGACTGCAGGTGCAGATGGCCTCGATGCCGAACTCTTCAAGGTAGCTGGAGACCAGTTGGAAAGGAGCATGCACCAGCTGATCTGCATGATATGGTCGGAAGAAAGCATGCCCGATGAATTCGTATGCCCGATCCTAAAGAAGGGAGACCCTCACAATTGCGCCAATTATAGAGGAATAAGCCTCCTTAACGTCGCTTATAAGATCTTGTCTGCTTTAATATGTGAACGTCTGAAACCCCACGTCAACGCTTTAGACCAGAGAAGTCCACAATAGAACAAATTTTCACATTACGGTAGATCTTGGGAAAAACCCGAGAACATAATATCGATATTCACCATCTCTTTATCGATTTCAAGGCCGCGTATGACAATATTTACTGAGACGAGCTGTACAGAGCCATGTCTAGTTTCGGCATCCCTGCAAAACTCGTACGACTATGCAGGATGACTTTGGAGAACTCACTCTGCTCCGTCAAGGTCGGTATAGAACTCACCGAGACCTCTGATGTCGAAAAAGGCTTTCAAAAGTCTGTACAACTACTCGCCTACGCAGACAATATTGACGTAATGGGAAGAAATAAGCGTGATATCATAGGTGCTTTTGCGAACACTGAAACAGAAGCGGCAGCAAAAAGGGGTTTGATGGTTAATGAGGGCAAAACGAAGTATATGCTGTCATCAAACAAGGACACAATAGACAGACATAACTTCGAGGTAGTACAGGACTTCGTCTACCTAGGATCCGCTATAGACACGGAAAACAACATCAGTGCGGAGATCAAACGGAGAATAACTCTTGCCAACCGTTGCTTCTTTGGGTTAAGAAGGCAGTTGAGAAACAAAACCATTTTTACTAAAACCAATGGGATCCTATATGAGAACTTGATCATCCCAGTACTGCTTTACAGCGCGGAAGCACGGAACTTATCGAAAGCGGTTGAGGAAATCCTTGGGAGTTTCGAAACAAAAATTCTGCTGTACCGCGACATTGGCATAGCTAGAAGAGTACACTTCGTTAGACTACGATGGATGGGCTATGTAAAGCGGATGGACATCAACGCTCCAGCTCGACGGGTTTTCGAAAGCACATTGCATAGAAATCTCGAAAGGTAATGATCTCGTCTTTGTTGACACAACGAAGTCGATTCTAATCTCAATCGTGCAAAACAGTAGTGAGCTCGCCTGAGATCGAAACTGTTGGCGAGAGATGTTGGTTAAGTTACATACTTTCTTAAGTATGTGAGTGTGACGACCAGAACTTTGCTTTGGTAAAGCGTTCACATTTGCGCTACTCTCGACTTTAAGCTCCTCGCAGCAAATCTATTCTCGAACCAATATCCGTTCAGCTCAAACAAAAAGTTATCCTCGTATTTCACACACGAAGTTGAGTGGATTTGTTTTAGATTAAGTTAAACTATTCAACCCCTTTGCCCTCCCATGCAATTGCTTTATTTATATCCATTGCAAAAGGCACCTCAATCAGATATTCTACTTTACAAACCAACAACTCGCTTCAAATGGAATCCATCTTTTTCAATTATTTCTCTTCTCAACAAAGCCAATGCTTGTCAGCTAATAATAATATTCATCTATCCATCCATCCATACACCCCTTAAACGCCGTTTATTGCATCCACAAACGTGCTTGTTTTCCAATTTCCCTATGCACACTCCTTCTTCTGCTCTCCACTTCTGCCCCCCGGAACAGTCTCTTATGCCAAACTCATGAAATTCCAATATCAATGCCAGACGGTTTTAACTAGTTAAAGTCGGGCAGCTAGATGTGTCAGTTGTGTGTACACTGAGTTCTGGGCTATTAAGCACATGGAGAAGAGGCAGCTTCTGCCAACCGCCTGGCTGACTCCCTGTTCCCAGTCTACCTATATAGAGCCACAAAAGATGTTGAATACATTAAAATGAAACGATCTGCATGTGTGTGCCAGTCTGTCAGTGGTTTTTATGGCTATTGAATCCGTCAGCCATCAAAATTGACAGAACTTTATGTAAACATCGGGGAACAAATCAACAACAAAGAAACCACTGCGCTCCCCCTCGTAAAACAATGAATTTTTTGTTGCCCTAGGCCCAGAGAGCTTGATGGATGTGGATGCTTTGCGACTATAAAACTTGTACTTGGTTCGAGTTCGAGTGAGTATTATCGTTAGCTAGAGAGCATACAAAAGTATGAAAATGAATATGATATTTTTGCACATTTGAACGAACGTTGGAAAAAAAAATTATAGAAATAAGTAACAGGAAACGTGCAATAAACGCCAAGTTTAACTGAGTGAATGGATAAACATGGACATTGTTCTCGATTTGGTTTTTGAAAGGTGCCGCATGGTCAAATTGGGTAGGTCATTCAACTCTTTAATTGAAGAAAATTTCATTTTTCTTTAGATCACCTATATATTTTAAGTGTAGAGAAATAAACCCTCTTTCATTGCAGTACACTGATTTGGAAAAAAAATCCAAAAAACTGTAAGGACGATAATTTAATATTCTTCAAAGGCTTGTGTAGTGTATTGGCGGTTATTACACAATCCCTCCAGGCAAGGTCTCATAGTGGTGCCCGTGGCGTAACGGTTAGCATGTCTGTTTGTCACGTGGCAGATTCGAAGGTCGAATCCCAACAGGTAACAGAAAATGTTTTTCCCGGGGTAACATTTTTCGAGAGGAATTGGCAATTCCTCCAGTAGTAATTTCATTGCGACGAAAAGTGCATTCTCGGTTAGCCGTTGGGAACCGGCAAAAAATTGTAGATCCGTTCCATTCCTCACAAGGCATGGTTTTGAGATCTGCTCCCCAAAATTGGATGTGAGCAGATGGAAAAAATACATTTGAGCTAGATTTTCACAACCTTTTTAAGGATATTCAAAAAAATTAGCTTTGTTTGTTGGCAGACATGTTATTAGGAGGACAAACAAGTACTATGAAGACTGCTATGGAAATAGAGCAAACGGTACCTGAAACTCTCTTGATGAAAACATCCTAAGTATGTGCAAATCACATGGTCTTATCACAATTGATAACATGTTCATCAAACGAGAGCAAAATTTTGCCACTTGGAGCAGGTAATGGTGGAAATAAAACCAAAACTAATTTCTCTTTGGTAGCCAAATTCTCGGGTGAAAAACTGCATTGTGTTTGAGTGAAACTGTCGCCCAGCAACAGCTTCTTGAACTAACAGGATTTCATATGAAGGGGGTGGAGGAAATGAAACAAACAACCAAACAAGGGTTACTAAAAGAATCAAGTGGACAATATGGTGGTGGAATGATGCAACTACAGCAGTGATAAATGAAACGAAAGCGGCTGTCAAAGCATGGCCCAAGTATCCCTTCAATAATAGAAACGAAAAAGCTCGCCTCGAAAGGGAATACAGGAGCTGCAATAAAGAATCGAAGAAGAAGTGCTTATAACTCCAAGCAAAGAACACGGATGGCATGTATCGGGGCTAACAGAAATGTCTGCGCCGCCTGCTGATGCAAACTGAGGGTTCAAGAATTACGACAAAAAAGCTTGAATAAGGACCTACCAGCAACGATCTTCAAAATAGCAGCAAGAGATTCTCTGATAGAATTTCCCTTTCAAAATACTCAAAAAAACTGCTTCTTGTGGAAGACGATAAGATTCTGCACAGGTAGCGACAGATTTGCGGTGACCTATTGAAATAAATAAAATAAATAGGGTGGCGCAACAGAGCGAGGAGCCCCGGGGCCAAGTGTATTCCTCACAAGTCACAACCATTGCCTTGTGGGGGAATAGAGGGGACCTACAATTTTCTGCCGGTTCCGAACGGCGAATTGAGAAAGCGCTTTTCATGGCAATGAATTTATTATCGGCGGACTTGTCAATTCCTCGCGAAAGTCGACACCCGTGGAAAAACATTTTTGCTTCTGTGGAGATTTAAACCACGAACCTCTCGGTTAACAGGCAGACGTGCTATCCACCACGCCACGGGTACCATTGATATATTGAACGAAAAGTTAATTCGTGGGCATTTCAAAGAAGCAGAACCAAACTTAACAGAAATTCCCGACATCGCACAGTCAAGCATTTCCGACTGTGTGAGGCAGTTAAGAACTCCGAAAAAAAGACAAAGGTGTCGAACCAAACGAGATACTCGTATCATATGACTTTTGGAAAAAGATGGTAGGCATCAGGCTTAGATGGCTCACGAATCCCATCTTAAAGCTTAGAGCAGGTGATAGTTTCCTTACTAATGTACCAAGGAAAGGGAAATCACGAAATTGGGATAATTAGCGCTGATCAAGCTGATCTCTGACAAAAAATGCTGGTTTGTCACGAGAAAAATCAACAACAGAAGCAATGCCTCAGAGAATCCTAACGAATAAACATCGTGATTCCATAGAGGTTTTGCATTTTGTGCTAGTGGAATTTGAGAAAGTATTCGATCGACAACCACGGAAACTAATATGGGTGACTGTCAAATAACAAAGAGTTTCAGAAATCTATGAGCGGATGAATGAAGGAGGGCTGACGAAGGTTAAATGTCTATCTGGAGCCACCAAAGTATTCCAAGTCACAGTAGGTGGACACCAGCAACGCCTCAAGTTCTTTTCTCCTTTTAATAGTCTTTGGCTACCTGTTGGAAGGCAAAGTGCAGAACATCAAAATACATTGCTACGATTGTGCCATCAGAAGAGAGGTTCCTATATCAAAGCAAGGTGCACCTCATGTACGGGTAAGAGTTTAAGAAGGTAGCCGGTCTAAAAAAGACAGCACTTGTTTTAATCGTTTTCTGATCCAGACATTTTCATATTCCAAACATTTATTTGGATTGAATAATGTGCTTCCTAAATGGACCTAGTAAAGAAAAATGTGATCACAACATCAATCAACGAGTAAGCGATGGAATGGTGAGAAAACTCCGCCATTTTCCGTGCCATTTAAGAATACGAAGGCTTGGAGCTGTAACACGTTTAGCGGATGAACATACAAATGCTCTGACTAGGCGAATTTTCTGAAAGAGGAAAGCTTTGTCTTAAATGGTGAAATCAAGTGGAAGAGAACCTCAACCAACTAAGACTGGAGATACCTCACCCGAGATCAAAAACAAGATGTTAATAGAAAGATGATACCTAAGAAAGTAAGTCCACTTTTACAGTAAGATTGAGATATAGCAATAATAAGAAAACATGTGTAAAAAATGTAAAAGTTTGAATTGAAAGCAAATGTTTGTACTTGCGAGGGACTAAAACAAAACATCACAATAACATGAATTTTGTAATCACCCAAACGAAATTAGCTCAATTTGAATAAAAACTCAAAATATAGGCAAAAGTCTCAACAATTAACGACCATTTTGATCATTTTTGTTCTTAACATGCAGTCGCAGACTGAAACTAGTAGAACCAAAAAATGGCCACCACGGAATGCAGAATTAAGAAATTAAGTTGAAACACTTGCGGGACAAAAATTTCATAAATATACGACACTATTTCAATAACTTACCGAATAAAAGAATAACTTTACGACCATGCAAAGCACCAGCAACAGCAACAAAAAAAAACACTACGATACTACACCACACACAATCGCGACTTTAATTTACAGGAAATAGCTTCCAACCAACTAAATTTCGTTCCATATCAACTTTAAAACAATTAAATCAAAAGAAATTGTGAATTTGATGTTGAAACTCTGCAAATATTCACTAAAATAATTAATTTTTTATCGAGATGTTACAACGTTACTTGCACTCACCACGGTCCATTGCAGTTTGACGTTTACTAGTAAGAAAAGACACCTGTCTCTTTCTTTCGTTAATGGCGATTTGGAAAGTACAAAGTGAACCGCGAAAGTATTTAAATTCAAATAATTTTCTTTGAAATAATGTCTGTGTATATCGCTGCAGAGTTGGTTTATGTTTTTAACTTTTTTTCATTGATCAATTGAACTTCATATATTGACGTGAAATTGTTGAAGAACCGATCGACAAGAAGATGTTGGAATATCCTAAGAGTCAAATGTCTACAGAGTTTCTAATTTCTCTTCTTCGGCAATGAAAAGTAAATGACTTTAGACAAATTTCTATCGACGTGATTAATATGTAGTAGATTCAGATTTTGTTTTAAGAATTAATATGGTGTAGTATAGTACCTACAAGCAAAAATAAGTAGGTAACCGTCCTTCCGTCTTCTTCAAAGGAAGTCAGCATTTCGGCCCTTAGCAAAATGAGAAATGATTCACATTTACAATTGATTCCATTTCCTCTCTTTCCTCTTTGTCTTCTTCTTTTCATTTCTTTTTGTAATACGAAAATACTTTAACTGCACAAAATTTAATACAAATCAAAGTCTTTTCAATGCAAATGTCGATTTTAGGGATAAATAAAGTCCGCAAGTTTCTGATATTCAAAATATTTTTACAAAGGGTCCGCCATCTAACTTTTTCTTTTTCAACTAGTGCTTATTTCGTGAATGATAACACTTACCTCATTTCTGATTTGACAGATAATTAGTTTTATCCTTCCGCTGAACGAATATGTGTATACGATTAAACAACGCTGGGAAATATTGCGACATTACTTTAAAAGTCATGGTTATGTTGTAGAATGTGTGCGAAAATTGCGTACGGATTTTGGAAGAAGAGAAGCACCGTCAGCTTCGTATGTTTGTTATCTTGTAAAAAAAAGTGAAAGAAACTGGGATCCTCATCGATAAACCAAAGCGTGAAAAGCCAAAAACAGTGCGTACACTCGAGAATATTACTGCTGTGGCAGAAAGTGTGCGTTAAGCGCCATCAACATCAATTCACTGTCGTTCTCAACAATTGAACATTTTGGAGACATCATTGAGACGAATTTTGCATAAAGACCTTGGTATGACGCCATACAAAGTCCAATTGGTTCAGGAGTTGAAGCCAACTGCTTCGGTAAGTGGGCCTGCGATCGACTTAGAGAAGATGCCGATTTTGCCAAAAAAAAAATCCTTTCAGATGAAGCTCATTTTGATCTGGGCGGGTATGTAAACAATCAAAATTGTCGCATTTGGGGCACAGAAAACCCACACGAATACATTGAAAACCCGATACACCCAAAACGAGTCACTGTTTGGTGCGGATTTTGGTCCAGAGGCATAATTGGGTCATTTTTCTTCGAAAATGAGCAAGGAGTGGCCGTTACAGTCAATGGCGATCGTTATTGGGCTATGTTGAACTAATTTTTGTTCACAAAAATTTAAGAGGAGGATATTGGCAACATTTGCTCTCAACAGGACGGCGCGGCGCTACGTGCCACACAGCCGAAGCTACACTCGATGTTTTGCGCCCTGTTTTTGAAGATCGCATTATCAGCCGCAGAGCTGATGTCGTTTGGCCACCTCGGAGCTGCGATTTGACACCGTTGGACTATTATTTCTGGGGTACCGTAAAAGATAAGTGTTACGCCAACAAGCCAGAGACAATTGACGCTTTAAAGGACAATTTTCGTGAAGCCATTGGTGAAATACAGCTGCACACAATCGATAATGTGCTTAAAAATTGGACCAATCGTGCAGGCTACTGCATGGCCAGCCGAGGCAGTTATTCGAATGAAATTATTTTCCATTATTAACCGAAGGATTGTATTTCAAATAAAAATAGAAATTTGAGAAAATATTCAGCAGTTTTTTTTATAGCATTTTCAAAAAAAAGAAAAGTTAATTGGCGGACATTTATTATGTCGATAGAATGTTGTCTATCTACATAATTATAAGTCAGCAATCAATGATTATCAATGATTTACATATACAATTGATTCCGTTTCCTCGCAAAAAGAGAAGTTATAGTAATTACCGCTCAACAAGCTGATGTTTCACACTTTGAAAATCGTTGAGCTCATGAGTACCCGACTGTGAAAAATAATAAGGTTGACTGATAACCAATACAGGTTTGTCGAGTGCAAGGCAACAACAGATGCAATAAAACGTGTAAGGATCCTAATGGAAAAACATAGTGATTCTTTAGAGCATTTGCGTGTTTTGTTGGTTAACTTCGAATAGACAACCAAGATTGGTTCTCAGACAACGATTAGTTCCAAGGGCCTATGTATGTGCGGATGATCAAAAATGTGTATGAACGAATGCAAGATGTCCAACTAGAGTCACCAAAAATTTTAGTCCGGGATCCCTGGTCCAATTTTTTTTGTGACTACTATCAAGCTAATTTTCCCTGAGTGGCTTTATTTTTTTGAGACGCCCAACAATTTTCTAACGAAAACTTTCGACTGTGGTAGCTAACAGAGGTAGAAAGGGTGAAATATGTCGATTTCATGATACTAAAAAATTTATTAGTAACAGTTTCTTTCTTAGTTAAGCTTCAAGATAATTATCTGAATTACGTAAAAAAATATTTGTCCTACAAATTGTATGGTTTGATCTTAAGAGTCCTCTTCCTCAAACATGTATCGATTACGAGGTCAAAAAAAGTGATTACTAGCTGATTAAGCTGATTTTTTCGTTTTTACTTATTTAATATTTATATAATCTAACAGTCGGATTGTCCTACAAATTCCGTGGTACGTTTTTTCAGTCCTACGCTCAGAAAATGTCAATACCACCAAATTATTATTTTCGTTACTAACTGTAGGACAAAAATATTACATTATAGGTTAGTGTGTTATCTGCCCAATTCAAACAATGTCCTACAAGAAAACAGGTATGTATCGCTAGTCCGACAAGAATTGTAATTTTTTTGTTTGTTTATTTGTAACATATGGTACAAGAAAAAATCTTGCTCTAATTTTAAATATTTAGCTTTATTTTTTAGTAAATTAAGCACAGAGATTTCGGTATTTCTAAAAAAAAAATTAATCCTCCTCAGATTCATCCGACAACCTTTCGCTGCTATCGCTACTATCGCAACTTCATTCGATGTTGTTAATGCTGTATGTAGTTTCAATTCGTAGGAGTTTAATAAAAGTATCTTGAAAATTGTTATTTTTCTTCAAAATAGTGAAAGGTCTCTTTTTTCCTTTACGAAGGAAAGCAGGATTATAATCATTTCCTGTAAATATATGGCATATAGCGAGTGAACAAGATAATTGATCCCCAAGTTTTTCATAAATTTCATTTATGTTTAAGTACAGTTTTTTTTACTCGTGCTTAAATTAATTATTATTTGAATTTGATCTTTTAAATACTTAAAGTTTGCCAACATTATTATTGGTATATCAGAATCTGTACAATGTATCTGCACACTATAATTAGTATTAAGTTGACAAATGTGGTATACAATTTTGGTATCAGCTTCTTCATGATAACAAGAGAGGTTATAGTCAATGACTCTTATTATTTTATTTTCACTAGACAGCTCGTAAGTGTAACATTGCTCATAATTAAGTTTAACAGTCTTTCCGATGATCAATGCAATAAATTCGTCCCTTGTCCAATCTTCAATTAAAAATTCTACAAATTGTTTTTTAAAGTTGTTGCTCTTTAATAATTTGCAAAAATCTGCAGGACGATTCGAGTCTTTACGTATTACATCATACTGTGTGTCCTCTTCACCTCTCAAATCATGTTCAAAATCTTTAATACTAGGTTTTTTGTACTTCTGTGGCAATAACCCATAACAGCATAAGTCGACTTATGCTCAAATTGAGTTAATGATGTAGTTTTTTTCACATTTTCTTAGTGCTTCAGTCTGTGAATTTTTCAATTTGATATCTTTGTACTTTACAAAGAAAAACAAACATAAGTTAGGAAATTCCAAACTATAGCAAAAGGAAAAACAAGACAAGTCACTACTTATGCCTTTAAAGCAATTTCGTAATTCGATAGTTCACAGGTATAAGTAAACTTATGCTTTTTTTACCTAAATTTTTTCATTCATTCCTGTAAGAACATGTCTATTTATGCTTTTCTTCCAAATTTCGTTAATTCATTCATGTAAGCACATGTCTACTTGTGTTTTTTTTCTATTTGAGTAAAGAACACAGTTGCTAGACCTAACTGCACTAATGTTGTTTTTCCATAAAGAAATCATCACACATCTGCAGCTAAGTAACACAAGTCAGTTTTTGCTCAAAATTACAGTATAATAAAAGAATTTTAAAGAAAATTTAAACCTCAAAACAAGCAAATTTCTATTTTCTATCACTTAACAACATAAAAACTTTGCTTATGGTAATATTTTCGTCTATAAAAGCGCTTCAACTGATGACAAAAACTTCAAATGCTTCTCCTGAAAAGTATCGAAACTTGACTTATGCTGTTATGGGTTATTGCCACAGACTTGTTAAGTGGAATCTATCAAAAAGTCAAAATTTTTTTTGTCACGCTTGAAAAATAAATTGATTTTTTATTTCATGAATTTCAAATACATATATATTCAATTTGAGCACCGCTATAGCGTAGCGCGTTGTTTTTTACATCATGCATATGTACTACTACTTTTGGGCGTAGGACTGAAAAAACGTACCACGGAATTTGTAGGACAATCCGACTGTTAGATTATATAAATATTAAACAAGTAAAAACGAAAAAATCAGCTTGTTAGTAATCACTTTTTTTGACCTCGTAATCGATACATGTTTGAGGAAGAGGACTCTTAAGCTAAGTGTACACGATTGCCTGATCTGCAAATATTGCCAGATCTGTCAGTGAAAAATTTGTCTCGAATGGCTGACAATCGTGTACACACCAAATGAATTTGCAGAAAAACTATTTGGCTGCTAATTTGTAGACAAATATCTGCTAATTAATTTGCAGATATCTGGCAATCGTGTACACGCAAGCTGACAACCGTGTACACACCAAATTTTTTTGCAGAAAAATTTGCTCATCAATCATTTTGAAGACAAAAATTGATTAGCAAATGTGGAAATCGTGTGTACACAAATTTTGTTCATTTTCTGACGCTTCTGCAAATGTCTGGCAATAAATAAATTTGCAGACCCAGTTTCAGAAACATTTTCAAATTTATTCATTGGCAGACAAATCTGAGAAGGATTACAAGCAAAAAAAAAACACTTGAATTATCTCGACAATTACATTGTCAACTACAAAACTCATCGAAAATTTAAAGGTGATTTTTGTTTTTATAGAAAATGTGTTAATTACGTGAACATTTTTTTAGTTATGGATGCTAACTGATATAAAAAAGTTGAGATAACCAGTGAAATGGATGACATGCATAACATCATTTTATTCCTTTCTGTATGTCACTTATGATCTTTCTGCAGAACGACCATTTCCACATGAATCTAGTGCGATTATTCCAGATGGCGGAAACAACTAAACCTAATCAGGATACGAAGCCGTTTGTTGAGGATTAATATCCAAACGTCTTGTTCATAAAAAACCGAGCCAAGCGGATAGATTTCCTGGACACAGAGAAACAAATGCAACACAAAATGCTAAGCCAACCAAACCAAAAAAGCAGAAACCAAAGTCAAAATATTCATTGGTGAAACAGATGAACAAAAGAAGTTCATCGAATGTTTCCGACTCAGAGAAGATTGTTAACTCTTTTTTGATACCAGAAGTCATTGGTAAGTGAATTTATTTTCGGTAGATATTGAATCAATATTCATACCAATGTTTTCTAGACGAAGCTGCAAGTAGTTTTCATTCAGATTTGCAATCTGTAGCAGAAGATCTCAGACGACGAGTATTTATGACACCTCGTAATCAAATTTATAATGCTCCAGGTGAGCTCACAGAGGCGAAAAAATCTTGCTATGAATTCAGACTGCGGTGCAGCAAAAAATTAGCTAAATTTGTATGTAATCCGCTGGCCGGTTAACGTAAAATCGAAATAAAACAAAGGGACATATTTTGTGGTACTAGTATTTGTATTCTATTCTCGGAAATCTAATCTTAACGCTAGCTTTCCATTCGGACCGATTGAAAACTTATTTTTTCTGTAGATCTTTGAAAACTTCATGAAAACGACATAAGAAAAAACCTTGGAGTAGTTCTCAAATAATGTTGCTTTCCATTGCATATTCGTATCTTTTTTTGTATATGTGGAGCAACCAAAGCTAAAAGGTGATCAAATTGCTTGTAATCCATTCGTAAAAAATTTCGGTAGAGTTCTAGTTCCTCTGCTCGTAATTCCACCATCAATTTTGCGTAGAATCCCTCCTGCTCACGACGGGCCACCCAATCCTTCGTCCATACCTTACGACACGTCTTTTTCGGCTATTTGGCTCTTTCATCATCGCTGCTTTCTAACAAATACGCCGTCAAAATAGTTGCGATTGCAACGTTTTTATCCATTTATATTATTTTTTGATATTTCACTTTAAGTTGAATATTAAACGATTGAAAACGAAATCTATGTTGCTTTCACTTTTAGCTTTAAAATAAAATTTTTTTGACAGATGCGATGAGACAATGAACTGAAAATGAATTTGCAGATCCACAAATGGAATTTGTGTGTACACGGTTTGCAGAAATTTACAAATATCTGCAAATCTATTTACAGCTATTTGTCCAAATTAGTGTGTCGACATTGTCAGCCAAATAGCTGGCAATAAACTTACAGATATTTGTAGATTTCTGCAAACCGTGTACACACAAATTCCATTTTCACCCTCATTGTCAGCTCATTTGTTCACATTGTCAGACGTTTGCAGATCTGACAATGATTGTCAGACCTACCAATCGTGTACACTTAGCTTTAAGATCAAACCATACAATTTGTAGGACAAATATTTTTTTACGTAATTCAGATAATTATCTTGAAGCTTAACTAAGAAAGAAACTGTTACTAATAAATTTTTTAGTATCATGAAATCGACATATTTCACCCTTTCTACCTCTGTTAGCTACCACAGTCGAAAGTTTTCGTTAGAAAATTGTTGGGCGTCTCAACAAAATAAAGCCACTCAGGGAAAATTAGCTTGATAGTAGTCACAAAAAAAATTGGACCAGGGATCCCGGACTATTTCAAGTCACATAGTATGTGAACACCAAGGAAGCGTCTTTTTTATTACATTCCTTGACTATAGATAATGAGATAAAGCGCAGAACACAAAGACCATACACTTTTTTTTTGTTGATGATAAAGACTGAGTACTTGCGTTTACCATTTTCTGATCCGGACATGCCTATTCCAGACACTTATTTAAATGGAAATATGCTTCCCAAGATTGAAAAGTTTAAATATCGGGGATAAATGATCAATAATTAAGCAACATAAGCGTGGATGTGGAGACGAGAATACTCCACCACCTTCTGTGACTGGAAAATGCGCTTTAACCTGAAAGAAAGATTCTACACCGCGGTTGTTCATCAAACAAGACAATGTACAAAAAGTATGAGAGTGAGTCAACTGAGATGCTTCTCATGACAACAGAAATCTTAGAAGTAGCAAAAGCTTCACGTCAAAAGTATTATTCTGGAAAAAAGAGCGCTACCTCCTCTGTTGGTATTATCATGTTCAAAGGAGGGTTCCAAAAAACTTCGTCAGATGATCAATATTACATAAACATAACAACTCATTGGCGAAGAAAGGCAGAACAAAACACTTCAGGTGCAAAGAAATGTAAGGATATTAGCATTTTGTTGGCCACAGACATGAGAACATCCGAAACACCACTAGTTTGAAACAAATTAGTTGAAAAGTTGTGATTCCTTGGAGATCACGATGAACGTGGCACCGTAAGGAAAGAAGAAGAAGATTCCCGAAGATCTAAAAAACATAAACACGTGCGTGCGAGGGTAGGGGATGGGGATGGGTCACAGACAGCACAAAAATGCTGACAGGACTTCAAAAAAGTCACAAATGTTTAAACTTTTCAAAAGAACGTCGTCAATTCATAATGATGTCAGTTAGGTTTATAAAGGACTTCTATGATAAATCCCTGCTCTCAAACTATGTTTCTCTTATCTTGACCTAACCTATCCGTCCTGGGCTTTTGTCGCAATTTATGCAAAACACTCTGTCGCATCTTATCCAAAACACTCTGAAGAGAGAGAGAAAGTGAATCAAGGAGACACGATATGTTCCTCAATCAATATCTACATTTATGTTAAGTAACTGAAGCAATCATTTTAGAAAGCAGCAACGTCATTCTATGACTCATAGGCTCCCCCAACTTAAAATGAAAGAAACGCTAATTTCTCTCTCCTTGCTCAAAACACATACATGTTTCAATTTCAAATGCAAAGGAAACTAACGCTCAATTATTATAAATGTCTAATATCTTTTGAATAATTTGTCAAAATGAAAACATAATTCGCGGAGTAAAAGAAACAAGATTAACAAAACGGCCATTATGATAGATAAGCTAAATAAAAATAGATACGCTTTGTGTTTGCACCAACAGACAATCTTGCGCCGGCCGGCGCGGCCGTCTGCCAACACAATAAACCTCAGCACTAACATTCCCACATTGTTGCAACTTTAAGTAATAAATGTTTACACTATGTAAACAGCCTAACAATGCCCATAAAGCTGAGAATACACTTGTTTTATTCCGATTTTGATAGCCACAACGGTTTACTGCACGAATTTAATTGCTATGGTTGATTTAAGTCTGTGACTGGCAGATGATTTTATTGAGTATGACACAAATATAGTTCTGACTAATCTTGGATAGCAAAGAGTGCTTACGACTCCTTGCCTAGAAGAGAATAAAAATACATATCAAACGACTTAATACCTAGCCTCTTTTTTTAAAAGGAAAGAGATTGGTTACTTGAGCCAGCACTGCTAACTGCTAAGTGATAAGCATTCACCTTTTGATATAAGCTTCAGAGACACACACACACAACGTGTTTTTCTTCTTGTTTCTCTACTTGGAGACAAAATGTGGGGACTTGTTTCACATGAGAGTGGGTTATTCTTAGAACGAAGTATGTACACGTGGCGTTGTTTGCGATTTTTGTTTCTTGGAATGCGCTGTAAGTAGACAGAGAAGTATAATTTCGTAAATTTTGTATAATACATGCCCGGCTAGCTCAGTCGGTAGAGCATGAGACTCTTAATCTCAGGGTCGTGGGTTCGAGCCCCACGTTGGGCGAATTTCTATTTTGATTGTTTACAGGTCATATGCAGGTATATTTTTAAAAATGATTCAAAGATGTTTTCTTACAGATGCCGATCGTGCAAAAGTGTCAAATTGTTTATTGTTGGCCATATGTATACCTACAGGATCAGTGAAAATATTTACAAGGGCTTTGGAAAAAACAACATTTGCATAACTCATTCCGTTAGGTTAACCAACAATTAAGTGAATTAAAGATGATAAAAAGGGAAAAAATCTAAGGCTTATTGAAGATAAACTATAACACCAGACAATAAAGGCTCATGAAGTGAAACAATAGCAACGGAAAAGAGCACATGAAAAGAAGAAGTTCAAGCCTTGAGGTGTGTAGACAAGAGACGAGACTAGCATTTCATTTTTCGAAAAGATGTAGCATATCAACTGTGGCGTATGTAGAATTTAAATTATTAAAGTTATCTTTATCAAACAATCAGGCTTGTTCAGTTGAGATATATTTCAAGTTTCAAAACTTTAAAGAGCCGATGTAAACACCATGAACCTTGATAATAGGCCCACAATATTCAAACGTCAATAAAACAGAAAAGTTCCTTCAATGAGCACATTGTAGCCAATAAAACGTTGAACTTTGTTCCCTAAAAGATAAAATAAAGCATACGCTACACATATTTGCAAATTAAAACAAGAGTTGCAAGGAACCACCAGACAAATCAAATCAGAAAGGAAGGACTCTACAGCAGGACTGCATTATCGAAAAAAAAACTACACTACTAGAGAAAAATCTTAATGGATCAAAAAATAAATTAAAAATAATTCAGCGATGTTTCAAATTTTCATCTAATAATTACTTTCTTATCGTTACTGATTATAAATGTGAAAGTGAGTGTGAAATAGAGAGAAATAAAAATAAGAAAACATAGGATGCCGATTGTATGACAAGCGCAAGTCATATAAAATCAATCAATTTTTACAGGCTAGTTCACTTATTTGCTAGTAACACTATATAACTCACAGACTGCCATACAAGGATGATAGCCATACTTTTCCTTGTCATATAATTACTTGCCATACAAATTGTTCATATATATGACATAGTGTAATATCACTTGCAATATTTACAGAAAATGTGCCATACATTTCTTCACTTTTTTCATATATATAGATAGATAGATAGATTCTTTATTTCATCAATATTCTTGAGAATAAGGACATGGCTTTACTGCCGTCGCGTCCGCCTGAAATAACATTTGATTTGATTTCAAAACAAAGAAAAATATAGAAGTGCAAAGCTTTATAGGTAATATTTACATAAAGTCTTATAATATAATAATATAATGATAACTAAAGTAAGATACGAAATGTTTGAGTTCTATTTTTTCAATAATCTTATTTCATAAAGTCTTATAATAATTTCAAACAAGTTAAATATGACAAATTTAGAAACGAATTCAGAAAAAGTATAAAATTACAATAGTGTTTTGAAAATTTTACGAGTTCTTCTTTACAATACATAAGTTACAAATAGAAAGCGTAGTAAATTATAGATTTAAAGTGATTGGAAACACAAAAAAAGCATTTTAATGGTTTGCAACATAAAGTGTTATAAAATTTTCAAGTTTAACGTGATATGAAACACAAAAAAAAAAAAAATAGTACGTGAAGTCCCTCCGCGCGGAAGAAGTGAATCTTCCTAATGTGGAAATGAAAATAGGAAGGGGTAGAAATTGATTTTTAGTGAACTCATATTGTTTCTTTAAGACAAACTTTATTAACATTGGTTACAATTCACAACTGAACGCATCTTTTAATTATCATTTTCGAGTGGAGAAATATCAAAATCTTTAACATTTACAATGGGATTATGATAACTAAAGTAAGATACGAAATGTTTGAGTTCTATTTTTTCAATATTTCTTGCAAAAATTGCATCAATGGTAGTTCACCTTTTGGTTGTTGGATAATTCCTACTATTTATCATTTCCAATCCAAATTTGTCTTTAAGGAAGGTTAATAATATTTCAGCTTCAGGTAACGAGAAATTCACATTAAAAATTCATCTAATCAATGTTTTAATATATATTACTAGCTGAGCCGCCCGGCTATGCTCGGGTCTGTAGTTTTAAGGTTCCCGTTCTCGTTTTTCCTCTTCCGTGGGAATTTAGGGATGAAATATAATCTTTCTTACTGTGGGACTATGTGGCATCCTAATGCTGAAAGAATTTTTGAAATCTGTCCAATAATTTCTAGGTTTCCGTTCCCAACCCCGTTCCTGTGGGAAACTTCTGTTCCCATGGAAATATGTGAATTAAATATAAGTCTATGTCACTGAGGGATAATGTAACATCCTAGAGTTGAAAGAATTTTTTAAATAGGTCAAGTAACTTCAAGGTTCCCGTTCTCGTTCCCGTTTCTGTTCCTTTGGGATTAAGGGGATGAAATATAGTCTAAGTAACTGATGAAGGCAGATAATGTAGCACCCCTAGTGCTGAAAGAATTTTTGAAATCTGTGGAGTAGTTTCTAATTTTCCGTTCCCAACCCCATTCCTGTGGGAATATGGGGATCAAACCTTGACAGGAACCAACTCTGGACTAAACTATGTATACACTGAAAATTTCATAAAAATCCGTTGGGTGGTTTAGGAGTCTACACCGGACATACATACATACATACATACATACATACATCCTATTTTATATATACATAGATCATAGATTTATATATGTATAGATCTTGCAAGAACAGACACGATTTTCACACACACGGCACAAATTGAAAACTAAGAAAGAACATTAATACAAATGTTATAGCAACAAATTGAGAGCAGTGCCGAAAAGTATGCAATTGATAATATTCCGTGTTAAACGTATAACGCTTTCATGTTTGCAAGTAGCATAAGAAGTTTCACTTCAAAAACAATTTTAAATGATTTGCAACAAAAAACTGAAAGTATACTCAAGAAACTGCACGAACTGGGAAAATTCGCAGCTTATGGGAAATTGTTGCGATAAGTAATGGCATGTTTGCAAAACAAGTACAAATTAACCCAACCCCGGGATCCGTTAAATGGAAATATAAGCCTCGAATTTCCTGTGGCATTGGACAGATCGCTGTAAAGTTATAAATATCTTCATTTTCTCTTCTCTTACATAAAGTACAAAGCTGCGGCCGATCACCTCAGTAAAGTATGTAATTTAGATTCAAAATTTCCACCCTAGCTCTAAATATAATGCTTATCTCGGACGCTGAGTATTCTTTTCGGAAATAGCTGACATTTGAATTTATTTGCCTGTAGATAAGTCTGGAAGCGGACGAACTAGCTCTTGAAAGATTTTCTATAAATATTTTTGGTCAAGTTTCGCGATCACATCTGCAAACTGAGTTTGTCAATTATCGAAGTTAGATTCCGACAAATTTAAAGAGGAGTCATGAATAATGGCTAGTTGATTCCAGTCCTTGAAGGGGGATGTATTGGTTTGTATTAATTTTTTCGGGTTATCTTATGTAAACATGAATCACTCCCTTTCATTACTTTAGTAATAAAGTCTGCGTTGGCTTTGAGATTTTGTAAGTATATAGGAGCCATACCTAACTCTACATATTCTCCATAATTCGGTGTGGAGATTGGAAGTCGAAACAGGCGATTGAAATAATGCCTGCGAAAACATTCAAAAGCTTCAAGGTATATGTACCCAAAAACTTGCACATCATAAAACATACATGTATTTACCGTTGCTTTAAACACTTGGTATTTAGACGTTGTATAGACGTTTTGGTTGGAGAAAAACTTAGTCCACATCATATTTAAAGCCAACTTGGCTTGGTTACTTTTCTCGATAGAGTGTTTTACAAAACTTAAATTTTATGTTAATAGAACACCTAAATACTTAAACTCATGCACAACTTCAATCCGTGAAGAGTTTAATGACCAACTTTCTTCTGGAAGTTACCTAGTACTTCTCGGTTCAAAGATCATGATTTTGGTGTAATCAGTATTGATGCACAGGCCCCAAGACTCGCAAAAAGAATTTAACCTGTTTAATTGTAACTGGAGGAGTAATTCCACATTCGTTTTTTGCTGTTATTTTTTCGTGGTTAAACTGAGATCGCACAGAAAGAAAACTATTCTTGAAACTTGTAAAAAAAAGTAAAAAAGTAAGCTTTTAAGCTTTTGTGTTTATTGAATTTTATCAACTTTTGTTTAAAAATGGGCCGAGGAAATTTTCAAGGAGGAACATATGTCATAATATTGGACGACAAGTCTAATAAATTTGAACTTCTATCCAACATTCATCAAACGAAGTCTGTCTAACGAATTGTTCAGTGTGAACTCCTGATAGGCAGGTAAGCCACTTGATTGACGACACTTTATTTTAAAACCAATGAAACATCTTAAATGATTTACAAGCTGATGGACACATATATTTTAGAAAAGGCACAAAATCATTTTTCAATTGACGGTGGAAGACAATTACACATTTTCAAGAAGTCGAGAAGTTGAAATGTTAAAAATGTCACTCAAAAACAAAAAGATAAACGCCTTTATGAGTTACATACATAAATGTCGGAATAATGTTTCGAAAATGTTTTCAAATAATACCTCGAAGCAAAATCTCTTCGATTCATAAGAAATCGAAAAATGTTCATCCCGATAGAAACCTCCATAGTTCGAAAAAAAAAACTAAAAAAAAGTCAGGACTATGAGTAATGTTCGCTAGATTGCAGAAAACTTGTTGTGGTTGTTACACTTCGAAAATTCTTTCCCTAGAAATTATGCTGTATCGTTCATTTCGTGGCAAATTCCATTGCCTCCTTCCTGCATTTACCTAGGAACGAACTACACAAGGTCATTCCCACTCTACAAAAAAGCCCATTATTGAAGATGCGTTTAGATCACACTTCTTGTTTGGAGAGCAAGAAGAATTGTTTCAAAATCTTCCTTTTGCATTAAAGCGAAGCTTCAAGGTCAAATAGAATTTAATAGAATTTTCAAAATAAATTTCTGATTCTACAAATTCATGTGGCCCATTAGCTCAGTTGGTTAGAGCGTCGTGCTAATAACGCGAAGGTCGTGGGTTCGATCCCCCCATGGGCCAGAAACAACTTTTTGTTTAACTTCACAATTACTTTTTTTCAAAGCTATTGCAGTGATGGCAGTTTTACGTTTACAGTTTAAATAATTGTGTACAAAACATACATTTACATATTTGTGCAACATGCATACTCGTATACGAATATGTAAAAGGGAAGCAAGCCGAGAAAAGAGGGGCTCTCGATTTATTTGGCTGATACTTTTCTACACAAGTTTAACTTGACACTTAGAAGAGTGGGTTAGAGTGTGTTAGCTCCAATTGCTCCTTTAGTTGATTCATAAACAAAAAACATTCTCGCTTATGGACCACAAAAAGGACTGATGGTAAGGATTGTATCCAGCAAATATTTATGCTCAAGGTCAAAACAAAAAGTTGTTTAATTTATTAAAGAAGAAAGATTTCTCTGGTCCTGTCAATTCTTAGACATAAAATTTCTCAAAGACAAAAAAAAATAATAAATACCTGCGTGTTGTTTCCATTAAAGAAATAACAAAGCCTTAAGATGTTGTGATGACTCCCAAAGAGTTCTACTCTTTGCGGGAGAACTGTTTAACTATGTTGGTGATCGACATATGACATACATGGAGGCAATTTAAAGGGGAGGATAACAACGGTTTTAAATTAATAAAAAAAACCAAGAACACATCAGGTACATGCTTCTTGAAACCAATCTTCAATGAATTTCGTTAAATAGAAAATCGGAGTTAGCCAAAAGTTCGACTGTTTCCAAGTGTTAAGTGAGGATGACGACGAAGCACAGAAGATGCAATTAAAAGCATCCCGTCAACTGTGCTTCTTCTCGCTTTTGATGGTAATTTTACACAGGATGTGAAATACTGAACTTAGGCGTGAAACTTAGCCGGTTGCAGACGGTGGCGTGTGAAGTCCTAATGAGCGGGAAGAACTCATTGATTGAGTAAGCTTAAAATGGAAAAACGAAGAAAAGACCAGAATATTATAGCATAAGATGAATTATTGTTAGACAAAAAAAAAAATTTGCCATAGCAGAATTCAAAAAAGAATCTCCGCCTATGGGACCGCGCTTATCAGTTATTTGGCCTATTCTAGCTAAAGAAGCTTTGCGATTGTTGCTGAAAATATTAAATCTTAAATCTATAAAAAAAACTACTGTGGACTTCAATGATAAGGAAGGCGATCCATTCGATATCGCAATGCTCGTAGCTCCAAAAAGGAAGATTAAGGAGCGAGGCGTTGAAAATAATAAGAGTTTAATCAAAAAAGTCCTCAACCGACTTACATATAATGCAAGATTGTAGATATCCAACCCGAAATCAAATTCTTTATCGAAAGATGTTGGTTGAGACCTAGGTTCATCATGAACTGAAATACCCGCCACACTTAGTAAGTTAATCCAGGAATTTCATAATTTATTTACACTTAGTACAAGCAAAACTTAAATCTAAAGTACATATAAACAAAACTTAAATCTAAAATAAAAAATAGCATAATGAAATCAGGGGGGTTATATTCATTGTGAGTAGGAAGCGAGAGACTTACGGAGGGTTGAATTTGAAGTGTGGAAATCTAACAGATTAAAGGAATCATTGACATTACGTAACATACGTGACATAGGGTTGTAGAAACTATAGTTCGTACGGTGATAGGGAATTCGGAAAAGGGGAACATTCCTAAGATTCCGTGAATATATGTACGTTAAAAGATATTAAACTCAATAGGGACGATCAATGTTTCCACTTAAAAGATCTTGAACAAATACTATATCTGAGATCTCACGTCTCTTTTAAAGAGACTGAAGATTAATAAGTTGCAGACGATCAGCATTTGGAGGCAAGTGGTATCTATCTTCCCAGGGAAGTTTGCGTAGAGCGTAAAGATGAAATCTGCGTTGGACAGATTCGAGGCGTTAAGCTTGTGTTATTTGATAAGATGACCACACTTAGGAGGCATATTCAAGGATTGGCTTAACGAAGGTAACGTACAGGGATTTGAGAGTATACGGATCGGAAAATTCTTTCGACCAACGTTTTATGAATCCGAGCATGCTGTTTGCATTTTTTATAACATGTTCAATGTGGGAGTGAAAGTTGAGCTCTTTATCACAAATGACACCTAAGTCACGAGCATAAGAAAAAATGTGTATTGGTTCACCTTGGACCTTGTAGATGAAAGCACCGAGTGGGCGGGGTAGACGTTTGCGGGAAAAAGTTATAGCGTAGCATTTACTAACGCTGAGTTCTAAATTATTTTTGAGACACCAAACTGAGAAAATGTCTCGATTATCTTGTAAGATACAAGAATCAACGGGGGATAGAATGTTTCTAAATATTTTTTTATCATCCGCGTACATCAAAACTTTACAACAAAGGATTTTGACAACATTGTTAATCGCTAAAATAAAAAATAGTGGGCCAAGATGGCTGCCTTGAGGGACACCAGAAGGTGCTACGAAGTGATCGGAGAGAGATGATTCAGACTACATATTTTCTTTGATACAAATAGGTACTAACCCAAGAAATAAAATGTAGGGAAAAGCCTAGGATTTTAAGTTAGACAAGGATGACTTTATGTGACATTTTGTCGAATGCTTTACTAAAATCAGTAGCAATAACATCAACTACATTTCCTTTCTCTAAGGTACACAAGGTATGGGAAACGAAATCCACTGGATTGGTCGTAGTTGACCTGCCAGCCAGGAAACCATGTTGTTCAGTAGCCAAAATAGATTTACAGTGGAAAGACAGTGTATCATAAATAATGCTTTCGAACAACTTTGGTATACAGGAAAGTTTGGCTATGGGACAATAGTTAAACACATCATTCTATGGTCCTTTTTACGGATAGGGGCTATTAGTGATGTTTTCCAGGACGTTGGAAGCACAACTTGTTAAAGTGATAGCTTCAAAAGGGCTGCAAAAGGTTGGATTACAGTGCTCGAACAGTTTTTAGGACAATAGCCGGAATTCCGTCTGATTCAGATGAGAGTTTATCTATTTTATTTTTGATTATGGATGGGAAAATATCCAATGAGTGAAATGAGTTTTGTGGAAAGTTATTTAGATATTGGAAATAATGGATATCCACTTCTACCTCGCAGTCATTAAAAGACTGGTTACTAAAGTTTGCGAAAAAATAGCAATCGTTTCAGGGTCTGATGATGAGTTGTTGAGGTAAGAGGGGGAGGAAGGCTAGCCGTCAGATTTTCTTTTGATGTTTATAAATTCATAAAAACGTTTAGGATTTAACTTTAGTGAAGATTGCATTTGAAGAACATATTCGTTATAGAGACGTGTACTAAGTTCAGAAGACTTTGTAAAAACGACCGAGAAAACTTGGTAGTCGTTTACTGATTTTGAAAGAAGATATTTTCTCCATAAGTTATTCCTCAGGTTGGGAAGAGACCGAAGATCTTTATTATACCAAGGTGGGGAAGAAGAGTAATTTTTACGAGGCAGAGAAAAAGTGAAGTTACTATAGGCAAGAAAGAATTTTAATTCGGGAAAGTCAGACATTCTAAAGTTAAAAAAATAGTCTACGGAAATGTTAGGTTGAGGATTGTGATAAGAGAATGAAAGCGACAAAGGTGGGTGATATTCGTCCAGTTTAGAAAGAAGATGGCCACTTGATGTCACAATAGCGTAACCAGGATCAGAAACGAAAATTAGGTCTAGCCGCCTATTGAGGTTGTTAATAATACCACTTATTTGGAAAAGGTAAGAGTCTTGCATGCAATCAGTGAAAAGTTTTTCTTTTTCAGAACTAAAGAGAACCACCAACATATAAACTGGGTCATTAGATGACGCTAACGCAGTTGAACTTCGCTTATTAAAATACAGAAATCAGGAATCCCAATGAACGCATTCCAAATCAACAAACAAAAAGAAAAAACTGTTGGACGGCGCGGCGCTCGCTGGTGCGAAGAAATGACATTAAACCTGCGTTTGTCTACAAAATAATCCAATTTACCTTTTAACTGATACTCTTCACCACCCCTGTAGTGACTGTGACTGTTGTCTTGTCAATTAGTTGATTTTTCTGGTGCCAACGTAATGCAACTAAGGTGCTTAACACATACAGCAAAATTCAATTATACTCCCTCTTCCAGCAATGACCCTACTTGCAGGGCTTTCAAATGAATTTCTTGTTTACGTTTTGTCTTTGTTCACTTTAAAGTATAGAAACTAGGGAGAGGGCTTTTGTCTTCAGAATAAAGAAACTACTATGATAGGATAGACTGGTGACAATTTTGTTAAAAGGAAAAACTTACATACAAACTTATGAACTTACATTGATTCTCCATCCGATACTAGGCACGCCTTTTGAACTAACTCAATCCTCCTTTTATCCAAATTGAAGAGATGTTTCTGGATTTCCGATTGAATATTACTTTCAAGGCTTTAAAAGAACACTTTTTCTTTACTAAAATATAGTAAATGTTAAAATTTTAAGACTTACAACTTAACTATCAGACATGCGGTGTAAATATTGCAATAAAAAAAGGAAACACACTCGCGAACAAAGAAACTTTCATGCGATTGAATTTTAAAAATAAATGGAAGTTGCGCTTAAAACGTTTTTAAGTGTAAAAATGGCAGTAAAAGTATTTTAAGGATTATAATATTAGCTTTCCATATAAAGCATTGGATTGTGTTGCGAACGATTGTGTGTAAATCGAAATTCAGGAAACTTTGATATCTGCAAATAGAAAAAATATTTTTTTGTTGTTTACTAATTCAGTGAAGATGTGATAGAAGTTTTTCATTTAAAGTGTATGACGAGGTACAGTAATAATTTAAAGGGAATAATGTGAAACATATGAATGTATTTTTTTTTTAGGTAAAAAATTTCCTATGTTTGTTGCCATAAGAAAAAAAAGAAGGGAAGAAGAAAAGAGCTAAAAGCTTTACAAGGAAAGGCTTGAAGGCTGTTGAAGTAAAAAATATGCTGTTTATCATTCACATAAATATTTCTGACGCGTCAAGCAAGGTAAAGTTTCTCCCAATGCCTACATATGTGTTCCAAGTATAAATCCAAAACCCTTGAACATACGAATATTGAGAGCAAAAACACCTTTCAAAAATCACATGCAAAAAGAAGAAGGGTTTCAAATCTCGAATGTTTCTCAATGAAACAGGTAAGAACATTTCCTGCATCGTATTGCACAATATTCTACAAAGAGCTCAGAAAATGCAGCATCTACTAGGAAACCAAATAATCATTCTAAACGTGAGAATACTGTGGGAGAGTTTCATAGAGCTGTGATCGTTATCGCAACTACAAAATCGCTTTGATTTGGGAGAGCCTTTAAGTTACTTCACTAAACAGCAGGGCTCGGAAGGTATAACTTTTACGATGATTATCGCTATACTGTCAACATAAAAAAATTTAATTCCTGAAGCATCTTTTTCAGGAATTGAAGAATAGCTTACTTACTTATGTGCCTCAACCATTTTTCGATAACATTTTCGATCTCTTAAAAGCTCTCTATAGTTATGCACTCTAAGTCGCTTAAGGTACTTCCACTTGATTGCTCCACCAAAGACGAGGTCTTCCAACTCCACGATTACCCTGCAATGTGCTTTCGAAAACCCGTCGAGCCGGAGCTTCGAGTTTCATCCGTTCCACATGACTCTTCTGGCTATGCCCTCACATCGTCTTCACTTACGGGACCAAAAATCAGTCGGAGTAGTTTTCCTTCCACCAAGGGTTTCCTCATCCGCTTTCTAAAAGGTCCATGCTTCCACGCCGTAAAGCAGGACTGGGATGATCAAGGTCTTATACAGGGTTACCTTGGTTTCATAGAAAAGGGTTTTATTCCTGAATTGCCTTCTTAACCCAAAGAAGCAACGGTTGGCAAGAGTTATTCTCCGTTTGATCTCCGCACTGATGTTGTTTTCCGTGTCTATAGTGGATCCCAGGTAGACGAAGTCCTGTAATACCTCAAAGTTATGTCTGCCTATTGCGAAGTTTTGTCCAATATGTCGATGTTCGGTGTCCTTGTTTGATGACAACATATACTTCGTTTTACCCTCATTAACCATCGAACCAATTTTTTCAATGCTCGCAAAAGTACCTATGCCTTCACTCTTCCTTCTTCCCAATACGTTATATCCTCTACGTAAGCGAGTAATTGTACAGACTTTTGAAATATTATGCCTCTGGCGTTTGAAGTTTGAGTTTTGCACAATCTTTTCAAACATGACGTCAAATAAATCACATGACAGTTCGCCTTGTCGAAAGCCTTTTCGGTTATCAAGGTCTCGGTCAATTCTTTACCGACCATCTGAGGCAGCGTGAATTCTTCAAAGTCATCCTGCATAGTCGTACGAGTTTTGCAGGGATGCCGAAACTAGACATGGCTCTCTGCAACATGGTAAACTTTGTGGGCGGTTGAATAATCTGGGGATCGTCATGAGCCCTTATGAATTTTGAGATGCGGGAAGGTTTAATCCGGAGGTTTTGTCATGCAGGGTATGCTTACCAAAACTGTCCTCCAGAATATTGATATTTAGTATTTTAGTATTTACTTACTTTTTATAAAACTAACACAGTAACATTTAATAATACACTCCCTATTAGTAGACCTTGTCCAAAAACTCATTGATTTAAAAGAAAAAAACATTAGATGCTCCCCTTATTTGCACTACAGCTCACTTATTTTACGTGCAAAAGACTTTTAATAGTGCTCATTTTAAAGCTTATTTCAAGTACTACAAAACATTCTCTTGTATTAGAATGCATAAAATGCATCTGCTCGCCGCTAAATGGCATTGACTACAACCATTAAATTTCAGACAAAATAAAAAATGGTTTTGATCTTTTATATCTAGCTTAATATTGTTCTTAGAATACTTTATAAAAAACCAAATTGTTCATTGTTTTACCTGCTACAATTTTGTTCTTTATAAAATTTTCGATAAAACGTATAGTTTTGGAGATATTTGCAATAAATAGATGAAAAACGTGAACAAACTGCGATTTTTCAATTGCCAATAACTCGAAAAGTATTGGACTTAACAAAAAACTTTATATTTGTTTTTCTGCTTAAAATTAGGCCTTCTATCGATATCCGAGGTTATTTCAAAAAAAAAATTCACCCCCGAGAAGGGGTGGCAACCACCCCCAGGGTGGTGGCGGTGTGCAAATCATTTTCACTTTTGAATTCAAGGGTAAGATGAGCCTAATTCCAAAATTTCATGCAAATCGGTTCACAGTAAAAAATTCGGACCTAAAATGCTTCATTGACTGCACTACATCCCTTCTAATGTCAAAGAACTCGAGGTCGACCAACTCGGACGGTACGGGTGTCGAGACTATCGGCTCCGTGACTGAAAGGGGAGGACCTCATTCGAGCTCCTTAAACACTCCTCCAAGTTGTATGTGAAACTGTGACTAACAGTGGAACGGACAACGAAGGGGATCCCAACCTCCCTACCATCCCCAATCACAAAGTGAGAGGGAACGCTGAGAGAATTGCGAAGGTGTTAGGTGAGGTACTTAAACCTAAGCTTGACTCAACGCAATCTGCCAAGCTTGAATGGGCAATTGCCATAAATGAAAGAAATTGCACAGACTCAACGTCTAAGCGCCAACGTTCGTTCGAGGAGTCAACTCCGAATGCCAAAAGGCCTAAGGTGCAAAAATCAAGCACCCTCAGCACCAAAAAGAACATGTCGTACAGTGACGCACTAAAGCACAAGGCCATAGTCGCTCTCATCGACAGGAGTAACGCAAATGGTGCGATCTCTTTCGATAAATGGGCGATTTTCATGAACAAGTTCCAAGCCTCCTACTGGACTATTATGATGGAAAACCTAAAAAGTTTAAACTTTAAAACAAAATAAAATTTTAATCAAAATAGTATAGCTCGCAAAGTGTGTATGTTTGATTCAGCATTTCATTCAAAACTTGTCAGGAATACCTGATGGGCTAAGCTGGAATTAGCCTGAGAGTTTTTACGTTTTCTTTGAAAATATGGGAATGATATGAAGCTAGTTACTGAGGAATAGTGAAGCGTTTCAATGCTTAAATAGTTATTTGAAATCGGTCCAGTTGTTTTTGAGTTCCCGTTTCCGTTTCCGGTGTAGTCAATGGCTTTGATAGTAACTCTACTATTTGGGGCAGAGACAAATACAAAAAATTAAAAACCATGAAAATCGGTCAGGTCATTCACGAAAGTGTTCGTATGAACCCGGCTTTCTTTTGCATTTATATAGAAAATTTTATAACATATATATAGGGCGCAAGGACCTGCAAGGACCTGCAATTTTACACCAATTCTGAACGACTAAATAATAAAACACTCTTCATGCCAACTCTGACTTAACAGTCAGATAACATGGAAGATTATAATATCTTGTAAAAAAAATTTATTGGGTTTAAATGCAGATATAAAGCAGTTAGGCAGCTCTTTGCCATTCCGCAAGTAGGAAACGGGCTTCAGAGAGTAGTATTGTGACTAGAGTTGACCTCAGCCGTAGCCAGATCAATAAATCTTCATTTTGCGATTACACGTGACGTATGCCACTCGACGACTGAATGACATCCTCAGCCATAATGTCATCAGTTGTTCTTAACATCAAGCCTTTTGCTGGGTGCCCTGCAATCGGCTTGGTCGACAGTCAATTAAAGGCATTAGCATAAAACAGAATGAAAAGTCCGTTTAGGGTATTTGTAGCATTTCTGTTTTTAATCCTATCTTGAACCAAAGAAACTATATTAGTGCATTCAAAGTTAATTCCTTAGATTTTCGGCACCCCTTGCTGATCTCTCTGATTTGTGTGACTTGATGATAGTCACTTCTATTCATTCACTTAGCACTTTTGTATGTCCCCAAGCTGGTCGGTGTCTTTAAACAGTTCATATCATGTTCATCCTCGTCAGTGTGCATCGCCATCATCAATAAAACAGAAAATCCAGTTCTTACATTGTATGGCTTCTTCGATTGATCGATTTATCAGTGTCAGATTATCTCATTAGTCAAAGAAGAGATACCCAAGTCATCCCGTTTCGCACATGGTCTGTGTCTGCCAACCATTAATTACAGCAAAACTTAATTAGCACGCAAATCGCTGGCAGCTCAAAATGAATGTCAAAACAAATGTTCGTGCTTGTCACTCGAATAAGTTGAGGTGATAAACGTTACAACAATGTAGTCAATACTATAGTCAAAAGATGCACAAAGTTGTCATTCACATTCGTAGTTGACCAAGTTAATGAACTTTCTTCAGCTAGAACTTAGATAATTTTAGCCGATTTTCCTTAGAGCCAATGACATATAGTTATGAATACAAATATGAGTGGAACAGTAAGGACAAGTTTCCCTTTAAATACTTTAATAGTTAAATTAAGGGACGGACTAGCCCACACACTCAATAAAATACGCAGTGTCCTCTGCACTTTTTATGGCATTCCTCGACCATGTCCGCAAAAATTAACTAAAAATGCTTCTGACCGCACAGATAAAATCTAAATTAATTTGTTATAACAGCATGCTAATTTGAAAGCGTAAAATAAAATGAAAAACAGACACCTGTGGTTTTGTACCAGCTACAAGCATATTATGCATGTTGCAAGTGTATGCAACGTCAACCTATGTATGACAATACAGTGCAAAGTTTTTGTGTTTTTGTTCATATTTTGCGGTTTTTCGTGCGAATCGGATTATGTCATGTAGTTGGTCGCAATAGCATTGTACAGAGCCTTGGACACCTGCTTTGTCTGAGTTTTATTTGTTGGGGTAGGTACAAATATAAACACATTAGCTGTCAGAAGGCCATTAGGGAGCGCTGGTTTGCATGCAAGGATGGACAAAAATTATTTGTAGTTACCTATACGAGTATCAGCATTTGGTTGAAGGAGTAATTAAATAAGGCAAAAAAAAAACAATGAAATGGTAACTAAAGTCTCAAAGAAAGCTAACCAAATTTGTTTCCATGCTTTTGCTTAGAACTCTTTTGGACTATCGTCCATTGTCCACAAAAGGATAGTAGCAATTCACCCAAGTTCATAAGACATTTTAATTATTATTAGCTTCACAAAAGTCGAACCATAAAAGAATCGAATAAAGTCAAAGCTCTGGTCGAGGCATAGAAATGAAAAAAGAAATTCAACCATGACCTCCCCGACGGGGAATTGAACCCCGGTCTCCCGCGTGACAGGCGGGGATACTGACCACTATACTATCGAGGATGTTGAAAAATTATGAAACAAATAGTGAACTACGGCTATTGGAGCTATTTTAACCTAGTGGGGGATATGGGAACATTCAGAAAGAAGTAAAATGGGGCTTGATTTCTGTTTGGTGGGGCAAAAAACCCTAGATTAGTACAAGCCACTTCTTTATTTTAAAAACTAAAAAACTCACTGATTAGAGATTCAGTTAGGGGAGGAAGGTATTGAATTTGAGGTCGAAACCATTAAAGGTTCTCCCAAATCAAATCGTTTTTGCAGTTGCGGCAGCGACTGGAACGCTGTTGTCATAATTTTTGCAGTCGCGACAGTAAAAGTGTATGGAAACTCTGCGTTTTTTACGTCCCGTCGCCGGTGTGAGTTTTTTCATATGTCACTGTACAACTTAGATTTGACAACAGCAGTTGTCGCTGCCACGACTGCAAAAACGCTTTAGGCTAAGGCCACGCAGTCAGCGATAAGCGAGCGAGCGATTGAACGATCAGCGATTAAGCGACAAAGTCGAGCGACGGGCCACTCGTTTCGTGAGCGACATTTCTTTAGCGATTAGTTGTTAAAATGCCGTTGTCAAGAGCCCTACGTTTATATTTGTTGTATCTTCTCTATCTGTTGCTCTTGACGCTAAGCGATAAACTAAAAATTAGAACAAGTTTGGTGACAGAGCGACGTCGTTCAGTCGCTTAAAAAAATCGCTCATCGCTCGCTCAATGCATGGCCAGTTCAATGTAATTTCATTTGTTTTAATTTTTTCATGTCGTTCAGTCGCTCGCTCGCTCGCTTATCGCTGACTGCGTGGCCTCGGCCTTAGTCCGAGAGGTGCTTAATATTCTCCTCAGCTTCCGGGTATAAATGCATTGGAGACATAAGAGGTGCGTTCTGCGGACAGATAAAAGACTGGTTTCATTCCCTGTTAATATTGAGAGAAAGGTGCAGTTGTTACTATTTTGGACCACCGTCTCATGAAGCCAAATTTAGAAATCTATTTAAAAATTATATGAATACACTATCGATATGTTTGAGGATGTTAAGGTCCTGGGAGCAAAAGTTAATAATATTCTGAACGGATAAAATGGGCTGTTTTTAATTTTTTTTTTTCTCTACGGAAGTATCTATAACACCGACGCGACGTCTTGGACAGAACGTCACGATTGACAGCTATAACTTTGAGGTAGTTAAGGACTTTGTCTACCTAGGCGCCGCTATTAATTCAGACAACGACACCAGCGCTGAAATCAAACGCAGAATAATTCTTGCCAATCGCTGTTTCTTCGGACTAAGAAGGCAATTGAGTAGTAAAGTCCTCTCTCGAGCAACTAAGGTGTCCCTGTATAAGACACTTATCATCCCTGTTCTTATATATGGCGCAGAGGCATGGACCTTGTCAAAGGTAGACGAGAACGCTTTAGGATGCTTCGAGAGAAAAATTCTTCGGGTGATTTTTGGTCCCGTCTGCATAGATGGAGAGTGGAAAAGAAGATTTAACGACGAATTGTACGGGCTGTACAGCGACACTGACCTTGTCAAACGAGTCAAGGTCCAGCGGCTTAGATGGCAATTAAATTGGTATATCAGATAAAACTGCAAAAAAATTTCGCTGATCTCTCCCGGAGCCATTTGAATGTTTTTTCCAGAGATGGTCCGTGTCAAGGTTGTGTTTTCTGTGACTCCTCATCTGTCTTTTCCTGTTTTCAGAATCTGCGTCAGTAAAGTGCTTATTCGTTTCTGACTCTCTTCGTCTCTCAGAATCTTCTGGATGATAATTTATATGTTACTGATTTCTTCGATACCACTGTTTATTCTTGACGTAGAAATTCCTCTTTACTGCGCGCGAACACTGTTTGGAAGGCGTCCAGTTGTCTATCCGTATTGGAACGAAGAGTTTCATATTTTTCAAATCTTGTGCAGAAAGGTGTTTAAATACCCGTATCAGGTGCGAAACTTCACCGTGTTTCCGATTACTAAATTCGCTTAGGTCTGCGATTAGCCTAGCAGTCCAGCGCCCTCTGCTTTCTAATTCCTATCGTTTCTGCCACTTCTTCTGCTTTGGAAGCGTTTTCGCTTCCGTATTCATCGCTTCCACGGCGATTTCTACTTTTTTTCGTGCATCTATTTTCTTTGTGCTGCAAGGAGATCAATTGGTACGATACCTGAAACTACAAGAACTGCTGGCTCAGACACTGTGCGGTACGCGCCCGTTATTCCAAAACCACCGCGAGTCTGTACTGATGCTGGCAGTTTCCGAAACTTTTCTTGTTTTAGTGCGTCAACCCAAATCTCGCTTCTGTAAAGTAGAATTGAGTTAGATGTTGCCAGAACATCCAGTTTGCCTGGATAGATGGCTTGTAATCGTGGATGCGCGTTGAGCGCCCGTCCGCATTCGGTCTCAAAAGCTTAGTTTCGTGTCGAGTTTTACTCCCAGGTATTTTAGCACGTTTTTGGTCTTTCGGTTTCAATGTGGAAGCCGATAACTGTGGGACTTCGTTTCGTGTTAAAAGTATTACTTCAGTTAGATAGATACGTGGAAGAGCTTCGATATCTTTATGTGGGCGAACGTTGCCGCGGTAGCAGATAAAAATATTTTTCGCCAAATTTCACGATCTCGGTAGAAACTTCACATCAATCCAATCAATGAGATGATCATGCACCGCAATTGCTAGTGTAGAATATTCAATTTGACATGAGCTGTGTGCCACGTAACCACAAATCTTTGATGTATAGATAATTGAATCATCGACCTATAATGATCACTATTAAAAAATAGTGATGGCCTGGCCAACCTCAATCTAAAAGAAAAATGAACCGATAAACCCGGGATACATTGGACGTTCTTGGATCTCATGCGGATTGATATCGTCCCGAATTCAACATACCAGAAACAGGCCTCTATGCTACAGATGACGTTTCCATGAAAGTAAAGGTCAATTGCCAAAGTCCATTCAGAGAGCACACATTTATCTATGGTCGTTTAACTTCAGTTCTTGAGTCAGTCTTTTCTAGTTAACTGATTGAAGAAGTAAGTTAGTGGAATGCAATGCTATTGCTCATGCAAGTTTTGAAGTTTTTTTTTCAATAACAAAGAAACGGTCATAAGTTTCTATTTTTTGGTTCATACATATGGCATTCGTCTACAAAAATGACTGCACTTGCTGAAGTCCTGACTCCTGATCCAGTACCATATCCAAAAACTTGAAAAAATTACCTCGCTTAGGAAGCTTCCTTGAAAGTATGCTATTGAATCCCTCCAAAAAGCTGGTGGTCCTATGCAAAACATTAAGGCACGATATTTTTTCGGGTCCTTCCTAAACTTAACCTAACTTTTCAAATTTTTATTATAATTCACCAAGGAAATAAGGTCGACCCTTGTAAATGGTGCAATTCGACATTATTACCACAAAGAAATGGAAATAAAACCGTTTCGACCTTATTTCGCACGACTTTATTTCACGGCACCTAGCACCTAGAATGGGTCGCAGGTCGGCTTGCGTTTAATCGACGTATGAGTGTTGGTCGATCGATTTCTGAAACATTGGACTCAAATTTATCCACTACATTACCAAAATTCCTCTCGGAATCACTAATACGGCGGCAGTAGAAAGGGCGAGGCTCGCGGAACGTTGCCCTGAACACACATTTTATCAATAACATTTTAATATTTCAACGTGTTAACGAATGCTATGCCTATCGCTCCATGGTGATTTGGCGAAACAGAGTGAATGACATTCAATTTGACAGAAGAACCTCAAACAATATGGCCGTTGTCAACTGTCAAAGGTCGGCGGTCTCTGTTGGAAGACCCTTAACCATTTAATTGAAGGATCTGGTACGGTTAGGTTAAAATGGCTGTCAGCACGGCTAACACAATGGATCTAATGTATCCTCATCCTAATGGAACCATTTTGAGCTATTACAATGAGGCGGGAGAGACGCAGGGCGTCGATGTGAGTAAGATCACTAGTGTCATCAAAGAAGCACGAACCTAGGTGTATCCTACTTTTGTAAGCTGAAGTAGGGCATGAACAGAGAAGGTGGGGACTAGTCTCCTCCTCCTCCTCATCCATACAGCTTCTGCAAAAATCGTTTGAGGCGACTCCTAGCTTTGCAGCTTGTCTTCAAATATGACAGTGTCCTACAATGAAACCTATCGTCGCACGTATGTGCTTTCTGTTGAGAGAGATCAAGCCGTTCGACCACTTAAGATCGAGCTTGGGCCAGATTTGTTTCGTTGCGTTAAATTTTAAACTGCTTGACCACCTTAGCGGCGATGAAGACGCAAATTCCGCTGTCAAGCAGAATGAACCATTAAACTTGGACGATGATCAAGATATGTTTTATAAGATATACATTATATTTGTATCGATTTCAAGGCCGTGTATGACAGTCTTAACTGAGACGAGCCATACTATACCTAACCTATGTACAGAGCCATGTAAAGAGCCAAAGAGGAAAAGCTCTACAACGGACAAACATATCTTGGGAGTTTAGTGCTGGACTTCGTCCACCAAGGATTCGCCAAAGACGCGGAAAAAACATGAGTGTGGAGATCAAACGGAGAATTACTCTGGCTTCTTTGGATTGATAAGGCAATTAAGAAATAAAACCCTCTCTAGAATTACCAAGGTAACCCTTTATATGACCTTGATCATGCCAGTCCTAGTTTACGGTGCGGAAGCGTGGACCGTATAGAAAGCGCATGAAGAAACCCATGGTCGTTTCGATAGAAAAGTACTCCGAATGATCTTTGGTCCCGTTTGTGAAGACCAGAGAAGAAGATTCAACAATGCATCCCCTTTTTTGTTATTTAAGATTTCCCAATACATATTTTGAATCAAGTTTTTTCAGCGTAGCTTTTAAATTCGGAGAAACGCTTTTTGCTATCTCAAGCTTTGTTTGACACAATTTAAAAAAATTGGTTTTCTTGAGCGATGATGTAGCTGAATTTTGGTTAAATTCAGCTTACGTCTATCTTCTCATAAACAAATAAATGACTGTTTTCTTAAGACAAACAAAAATCTCGTTACGTTTACATTTACTGCAACGAGTGGGTACAAAAATCGACCTGGATATACTTTTTTAGCTAAATATCCCGCCATCCTATCTGCCAAATGTCAATTTGCAGAAAAAAAACATTCAAAATCACGAAACGACAATATACAAAGTCACTTTCATCGTAAGCAACATAAAAGAATTGACACATTTTTGGAATCTTACCTTCTGTCCTTCCAGCAGCACATGTGGCACCCTACATATCCACTCAAACAAGGGGTGTCAAGTTAAGCCTCCAATCCACACTTACTGGTCCAACGAGCTTCTAAGTCTCTCATGACACATGCACACTGTTACAGTAGTTGCAGTCAGCATCAGCATACCACGTCCAGAAAAGAACCCCGCGAGTAGGCCAAAAAAGTATCTCTGCTATTTTTAACTTGTAGTTTGTCGTTTGCTGCTTTTATTCATTTTTACAAAACACGTTTGTGTTTGTATGTTTCTCATGTGTCTTTGAGCTATTGGAATTTTATGTTTTACTTTCTTCTTTTGCAACCAACCACAAGAAACAAGTACATATACAAAACAAAAACAACACGGCGACCGACAACCGACGACTGCGGGCCGGGAAACTGCGAATGGGCCCGGAAAGAAGAGTGATTTGAAGAATGAGGCAAACCAAAAGATACAAACAAGCCCCAACTTGTAATGCAGTAGGCCGTACGAAACCGCGAAATCAACAAAACAACAATACGTACACTATTAAGCAATTGATTTGTTGTGAGCCTATGTGGTGGTGGAGCCGCTTGTAGCTGGATTTTCACACACAACAACAAAAAACACAGTAGTGTCAAATTTTCCGCAATCAAACTACTGCAAGAGGGACGAGATGAATAGAAAAGGAGGTAGTTTGTGTATTTTTGAATTTAATTGACCCGCCGCCACTGCAATTCCATCGTTCTCATGAGAAGGACTACCGCTGCCGTCGATAGGTCGGATGGTCAAATTCTCGGTTGGTTGGCTAACCAACAACCGGTTTCCACCTGTTCAAGCACCGCACTTAGTTCTTAGTTAATAAAAACTTGGAGGATCGATGGATGGACGAAAAAATGCAGTTTGAAAGTTCGACTAGCGATGGGGTTCATAACAATTTCATAGAAAAAAATAGAGGTTTCATTCCGGAGACTTTTTGTGATTAGCGCGAAGAGAATATTCACGACACGACAACAACGACGGATGACGACGCGCGTACAAGTCTTGTGAACACACAAAACGCAACAACCAAACTCGCTCGTCGACTACGAGAGACTGGCAATTTCTCGCCCCGTCTTCTGTCAGAGTTTGTGAATTAAAAGCCAAAGCATTCCCTCTTCCAAAACAATTGCTCCACCTCACCCTTGCCGTGATGCGGTGCGGTGTATTCCTATCGTCTTTGTCAGTGTTTCTGTTTACGAGGTCCCTCCATTCCATACCCCTGCTATGAGTATGAGCTATGATGGTTCTGTCTATAAAGAAGCAGCAACGCAGTCAACAACGGCGACGAGTGTAAGGGGAAAATGGTTTCGCCTTCGGTGCCAAGCCACCATGCAAAAGGGAAGAAGGTGGTATGCTTTGCTCTGTATACTCTCTACACTTGCTGCATTTGGCTAGTTTCATAGAATCAACGAGGGGACGTTCATGTAAGTAAGAAAAAAAAAAACACAATTCGCATCTCAAACAGTTGCTTTGCCTTGATGCACAGTATGACCACGACGACAACGTCGCCGCGCAGAGTTTATTATTTCAGCATACGGCGGAATATGTGTATCTGCGTAGAATCGAAGGAATAGTACCATGACGAGAAGGAAGGCTATAAAAAGCAACATCACCATCATGGCCAAGCACAGATGACTCTGACAATGAGAACAATACAAAACGACTGTGAAAATGGGGCAAGGGGAGCACATATACAAAATGCGCGTTAATATTGCAACAAAACAACAACTGCGGTCTACGAGTGCATTCGAGTATCTAGTAAAGTGGAGGAAATCTGTTCTTTTTAATTGCCAAATGTTTAAGAACCCAAAAGAATTCAGGAATGAATATCTGTGTGGTCAGTCGTCGATGGGAAAACAAAATGCAAAACAGCTTTTCTTGATGTCTCGAAAAGTTCCGAAAAAATATCTCCAGATAGGAGTAGATCGGGATGTAGATATTCATTTTTCAGGTTAAAATTAGCTCAAAGATCTAAAAAACTCTGAAGCTTTTTATTTTTTTTTAGAATTAGCGCGCAATTCAAGGGGTTATGACTTATGACTACCCTTAAAATGTTATGGAACACAGTGCGAGCATTTAGGAAAGTAGGAGAGGGTTTAATAGGAGACACCGATGCACGTTGCTTTTGAATCTTTGTGAATCGTAATGCAGGGGAAACACAGAGCCAGGTAAAGCATTCCACATACATGTGGTGCGACTAAAATTAGAATCTCTATACTTGATTGTACGCCCGAAGTTGGGCTCAAGTTAAAATTGATGAGCATTCCTAGCGAGGCGACTGTTGCGGCTAAATTGTTTCAGGGGAGGAATGCAACTGGCTATTTCACTAGATCACTGGTTATGAAAAAAGCAATAAAACAGAGTCAGACAAGTGACGTTTCGATGATGTTCAAGAGAATCAATCGATTCTACGATTGAACTATCACCTATCAATTTTAACGCTCTATTTTGTACCCTATCAAGCAGGTGCAAAGATGTTTGAGGAGCACCTGACCAGATATGGCAGTTATACTCCAGTTTTGGGCGGATGAAGGCCTTACAAATTGTAGCCAGATCAGAAGGGTAAAGAACTTCCTGCATCGTCTCAAGAAGCCTAAACATTTAGCAGCGTTTTTGGCGACTTCAAATATGTGGTCATTCCAACGAAGATCATCGTTTACACACATACCAAGACTGACAGCTTTTCGCTTTCTTGGATGCAGGTACCATTCATGGATAATGGTAATGGGGGAATGTTAAGCTTTAACGACAAGAGACAGCATTGAGTTTTCGAAGCATTGAATTCTACTCGGTTCTTATGACCCCATGCAACAATGCTGTCAAGGTCAGAATTCAATGAGCTTATCATACGCAACCGTTCCAGTTCCACATCCGAAGAGCAGGGACGTGAATTTGGAAACGAATATGAAAAGCTGAGGGTCGAGTCGTCAGCAAAACAGTTAAGCGGATTAGAAGTTTCAGCCAGAGATAATTTATGAAAATGAGGAAAAGAGTCGGAGACAAAACGGAGCCCTGGGGCACACCAGCATTTATCAAGTGGGTATCAGACTTGAAAGGTAGTTTCTAATCCAATGAAGAAGAGACTCATCGATACCAAAAGCACGCATTTTGTCATTAAGAAGCTTTCGTTCTTCAAGATATTTCATAAGTTGACGGTTTATCAACGTTTCCATGACCTTGGAAAGAAGGGACGTTAGTGCAATTGGACGGTAATTGGAAGGGGAGGAAGATTCGCCTTTTTTAGAGACCGGCTGGACAAATGCAGTTTTCCATCTGCTCGGAAAAATCCCAGCAGAATAGGAAAGATGGAAAAGTTTACGCAGTTTGCCAGCGTAGAAGCAGCTTAAGCTCAATGGACGTGTTTCGTTGGGGTTAAGTTTCAGTTGCGTGAGCTAGAAAAGAATATCCTTTCCAAAATTCAAAGGAATCGAAATTTAATAATCGAAAATTTACAAAACAAAGTGAATATTAAACGGTTTAGATGATGAATCTCGTTTTTTATGCCACAAACTATCGGTCACGTTTTGTGTACTAGTTAGTCTCTAACCGCTTGTCAGTCAATCTTCGTTCAGTAACTTTGTGATATTTAACAAACCATGAAACTTAATGTCTTTCTAGGGAAAGGACACTAAAAACCTCCAATTTGGTGATACGTTGTTTGTAGACGACACCTTAACCCACAAGAAAAACCCATTGGTTAAAGTTACTTCCTGTTCCAAGGAAAGAAAGAAAGGTATACATTATACAACCAATTTGATGTCCAGTTCGCCATCATTTCATTCTTGCTTGATAAACACTCTGCTTCGAGAGAGTCAACCTTTTGAAAGCTTTGGAGAGCATTGGTAGAAAAATTAATACATATACTCATATATAAACGTATGATTAGACAGGGCGCATATTAAAAAACCAATCTTAAGTGATCCAGTAGGTCTATGTATACTTCATCGGTTGACATCCCCCCAACAGAAACCCTTGTACAGGTGCAATTATAGGACACTGTCATACAGTCAAACATAACACAAAGCTTCGAATCGCCTCAAATAGATTCTGCAGCAGATGCATGGATAAGAAGGAGGAGGAAACCACACCCCTTCCTTGTATGCTTACTTCATTGGAAGTTCCAAATTGTTCCACTAGTATGGGGACAAACAGGATTCTTTAACATATCGAACCCTTAGAATTGAACCTTAGAATGTGACCTTACTCAAAATTTGTATGCCCCTGAACTTTCAATTTTCTTCTAATTTTACAGCTCTGCCGCTTTGCAGCTCATCACGATGCCGTGCACTTAGAATGAAAATAACCTAAATAAAAATTGAATTTGTGAGAAATGAGCTGAGTCTTCAAGTAAGCATGTATATTAGACCAGTTTACTGCGCAATCAGAAATTACAGGAAATTCAAAGGGTGCGATTTGAAAAGTTGTTGGGTTGAGCTTGTGCAGATCTGGGCAGTGGGCGGTGTTTGGAGACTCATTTTCTCTTCTTCTTTTCATTTATGGCGTTACGAGCAGTGATTTTGAAGCGATGACAACTCTCCCACTTTTCTGCTTCACAAGAGTGATCCGCCTGTGGGGTACGCCGCGTTGACCTCAGAAAGCGTCGGCAAGCCTCCCAGTTTTGGATTGTTCCATGTCTGAGGCCAACCAAATGCTGCTGTTTTCGCATTTGCTTGTACCAGGAGTGTTTTGGCCTGCCTTTTCTTCTTCGTCGCGAATTTGTTGAAACGTCGTACGATATTGCCTTTTGGACGAGGTTCTGCGGATCTCTCCTTTGAACATGACAATACCAACTGAGCCGATCGTGCTGAATTTTGTCCAAGATGGTACTTTTGACATGAAGGCTTCCACGGATCTTAGTACTTCTAATTCGATCAAGCTTTGTTACTCCTGCTGTCATCCGAAGCATCTTCATTTCGGCTGCTGTCAATTTGCTCTCATACTTTTTGTACATTGTCCAACATTGTGAACCGTATGTCAGAGCTGGATGGACAACTGCTGTGTAGAGTCTTCCCTTCAGCTTAGGGGGCATTTTTCGATCACAGAAGATAGCGGAGTTTTCTCGCCACTTCATCCACCCCACGCTTACTCGATGATTGATGTCGTCATCACAAGTTGCTTCACTATTGATCATAGATCCCAGATATTTAAACTTTTCACACTTGGGAAGCACATTTCCATTCAAATAAATGTCTGGAATAGGCTTGTCTGGATCAGAAAAAGGGCAGAACATCAATCCAAACGTCAAGTGCTCGTTGCAGGGATGTAGGATCCTCGCTTATGATGGCTCCATCGTCAGCAAAGAATAATTGCTGTACTTTATTGTCCGTTACTTTTCCTTCGAGCAAATAATCCAGAACAGCAATAAAGAGCAGTGGACTCAAGACACTTCCCTGATGTACACCTACTGTTATTTGGAATTCTTCGGTGACTCCAGCTGGGCATCTCACTTTTGTAACTGCTCCCTCGTACATGTCCATAATTAATCGCACATAGGCTTCAGGAACTCCTCGGTGTCTGTGGGCCACCCATATCAGATCTCGTGGTTGTCGATCAAATGCTTTTTCGAAGTCCACCAACACAATATGCAAATCCTCTAAGGCATCTCGGTGTTTTTCCATAATGATCCTTATACTTTGGATTGCGTCTGTAGTTGACTCACCAGCGACAAACCCGCATTGGTCATCAGACAGCCTTATTATTTTCCGCAGTCGGCTATCCAAAACTCGCTCAACGATCTTCATAGTGTGGGACATCTACTTGATCGAACGATAGTTATCACAGCTTCTGGTATCTCTCTTTCCCTTGTACATTGGAAGAAGAAAACTTTCCCTCCATTGATTAGGCAAACTGTCACCTCTTATAAGTTTGGAGATGAAAATCGTGACTCGTGAGCCATCTCAACCCGATGTCTCCCATATTTTTACAAAACTCATATGGTACCTCGTCTGGCCCAATCGCTTTGCCTTTTTTGGAGTTCTTAACTGCCTCCCTAACTTCTTCGACTGTGACGTCGGATACTTCCGTAAAGTTAGGTGCAGCTGTTGGAAAGTGGCGCCGAGGAAACTGTTCATTCAAGAGATCATCACAATACTGTCGCCACCTGTGAAGAATTTTGTAGTCATCCACAAGTAGCAGTCCTTGAGCATCATTTATGAACTTCGGCGACCGAATCTCCTGCGCATTTCTCCTTCTCTGAGCGGCTATTTTGAAAATGGTTGCTCCCTTATTCAAGCTGCTTTGTCTTAGCTCTTGGATTGCCTGATTTGCTTCATTTTCTCTATAATTGGCAAAATTTTCTGACTAGAAATAATTTAAATATGTAAACATGCAAACTTAGCTTGACTGTGGAGCACTGGTTTAAACTTATTTTCGTAAATCTATTTATACGAGCAGTCAAAAGCTCTTTCATGTCATAGTTCGTTCTATGGTAAGGGCAGTCGATTGAATCTAAGCAGCGCAGATAGTCACTTGCTTCGGAGGTTAAATTTAACACAAGAAAATATCTCAGTTGTATCGATATGTCCAGTTGACAAAAAACCACCAGAAAATTATTGGTGCACCTTTGAAAAAGATGTAACATTTGTTGTAATTAGATTCTATCCTTGCAGGGTGGTAAATCAAAAGAGCAAGCCCAAGAAAACCTTTTATAAGAGCAAATCCAATGAATTTTGTGTTCAACTAATTCAATTCGTGATTTGTGTATTTCATAGAAAGGGTGCCACACTTGAGAAGCATACTAAATATGAAGTTGTACTAAACAATACAGGTCCTGAGACAATTTTTACCATCTTTTCATAAATCCAAGCAATAATTTATACATTCGGTACAGTCAAGATTAATGTTAAAATAAACAGCAACGTTTTCAAAACATTTGACTTGACTCAATGCATTTTCAGAAACAAAGTAACTCGGGTTTCTAGGTTCCATCTTTTTAGAAAAAGCTTTGAAACATGTTGCGTTTAAGGTTCAAACCATTCTCATAATATTAAACTGTAAAATGGATAATATCGGTTTAAAGATAAAAGCAATAGAGCGAGCCACGAAATGCCACTGAAGAAAATACAAGAAACAACATCATTGATAGCAATAATCAATAGAAGAGGTCCTAGTTGACTTCCCTGAGGTACACCAGAGCTGGCATTGAAACAAAATTCTGAAACTTTACTTGGTAAGTCTCTTCGACAGATAAGAAATTACCCAATCGATGAACATAGGTGGAGAAGCAATAGCTTTTAGTTTGGACTAATTAGACTGTGTGAAAATCTGTCGAAAGCCTTAGAAAAAACCGGTATATAGATTCAATCGATCTACTGTTAAGGTGTCTTTAAAATTATTGAAAGTTTTTGGCTAAAGGCCTTCTTAACACACAGTCTTTTAGATTTGAGCTTACATAAGACAGAATCCTTATCAGAACATAATGCCCTGACTTTCTTCTCTGCTGATATAGCTCACACCCAGTCCCTGGGTTTCCTTTTGAATGAACTCTTGTTTTTTCGACTTCAATTCATTTTGGCAACGGAGTGGAATTCAGTATTTGAGAGGCAGCGGGTTCTGATGCCTTTCTATTTTTGTTGCAGCGATCTTCGAATATTGATGCTATTGGCTTACGCTTGATGGGAAACAAAAAAGGGATAAGGTGCTGGCAAACTAATGTCATTGTCCTCAAAGGCATAACGCTTTACAGTATCATATGCTTTGGTTTGGCCGTGAAAAGGATAGTCACATTCGTACCTTAAACGAGGTATTGTCCTAGTCAATGTTGGCCCTCAGAACGTTCGGGCATTTAAAGAACAGGATGAGTGTCTTGCGTCGCGTCGAGCCAATGGTCAACCAGATTTAGAACGTGGTAGCCATCAATCTGATTGCAGGTAGATTGGTTTAAAAACCCATTACTACTGGGGAGACAGGTAGAAGAATTAAGTTTAAAAGGCAGATTTCATGAGGTAATATCTGATGACTTTTGGAACACGGTGACTTATCGTACGTATTTTCTAAAAAAAATAAAAAAAATAAAAGCAACTTGAGTACTTTAAGAGATTGTAGTATAAACGTAATAGACAGTAGACATACGAAAGATAAGAAATGACAGATGTCAGATGACAGTAGACAGTTTACAGGTGGCAGATAACAGGTGACAGATATCAGAAGACAGATGACAGATTACAAATGTAAGTAGGGTAAAGCGGGGCTGTGTGGGCATAGTCGCAAGTTAGTCGAGATATCTCGATAACTATACTCCGCACGCAAAAGCATAAAATAGCAGAAAGAACAAATTGCGGGACACGAACTGGTTGCACGATCACCTAAGGCGACTCGTCGATCGAGTGAATTACAAGCGGGCATTGTTCATTTTATAGGTTAGGTTAGGTGGAAGTGGCTGTCAGCCAATGAGTACATTGCCTGACACACTTAGGCTGCAAGGGCCCATTATGATACCACAGAGATCAGCAAGTTAATCACCTACTGATCTCAGAAAACCGTTGTAAGATTAACGAGTTGATCACTTATTAATCTTTCATTACGAGACTAGCCGGTTAATCACCTGCTAGTCGAACCACGCAGAACTTTTAATGTATTTCGAAAGACTTTTAGGGTCTATGTAAGCTAAGTCGCTAGTATCATCGAAGAAGAATTCACCGAGATTAGTTTTCCTCCTTTGAAGTAGTGCAGGGCATGAGCAAAGAAGGTGTTGAACGGTTTCTTCCTCCTCTTCGTCCATGCAGCTTCTGCAGAAATCATTGGAAAACACATCAAGTCTTTTGGCGTGTCTTCCTATTAGGCAGTGCCCCGTAAGAACACCTATGGTAGAACGTAGATACAGGCGGTTCAAGGCTAACAAACTCTTCGAGCGTTTTGAGTCTACACACGGCCAAACTTTTTTGGTTGCAAGGCAGTTGTTACTCTCAGTCCATCTAGTGTTTGTTATCCTCGAAGCGTCTTGTCTAAGTAGGAGTTTACTTGTAGCGATAGGTGCACCTATGTTGTTCCATTCTGAGCGTAGGAAAGTGGTCGTGCCCTTTGTGGCTAGTTCGTCTGCCATACAGTTGCCTAGTATGTCCCTGTGCCCTGGCACCCATAAAAGGTGAATGTTGAACTGATTTGACATCTCCTTCAGAGACTTCTGACAATTTTGGACCGTGATGTATTTTGTAGAGACAGAGGCAAGAGATTTAAGGGCAGCTTGGCTGTCCGAGAACATTCGAATATCCGTGTCCACACCTTCGATGGTTTTTGAACCATCGGTGTAGAAGTGTATTGCTTCATTTTCCAAAAGAGTGCCATTCATTTTCCCAAGCTTCTCTTGAAGGTATGGTTACTTGGAAATTGTTGTCAAACACCAACATTGTTTATTTTATAACAAAAAAAAAAAAACATGGCTCTGTAGAGCGAACCGTTGACCGAAACGTTGTTTACAACCTCATTTTCAATTGATATGACACTTCGTCAATACTTGTTTTCAAAAAACCCACTGGAAGTGGAAGGAAGGATCATTCGACTTACCCTAGCTTTGCGCACACTAGGAAAAAACAAAACCCTCGGAAACTACTTCTTCCACAAATTGAGTTACATCTCGAACCTCTCAATGAGCACTATCCTAAAATTCATTCTGAAACAGCTGTCACCTGTCAGTGTCAAAATAACCTCTGATTTAGAAATAAACCACTAAATTGCCTATACTGTATAAGGTACACATGGCCATATCATGGATCAATGAAGGTGTGTGCAGTCTTAGAATTCTAAAGTTTAAAAGAAACCAAATCTTTCGTTTATTTTAAAAGAAATCACAGGAACTCTGCTACGTGATTGGAAAATATGCTGATAACCAATCGCCTTCGAAGCATTTTTACAAACCATTGAAACAAAAATCACTGAAATAAATTGGGCATTTTTTAAAGGACATCCCAGAAAAATTCTTCAGCCAAACAAGAATCATTTTCTATTCGAATAGGTAACTGGGCCACTCCTTCTGTGTCAATTATTTTGCAACATCTTTTTTTTTTTGTATAATTAGCGGGAAAATCAAGGAGTAAAGAATACCCACATAATGTTATAAAACACAGTGCGATCATTATGGAATATAGAAGAGGATTTAAGGTATATCATCCCACATTCGGGTGTTGGGACTAAAATATGAATCTCTATGCGTTACTGTACGCCCGAGGTTGGGTTCGAAGTAGAACTCGGGTGTTGCGCCTAAATTGTTTCAGGGAAGGAATGCAACTGGCTATTTTACTATAGCACTGTCTTTAGAATCATATTCAGTTTTTTAGTTTTTGTCTATTTATTCATACTAGTTTTCAGAAGATTTTCATTCAAGATCATCAGCCAAATACAGCCTTCTGATGATACTAAAAACTAACTCCATTTGCAGCAATGCATTATAAGCATATCAGAAAAAAAAAACAAGACTCCCTTCACACAGGGAATACCTATCTCCGAAGACAATAAAAATCTTCAACAAGATATTCCATTCCAACCAGAACTCGAGGCTCTACGGAAAACATGTTGAGCTGGGTAAGTTATGTGACGGCCCAGTGACTAGGTGAGTATGTTGCTGCATTCTGCATCCAAGCCACCAGACCACATGATAGTTATTTAAGCCTGTAATTACGGTAAGCGGGTTACCCTGGCCATCGCCATTCGGAGCGGAGCGTCGTATCCATCCAACAAATTGCGTACAGTTGTAGGTATATCCGCCATTGCCGTCAGCGGCGGCGGCGTCGGATTTTATTACCAGTTTCATTGTCGTAAGTAACTTCCATATTCCATTCCCTGTTCCACCGACTAAGACTCGCAGCTCAATGGTGTTATATATTTGTCTGCACTCCACTATGTGTGGAGCGGAGACAAAACAAAAAAGATTCTCGTCGCCATTTCTTTTTGTTTTGTATCTACTCACAGTCGTATTTTGTATTATTCACTTTTTATGGAAGGCAAGAGAACACAAAACAAGCGAAATGAAGGAAAAATCAGGCACAAGTGCAAGCCGAGCCGTTGCGAATCTAATATTCCTCCTCTCATTTTCGCATTTTTGTTTGGCATTACTTTTGATTTCTTTATGTGTTTCTCCTCTGGTGGGTTAAGTTGCCCCAGTTTGTACAACTGAAAGCAAAGCATGGCTGCAAAAGCCTTTTCGCACATTTTAAATGAAGTCGTTCAGAACAGAAGTGGGAAGCAATACGAACTTTACAAGTTGCAACTATCAAGAAGGACTGGTTCTGGTTTTCTTTCAATTCCCTACATCCACAGACGAAATCTGAATTGATATCAGTCTGTGTATAATATCAGTTTTATTTATTCATACCCAACACAAATTCAAAGTCGTATACCTTTACAAGGTCAGTTAACATTGGGGATAATGTAATAATAAAAAAAATATTTGCGCAAGTGGAAATACATCATTTGACACCAAAATTTCAACGTCCTCGATAGTATAGTGGTCAGTATCCCCGCCTGTCACGCGGGAGACCGGGGTTCAATTCCCCGTCGGGGAGAGTGTGATTGCTAATATATTTTTTTCAAAAAACGAAAGTATTTACTTTCCTTGTATGTTTTCGTATATTAAGGTGGAGTAAGTCAAAGCTTTGTTTTCTGTGTGATCAACTTTGAAAATTCTTTTTTCAGCAGAAACTGCAATTGCATGTTTTTGATTGCAATTCAGAGTTGGCTGCCCCTCCCAGTCCTCCAACACACAAATCATGGGCGAAAGATCATAAGGAAACAACAAGGTCATTTATTACAATTTTATAAATGAATGATTTACCCTCAATCCAATCAGCAAGCAAGCTGGGCAATAAATGGGAAAAAAGAAACAGTGGAGCACCATCCAATGACAAATGACAAACCTTGCACAGTTATACGCTCTTCGTACAACGAAAACAACCACTTTGATTTTGTTATGAAAACCATAAAATTTAAAATTATTTTTCCTTATCTTCCGTTTTGTGGATCCTGTGGTTGGATGCGTTTCCTTTCTATTTCACTTTGTCAGTGTTGAAAATATGATTGGGAGAATTTGCATTTAAATGCGACTCGAGCAGATAAATTCACAATTGTATAATAAAACTGATTTATGGAATAAAGACGCAAATTTTCCATCGGTTGTCGCAACAGAGAGGACTTCGACAATTACAGTTATAGCAAAGAGGATCAAAGCTTTTTTGGTTTGTTTGCCAATGAGTTTGATATTATGAAAGAAAAAAAACGTACGAAAGTCCTCAAAAAAGGAAAGAAAAAAAATAATATTCTTACTGAAGGAGGACTTTCCCCTACGAAAAACACTTTTAGGGACGTTCTAAAAAGTTGGCGACTCGAAAAAAAAACCAAATAAAATAATGGCAGTAAATAGTCTCAGGTTTTTTTGTACCCTTAGTATTCCAACAAAAATTATTGAAAGGACGCTTAGTATTGTTTGTCTGAAATTATTGTGTATTTAATATTGTCGCCCTAATCAAATACTAGTTATATAAAATCTGAAAAGGGAAGTTTGTATGTCAGACTTCTATGGCGGAATCGAATGAGACGAGAGCTTTTTTGATCCTATATATGAAATCTTATGAACTATTTACGAACTTTCTTTCCCATGTTCAATCTGCCTCAAAAAAGATATTTACGTTTTGAAATAAAATAATGATTTACAGTGGCTCCCATGACTAATCGGACATGGAAAAAAAAAAAATTGGAAGTGCAATTTCTCTAAGAAAATGTATGGGTGATGTAAAAAAAAACATCATATATTATCATAACGGAACTCATATTTATTTCAAAAAAACAAAAACAACATTTTCAAATTTCCCAGTTCATTCATTTTTAAAATTAAACAGAAAACTTTTCAAGAAACCTACTGAAAGTGAGCAGCGATTAGCGAATGAAGAATACTTAAGCCTAGCACATTTTAACCGGAAAAGTACTGTTACTGAGCACTCTACAGTGCATCAGTAACAACTAACAAGTGTCCGATGTGTGTGAGACATGAAATTATGGAGTTATTTTAGTTTTTTGTTATTTGTTTTTTAGTAAAATTTGAAAATGTTGTTTTTGTTTTTTTGAAATAAATATGAGTTCCGTTATGATAATATATGATGTTTTTTTTTACACCACCCATACATTTTCTTAAATCATCAATTCAAACTTTAAATTTTTTTAGGGAAACTGCACTACCAAAATTCTTCTTTTAAATGTTCGATTAGTCATGGGAGCCACTGTACTTGTTTTTTAAGCTGTAGTGGAAAGTCTAATATATAAAATTTCCATGTCAAAATGTTAGTTACCGCACTCCTCCGAAACGGCTTTACCGATTTTTACCAAATTTTATATGCGTATTCAGTAGGTTTGAAATTAGGCTACTATCTATTTTTCATACCCCTAAGTGATAAGGGCCATCTACCCTTAACTTTGTTTTTTTAATTTACACTGCGACACGAGAATTTTATATATTAGATTTTAAAGCCTCAGTGTAAATGTCATATCAACTATATTCTGAAGTAAATTTATTATTAATTTGTTTAAAAATAAATTCTGAAATCACATTTTTAGCTCAGAGAATTCATTGCGATATCAGTGTAAGTTTTCTTTTTTATTTTTATTTATGACCATATTCTCAAGTAAATTTATTATTAGTTAATGAACAGATTATTAGAATACTCAAAAGTACTCAACACGTGTCACGAGATCCCACCAACAACGGCTATTGTGTTGTAAGTATAAGTTATTCTTATTCATTTAATAGAAAATATTGTTGGGGTGATAAAAAATTCCGGTGTAAGTTAGATTTTTATTAGATTTGGGCAATTTCAATTTTTTTTGTTCACTTATAAGAGCTCTAACTTCCACATAATTTTAATGGGTCGGGAAAAGGTAAGGGAACCGTAACAGGAACGGCAACTCTAAAACTTACATTATGCCCTACATAGTCTATATTTCATGACCATATTCCTACGGAAACGGGAAACTAGAAATTTTCAGGTATTCTTAAACTTAGTCTTCTTAGTTTTCTTGACAGTTTTGTGTGAACAACGCTTTAAATAAGTTAGAGCCGAGCAACGCCGAGTGGGTCAGCTAGTATTTTTATATACTTTGGTTGGATCCCACCTCCAGCTGTCTGTTTTAGAACACTGGCTGCGCAAAATCAGATTGACAGTTGGTGTGTTAGAATTGGTCTCACCGACAATCCTCTTTAAACTGTCCTCTTTATAGACACAGAAAATTGACTGATTTTAATCAACTTACACTCAAAAGTGTTGCCTTTTCAAACAAAGTCAAAAATTCTTGGTGTAGTTCTCGACAACAAGCTTCTTCGGTCTAAATATGTCATGTCAAAAACTGCTTACATAGTGTCTTGTGGCAATGTAAGGGAGCCCTTTGGAAAAGACTTGGGTCTGTCACTGAAAAGGGTTCTTTGGATCTATATGCCTATGATAACACCAATCATCTCTCATGCGTCAGTTGTTTGGTACCCCAACAGCTAACGTTAATGTTATTGCCAAATTTCAATGAAAACAATATCTTGGATGTACTGGAGCCTTCTCCAGCACCCCGTAAGCTGAAGCTCTCGAAGCACTGCTGAATCTCCCTCCCCTTGATACCATTCCAAAGCTCAAGCTGCTGTCTCCGGACCTGAACCAGCGCTTAGTTTGAGGGCTTCAACCATCGGCAACGGTTCGATCTGTCAAGAGCACAACCGTTGATGGCATTGGATGCAGGCAGACTAAACGTTGATAAGACAACTGTTGCGTTTTTGCTATCTCGGAGCAGAAAAGATTGCAGAAAGCTTATTGGCGATGCCACGGGGCACTTCTCTTTAATCAAGCGTAACAATTTATGGTACGAGTATTTAGGTTTTAGTGCTCAGTTAGTACTTGAAAGGCCTCTGACTGAAAAAAGTGACGACTTAGAATATCACTGAATCGTCACCGATAGTCGTAAGAGAAGAGGCGACTAAAGGAGTAATCACGTCTCGACAACAAATATCATAATGAGTTATAGCGACTTTATACGAAACACCCTAAAAAATTTCTTATAAGTGTGCATGCCAAAGACTGGAGCAACGATGCACTAAAAGGATCAAACTAAAAAATGAGGCATGATTTACGTGTCGAGAAATGAAAATAAGTTTCACGAAATTTTGAAGTCTGAAGTTTGAATTTTGAGTCAAAGGAGGCGAATAGACATCTTGTGTGTCCAAGAAACGATATAGCGCAATACAGGAAACATGGTTCGTATTTCTCCTCTTTTTTTTGTACGGACAAAAATCTACAAAATGTTTTAAACTATAGAACAGATCAAATAAAAACAGAATCGGTATTATTCTTGTTTAAGAACTTGTGGACAAATTCAACGTCTTGAACGCGCTTCTTAAATTGGTGATGCAAGAAAAGGTGTGAGATATTGTTATTCCAGCTCCCCAAATGGGATGTGAAAAAGTGGAAAAAGTAGCAATTTCGCTAGATTTTCAAAATCGATTTAAGGATATCAAAAAGGTGAGTTTCATGGTGGAAATTGTACAGACATGCTTAGATGAGAAATGAGGAGAAGATATCCTGAGTATGTGTCAGTCATATGGTGTTATCGTATTAAAAACTGTGTTCTCCAAAAAAGACCGACACCTTGTCACTTATAGGATTGGATAAATTTATGAAACTTACGGCGAAAGACTCCAAAGAGAGATACTATGGGTGAAGCTGTCCTCAGCAACACCGTCTATATAATAAGCGGCTATCAAAGCATGGCTGAAGGAGAATATAGAAGATGCAAGAAAAAAGCGAAGAACAAGTGCGTTTAACAAGCCAAGAGCACAGAGGAAATGAATCAGGGTTGGAAGAAAGCAAGCGAAGCTATTCCAGAAATACGACAAAACAGCTTGAATAAAGAAGCAACAACCTTCAAAAAGGCCGCTCACAGAAGGAGAAATACGCAGAATATTTGTTCGGCGAAGTTCAATAATGATCCCTGAAATAGCTTCTTGTGGATAACGAAAAAAATTCTGCAAAGGTGGAGAAAGTGTTGCGATGGACTATTGAATGAACAGTTTTCTAGATAGCACTTTCTAGAAGCTGAACCTAGGTTAGGTTAGGTTAGGTTAGGTTAGGTTTAAATGGCTGTCAGGAAAACAAACTGACACACTTAGACCAATATTAGGTCCATTGTGATACCATAGATATTATGCGAGGGAGTACCTCACTTAACAAAACCATTTGGAGCTTTTAATAAACCGAAGGAGATGCAGGGGATCTGTGTTCGCTAGATCGCTTGGATCATCAAGAAAATATTTTCCTAGATGCCGTTTTCTTTTAAAAGAGAGTGCAGGACATGAGCAGAGGAGGTGTGGGATTGTCTCCTCCTCCTCCTCCTCATCTAAGCAACTTCTGCAGAAGTCATTTGAGGGAACGCCAAGTCTTATGGCGTGTCTTCCTATCAGACAATGTCCGGTAATGACATTGATTACGGAGCTAACTTGCAATCTGGTAATGGATAACAAATGTCTTGTGCGTTTTGGATCTAGTCCTGGCCATATCCGTTTTGTTGCCACGCACGTGGTGATATTGTTCCACCTATGATTTGTTCTATCCATTGCCTCTTGCTTTAGCATAAGTTTACATGTAGCGATTGCTATACCAATATTCAACCTGCTGGTTGAGATCGGTAGAACGGGTCCTTCTCTGGCGAGTTCATCGGCTTTGCAGTTACCCACGATATCTCTGTGCCCCGGCACCCAAATAAGGTGAATATTGAACTGTTCACCCATCTCCCTAAGAGATAGGCGACAGTTAAGGGCGGTTACTAAGTTCGTAGAAACAGCGCCGAGTGATTTGAGGGCTGCTTGACTATCTGAGAAAATCCGGATATTCGCTGAGGATATCACGTTTTTTCTTAGCCATGATAAGACCTCTTTGATCGCCAGAATTTCCGCTTGGAACACGCTACAATGGTTTGGAAGGCGGAACGAGAGACTTACGTTAGGTCGGTTTGAGTACACCCCACAGCCTACCCCTTCTTCGGTTTTTGAACCATCTGTATAGAAATAAATTGAATCATCTCTCAAAAATTCTTCGTCTTCCCAGATCGTTCTCGGTGGGATTGAGACTTGGAACTTATTATCAAAAACCAATTGGGGGATGGTGTAGTCGGAGTGATAAGAAATTGATCCGAATAAATTCAGGATTGTAGCGTGACCGATGTTGTTATCGGTCCATTGGGAGATAGCTCTCATACGAATGGCTGCACTGGCGGCCATTTGTTTGCTGAAGATATCTAGTGTTGTGAGGTTAAAAAGTGTATTTAGGGCAGCTGAGGGTGTTGATCTCAGTGCTCCGCTTATACACAAACCGGCTGTTCGTTGGACCTTGCTTAAATTGTCGCAGTAGGTCCTTTTATCAAGAGCGGTCCACCATACCACTACTCCGTATGTGAGTATTGGTCTGATGACCGCGGTGTAGAGCCAGTGGGTGATTTGGGGGGAGAAACCCCATTTATTACCAATGGTTTTTTTACAGGAAAATAAGGCAACGGTGGATTTTCTGATTCTTTCCTGTATATTGGCTTTCCAATTTAGCTTTTTGTCTAGGACTATACCTAGATATTTGGCTTCGTTCGTAAGTTCAAGTGGGATTCCATTAATTGATGGAGTTATTAGTTGTGGAATTTTGTATTTCCTGGTGAAGAGAACGAGTTCAGTTTTCTTAGGATTGACCCCTAGATCAAAGCTGAACCTAACTCAATGGAAATAATCGACATAACAGTCGTAAAAGTTAGTGAAGTAATTAAAATATTCGGAACAGGCAAAACGGTTGGCCTAGAGTTTTTTGCTCTTTAATGCAGTTCTTAACTACCTGCTGCAAGAAGGTATTAGAAGGTATTACCCACTACTATGTATATTAGTCCAAAAAACACAGAGCTCTTGTGTTGGCCGCTTTCTGATCCAGTATCCAGATCCAGATCCATGTTCTTCTCAATTGCGTAAAGTTTAAATATTTGGGATCTATAAATAGTATCCCCAGAAGATACCCAATGAAATGGATGAAAATCCAGTTCAGTTCCGACAGGAGCTGGACAGCATACTCCGCGGAGAGTTGCCTGCGGGATCTTGCAACGTTCTACAGGAATTAGGAGCGATCTTGATCCAGAAATACGGCCTTAACGAGGTATCCGTTCGGAGAGTAAATTCCCCGATTTTGTACGACGGTTTTTGCGACGAGGTGTTCTTGCGAAAAGCCGTTCGGAATTTTTCTTCGACATTATTTTAACACACCCGACGAACTTGTGCGTCAGAGTGCGATCAAGTGCTTTATTTGTGAAATGCCTGACAGCTTAATGCAATTGTTTTTCCGCTTTCATCCGACGGACGGAGCGGAAAATTCTACACTCCGAACGCTAGGACCAATAGTAAGTAGAATAGTGTCCGGTAATACCTCATTGTAGAGTTTAGTAACCAGTGCCACCCCGTTTTTGAATTTAGTGTCCCGTGCTGCCTCACTGTTGAATTTAGTGATTCTACTACCATATCGAAACCATTACCCCACTTAGTGCCATTTCAAGAACCACCATACGAGACTAGTGTTGCGATCCCTAATCTGTGAAGCCAAGAAGTCACATCGATTCCCGAGAACTAGACTTGAGATCTAGACGTACCATCAGAATTGAGATGTGGAAACACCATTTTATTCAAGTCCTTAGCCTTGAGATCCCAGTTAGAACTGAGACCCCGACTTATAACTGTCTCAACTGAATATCAGATGTAAGCCGTGAAACCCAGAATCATGACCATACCACCTAGACGTCAGAATCAAACTTTTTCTGCCCGGATGGAGCTTCGACAGAACCTACCAGAACAAAGCGGAAACATCGGAATTTTTAACTAAATTTAAATGAAAACCATTGTAAAAATTTTGTGAACCCTTTTTCGAGAACATGGGAAAACTATAATTTTTCTGCATCTTTTGTAAGCCTTGGGTTCGACGAGCTTAACTCAGCCTTAGATCCTAAGCCATCATCAAAGGAACTGAACAGGACGAAGTACTTTATTTAGGGCGTACCACATTATAAGGCACAATGTACGACAGATCTATAAAGCCGAAGTGCATTACAAAACCACAAATGATTCATTCATTTGTTGTTAAAAATACATACATTTATTTAGTTGAAAGACTCCCTTTGATGATTAAAGGAAACAGAATAACATCTAGATCAAACAAGCACTCAAAAACGAATCAAGACCTAAATCATACCAAAAGACGAAAAAGAAGTAAAAGAAAAATATGCAATTCTACCAACCTTAAGAATGAATGTAATTAATATTTCTAACATGTCTTTCTATTCTTGGAAAAGATCTACTTGATACCTCATTGCAATTCAAGACATAATAAGCTACTTGGACTACAATGCTGCTTGAATTGAATTCGTTTATTTTTACCTTTTTCATTATTTTGAATTCGAGCCATTCAAGTATTCTAGACGCAAATTTAGTTCTTGGAATTTTTAAAGTAAAACATTCTTTCAACCATATAACTGCATAGCCATAGTTCGTACGAGAAGTCAAATAAATCTGATTACAGATATCAGTTGTTCACCCCTACATTTGGTAAAATTTGTAGTAGGGTCATTCCAGCGAAACCGACACCGTACGCAAAAAAAAAATATACAACTAAATTTATAATTAAATCCATGTCTGGAGAATAGAACATTATACATTATTATGAAATGAAATGATTACTTAAGTAACATTCAAATAATTCATTAAAGAACTAATTTAAAGTAAACGCAGAAAAAAACTTTATGCACTGGTATGACCTCACCCGTCACAAAAGTACTGTCCCACCCGTCACAAGCATTGAGAAGCATATAATTTTTGTTTTACGAGATATTTGCGTATACTATTCTAATACTTAATCTGTACAATATCAGGAAATATATAAAATTAGGTTCCTTAACAAAAGTTTCATAGTTTCTTGCCTATTGCGAATGGTGTAAGTCAACTCGCAAGAAGAGGCTATTTGATGTCCCACCCGTCACACTTTTTATACCATCTATTTCTCATAATAATAATGATATTTTCATACCTTTTTCGGTGGTACAGTATGGAATGACTATTCAAATATATGAAAATGTCATACTGAGTACGTAAATCGTTGCCTTTTTACAGAAATGAAGCAAAGCGTAAGCAAAAAATTAGTATAAATGTCCCACCCGTCACAATGGAATGACCAAGTAGACATCTGCTTAACCCTTTCGGGACAGCTGGTGTACATCGGTACCAGAAAGTTCAAACGTCCATAAAATCATTTCATTGGTACTACGAGTATTTTGAGGCCCCTTAACTTATTCCAAAAAAAAAAACAAAAAATTCTGTAACCTTTGCACTTTCATTGCGTCCCAACGAGTTAAGGGGTTACATCGAATTTTTTTATTTTCTTATTGTCTTATTAAATTCTACAATATCTCTAAAATGTTGTCCTAAATTTTCAAGTTGTAACAGTAACAGTTTTGGAGATACAGAACATACTCGAGGTTAGTTAAATATAAGCGCTCAAATCTTTAAACATATTTTTCCCGAAACTGTGTTTTTTAATTCAGTTGGCAAGATTTCTCGAGAATTACTCAACCGGATTTGATGAAATTTAGCACAGGTTTTCAAACTTCAATTAACAAGGACTTGAACGAAGGATTTTTTTGTTTTTTCAATTAAAACTATTTTTAACAAAAGAGATACTTTGACCGAAGCATGGCATACGTTATCGAGTAATTCGTGGCGGAATTATGCAAACTTGATAACACCGCTCACGTTATCGAGTAATCTAGTACCACAATTTGATATTTTCTAATCAGTAATCGAACGGAATTACATTCGACGCATGAACTGGGTACTGATTACTCATGAAACGAAATTATAAGAAATTTTTTGTTCCTACATTTTTCTTGTATTAATTACGAAGGTAGTAAGAAAGTGCCCAAGTCAGTACAAAAAACAACAAACCGAATCAAAAAAAAAAAAGTTCTCGTCTGCCCAAACCGATGACTTTCGTTGTCCATGTGCGCATCCACCGAAAGACAATCGCAACCGTCTAGGTTCAACTAGATTTCCTTTAATTGCCTTTTTAAAAAAGGAATGAATTGGTCTTACAAAAAAAATTTAATTTATCTAAAAAAATACATCCGCGACATCTGTTAATTAATAGAACTTGAAATAAATAAATAAATAAATAGAGCTGCGCAACAGAGCGAGGAACTCCAGGGCCTACCGCATTTCTCACAGCCATGCCTTATCAGGGAATGGAGGGGACCAAAAACTTTCTGCCGATTTCGACCGACTAATCAAGAAAACACTTTTTGTGGCAATGAATTAACTATCAGAGGACTAGCCAATTCCTCGCGAAAGGCGATATACATGGAAAAACATTTTAGCCTCTGTTGGGCATAAATATACCTACTAGTAAATATTCGAAGTTACTAGCACAACTTTAAATGGCTTTACGATACGTGAGATCACGTATGCTGTATTCCCAAAATGAGAGAGTAATCTCACCCGATCACTGAAGCCACTCACTCACTCGATAACGTGAGCTGTAATTTGACATCAGGTTTACTTTCTTCGTTCACTTATGGCCATGTTTAAACTTCTGCTGTCAACGCGAACGCATTTTTTAGGGGTCGCCAGAAATGCCGTCACAATGGCGGAGATTTGAATACATTTTTCAGAAAATTCCCTAGACTGTTCATTAAATGTGTATCTTGAGGATTGTAAAATGTTTTAATAAAATATTTTGTTTTTTATTTAAAAAAAACCCTCTAACCCATTCAACTCCTTAAGGGTTTTTTTTTAAATCCAATTTGAAAGCTGTGGCATAGCACCATCGATACAAATTTGACTTAAGGACAGAATGTCTTCGGAGTCCAGCTAGACTTGAGGTATAATCAATATCAGTAGATACAAACCACACGTACCTTACTAGTTCCACGCCACTAAAATGGTGAACGTTATCATTTGACAAATAGGTAAGGTTAGGTTAGGTTAGATAAAATGTGGAAAATAAATTAGGAAAACGACTGATGTACGAAGATCAATATTAGGTCTATTTGTGGTACCACAACAAATTACCTCACTATTTAAACCATAAGGAACTTTTGATGGAGCGATAAAGACAGTGAGTGTCTGTGTTCATAAGATCCCTTGGTTGATTGAAGAAGAGCTCTCTCAAAATTAGCTGACGTCTTTGAGGTAGAGCGGGCATGAACACAGAAGATGCGGAAAGGCTTCCTCTTCTCATTGTAAATTGTCATTGGATAAATTGAGCCTTGAGACAAAGAAGTGTCCGATTATGGTATCGACTACGAAACTTAGGCGCAGTTTGCACAGGGACAACAAACATTTTGTACTTTTTAGTTCTAGGCTTGGCTAGATCCTTTTGTTAGCCAGGTAGGTAGTGATGTTTGTTGATTTAGTATTTATTTTCTCCAGGGTATCATGATTATAGGCTTAGGTTTGCAAGTAGCGATAATAAGTCAATCTTCATCCAGCTGCATGATATTGGTATGACATTCCCATTTCTGGTAAGCTCATCGGCTTTTGCAGTTACCGTCTATGTCTCGGCACCCAGAAAAGGTGAATGTGAAACTTTTCTGTCATCTACTTACGAGACGATCGAAAGTTGCGAGCGGGTACAGAGTTCGTGAAAACATTGGCGGGTAATTTATTGGCTGCTTGGGCTGGCCTGGAAGATGCTGATATTTAACGTGGATATCAATTTTTCTCTGAGCCGCGAAAGGACCTCTCTGATCACCAGAATTTCCGCTTGAAAAGGAGGGCAGAGCCGAGCCAAGAAATGGAGGGCACCTTCAATATTTTTCCTATTTCGAATAAGTACCTAGTCGAAAAAGCGCTTTTCATGGCATGAAATTACCATCGGAGGATTTGGCAGTTCCTGACGAGGTTCAATACCATGGAAAAACATTTTTGGTTTATGTTGGGATTCGACCGTTAAAAATCCCACGTACCTAGTACGGTTGGACCAATTTGATGCGATTTGGGACAAGGAAAAAGAAACTAGTACTAAGTTCGTCTGAGTAAACGCCTAGAGCTTCATCTTCCGTTCTCGATTCATCGGTAAAGAAGTGAACTGAGTCATCTCGTAGGAAATCCTTGTCGCTCCCTGTAGACCTTGTGGGGATGGTGTATTGAAAACTTAGACGAAAACTAGTTGGGTGCTTGGGGCTGTATAATAGGAGTGACTTGGAATCTATCCGAATCAATAAAATGGTCAATAGATTTATTGGTTCACTGAGATGTGATTTAAGGACAAATTGCTGAAGATGTAGACAGACATACAGGCTGGTTGCTAGACTTTGATCAGATTTTCACTATAGGACGTTTTGTCCAAGACTGACCATCATACTGCCTCCACGTTTGTAAGCATCAACGTGATGACCACTGTGTATTTCCAATTACATTTTTTGTAGTACAAAAGAGCAACTGGAGCTTTTCTTGGTATTCTTGTATTAGCTTCCAGTTTTGCTTTACGTCAAAGATAAAGCCCAGATATTTCGGTTCGTCTGAGAAAGTTAGAGCAGTTCTTTTCACTAATGAGTATCTACTTATTTGTGAAATTTGGTAAAGGGTGTGTTTTAAGACGCGTGGTTCTCAAGTAGAAATAAAATATGTTATGGTTAAGAATTTAGCTTTACTGTAAAGATAAGGGTTTGCCATTATGTGTGAAAAATGATTCAGGAGAATTGGCCATCTCGGCTGGTTCGATTTAATTTCAGCTGACAGCCAAATTTTGGACCACTTTTTGCAGCATTTGGGGCCATATCTCAGCAATAACCCTTCGAATAATCTCTTTCAAGGCGTCAATCGCCTTTCAGGCTTATCTCCGTAGACAGGTGACTTCACATAACCCCACAAAAAATAGTCGATCTTGTGGGTTACTCACAGGTTCAAAACTCGAAGTTATGTAAAAAAATATATGCGTTTACAGCGATTCCGCTCTGAAAAAATTTACCGAGCGTACGCAGTGCTCCTCAGTGGTCGTGCGCCTAAAGTCCCTCCAACAAAAGCCCAACTACGAAAAAAGAATTACCAGCTTGAAAACCACACGTCTAATAAAAATAAAAACGACCCCTTATTTCCTTGTGCCGGAGAACGCCTCAGGGGCTTGTGGTGATTTACATGCAGTTTGAATGCAGCTTGTTTGTGGAGAGCATTTTTCACAAGTTCAATGAGAATTTGAGCACGTTTCCTGATACCGCAATGGATACGTTATCAACGTATCCTATTATACTTAGAAGTTCTCAGTTTCCAGGTGAACTTAGAAGCTCGCTGGTTGTATTCCAAAGAAGTGGGGTTAGAACTCCACCTTGCGGTGAGCCTCTGCTGACAGTTCTTTTAGTAGAGAAGCCTCTCAAATCTTAACCCAAATGTTTGATGACGACAAGTTACAAAAAAATTTATGTCTGTAGTTATAAATGTCTTAAGAAACGACCGTTATCAATAACCAAACAATATCAGACAATAGATTCTTAACGATCCTCATAAAATATTAAAGAACAAAACACTCAATCCACGGGTATCGTCTTTCCCTAGAAATCGGTACTCAATCATCATTTGAAGGCTTTAAAAATCTAAACCAAACCTGCAAATGCAGTCCTGAGCCTTCGTCAACAATAATATGAGCTTATTTCCACTACTAAAAATAGGACAGTAGTTCTTTTAATAGGTCTGATGCAATGATCTGCACATTCGGTCTTTGAACTTTCTTCGCATCGGATTCTTTTCCACCTAAATAAATTTTCCTAAATGACTCTGTAATTAGTGCATGATTTCCATTTCTCAGAAACTATTCAACCATTCTTTTCACTTGTCCCCTCTCCTCTTTTTCGGAATTTCCAAGTTTTCTACGCTTCGTTAAGACATGTCCAATATTTTATATTTCTGCCAAGCTATATTAAGCTATGACAATCGAAGACACACAAAATGCAAAGAAAACTCAGATACATTTCTCTTTAGAGCCATAAAATGACATCCTTCCTTTTGGTTGTTCCTCTGAGCACTCGTGGGTGGGTGATGGGGTAGTTATCAGTTGTTGCTATCCAACGCTTTAAAAATTTCTCCATTTGGATGTCTTCCCGAGCTTGAAAATTTATTTCCCGCGTAACTTGAACTTTTTTCCATGTAATACAAAAAAAAACAAACTCTGCAGCGAGCAAGAAAAAAAGAAGAACCAGAGAATATTTCCAATATTTTCAACTACACCATGCCATTGAAGGAGTCATCGTGGACTTTTATCTCTCCGATAATGTGACAGGTCCGCCAAATGCGCAAATATATTGGATACGGTACAACTGATTTCAAAAACGCAGCGCTTGCCGAATAACGATAAAATCGCGTGCGGAATGCATTTCGGAGATAATAAAATTGGTGCAGGATGTAGTAGAGTATTAGATATCCACTTTTAGTTTCAGACAAATTGTGTGCAAAAGCAAAAATGGTTTACTTAAGATTTATTTCCTGTTACGAGCTGAACTTAATCCTTAGATAAAATCGAAAGCATAAAATGCGGTGGATTTGTTCGAATTGGGAGACAAAAGAATTGAAAAATCCTTCGGTGACAAGATTAAGGAGAAGGACATTCCGCCTTGCGATTTAATGGTGGAACCTTTTTTCGCGTACAATTAATGCAAATACTACAACCTTATCTCACTTCCACTTCATTGCTAATCCCGTCAATAATTCAGTCTTTACGAATAGCATGCTCCCCAAAAAGAGGGACAAAGTAACTGCGGAGTGCATCATTAGTGCATCGCTGATGTCTTCATTTTATTGTTATGAGCTTCAATTAAGTGGCAAGGTATAGGTATATCCCTTTTAAATGTGCATCATTATGCAGGTAATATTCATAGCGTTCCAATGTGAGATTGCAAGCAATTTAAGTATGCAGAAGCGATTTCCATTAGCGAAGTTTCACTTAATCCACTCCTGAGCATTTACGAAAGTCAATTTAAAAATGTAATCAGTAATCACATTCCATAGCTGATCCTGGCTATATACACTGGGTCGGTAGGTACTGTGAATTCTTTTGGTATTGAGTAGTTCACTAAGTGAAGTTTCACCTTTGATGTCCTTGATGCATGTTGTATGGTTGTATAACTCTATGTGTTGCTTTATTTTAAACACTTCCACAACACAAAGCAAAGGGAACAGGAGTTTCGCAATCCAAGCATGAAATGGGTGAAAGTAAAACAAAAAGAACGATAAAAGTTGGTAACAATGGTGCTGGCAACCGTCAACACTGGTAATCCTCTTCCAGTTAACCATTTCGAGCATACAACGTGAACATATTTCTATTCGTTTGCAGAGTGCAGCTTGGAATACAAAGTTGTCTTCTATTTTTACTTTTTTTTTTATTTTAGAGAGGACAACATATGCATTGCAGTTATCTAACTATGAATTTCGTCGGTCTTATACACTTACACACTACATATGAATGCGTATATGTGAAAACAAGACGGTACATCGGTGTTCCGATGACATACTCGTACATATGTTTGTACATGGTGTAGTCATTTAGGGAACAAAATATGGTAGCAAGTTGCAAGTGCTTGTGGAACGTGTGTTGAGTCAATAATTGTAAAAGGATGTTGTTTAAAACGCGGTTGCTATTTATACTTTGAACATTCGGAGATTTGAGAACATAGATTCAATCCTTAAGAGTGTTAGGTCACGAAAAAGACATTCTTACGCTGTATTGCACGTAATGTTGAATTGCATAAAAAAATAGAAAGATAAAAGCATGTATAGGCGATAACTATACTTGACATTTTGGTTACTCCGCTAAAAAGCACTCGAAACTGCAAAATTTGTACCGACAGACGAGAGGAAATGTAGCGGGTAAGATTACTGCTTACTTCCTGCAGGAGGCCACATTGTAAAGTTCCTTTTTCGCTTTCCCTAGCACCAAGTTGAAGCAAATTTCACTTCTCACTTTTATTTGCATCATCATGAAGATTATTTTTTTGCACGTTCATCAGCATAAAATGTTTTAATTATCACGTAAGATCAGTATATTGTGTTTTTTTTTTATTCATGTCTGTACATAAATTTTCTAAAAAGAAGATTCACAAAGCAGGCACAAATGAATCATTTGCCAAGAAAAATTTCAACATCCTCGATAGTATAGTGGTCAGTATCCCCGCCTGTCACGCGGGAGACCGGGGTTCAATTCCCCGTCGGGGAGACATCAGGGTATTATTTTTTTTTTGTCATAGCTAGACGGTGTGAGTTTGTTTGCTTCTGTAGCTTTTTCTTATTGATTTGTAAATAAGAAGGATGCTTATTTGACTAAAATATATAAGTTCCGAAACAACCAACAGCCTCGGCAAATAAAAAAAGGACAAAGACTTCCGGATCTGCACTTGGAAAGTAAGATGACTTAACGGACTACGTAACAGTTAAAAAAACAGTTGATTTAGTCCTCAAATGCTACAAACCAGCAACAACCATTATCCAAGAAATGCGATGGAATGGACCAGCCTTAAAGAATATTAAATACTGCAACACGGTTTGGCCGTGGATTTGTCAGGACTCAGGGGGGATAATGTCATCAGCCAGAATCCGGTTAATGAGTGTATTTTGGAAATCGGCATCTGGACTTACTTCGTTATAAATACATACATTGATATACACTCACGCCCTATGAAAGACGAAAATTCCAAAGAATGTTTCTACCGACTCCTCGAAGAGACAATGATCAATGCCATTGGCAGTTCTTACACAAATCTAGGGGAGGAGGACATCTTAGGGAACACAATCGGTAAGCATGATCAAACCTAGTCAAACGCACTAAGACTAATCGATTTGTCTTGTTTTATTACTGGAGCCACTGACTATCTCATTGTACCAAAAGTATAAATGAGGATATCCTGTTCCCGATTCGCTCGAACTAACGCTGTAAGAACAGCATGACGTCAAAAAGCAACAGTTCCAAGAGAGAGTTAATGGCTTTTCAATCGAGTGTTCCTTTAACTATCCTTAATTTCTATACAAAAAGCCTTGAAGACCAGTGGCAGCAATGCCAACAAGCCATCAGAACCGCAGCCGCTGATGTTCTGGGCTTCGCTAGCAGGCAGGTACAAGTGATGATCCAAAAGAGAACAAGAGCAACTTTCGACCAATACAACGAGATACACAAGGAGAAAACAAGGAAAGAACACCGAATTCTCAAAAAGAAAAAGAAGCAGCATGAGAAGCACTTTGAGAAAATTGAGAGATGCCATGACAGTAATGAGGTTCGGAATGTTTGCCAGAAGTTAGAAAATCTTGCCAGGTTGGCAAGCCCCGAACTCAAGCCTGGTAAAGACCTGCACTTAAAGAAAGTAATAGAGACGCAGTCGCTACTGAGGATCTGGAAAGACCACTTCTGCAGACCGCTTAGTGGCGATGTGGATGAAGACACAAATTTCGCTGTCACTCAGGATGCCTCATTTGACTTAATACAATGATCAGGAATGCCATGCTCCCGACCTAGAAGAAGTTAAGCTTGCCATATACAAACTTAAATCAAGTAAGACTACAGGTGCAAATGGCCTTGATGCCAGACTTTTCAAAGCAGCAGGAGATCAGTTGGGAAGGAGCATGCACCACCTGATCAGTATGATTTGGGCTAAAGAAAGTATTTCCGAAGAATGGAAAGTATCGTTTGCCCGATCCTAAAAAAGGGAGATCCTCACAATTGCACCAATTATAGGGCAATAAGCCTCTTTGTAGTACCCCGTAATGGTACAACATGGGAGGTTCATGGTTCGAATCCCAACAGAAAACAATAAATTGTTTTTCACGGATTCCACCTTTTGCAAGAAATTGGGAAGCTCTTCGAGAGTAATTTTATTGCCACGCATTCTCGATTAGCCGTTCGGAATCGGCAGAAAATTGTTCCTTGTTCCCTCCATTTCTTCACAAGCTATGGATGTGAGAAATGCTAAGGCCGCGGGGACCGCCGCTCTGTTGCGCCACCCAATTTATTTATGTATTTAATCCTCCTTAATTTCAACGTCACGTTTGAAAGTTTTAACAGAGACAAGTAGTACAGAGCCATTTCTAGTTTTGGCATCACTGCAAGACTGTTACGACTCGACTAGCTTAAGAGAATTGACGCTGCTCCGAAGGGCAAAACGAAGTATATTCTGCCATTAAACAAGGAAAGCGAACATCGACGTATTGGACAAAACGTCAAAATAGAAAGACATAACTTCGAGAGGTATTACAGAACTTCGTCTATCTAGGATCCGCTTTAGACACGGAAAACAACATCAAAGTGGAGATCAAATGGAGAACAAGATGGACCACAACGCTCCCGCTTAACGAGTTTTCGAAGCACAGGAGTCGCAAAAGAGGAAGATTTTGTCTAACGTGGCGAAATCAAGTGGAAGATAACCTCAACCGACTTAGATGGCAAAACTGGAGAGAGATTGCCCGAAATCGAAGTAGTTATCGAAAGATGTTGGTTCAGGCACATGTTCACCACGAACTGCAATGCCCAACCAAAGTACCTATAAAAGTTCATAGTTCATTCTTTTAATAAGATTAAGAATCAGCAACTAAAGGACAAAAGGCGTTGTAGGTAGATTCTACCTACAAATTGAAAAAGTCATTTCAAAAAAGTTCAAATTTTAACAATTTACTATTCAACAGTCCTTACAGTCAACCATTGCGTGCTAATCAAAGCTGTTGATGACGAGTTCTTTTTAGCTTATTGTTAAGAAAATGAAAAAAAAATATTCAATACAAAAACAGAACACCATTTTTTAAATAAAAAGCAGATTAAGAGATGTGATGCACCCGCGAGGAACTAAAAAAATATCACATTACATGGAATTTTCTAACTCAATTTGAATGGAAACGGAAACTATAAGCAAAAGTTCTAACAAATAACGACCATTTTGATTCCATTTTTACATATGCACCCGAAAGTGACTGAAACTATATCAGTTAGCTTAAATAGACAACAATTTAACTAAATTTAGTTGACCACTACGCAACACAGCCATAAAAATTGAATTAACACTTGCTGGCTAAAAAAAACACATTATTTCAATAACTGACCGGATAAAACACCAGCCAGGTGAAAAACACTACAAACACAACTTACAAAAAATGTCTTCCAAGCAACTAAATTTAGTAGCATATAAACTTTTAAACAAGAAAACATAAGGGAATAGTAAATTTGAAGTTGAAATTATACAAACATTAACTAAATTAATTTTCTATCGAAATGCCACGGTTACCTGCAATTGTCACCATCCATTGCAGTTTGACAGATTGTTCTAATTAGAAAAGACATCTGTCTCTTTCTGTCGTTCATGGCGAGTTGGAAAGTACAAAATAAACCGCAAAACCATTTTTAAATTCAAATAATTTACTTCAAAACAATGTTTGTGCACTTTACTGAGCAGTTTGTGAATGTTTTTAGCTTCTTTGCTTAAGAGATCAATTCACTTTATACATTGACACAAATTGTTCAATGATCGATCGACAAGAAGGAATATTCTGAGTGTCAAATGTTTACAGAGCTTTCAATTTATCTTCTACATCACTGAAGAATCAGATTTTTTGAAATTTTGTTTTAAGAATAAATAACGAGTAGTTCAAGCAAAATGAATGGGCGTTTTACTATTCGGGTAGGCTCTGACTGGTGCCAACTTGGCGGCGCCCAGATGCTGTAACTTATAGTACACGTCAATTGTGCTTACTATACCTCCAAGCGGTATCCACTGGGACCTGGGATGCTCCGTCCAGAGCTGACCTGCTAAACTAGTAAGTGCGAGTGTTGACAAAGGGATCCGGAACAAAAGAATTGCGATCAACACTATAATTGCTCTGCGAACAATGACTGACTGCACGAATCTCAGTGGTCTAGGAGAGCTTTAGCGTAAATGTCGCAGCGGATGAATTCGAATGACAGAATCAACGGTGGACTTCAGCAGTCGAAAACGCAGAAACCCCTGAAGGAGCTACTCCAACATATTTGATTTAAAGGTCTTTCAGGGTCTTTCAATACTAGGACAGGGTATTGAAGTAGAGATGGTGGCGGATGAGCTCCTGGTGAGCCAACGGCAGCACTCACACCCCTGCAGCAGGGTACTGACACTGGATATTAAAGCCCTTTATGTCCGAAGGGATCCAAAAGGACCTGGCCCTCCAGGTTGGGGGTTGTGCGTAGGGTTAACTACCCAACCACGGAAAAAAATATGGTTCCGAAACAACCAACAGCCTCGGATAACGATAATGATTTCAAAGTTGACGACCCAAGCAAACGAAAAAAGGACAATGACCTCCGGATCTGCACGTGGAACGTAAGATCTCTTAACGGACTACGTGCAGCTGGAGAATTAGCGGACGCCCTGGACTGCTGCAAAGCAGACATAACCGCCATCCAAGAAGTGCGATGGAGTGGACCGGGCATAAAGAAGATGAAAAACTGTGACATCTACTATGGCGACTGCTACAGACAACAGAAACAGCGCTTATTTGGGTGCGGATTTGTCGTTAGAGGAAGACTCAGGGATAAGGTGATCAGCCAAAATCCAGTCAATGAGCGTATAATGACCAAATGCATCAGGGCTGAATTCGCCAACATTAGCCTAATATGCGCTCACGCCCCCACAGAAGAGAAAGATGACGACTCCAAAGACTGTTTCTACGAGCTCTTCGAAGAAACGTATGAGCAGTACCCTAGACACAACGTGAAAATCGTTCTTGTCGATTTTAACGCAAAACTAGGGAAGTAGGACATCTTTGGAAATACAATCGGTAAGCATAGCCTCCACGACAAAACCTCCGAAAACGGACTGAGGCTAATCGATTTTGCTGCGGGGCTAAATATTGTTGTAAGTAGTACACGCTTCCCGCATTTCAAAATTCATAATGGTACATGGCGATCCCCAGATCAATTAACCGTCAACCAAATTGACCATGTTGCAATCGACGCAAGGCAATCTTCCAGTGTGTTAGATGTCCCAGCTTTCCGAGGGGCCAACTTTGACTCGGACCACTACCTTGTTGTAGCCAAGGTACGAATGAGGATATCTTGTTCACGACCAGCACGAACTAACGCTGTGAAGAGATATGACGTCGGAAAGCTACAATCGCAAGAGATTGCCAATGCCTTTTCCAATCGAGTGTCCCTTCAATTATCCTTGAATCCCATGCCGCCAGCATTAAGCATTGATGACCAGTGGCAGCAATGCCAAGAAGCCATCAGAACCGCTGCCTCTGAGGTTCTGGTTTTCACTCGGCCACCAAAACGAAACCCATGGTTCGATGAAGAATGCAGGCAGGCAAATGCAGCCAAACAAAAAGCACGACAAATGCTGATGCAAAAACGAACAAGGGCTGCTTACGATCAGTATAACGAGATTTACAAGGAGAAAAGAACGGAAGAACACCGAATTCTCAAAAAGAAAAAGAAGCAGCATGAAAAGCGCTCGTTTGAGGGAATTGAGAGAGGCCATAACAGGAACGAGATTCGGAAGTTTTACGAAAAGGTAAAAAGATCTTGCCAGGGTGGCAAGCCCCGAACTCAAGCCTGTAAAGACCAGCAGGGAAACATAGTTACAGAGTCACAGTCGCTACTGGCCGGCGCGGCGGTGGTGCGTCCAGTACTCGCATACGGTTGACAGTGTTTGACAATGTAGTACAAAAAGTATCTATAAGACCAAGTTGACAGCAGCTGAGATAAAGATGCGTCGTATGAAATCAGGAATAAGAAAGTATTAGAAGTACGAAGATAGGTTAAGTTAGGTTAGATGTGGCTGCCGGTATACGGAGACCGACACACTTAGACCACAGAGGGTCCAAAAGGTTGATCACCCTCTGGTTCCTATCTAGGCGAATAATGAGTTGAAACACCCTCTAATCGAACCTGGACTATAACGAGTTGATCACCAGATAGTCAAACCATCCAGAGCTTCGTACGAAAAGAGAGAGACTTTTAGGGTTGTTATTAACTAAATCGCTGGTGTCGTCGAAAAAGTAATCACCTATGTGAGCTTTAGGTCTGTTAGCAAGAGCAGGGCATGAGCAAAAGAGATGTTGGATTGTCTCCTCTTCCTCCTCGTCCATGCAGTTTCTGCAGAAGTCATTTGAATAGACACCAAGTCTTTTAGCGTGTCTATCTATTAGGCATTGTTCTGTAAGGACACCTATAGCGGAACTAATGTGCAGACAACTTAGATTCAATAAGCTCTTTGACCGTTTCGAGCTCACACATGGCCAAGTACGAAGATACTTGGAAGTCATCACGTCAAAAATACAATCTTGGAATTGAATACATTTTTTGGTATTGTCATGTTCAAAGAAGAGATCCACAGAAGATCAAAAAGGCAATATCATAAGGTGTTCAGGCACGATGGCGAAGAAACAAAGAGAGAAGGAAAAAAAGTCGTTCAGCTAGAAAACTAAACTACGGTAATTTCTTTCAAACGCCATGTCTGTGATGTAATTTTAAAGTGTCTCACTGCCCTCCCATGTAAGCCTTATGTGTACAAGAAGAGAAAAACGCCATCAGCTTACTCTGCCTTTTTCCAAGCCCAAAAGGAATATATAATTTTTTTTTAAATTCTCAAGATCTTAGCACAAAAAACCCAGCAAGTTTAATTTCCTGGCTATCATGTGCGGCCAAGGCACTTAACATCCAGTTAAGCCAATACACGATTTCTCATTCAAATAAAAACAACTCTTTATTGGAAATTCAAGTTCTTTCTTTGTAATGATGCCATTTCATCAACGACGACCACCCACTAGCCTTCATAGGAAAAGCAAATCAAACATCATTTAAGAATATATCCCCGTTTGACCTCGTTTTTGTTCAGTTTCTGCTAAGCATTTCGTGGTAATTAATTAAAATTCTATCGCAATTGCAACCGATGAACCCATGGACCGTACAAATCTCATTTGGCCAATTGAAGAGGAAGAAAATGTCAAAGTACTACACCAATTAAAAAATAAAAGGAGATGGAAAATATATACTAAAGGACCTTGTAGTTAAATTCAAATAACAACTTCCTATCAATAGGGTTTCACAAATACCCTCTCAGAATGTGTCACAGTGACCACTGGTAAGCTTTAAAAAACTCTTTGTGTAAGAAAATACTGAAAGTTTTTTAGTATCCTTTATACAGTTAGAAAAGAGTTTGAACATCAGATTGCATTCCTCAGCAAACAACCTTCGACAAAAAAAAAACATGAAAACTTACTCACTCCTTTAACTATGATGTGTACTTAGAAAAATTTACATAAATAACAGAAGAAAGAGTGGGAAGGTCTTTTGTTCCACTTCTGTTGTGTTCCTTCTTTTAATTGCAAATTAATTTCAGTAAAAGACCACTACCACCACTGGATGGGATAAGAATCTAAACAACAACAGGCAACAGCATTGTCAAGGAAAACCCAAGAGTCCGCTCTCCACTTAGCTTTTTGTTATATTTTTTTTCTCTGTTCGCTTTGAACAACTGAAGGATATTTATTTGTCCATAAAAATGAACTTATTCTGCATCCCTCCAGCGTATACCGTTACATCTTCTTATCCAAAGATATATATCTGTGTGAGAATAACTTTATAGCTCCCCGTTTAATTAACGAAAGAAAAAATGTAAAATTTCAACTTTTCAATCCCGATAAACCTTCGGGGAAATCAAGATCCTTTCCCTCTGCCCTTCTTGTGAGGAGCTTTAATAGAAGCTCAACAGTAACTTAGATGCGCTTCCAATTTTAAGTGATTTATCTTGTGTTGTCTCCTATATTACACCGAAATGCGCTTCAATATTATGCTGTCAAACATGCACTCACTCCTGGTGAGGTACCTACCTATTCTATCTGTTTTACCTTAGACTTTAGAGTGTGTTCGGGTGCTTTTGCTTTGAAAGTAAATGTTCGATGTGACAACAACAACAGGGACATTGTTTCTTCTTCTTTTTCTTTTTTCTTGTTCCATTGCTGTTGCTGTTTTAACCATGAGCCATGAGAGAATGCTTTAATTAACTAGAATTTGTAGTGTCCTTGATGCAGGAGGAGGGTCTCGCTGGCAATTTGAAAAGAGTATATTACGCTCCGTTTCAGTTTGATTGAATGCAGTGACGCAGTTAATGCAACCGCTATGTTATTTGCTTGTATGCAAGGTTATTTACGATGCCATTGAATCAAATAGAAATTGACTGTGTACGGTGCATGAACAATTTATGGCAAAACAAGCAGCAAGATACTTTGTGATTATTTGATTTGTTGACATTTGAAATGCAAAGGTTTTCTGTTTGATGTTAATTATTAATAAGATCAAAGGCCAATTGAATGGAAAAAAGGTCATAAAAGAGAATTCATATTTTGGTTGAAGACTTTTGGTCGCAAAGAGGGGTTGAGGACATTCGAAATATTTAAAAGCAAGATGATCTAGGTCTTCACTTCTTTAAAGTTAGTGAATTTAACAGCTGACGAGTCTCAAACAATTTCAAAAACGCGTGCAAAAATTTTCTAGTGAAATTCCAAATCGGTGACCGCAACATTATAGACAGTCAATAACAAGTTCATGCAATAAAATGATCCTACATATTCGTTGCATGATGTTGGCGTGTCAGTGAGACAACGGGTTGGTCGAAAAAGTCGCAGCCGTTTAGGCGTCCCAAGCAAACAGTCCAAATCAGTCAATTCCATGGCGTCCAATTGGGTCCAACGAATCCACCGAATGGAAATATTTTTTTTATTGTACTTCAACAATACAATAATGATTTTGAAATATCTTAAATGTTTTGCGTTAAAAAAAGAGTGCATTGGAAAACCCGATCTCAAGACCTTACCGCTGGTGGGGGGAATAATAATAGCATTGGCTCAATAAATTTATTCAAAATACATGCTAGCAACCTCAATCGTAATGACTCTAGTTTGTTACCAACTCTTCATTATATATATACAATATGCTCACAAAGTTCATATAATAACTCTCATTTTCACGATACAAAGTGAACATGTTCCCAATGTTACCATGTCACTTTTTGGTGATACGAAGCATAAAAACAACAACAGCCCAGGCCTACTGTCAGAGCATAGTATGTACGAATTCGAACTTATTTGAGGCACACCATGAAAAATTTGAACAAGCGCTTCCAGAAAGTGTCATGAGTCATGACTCCGACGGTACTTGAACGCGTAAATCATTCCATGGGACCAATTTTCTCCCACTCTTGCTCAGTGGCAAGAGTTTTAAAAGAGCTTTATCATCAATAAATACACCAAGATCTTTTATTTTGGTATAACCCTCAATAAAGGGACTTGGTCTATGCAATAGTTGTGGATAAGAGTATTTTGGGATCTTGTACAGGATAACAGAAAATATTTACGTACGTTTAACATCAAACAATTATTGACACAGGATATGTAGATCTATTTGCACCTTTAAGCAATGTTCATAACAGTTAATTTGTCGAAAAAGCTTGAGATCATTAGCATACATCAAATATAGTTACAGTGATTAAACTGATGAACAATATCATAAATAAAAATTAGGAAAAGGGTAGGTCCAAGATGACTTCCTTGTGGAACTCCAGACGTGCAGGATATCAACCGAGAGGAAGTATTGTCAAGGTAAACTTTTAGAGATCTACCAAGTAGAAAAGATGAAATCCACTTCAATAAAGAAGAATGAAAACCAAAATGTTCTAACTTCTTTATAAGAATCCAATATGGTTTACAGAGTCGAAGGCTTTACTGAAGTTCGTGTAAATCGTGTCAACCTGTAATCCCTTCTCAATAGGCAATAGATGTGAAATGCATCAGATTTGATGTATAGTTGAACGGCCAGTGACAAAATCATTATGAAACTCTGTCATGTGTTCCTTGATGTGAAACTCAATCTTAGATTTAAAAATACTTTCAAAAAGTTTGGGAATAAATGAAATTGAAACGTTCATTAAAAATCAGCTTGCGAAATATCTTGAAGAGCGACAGTTTCTAAATGACCGGCAGTACGACTTTTGTAGCAATAGATCCACTGGTGATATGATAGTATATCACCACATTAAGAGAAACAAGGAGTTATTGGGAGAGATTTTCTGGATGCAGATGAAGTCATAACCAAATTGAATGAAATGGATGTTTCTAAATTGTTTCAGTTCTGCAAAATCGCTTTAAATTATCGTGAAAGAATTATACTAGGTCAATTTTCATATTAATTATTATCTGTGTTAGTTTACAATTTTAAAAGGAATAGTTGTTTAAAAAGTTTATATTTTCGGTTAATTATATTGTAACGAACTCACAGTGCGGATATTCTGTTCGAAAAATTCGGACGATATACATATAAGTATATCGGAAAAATCGAACCAACACAACGAATACCTCCGCAAGAACCCACAGCAACACACGAGTTACGTACACCCCACACGATACACATTTCCAAGTTTCCCATTCATCCCACTCGTTGTATGCAAACACAGGCATCAGCACGCGATATGCATTCGCCACAAACAACGATGGGTTTCGCTCATGTATAGAGCTCACACTCGCTTATTGTAGGAAATGTGATATGAGGATGTCACTCGACCAGGTAAAGAAAAGTCAAGGACAACAGGAACTGAACACTCCTACAGTTATATAAATCTAACAAATTATTACATTTTTTTAATAACCATAAACTTAAGCTTTACCCTTAATTTAAATAACCGACAATGTATATCGTTAGGCCCCTTATGTGCCAACACAGCAAAATTAATCATATTATTAAGAAACGTATTATAGTTAAGTATCAATTGTATATATCCTTTTGTTCAATAAAAATCGTTAAAATCGTTAAAAAAAAAAAAAAAGGTAAAGAGAAGTTTCTGCTCTGCTTCGGTCGAGTGCACATCGTGCTCAATAGAAACTTTGGATTCAGTACCTGGTACTAATCCAACTTACTTTTTTAAGGACGGCACCAGCTATCCGAGATTGTTTATTCCTCTTTCCACTCCTTCTGAGTGTAGGGGGGACAGGCTGACAGCCACCCGTTTATTCTTTGGCATTTGCGCCGAGGACAAGATTACTTGTGTTTATTCCTCCTTCTCCTCCTCCTCAGGGTATCGAGGACAGGCTTGTAGCCACCCGTTTATTCTTCGGCATTTGCGCTAAGGACAGAATTACTGTGTTTATTCCTCCTTCCCTTCCTCCTGAAGGTATCGATGACAGGCTTGTAGCCACCTGATTACTCTTCGGCATTTGCGCTGAGGACACAATTACCTGTGTTTATTCCTCCTTCCCTTCCTCTTTAAGGTATCGAGGACAGGCTCGTAGCCACCCGATTATTCTTTGGCATTTGCGCTAAGGACAGAATTACTGTTGTATATACTATCTTAAGTAAAACCTATTGTTATTAATACGATGAATAAAAAGGAATTATTATTGGAAAAGTAAACGTTGGTCGTATTTGGTTATTTTGGCTAAGTTTTGGTGGAATCTTTATTTCGACTTCTGGTGCTTCGTCGAGAATACCTTGGACAGACTGAGCTTACCTCAGCCTTAGAAAGAAAGCATAGCAATATGTAACAGTATATAAAAATTGTCAATCTGGCAGGCGGCAGAAGCCATGTCATAATGAATTTTGTTTATCAAGTACATATCTTGTATTATTTATAGGAAAATTAAACTAAGCTGATGGTATATCTTACCGAACAGTGGAAATAGGTCTTCAAATGGTTTTAGAGAAATTAAGATTATTACGATTGATATTTCTATGGCATTCGATAAAGTCTGACACCAAGCTCTTTTATTTAAAATGCATGTTTTCGGCTTCATCGAGGAATTAGTATCTACTCTTTGAACCGTTCAATATAAAACCACAAAATAAATGCCGGTGTGCCTCAGGGCTCCGTTTTGTCTCCGATCCTCTTTCTCATTTTTATTAATGATCTTAAGTATCAAACTAATAATCCACTGTGTTTTGCCGACGGCAAACTCTTCAATGTGGGAACAAAAAAAACCTTATAGAATTTACTGCTCCCAAAACCTAATGCTATGTCTAGTCCCTAAAGCGAAACTTACCCCCTTTCCCAATTCCATGTCTGGAGCTTGCATAAAAATTATAACGCATTGCATAAAAATGAGCTTTCTTCGATGAAGTAAGAAATTTTTCTGCCCTTTTGATCTGGCTGTTATCTACAAAAAATACGTCATCGGTCGTCCTAAAATGGAGCATAGGTCCCATATTTGGGCAGGTACTCTGTCAACTTAGATACAACAACAAACTGCACCGCGGCATTGGCGCAGCTAGAAGAGTACGCATCGCTAGACTACGATGGCTGGGCCATGTAGAGCGGATGGACAACAAACCTCCGTCCGGCTCGACAAGTTTTCGAAAGAACATTGCAGAAAGGGAAAACCTTATATTAGGTGGCGCAATCAAGTGGAAGAAAACCTCAACCGACTTAGAATGCAAAACTGGAGAGAGCTCGCCCGAAATCGAAGTAGTTGGTTGAGGTTCCGGTACACCCCGAACTGTAATGCTCATTTAATTCAAGTAAATTGAAGGAGAACTTACTTGAATCTTTAAGACAGTATTTAGAGAAGAGCCTTTTAAGTGCTTGGAGATAGAAACATCCTTGTAACAATTACGTCACTTAAACACCGTCGAAATGATTCTGCGATAGATACGCAGTCCTTTTTGACGCAATTTTTATCATGCCCATCTCATGTGAAAAAAGTTATGTAACCGCAAATGAAGTTGAATACTTACAATCAAATAAGCTCATAACGAGGGTAGTTTTGATCATTATAGGAAACTACGCTTGACGCAGCATTCTTAACGACACAAACCAATAGCCGTCTAATGGCGAGACAAGCAACAACAACCAAAAAGCGTTGATCACTTCGCATGCCGCTAGTCACTGTTTCTCCTATTAGATAAATTAGAGCTTACAGAAGGAGCTTGCAAGAATTTTAAGTGCTTTCACCTACAAAACAAATACTAACTCTAGCGACATACGAAACGAAATAAGTGATGCACAAAGAGCGACATGCAATGATAGACCCACAAAGAGCGAGACCCCTCACACTATACATAATAGGCAAAATGAATCGTATAACACGATGTACGCAACAGTCAACACCATGAGCAACGCAACATTAAAGGAGGGAAGCTTCTAGCAGAGCACATAACATACGGGCAATGCGTGTAACACGATTCAGCACGAGCTTTTCAAAGTAATTGAAAACAGTTCATACGTCAAGTGTATCTAAAAAAATAGTCGTGCGGAGGAACTGAGATAAGCTTTTCTCAAGAATGGGCGTGTTCAGCTATCATCATAAGAATATACACGAACAGGGCCCTTATTACAAATAACGATACACGCAAAAAAAACTCCTCGTTATCGTTTCGTTGCGACTACGTTTTACGATACTCGCTGTCATTTACGACTATTTTTAGCGTTCAACTATAAGCTCTCGTTCTTAAATTTTCATTGATCCATTCTCGTTATTCATAATAATCGGTCTATAACGTGGCTATCGTTGCTTCGCGTTTCATAATTCGCAATAAGGGCGCAGTGTTGTTTCTATACATATGCTCACGAAGCACTGTGACAAGGGATGACTCTAAACCAATTTGCGTATAACCAAAAGACTTTTTGTCTCCAATCTCGACGTGACAGGCATAAGATCATGTTCACGAGTGCCACGTATCAAAATAAGCCTCTAGCTTTGACACTTAACAAGCAACGACTGACAGTCGAGATGTCGCATTTGTATTTAAGGTGTCTAAAGGCCGATACAAGCTACTGAATCTTTTATGAGAGAAAAATACACACAGACTGTCACGGAGAAGGATATCGGAAAACTGGTTTTTTTTTGCAATAAATAAACAATGGATCTGTTTAAAAAGAACCAAACTTCTGCACTGAGAAAAAACGGTTTAAATCGACTTTCGATAGAACCATGTCCTGGTAATAAATTGTGATGAGTACATTTTATGTCTTGCGATAAAAACAGTTCAATGCAATCTTCATTCTCAAAGGAAACGAGTATAAAGAAGAAGCGTCCAGCGGTCATTTTGCTGTAAAGGAAGATACAAAAACATCAATTTGATTTTTATGCACGACTCCCCGATGCATCGTCCCTGAAAGCGATAGCAAAACGCAATCCTTACTGCATATTGCTATCGAATTCAATGAAGTCATCATATCTTTCCATAGATTACTCGCAAACTAAGAGAGATTGGATACTTTTCGTTTTCGCTCAACAGGACCCCTCCAGAACGATGTCATTCCAATCGATTTAGAATGATGGACACAATGAAGAGAGTTAGGATAGGTCAAGGACTTTCCTGATAAGACCCAAAGCATGCATGTGGCGAGGGTTGTACTTATTCTCCTCTAGCTGTTCCACTTACAGTTCGGTTTTAGTTGGCAAAAATTGATGTTTGTATACACATGTGTATGTGGACACTCATTGTTCTTGTTCTTTATGCATTCAAATGCATACTTGTCGAGCTGTTTATCTGCGAGTGCAACGCAATGGATACCATTGTATTGCATTCAGGACACACAATCTAACCCAACAGCATATCAAAAGAATCTCTCACACTTGGATGGATATTCAGCAAATGGCTTTCATTTCCATTTCCACTTTACAGCGGATTGAGGGTAAAGTACAAATGGCAATTTTTTTAAACATTTTATTTTTCGGTTTTTACATTTTATGTTCAAACCATCAAAATACAACAAAGGGAATGGGGAAAAAACATTGAAAAGGGACCAAAAGACAAGCTCCCCTATCAAAACTCGAATTGACTTTGAAGGATATGGAGGACACAAATGCACTTTATGGACGGGTATACGAATCAAAAGTTCACTCAAAGAATTCGTGTACGCTATTGAGTACACTTGATGGGGGGAACAAATGCAAAAACTATTCAAAAGAAATAGTTGTATGTGAAAAAGGTTTTTTTTTGGAGAGTAATGTCCTTGTTAGCTGTGTCCCCGAAGTGATTTCACTGAGCAAACGTAGGTATGATGACTTTTTTTGCATTCTAGAATCCCATTCGCTTTGATCATGAAAGTCATCAAAAGTAAAAGATTTACAAAACCAATTCCATCCAAAATGAAGATTTTACTGAACGAAGCTTTGCTATGAACCACAGAGTAGGTAATATACAGAGAATCAACTCGTAGCGACTTCGCATGAAACACTCCCACAATTTTTTCTGTGTGTGTTCTACTAATACACTGATAGTGAAATTATCAGGATCTGATATAAAAAACAAGCCCATGTTCTGTAACTATCACCTCCATAAAATCTATCCGGGGATAAACGGTGGAACGAAATTTTTGGATTTCGTTCGTTTCGCCGTCTCTTGATCGGTAATATCGATGCTTGTTACAGGATAGGGAAACAGGTGAAAAGCAAGGACGTGAATTCGGCAACGAACACGAAAAGCTGAGGGTTGAGTGGTCAGCAAAACAGTTGAGAGGATTGGAAGTTTCACACAGGAGATCATTTATGAAAACAAGGAAGAGAGTCGGAGACAAAACGGACCCTTGAGGCACACCAGGATTTATAAAGTGGGTATCAGATTAGAAAGCATGCACTTATATTGAACGGTCGAAAAGGAAATTCCTAACCCAACAAAAAATAGACTCAAATAACCCTTAGCTACTTCTAAGTGCAGCCAAGAACAAAAGCTCTCTAATTTTTTAAACGCACAAAACGTAAATGGGAGCTTTCTTAGGAAACAATCTTTTGTTTGACAAGTAATCAGAGCTTATCATTGCAGCTCAACTACAATGTTCAAAATATTCTCGAGGACTTTAGAGCGAATAGGAAGGATGAGGGTCATCGCAAACTTTTATGTCTATCTTTGATTTCTTTTAAGCTTTTGACAAATTCAATCACAGTATTTTTTTCTAAACATTGGAACATTTTCTTGAATTTATTGGCGGGCATACAAGCTTTTAAAAGATTATGTGTATGGTAGACGCCAAAAAGCTATATCTGGTAGTAAGTCTGTTATTTAAATCCCACGAGGTTTCACCTTGTCGTGGTGGGGGAGCTTACGTTTCGACACTCCAACAAACCAGTTGCAGGGTCAAACAACCAAGAAAAACCTCAAAACAGAGATGTCTCAAAAGTCGTCAGTAGTCACGGCTGTCGGCGATGGCTTGGCTTCGAAAGAAGATAAGTCGCCAGTGACAAAGAACAAGAAGATAGACAATGCAGAAGATTGCATTCCTAACTGCAGCAGGGATGCCACTGAAATGAACGAGGGTCTCTCGGAGAACCTCATGGATTTCACCGACTCCGATGATGGAGATGGGGGAACAGGTGGAAGGTAGATAACGTCGGAAGAGGAACATCGCATCCTAGAGAAAGCCGAATATTAATCTTTCGCTAGATCTGACGACTCTATCGTGGATGTTACTGTGGCCGAAAACCCTGACCCAATGCAGCCAGAGTCCAAAAGAGGCGAATCCCTGGCGAAAAATGAAAATTTGGCTAAAGTGACCTCAACGCCAAACAAAGGTCCAGAAAAGAGCGCACCTACCAAAGTCTGTGTGGATAAAGCCTCAACCAAAAGCCATCGCTCATCAGAGCCGGTTAAGGGCAAAGTCGCTAATTCGAGGGAACAGAATAAGAAAGATGTCCTAGATCAAAGTCAAAAAAGGCTCGAAAATGGCAGAAGATTCGGCAAAGCAGACACCTCAAGGCTGTGCTTCCGAGATTTGAACCGCCTAAGCTGGGCTCGGAAATTTATTCAGAAAATGGAAGACAAAACCTTACCCTTGGTAGAACCCAGAGGTAGAGCCACCAAAAAAGAAACAAAAAAGAAAACTTTCATGACAAAGACTGCGGTGTCCAAAAATACATTAGGAAGCCCAACACTGGATGGTCCTAAAACCGAAAGGTTTAAAAAGCCCGAAGAGAGCAGTCAAAGAAAGAGACCCAGACATAACGATTCGACTCCCCCTTCAATCTCCGTGAAAAAAAAGACGAAGACGGCCAATACCAGACAAAAAATGTTCTGTAGCGGAACTGATAAAAGAGAGCCTTCAGGTGGCCATTATCAATGAGGAGAGTCCAGAAAAAAGACGAGGAAGACTGGACTCGAGTGCAAATAAGGATACTCGAGTGCATGACTGACGAGCTCTCCACGTCTTCGGGCGCGGTGCCTGATTTCGGACCCATCTCGACGTTAAAGGGTTTCAAAATTCTCACTGCCACTTGTGGCTTCATTCAACTAACATAACCTATTTAAGGAGTCCTACAGGGATCAGTTCTTCGTCCGTTACTATTTATCAATGATCTTCAATCTTGTTTGCATGTTTCTGTACATTTACATGCAGATGACGTACAACTTTATCTACCCAGGCCTTTGTTTCTCAATCGATGAATAACTGTTTGGTATGCCGAGTTGACCTCATAAAGCGTCGTCAGTAATTCCAATTTTGAATTGTTTCATGTCTTGTTGTTCCAGTTGTTTTGTCGTATTTGGAGTGGAGTTTGGCGCATCTCTTCTCTGCTTCTTTCTAACAGATTTCAATTTTTTGAGACGCACTTTGATTATGCTTTGAAAACCGCTTTATTCTTACTTGCACTGCTTAAGCTTCATCATTCTACCACTATGTTTTTTTGAATTTTCCAACATCCAGTGGCACCCCCACGGGATGTTGATAGTTTGCCTCTGCCCTTCAATTCAACGTATTAAGTTCCTTCTACGACTATTTGAAATGTTCTTCTATCTTGTAACGAAACAAATCGAAACACTTTGATTTACAGTTCAAATCGTTCATCTAAGGACATGGCTTCACTCTTCTCGATTCAAAACAGTCCACCCGAATACCCTGCTTTCCTGGAACTTCCCAGGTTTAATTGCAAATTTTACAGGTTAGCAATGTTCCATTCAAGTCTGCATCAAGAGGATACTTACTCTAATTTGATGGGTTCATGAATCCACTTTAACAGCGCCACCAGCGGTAGTAAAACATTCCACGTAACTTTAATGACAAGTTGCTTAATTAACAGAGCGAAGGTCTGACTACAGCACTTACCTGTAACTTTTAAAATTCCTAACTCACTTCGCGTTAAACTTTCGCCCTTATCAAAAGAAAATCACTTTCAGATGAGTAATGTTAAACGGTTGCAACTTAAATTTGGATGCAGCAGCGGTCGATGTAAGGGAAAGTCCTTTAAGAAAAGCACAATCTCCGCATCGCGACGGTCGGTGGATGTAAATTTTGATTTTATGAAAATGAATCCAAAAGTTTTAACATATTCAAAGCAGCAGCTGTTGCTTCTGATCAATTTCTTCAAGGACTTGTAGTGATTAAGTTTTCAAAAAGAAAAAATACAAACAAGGACGTCAACTTTAACTGTAGAACAAAGAATGCGAAAGTTAAATCAAAAACATGACCTCTATGGCTTTCCATTAATAAAACTGATGTTCCGAACTGACCCGCCTCCTCCCCAACATATCAAGGATATTAGCTCCTTGGGGATAACTGAAACAACATAAGTTTATTTGATTTATGCACCGCACTCTACTAGAAGAAAACTCCCCTTTAGTTTTCTATATCCTCCTTGACAGTCTTTTGAGGGTCCTAGAGTGAGGGGGAGAAGAAGAAAAACTCCTTGAATCGAATTGAATCGGAAAATGTAATAAATTAAAAGCATTCACTGTTTTCGAACCAACCCCTGCTCTCTGGTATATTATGACACATTTCAGGACAATGTCGAACGAGGTATCGAATGTCCTTTGAATGGGTGAATGCAAGAGATTTAGTTAGCAGCATCAATATATTATTTAAAAAATGCCATCAGAAGGGAGCTTTCCAGCTCCCCATTCCCACTACGAGGGCGAGACCGAACAACAGCAACAGCGGGAGTCTTCGACAATGAAGAATAAAAATGCTGAGATAAGGATCTGTATACCCTATTAGTGCAATGGCGGCAAGGTGACATTGCAAGCATTCAATATACACACTCGACTGTATATAGAGTCATTCTTTGGTTGTTGGTTAATGGCATTAAAGGCTTCAATGGCATTCGTGACAGTTGCGAAGGAATTTCTGTTGCAGAAACACGAACTCTTTGGTGTGGAATGGAATGTATACTTTGTGATGTTGGTACCACATTGAGCTCTTAAACAACAAACAAATACACACTTTTATGTGACCTTTAAAGGGATTATGGAGAAGCAATGGGAAAACATTCAGTAAGAGGATATATTTCCGCTATGGGACAAGCTTGGCGTTTGTTTTTGTTTAAGAGGAAGATTGATGAGTGGTGAGGGTTCAGGACTTCAGTTTGAAGCAAATGACTTCAACTCATGTTTGTTGTCCAGTATCAGGAAGCAAAAATCTGTTAAGTTAATTTTCTGAATGACAAGCTTAAAAGACTCCCACGGGAAAAGTCTACAAATATTCAAATTAATTCTTCACAACTGAATTTCATCTCAAATCAATACAATCAAAAACAAAAATCTTCTAAACAAACCATCCCACCTCCCTTTCTTCCTTTCCCTTATTTGTAAATATCGTCGATTGCATTGGACGAATGAAGGAGATATCAATTCCTTCATTGAGTCTCTTGATGAATTCAAGCCTCTTGTTACTACAAGCTGCCCTTTTTAAGACGTGCGGTTTTCAATCTTTTAAACTATACTACATAGTGTATGTATATCCTAATTCGTACCTTGGCTACAACAAGATAGTGGTCCGAGTCAAAGTTGGTCCCTCGGAAAGTTCGGACATCTATCACACTGGAAGAGTGCCTTGCGTCGATCGCAACATGGTCAATTTGGATAAGGCCTATAAGGAGCGGTTTATCCGGCTCCCCATCTTTGGAGTTATACAAGGATCTGGTCCTACAGGTTGGGAGTCGTGCTGTCGGGGTGAAGTCCCGACCACGTAAAGCTATTTAGTTGCGAAGCACCAACAAGCCTCGGATACGGACGGATTTACTGATGATCAACCAAGCAAACGAAAAACGGACAACGAACTTCGGATCTGTACGTGGAAGGTTAGGTCCCTTAATAGACCACGTGCAGCCGAACAATTAGCGGAAGCCCTGAACTGCTACAAAGCAGATATTACCGCTATTCAAGAAATGCGATGGGATGGACCAGGTAGACGCAAATTAAAAGACTGCGATATCTACTACGACGATTGCTACCGAGAACAAAAGCAGCGACTGTTTGGATGTGGATTTGTTGTTGGAACTAGACTCAGGCAAAAAGTCTTGAGTTTTAACTATGTGACGAGCGCATAGCAACAATCCGCATCAAGGCTAAATTCGTCAACATAAGCCTCATTTGCGCACATGCCCCCACAGAGGAAAAGGATGAAGACACCAAAGACGTATTCTACGAGCTCCTGGACAAAACATATGAGCAGCGCCCTAGCTATGACATTAATATTGTTCTAGGAGATTTTAATGCCAAGCTATCAGAAGAGAGGATATCTTTGGTGGAATAACCGGAAGATACAGCCTGCACGACAACACCTCCGACTGGTAGCCAGTACGCGGTTCCAGCATCTCAATATCCACAAAGGGACATGGAAATCTCCTGATCAATAACCGTCAACCAGATTGACCACATTGCGATCGACGCACGACACTTCTCCAATATAGAGGATGTCCGAACATTCCGAGGGGCCCACATTGACTCGGACCACTACCTTGTTGTAGCCAAGGTACGACTGCGGATATCCCGATCTAAGCCAAAACAAGGAAATACTGTGAGACTATTCGACTTTGGACGACTACAATCGCAAGAGATCGCCAAGTTCTTTTCCGATCGAGTCTCTTACAACCTCTTAAGAAGTCATATGCCGCCAGCATCATGTATAGAGAACCAGTGGCAGCACTGCCAATCAGCCATCAGAGATGCCGCCTCTAAAGTGCTGGGTTTCACACGGCCACCACAACGAAACCCCTGGTTTGACGACGAATGCCGGCAAGCACATGCAGCTAAACAGGAAGCATACAAAACGGCCCTGCACAAAAAGACTAGAAGAAGAGAGACGAACAACGGCTTCTTAGACGAAAAAAGAGAGAGCATGAGAAGCGCGCGATCGAGGAGATAGAAGTGTGCCACAGCAGGAATGAGGTTCGGAAGTTTTACCAAAAGGTAAAAACAACAGCCTCGGCTTATAAGCCCCGAGCCGAAGCCTGCAAAGACGATCAAGGGAACATCGTGGTGGAACCGCAGTAGTGCTGAGGATATGGAAAGACCACTTCTCTAAGCTCTATAACGGCGATGATGAAACCAATTCCGCTGTGAGAGAGATAGAACCATTCGATTTAGGCGACTTACACCAACAATTCCGCCAACCCGACCTGAACGAAGTGAAGACAGCATTATCCAAGCTAAAGTCCAACAAAGCTGCTGAATTTAATGGCCTCACTGCCGAATTGTTTAAAGCGGCAGGCAATGACCTGGTCAGGAGTATGCACCAGCTCATTTGCAAAATATGGTCGGAAGAAAGCATGCCCGATGAATGGAACCTCAGCATTGTCTCAAGAAAGGAGACCCTCTGAACTGCGCCAACTATAGTTTAGTTTAGTTTTAGTTTATACAAGATCCTTTCTGCCGTATTGTGTGAGCGTCTGAAGCCATTTGTCAACAACTTGATAGGTCCTTATCAGTGCGGCTTTAGACCAGGAGAGTCTACCATAGACCACTACGGCAGATCTTGGAAAAAACCCAAGAGCTTAAAATCGATACTTACCACCTGTTTATCGACTTTAAGGCCGCGTATGACAGCATCTATAGAGAGGAGTTATATAGAACCATGTCTAGTTTTGGCATCCCTACCAAACTTGTCCGATTGTGTAGGATGACGATGGAGAACGCACGCTGGCGCTGCTCCATCAGGGTCGGAAAAGATCTCACCGATACATTCGATGTCAAAAAAAGTTAAAAGGAAAGAATAGTGCAAAACTCCCACGTCAACACAAGAGGCACAATCTTTCAAAGATCCGTTCAATTGCTCGGATATGCCGACGATATTGACATAATTGGAAGAACGCAGCGTGATGTCAATGGGGCGTTTATGAGCATTGAGACGGAAGCGAAGAAGATGGGTTTAGTGGTAAATGAGGGCAAGACCAAGTATTTGCTGTATAACGCTCGAAGAGTTTGTTGGCCCTGAACCGTCTGTATCTAGGTTCTACCATAGGTGTTCTTACGGGACACTGTCTAATAGGGAGACACGCCAAAAGACTTGGTGTGTTTTCCAATGATTTCTGCAGAAGCTGCATGGACGAGGAGGAGGAAGAAACCGTTCAACACCTTCTTTGCTCATGCCCTGCACTACTTCATAGGAGGAAAACTCATCTCGGTGAATTCTTCTTCGATGATACTAGCGACCTAGCTTACATAGACCCTAAAAGTCTTTCAAAATACATTAAAAGTTCCACGTGGTTCGACTAGCAGGTGAATAACCGGCTAGTCCCGTAATGGAAGATTAATAAGTGATCAACTCGTTAATCTTACATCGGGTTTCTGAGATCAGTAGGTGATTAACTTGCTGATCTCTGTGGTATCACAATGGGCCCTTGCGGCCTAAGTGTGTTAGGCAATGTACTCATTGACTGACAGCCACTTCCACCTAACCATCCACCTAAGTATTTGCTGTCATCAAGAAAGGACACCCAACACCGACGTCTTGGACAGAACGTCACGATTGGCAGCTATAACTTTGAGGTAGTTAAGGACTTTGTCTACCTTGGCGCCGCTATTAATTCAGACAACGACACCAGCGCTGAAATCAAACGCAGAATAATTCTTGCCAATCGCTGTTTCTTCGGACTAAGAAGGCAATTGAGTAGTAAAGTCCTCTCTCGAGCAACTAAGGTGTCCCTGTATAAGACACTTATCATCCCTGTTCTTATATATGGCGCAGAGGCATGGAACTTGTCAAAGGTAGACGAGAACGCTTTAGGATGCTTCGAGAGAAAAATTTTTAGGGTGATTTTTGGTCCCGTCTGCATAGATGGAGAGTGGAGAAGAAGATTTACCCACGAACTGTTCGGGCTGTACAGCGACACTGACCTTGTCAAACGAGTCAAGCTCCAGCGGCTTAGATGGCTGAGTCATGTAGAGCGAATAGACACCAACGCTCCGGCCCTGAAAGTCTTCGAATCCAATCCCGAGGGACGGTGCAGTAGAGGAAGAAGCGGCTCAAGTGGCGCACACAAGTAGGAGAGGACCTCAACCAACTTGGCGTGCAAAACTGGAGGCAGCTAGCTAGGGACCGAGCTGGCTGGAGAAGCATGTTGGTTGAGGCCCTGGTCCGACCCGGACTGTAGCGCCAACTTAAGTAAGATCTTGGTCCCGTATGCGAAAACAATGCGTGGAAAAGAAGATACAACAACGAGCCGTGTGATGTGCCTCGACAAGAGCTTGGCCAGAAGAGTACGCATCGCGAGACTACAATGGCTGCGACAACGGATAGACATAAACGCTACGGCTCTACTGGTTTTCGAAAGCACTTTGCAGGGATATCACGGACAGTCATGAACCCGTCTTCTAGGTATTGTATTCAAATGGAAAATTGAATGCAAAACTGTCGAAAACTCTCTAGAAATCGATATTGCTCGCGAAATATGTTTGTTTAGGCGCAAGTTCACCACAAACTGTAATGCCCACCTAAGTAAGTAAGTTCGCTTTAAGGAAAATTGAAAGACGGAAATCGGAAGACAAAATTTTACTACACACTGGAAAAGTGTTCTTCAAATACCTTCTTGAAATTCCAACAACAGCACGCAATCAATGCGTTAATCAAAATATGTTTATCTTATTGTTAAAATTCAAATGATGAAAATATAATGTATAAAGAAACTCACCACGAAAAACGAAATCCAAAGTTTGAATGGAAAATCATGATAATCACATAAATTTTATATTCACAGTCGCACAATCAAAAATCAATTGGAATGAAAACCCAAAATTTAATCAAAAGTTCTAACGAAAAACTACCATTTTGATTCTTTTTTTTAACATGAGCTCGAAGTAGACTGGAACTATATTAATTAGCTTGAATTGAACAGAGCACTAAGAAATTAAATTAAAACACTTCTTGGAAAAAAGAATTCATATTGCATTACATACATAATTACAACAACCCGATTGAATACCAACTATACCAACGATTGAAGAAAAACACTACGATTTTACACCATCACACACCACTGCGACTTTAATTTACAAAAAATGGCTTCCAACAAACTAAATTTCGTTTCATATCAACTTTTAAGCAATAACATCTAAACAAATTGTGAATTAGAAGCTGAAACTTTACAAATATTCGCTGAAAAAATTAATTTTGCACAGAAATGTTGCGACGATACCTGCACTAGCAGCGGTCAATTGCAATTTGACATTTGGGAGTTAGAAAATACACCTGTCTCTTTCTGGCATTCATGGCGAATTGGGTAGTGTAAAATAAACCGCGAAAGTATTTGAATTCAAACAATTTAATTCCAAATGTTGGTGCACATTGTTGAAAAGTTGTTTAATGTTCTTACCTTTTTTAATTGATCAATTAACTTCAATTGGGTGGGCGTGTACTATGCGGGAAGGCTCTGACTGGTGTCAACTTGGCGGCGCCCAGATGTTGCAACTTATAGTACACATCAATTGTGCTTATTATACCTCCACGCGGTATCCACTGGGCACTGGGATGCTTCGTCCGGAGCTGACCTGTTAAACTAGTAAGTGCGAGTGTGGACAAAGGAATGCGGAACAAAATAATTGTGATCAACACTATAATGCTCTGCGAATAATGACTGACTGCCCGAATCTCAGTGGTCTAGGAGAGCTTTTCGGAAATGTCGCAGCGGATGAATTCATGGATGAATGACAGAATCAACGGTGGACTTCAGCAGTCAAAAAAGCAGAAACCCCTGAAGGAGCTACTCCAACATATTTGGTTTAAAGGTCTTTCAGGGTCTTTCAATACTAGGACAGGGTATTGAAGAAAAGATGGTGGCGGATGAGCTCCTGGTGAGCCAACGGCAGCACTCACACCCCTGTAGCAGGGTACTGACACTGGATATTCCAGCCCTTTATGTCCGAAGGGATCCCAAAAGGACCTGGCCCTCCAGATTGGGGGTTGCGCGTAGGGATAACTACCCAACCACGTAAAAAAGTATTAGTTCCGAAACAACTAATAGCCTCGGATAACAATAATGATTTCAAAATTGACGACCAAAGCAAACGAAAAAAGGACAACGACCTCCGGATCTGCACGTGGAACGTAAGATCTCTTAACGGACTACGTGCAGCTGGAGAATTAGCGAACGCCTTGGACTGCTGCAAAGTAGACATATCCGCCATCAAAGAAGTGCGATGGAGAAGACCGGGCACAAATAAGATGAAAAACTGTGACATCTACTATGGCGACTGCTACAGACAACAGAAACAGCGCTTATTTGGGTGCGGATTTGTCGTTAGAGGGAGACTCAGGGATAAGGTGATTAGCCAAAATCCAGTTAATGAGCGTAGAATGACCATCTGCATCAGGGCTAAATTCGCCAACATTAGCCTAATATGCGCCCATGCCCCCACAGAAGAGAAGTACGACAATTCCAAAGACTGTTTCTACGAGCTCCTCGAAGAAACATATGAGCAGTGTCCTAGACACGACGTGAAAATCGTTCTTGGCGATTTTAACGCAAAACTAGGGAAGGAGGACATCTTTGGAAATACAATCGGAAAGCATAGCCTCCATGACAAAACCTCCGAAAACGGACTGAGGCTAATTTTGTTATAAGTACTACACGATTACCGAATCTCAAAATTCATTAAAGGTACATGGTGATCCCCAGATCAATCAACCGTCAAAGAAATTGACCATGTTGCGATCGACGCAAGGCACTCTTCCAGTGTGATAGATGTCCGAACTTTCCGAGGGGCCAACTTTGACTCGGACCACTACCTTGTTGTAGCCAAGGTACGAATAAGAATATCTTGTTCACGACCTACACGAACTAACGCTGTGAAGAGATATGACATCGGAAAGCTACAATCGCAAGAGATTGCCAATGCCTTTTCCAATCGAGTGTCACTTCAATTATCCTTGTGTCCTATGACGCCAACATTAAGCATTGAAGACCAGTGGCAGCAATGCCAACAAGCCATCAGAACCGCTGCCTCTGAGGTTCTGGGTTTCACTCGGCCACCAAAGCGAAAGCCATGGTTCGATGAAGAATGCAGGCAGGCAAATGCAGCCAAACAAAAAGCACAACAAATGCTGATCCAAAAACCAACGAGGGCTGGTTACGATCATAACGAGATTTACAAAGAGAAAAGAAGAGAATAACACCGAATTCTTAAAAAGAAAAAGATGCAGCATTAGAAGCACTCGTTTGAGGAAATTAAGAGGTGCGATGACAGGACCGAGAAGTTTTACCAAAAGGTAAAAAGATCCTGCCAGGGTGGCAAGCCCCGAACTCAAGCCTTTAAAGACCAGCAGGGAAACATAGTTGTAAAGTCACAGTTACTACTGAGGATCTTGAAAGATCACTTCTGCAGACTGCTTAACGGCGATGAAGACTCAAATGCCGGAAAGCCGTTGCTTCTTTGGGTTAAGAAGGCAATTGAGAAACAAAATTCACTCTAAAAAAAACAAAGGCAAACTTTTATAAGACCTTAATCATCCCAGCTCTGATTTACGGCGCGGTAGTATGGATCTTATCGAAAGGGGAAACCTTTGGTCCTTCCAAAAGAAAAGTACTCCGAATGATCTTTGGTCGCGTATGCGAAGACAATGTGTGGAGAAGAAGATACGAGCTGTACCGAGACATTGGCATAGCTAGAGTACGCATCGCGAGAGTACGATGGTTGGGTCACGTAGAGCGGATGAAAATCAACGCTCCGGCTCGATTGGTATTCGAAACAACATTGTTGAGAAATCGCGGAAGGGGATGACCTCGTCTTAGGTGGCGAAATCAAGTGGAAGAAGACCTCAACCGACTTAGAGGGCAAAACTGGAGAGCGCTTGTCCAAAATCGAAGTCGTTACCGGGGTTGGTTGATTCTCAGGTTCTCAAGTAAGTAAATAAGATCAAAAACCGCACATCTTAAAAAACATCCTTTACAATACTTATTCCCACCCTTCTGTTTAGTTAAAGAATTTCAAAAGATCTAACAAAAAATTAAAGGCATCACTCATAACTACTGCCAATACCTACTCACTATACACAAAACAAAGCATTTGAAAATGATTTACATGCTGATAAGGGAAAAGGTACCTAACAAGAAACTAAAGTTTCTGAAGCAGTCCAGTCCAATCAATTCCAGGCTAGGTTTTCAACCAAGCAAAGTAATTGAATTTGCATCTTAACACATTGAATACCGCGCTGAAAAAAACTGTCTGACTCTTAAACAATATAATCCGAAATAATCAAATTTTAGCATGAAACTCAACTAACTCAATTCAAAAACAGTCATTCGTTACGGTTTGTTAAAATTGAGTCTTTTTTTCCTTTCTTTTTTATAAATCTACTCTGCAATGATGATTCATTCAAAAAGTTCTGTGTTTATAAATCATTTCGACCAAAGTCCTCCCCAATGCGAATTCATAAAACAAATGTACCTACCTACTGATGTACATGTACAAACATTGTACATACATAGAACTTTTGAATAAAGTTTAAAAGAAAACTTTGAGCACAAAAAACAAACGTTATCCTTCCAATAGAATTAAGTCTTTGTTGTCGATGTGACATTTAGTTCCCCAATTCGTATAAATTGTTCCTTAGTGTCCTTTCGATGATGGTGTTTAAAAAAAGGAACCTTGTATGAAATGGGTTTCTTTTCTTGGAATAGACATAACTGTTTGCTTGTATTTTATATTTAGTTTAGGACCAACAAGTTAGAAAGAGAGTTGTTTTGGTTAAAAACAAGTTGGTATTTTGTATTGTTATTTTTGTTCTAAAAATCGTCATCTTTTGTGAATCGTAATGCAGGATAATTTCTTTTTTTGGAACAGTTTTTTGGGTTTAAACGGTTTGCAAATATTCATACGGCAAGATGAGGTCGAAAGTAGTGGAAACGATTATTTCACTCAAACGTAAGTAAGTGAAAGAGGTACAGAATGCTTTTTGATCAATATTAATGTTGAGACCTAAACCGGGCGGTGTCTAGTTGAAACCTATTGTGCCAACCCATGGGTAGTTTCAGTGCAGTTCTCTTGCTGCGCCGAGTATTTGTAACCTGATACGAGAAAATGCAGGACATTCACAGAGGAAGTGCTCCGCGACGTCATCTTCTTCTCCACAGGATTCACAGAGTGTGGTATCACTTAAGCCAAACACGTTTAAATGCTTGACAAAAGAGAAGTGCCCGCTGGCAACGCCAATAAGCTTTCTACAGTCTTTTCTGGTACGAGCTAGCAAAAATGTTGCAGTCTTCTTATTACCGTTGGGGAGCATACGTTTGGTCTGTCTGCATCCAATGAAGGCATGCCATCTACGATTGTGCTCTTGACGGATCCAATCGTTGGTTGAAGCCCTCACTGAGGACCCTGGCAGACCAAGCAACGGTTCAGGTACTAAAAAAGATGTCTGAGAACTAAGTTCATCGGCGATCTCATTTCAGTTATGCCATGAAGGCCTGGAACCGAAACGAGACTCATAGAATTTAGTCTTCCAACCGCATTCAGAGAACTCTTGTATTCCTATGGAACACTTTCGAAGTAGTTAGAGGGTTGAGAAGGGCCTTAAGCACAGCTTGGACTAATTTTAAATTTGATTCTCTTTACATACTCGCATTTAAATTCCATAGCTATTTTAAAAGCGATCTCTAAGCTTCAATCAAAAATACTTCCATGTGACTTTCTCCAAGCCCACTACGTCCAAAATTTTGTATAACTTAAAATAACCTTATCAGGCAAATTTATATTTATGCCTTTCAGATGACTTTATATAAACTATTCGTATTGGAAAACTCCGACCTCACGTCATCAAGTTAATTAACATTTTTTTTTTTTTTTAATTTCAGACTTAAACGGAACGTTGAACATATCATTTTTCTTCTTCAACGTGAGACTGACATTTGCACAGTAAAGTGAAACAACATTTTCGTCCTTCAAAAGCCGCATGCCTGATGAAAAATTTACCAACTCCTCAGACAAGACACCAGTAGACATGTTTATATCGCTTTCGTGGGTATTTGATTCTTTATCTTTTATAATTTAATGGATATTTTCGTCCAGACGAAATCATTACGAAACATAATTATTTTCAACGTAATAAAAACCAAAGAGGACAAACGAAAATAGGTAGACAAACACGTGTTGCTATTGTGAAAGAAAAACAAAAAAGAAAACACCAAAAACTTCACTCAATTTGCAGAAGACAAACAAGGAAAGGCAACAAATTTGAAACCCTATATAAGATGTTCGTTCTACCACGGACCACAAAGAATAAAACAGAGTCAGCATATTATCTTTCCAAAATAGATATGTCGTTGTAGGTACCGACTCTTACCTACCCTTAGACCATCGTGAAGTCCAGTGTAGAACATTTTTAGCTCCGGTAAAGGCAGGGGCTAGTGCGCATTTTGCCAGTGCTTCTTAAAAGACTCCCCCCATCTCCTAAAGAACATCCCGTCATTTTTGTTTTGTAGGCGCAGTTTTAAACGACCAGTTCGAAAAACCTAAGGAGGTGTAATCATGACGAAAGCATTCTTTCCATACGGCCTCATAGTATTTTATAATTTGTTTAACAAACGAAATATAAATGAGAAAAAATGGCAGATATGTCTGCCATATCGGACCACTCGATGCGATCCCGACTGTCAGCCGAACTTTTCGAACACAATAAGAACAGAATTTACAGCACTTCCTCGGAACCTCTAACTACAGCTCGTTAGACTTATTCTACTGAAATTCATTACTCAACTAGGGAGAGGCGCTATAAATGTCTTAGGGCGCAGTGCGCTAAAAAACCCCAATGTCATACACTTCTAGGACAGAGTATTGAATTAGAGATGGTAGCGGATGAGCTCCTAGTGAAGCAAAGGCAGCTCTTAAAACCCTGCAGCAGAGGACTGAGACAGAATTATTTGGTCCTTTACACTTACACATGTGTAAGGTACCCTTGGCGTGATGGTTATCATGTCTGCTATTAACCCAGAGGTTCGAGGTTCGATTACTAACAGAGGCAAAAATGTTTTTCCACGGCTATCGCCTTTCGCGATAAATAAATAAATTGCCATGAAACGCGCTTTCTCGAATAATCGTTTGGAAACGGCAGAAAATTTTAGGTACCCTCCATTCCCTCACAAGGCAATGGTTGTGAGAAGTGAGAAACGCGCTAGGCCCAAGTGCAATGCCCATAATCCTACAAATAGCCTTGTGTTAAAGTCCCCTGGCCCACCACATTGGAAGATCTGCGTGGAGTCAAGAACCCAATGAAGCAAAACAAATTAATTCCGAAAAAATCAACGGGGTTTGATAATAATAATGATTTCATCGTTGAAGACCCGCCGCGTTGAACGTGCACGGACTACATGCAGCCGGGCAACTAGCGGAAGCCCTAGACTGCTGCAAAGCAAACATACCCTATCTGTCTGACTGAATTTCTCAGTAAGTCTGGGCAGTCACTCGTCCATTTTTCAAGCTGAAGTCTTTGCCATTAACGAATGTTCGAGAATAATATGTTCATCGAACACGAAAAACAAAACAATATTCATTTTCTCAGACAGCCAAGCTGTCATAACATCCAAACTAGACAGTCATGTCACTCTCTAAACTAGCAAGGAAAAACACTGTAATCCTTCACTGGATCCCAGCACACATAGGCTATGATGGCAATGAGAAGGCAGACATCTTAGCTAAAGACGGCGCATCTAAACCATTCGTCGGTCCTGAACCCTTCTGCGGTCTAAATAAAAGCACCTTCAAACATACTGCCAAGAACATCCTACTGGCGGAATCTAACAAAGCTTGGAGTAACTCATCTGGTCAAATCTGTTCAAAACTCTTTTTGCCAGAATATACTGAAAAAACATCAAAATTCCTACTAAACCTCAATAGGAAAACCCTAAAAATTTGCACAGGACTACTAACCGGTCACTGTTCCTTAAAGAAACATCTTCACCAAATGAGGCTGGTAGCGGACCCCATCTGTAGACTATGCCTCGAAAATGAAGAAACATCTCTGCACATCATTACAGAATGTCCAGCACTTTTCCGCCTTAGAAAGCAAATACTTGATTATGAGATTATCCCCCTAAACTCAAACTCATTTACCCACAGAAGATTGCTAACTTCTGGTTCAATTCAGGAGCAGAAGAACTGTCCTGAAACCTCACATGGGCTGGCACAATAGGTTTCATTCAGACACCGCAGTGCCCGGAGCTTAGCTAGCTCTACTCGTCCTCCTAAATCTAATCTAATCTAAACATACCCGCCAGCCAAGAACTATGATGAAATGAGCAGAGAACAATGAAAATAAAATACTATGACATTTACTAGCCAGAAAAAACCTAGTTTTGGCTTGGATTTGTCCTTAGATGTGGACTCAAGGAGAAGGTTATCAGCCGAAATTTGTTGAGCGTATCACTAACCATAGTCCCACTTGACATTTACACTAAAGTAAACAAACAGCTGCGAGTTTGGCTATTCGATTACAAGAAGTCTCACAATGGACCAACAACAATTTTGGTAATACTGACACTCTGAACGAATTCGGACTCCCAAAACTAAAAACAGATTACACCAGACCCAAACTCGAATTTGACAAAAAATTTCCGGGCGACCATTCCATTCAGAACAGTTTGGGGGGACCAATCATTCTTGGAAAACGAATACGTCCATTTTTATAAGGACGGTTCTAAAACAAATGAAGGAGTACGTTGTGGTCTCTATTCAGACGAAATGAAATTAAACATCTCGCTTCGTCTTCCAGATCATAGTAGCGTGTTCCAAGCGAAGGTGATGGCAAATAACAAAGCTCCGTCTTGGCTTAGAGAAAACATGATATCCAAAAGGGATATATGTATCTTCTAAGACAACCAGGCGCAGCATCTAATCTCTAGCGTCAAATTCCTTCAACTTCAACTTCAGGGAGATGTCAGAGTAGTTTAACATTCACCTGTTCTGGGTGCCAGAGCATAGAGACATTCCAAGAAACTGCAAAGCAGATGAACTCGCCAAAAAAGGAACACTTCTGCCCTTCTCACCGAAAACGGAGAGTATCGGCATAACAATCGCTACATACAAACTCTTGCTCGTTCTGCTTAAACATACAGGAAAACTAATCTGAGATGGTCGAGCAGTTTAACGTGTAACGCAACGAAACAAATCTGGCCCAAGCTAAACCTTAAGCGGTCAAACGACTTGATCTCTATCAAAAGAAAACACATTAGTGCGACGATAGGCGTCATTACAGGACACTGTCTTATTGGAAGACATGTCGCAAGGCTACGAGTTGTCTCAAACAATTTTTGCAGAAGCTGTATGGATGAGGAGGAAGAGGAAACTATTTCCCACCTTCACAGATCATGTCCAGCTTTAGCTCACAAAAGCCCTGTTCACATTGTACAATTAGTTGAACAGACTTGGGCTTGAACGACCAATGCTTGATAGTGTGAACCCTTCAGACGACCGCTTGTCCAACTTGTTGGATGGTTTTCAAATATTTTTCAAAACTTAGAAGTTGGACGGAGTGGAAGGGTACGTGACATAAAGTTGGACGACAAGATTGATAAGTGTGAACGCAAAATAGATCCGACCATCCAATTTCCATCAAACGAAGTCTGTCCAACTAATTGTACAGTGTGAACAGGGCTAAACGAGAGAGACACCTAGGTTTCTCCCGCTTCATTGTTAGCTCGAAATGGTTCCGTTAGGAAAAGGATACATTAGATCTATTGTGGTATCACGACGGGCTCAACGGGCCTAAGTGTGTTAGCCGAACTAACAGCCTAACCTAACCTATCACTTACCATCGCGGCTAAATTCGCCAACAGCTCCACAGAAGAGAAAGTCGTTAACTTCAAAGATTCTTTCTCCATTCGACCTCTCCAAAAAAATATATGAACTTAACTTGTGAACAAAACATGTGAAACGATAGGACGTCCTTAAGCCCTAATCGTGGGTTCAGTGGCAGCAATGCCAACAAGCCATCAGAACCGATGTCTCTGCGGTTTTGGAATTCACTCGATCCCCAAAAAGAAATCCATGGTTCGATGAAGAATACCAGCAGGCAAATGCAACCAACCAAAAAGCACGACAAACGTTGATGCAAAAGAAACGATTCAAAAGAAAAAAACGAAGGGAAAAACACCGAATTCTCAAAAAGAAAAAGAAGTAGCAAGAGAAACGCTCATTTAAGGAAATTGAGCAATGATAGCAATGAAATTTCAATGTTTTACGAATAGGTAAAGTGAACAGCGTGCCAAACCCCGAACTCAAGCCTGTAAAAACCAGCAAGGAAACAAAGGAAACAAAGGGAAACAAATCGCAGTCGCTACTGAGGATCTTGAAAGACAACTTCTGCAGAGTGTTTAACGGCGATGAAGACACTTATTCAGCTGTCAGGCAGAATTTAAAATCAAGCAAACTTAAATCAAGTATTCATGGCTCTAAAATCTTTTCATTTTGAGACGCATATTCTAACCAAGCCGTCCGAACTATAGACTTGGTAAAGAACTTGTTGTTTCTGACAATCTCCCTTACCACAAAACCCAAAAAACGCTTTGTGGCGACTACAGCGCGAGCCGGGGGCTGCAACGAACGAACCTTATACCTAACCTAACCAAACCTTTGATAGGAGCCAGTAACAAAATGCTACCAATACCCAAGATATTAGGACCCAAGCTTCATCGAATGCTACACTAAAACACGCACATCCCCACATAACTTATAAACGAGTTGAGAACTCAAACGACTCTGCATTATAACTTTGGAGAACTATTGCAAACTTAATCTCAAACCAAGAAGAATACCTAAGAACAATCAGCACCATGATGAAATCCTTAGAGACAATGGTTACAGCTTTCAACGCTATACCCGTTCTGTTTAAAGCTACTTAGTGTTTCAAATACAGGCGAGATGCATCAACCAGCATTGCAACAAGCTGTCACATGATGCCTAACATCGGTCATTTTAAGAGGGAAACCAAAGTGCTGACAATCAAAGTCCAAAACCAGATATGAAGTGAACAGTTTGTAAGCATGTCATTTGCCAAATGACCATGTTACAGCATTGTCAAAAATATAGGCCACCCGTCCAATAAAGAAGACAATGACACGTCTCAAACAAAGCCTTCCTCGCCTTATCAACACAAATGGCTTAGAAGAAAATAACTTAAAGCGAAACTCATATCAGTGTCCACGACACTATTGTCGATCAGTGTTAACCAAACCGGATCCTTGGAGGCACTTTCCAATTCATCGCTGAGGAGGACAAAGAATTGTTACGTGCATAGCTCAGATTCGAATTCTCCACAAAACGCAAATACTGGCCACAGACAAGGAACAATCCAAAACCTTTCCTGGAGTCAACGGACGTACCCCACATGCGGATCACTAATGCGAAGCAGTGTAGTGGGTGGGATCGGGTGTGATCCCTTGGAGATTACTTTGCTCGTAACGCCGAAAAGGAAAAAGAAGCTGAAGGTAGCCTGAAATGCTACACAACCTACCATAACAGACTTTCATGCCATCAAAAAGCTTATAGAACGACAAGTTGCTAAGTTTCTTTGTCTAAATTGTAAATGGAATCCAGAATTGAAACCTGCTGAAGCGCTACAGCAAAAAAAGGCAAGCGTCGATATGATGCGCTTAAAGCCTAAACTTGGCAAGATCTTAACCGGAAATAACATTGTTCTATAGGATGAGGACAGACTAAACAATTGTCCAACTTTTATCAGAAACCTTTGACATCCCAGTTGTGTTTTAGCAAAAGGACTCACAAAAACTGTTCGGGGTTTTTCTTTCACACAGCACAGCAAATAAAGTCCACAGAATACCTTGTCAAGAAAATAACAACACAGCGGAGATTTGCTCCTGCAACTATCCTCAATTTCGTTATATCAGAAGTAAGACACTTCGCAAACACGGGAGATTCAAATTACACTCCCGGCTCTTCTGCAAACATCTGAAAAGCAAAAACATATTAAGATTACCACCGTATACCGTAATTAGGTCTTAGTGTTTTAGCTGGTATTGAAACTTTGGACACAAATAAATGGTTAGAATTTCAAGAAGAGCTATCTTAACAAGCAACGTTGTCAATTTGACTAGAAACTGGTCTCTAAAAGCTTAGGGGCCATACTCAAAAGACTCAAGTAGCTGTCGAGTCAATATGTTCCCTAGCGCCTGCGAAGAGTAAACTTCAATTTGGTCAAATTCAGTTTCGGTTAGCATGCCATCCAAACAGGCAATTGACTGGGTGAAAATAAGATTTCTCGAAGATTGCCATAGGCCATAAGTTAAAATTCAAGAATCGATAAAATTGGCGAGTATTTTCAAGTGATGGAGCAGAGACTCCACCCAAGACTCTAACCTCTGGATTTTCAGTAAATAATTCAGCGAAATTCTGCACGTTTGCAAAACTAACCACTCCACTTGAAAGCAAATTTACTCCTCGCCAATTTGATAACAACGTCGTTATCACAGCCTCGGTTTCAACACCCGTCTATCTCATGTCCTACTTTTGCTATCATAAATCCATCCCACTCTAAGCGACAATCTTATGCTGACTACAGACGAATAATTTAAAAAAAAAAAGCGTTTCTACCGCCAATTCTGATTCCGTTGGAAGATTGTTTTGTTTTTCAATTGTTGCCCACCTCAACATTAGCTTTGTGTCTTGGTAACCTATAAAGATAAGCACCCGAACTAATCTATCAGAACGCACCACACCACACATTTATTGACTTGCTATCACATTGACTTACCTTTCATTTCCATCAGCTATTTATCGATTCCTCTAAATGATTTGCTTGTAAAGTTGTTGAAGTGGCACAGCGGTTCGTCGACCGCTTATCAGTTCTTTGCGGAGAGCTCTACGCAATGGGTTCGTTGACTGCAGTTGTTGTATTGTAGGTTAGTGGGCCATTTTAACAACAAAAATCGGCTGACGGACCTGTTCGCAACAGAAAGTTCGATGCCAATACACCAATTGCGATAACCCGAACCCGACGACCGACAATGATTGACGCGACGTGACCGACCGACTTTTTTTTGCGATACGCCCGCAAGTAGGTGTAATTACTTATTAGACTCAATTGGTCTTATAACTTTCGAATGGAATTGGAAACGTAGTCGAGAGCAAATAAATTCTTATTTACATGCAAGTGATTTTTTCAGAGACTATTGACGATTTGGAATATTCTTTTTATTAAAACACCCCGGTTAACGAAATCGACATTTTAACGAGAAACAGAAAAATTGGGAAATGGTTCCCTTTTGCATTTAGAACGGTAAACGGATTGCATTTTTCACAAAACGTTTTGCACTATTTTTGGACACTATCGAGGAATCGAACGCACTTTGTTATAAGAACTACACATTACTTAATTGGTTATTGTACTTTATACACAATTTCATGGGATTTATCAGTTAAATTGTGTTTTTTTCTTAAAGAAAACAAAAATATGAATTTGTATACACGGCATCTACGTCAATTGCTCAAAACAGAACTACTTGTGACATTTTGTTTTCAATGGTGTTTTATCAGGTGTTTTCTTTGGTTTTTGCTTTGTTGACGGAAACAAACGCTTGGCGTGCCATCTATTGGAATAAAGCAGGCAGCAAAGTGGTATGATAAATGCATTTGGGACTGGGAACATGAGTTTGCACACCACCTGCCGGTCGTTTTGGAACTAAAGCGGGGGCACAAAGTGAAATGCTGTTTTGACAGCCCATACAAATTGTACTGAAAAAAGAAGAAATGGTGTCGGATTAGATAATTTAAATAAAATATAAGACTAAATGAAAGTGACTAAATTATATGCGCATTAGCATCTTAAAATGTTGAAGCTTGAATAAAAAAGTGCACACTAGTGATTTTCACATTTCAAATGTATTTAATTTGCTTTTGAAAAATTTAAGAATACGCCATTTTTGTATGGGAAAAAATGTAAACAAAGCTCTACGTAGGTTTTGTTGAGTGGATGTTAAATTTTGTTTAACTTAAATTTTCATTGAATTATCAGTGGTCTTCGATATTTTATTGATTTAAACTAACGCAAATTCTTGTTTAAAAGCTTAATTTGTTTTTTTGTGGAAATTTTAATTCATATTTTCCAACTTAAATTTTTGTTGAAAATCACAGCTCGTTTTTGCACTTGCATTTTGGAAACTTCCAGTCAACTTTTTTGTTGTACTTTAATTTTATATTTTTCTTTACACTTTTATTAATCCATTTCAATAAGAATTTCGAATATTCGACCGTCGAAACATTCTATTTTTAAACAATTTTGTTGGAAAAGTGGCAATTTCCATACAAAATGTCACTTGTTGTGCCCCTGCTCATTTCTATTTTAGCCGCTACGCGTCGTGATGGCCAGTCCCATTAAAGGTGGCGAAAGATACGTTTAGGAGATAAGATCCGCGGTGAGAGTCGTCGAATTTTCTAAAGACTGCAGCACACGGTCCAGGGTGAGTCGTAAAAACATAAGTGGTCGTCAATTTGCTTCTCCATTTATTAATTTGTCAATTACTGCGTGAACAAAATGATACACAGCCGCAAAATATTAAGTAAACGTGAATACTCACCAACGCAAGCCGGAGCCGCACAAGTTAACTTTATTTTAACTCTTGTGCCTGCAGCTGCGTATGCGATTGCAGTTCATATCCTATCGGAAAAGCGGTCACTTTTTAAATTGATTGCATCCCAACTGGCCGAAAACAGGAAGAGGGCGTCAATCTTTCGCAAGTGCGGTAGTTTTGCATTCGATTTGGCGCATATTGCAGTAAATTTTGCTGCAATTGCACTGACTCTCGTTTCATATGCAGCTATAGGGTTTGTTGGTATTGATTTGTCGCAATTAGAGTTTAATTTTCCGCTATTGCGGTCAATGTGCGTTTGATTGGGTGCAATAATTGGTGTTGGCTTGAAGCAACTATTTGGCATAATTTCAGTCAATTTGCTGCAATTATGGTCAATTGTCGCAAGTGCGGTAATTTCGTATTTGTTTTGCTGCCAAACGTAGTCAATTTTTAGCTATATGCAAAAATTAGTGGCAATCACTCGACTTGACTTGTTTGCATTAAATTTGGCGTAACTCTGGTATTTTTTTTTTATCGATGTGATTGTTTTGCTGCAATGGCGGCCAAATTGCTGCAATAGTGTTCGATTTTCTGCAATCGGGGTCGATTTGAAGTTGTTTTGCAGCGATAGCGTTCAGTGTGTTGTGTTTGCAATCGATTTGCAGCAATTTTGGTCGATTTTAAAGAATTCTGATTGATTTGTAATGATTTTGGTTGACTTGCCTCAAATGCCGTAATTGCAGTTTGTAAAAGTCAATTTGGAGGAATTGCAGTCCAATGGGGTTTGATTCGTGGCTATTGGGGTTTATTTGCTGCTATTGCGGTCGAATTTCCACAGATGCTATTGGATTCCGTTTGATTTGGCGTAATTGAGGTTTTTTTTTTTCATAATATGGGCTTATGAATATAACAATTTTGATCGCATATAGTGAACTTGCCGCAACTGCGGTAAATTTTTCAGAATTCCAGTCGATTTGCAGCAGTTGCAGTCAAAAGGTGTTGGATTTGTGTGGCAATCGGGATCGATTTGCCGAAATGGCAGTTGTTGGTTAGTAGCAAGTGCTGTTAGTTTGCCACTATTGCGATCATTTCGCTGTTCTTGTAGTCGGTATGCAGTGATTGCGGTTGACCTGCCTCAACTGCGGTAAATTTGACGCAATTATTGTTGAACTTGCATTCGATTTGCTGCAGCTGGGGTCAATTTCTTGCAATTGATGGGGATTCCTAAAAGCCGTGTTTGAATACCTGCAATAGCTGTAGACTCTGGTCATTCTGCACAGCTTTTGTGGATTTACTACAATTGCAGGCAGTTTATCGCCATTTCTACGCGATCTCTTGTCAAAACAAATAAAAATACGATCCACAGATGATCACAATTTCATGCTGTTTAGGTTTGTATGAGAGTTTTCTTTATGACGCCCGTGCCTCTGTTCTGTAACTATCGCCTTGGCGATAAACGGTGGAAAATGGAACGAAATTCTACGAATTTAGAAGGATTTTGTTCCATTTTCCACCGTTTATCACCTGCTTTTATCGAGGCGATAGTTACAGAACAGGGGCACCGGATCGATAAGATGAATTTACATATACACAATTTCGATCGCATCAATCACCACCGCGCTGGTTTCCATTACAATAAAACATATGCATTCATGAATATGCATACAAACACAAATCGATCCAGGAATATTTAAGCGAATTTTCAACCCGACATCCTTGTTCCAGTGCTATCCACTTATTTCAATTGTGTCACTGGTTTTGGATTCAATCGATTGAATCAATGTCCAACCAACGCTAGCATACAGCGATCGGTTTTGTTGAACGCAGCCACCGTTCATATTGTACTGAACTCTGCTACAGCCCTGGATGAATTCATAAGAAACGGTAAATTATTTTGTGTCAAAGAATTGTGAAAAGTTCACATTTAATTTCATATTAAAGTGCGATGCAGGTTTTAAGTAATTGAAGTCAGATTTTTAAAGTATTGTATGTAATGAATTACTTGTTTTCATTTTAGCTTGTGCTATGATTTCATTTCTTATGACTATTATAGTTCCGCCTCCATTGGTATGTCCACTTCCCATTTCCGTGGTTCATTGTATACAGGAAATGTATTTGTTGAAACTTTAAAATGTCGCGAAATTCTTTGTAAGAAAATGAAAATTTAAAGAATTATTTATTCGTAGCAAATCCATTTAGATATGTGAATTGCATTGGTGCATAAAATTGTTGAATTGTCGTCGCGTCGGTCGCGGAATCGTATTTCTCCGTGTTTGCTTTGGAAATACATGTAAGATGTAAGTCAATATGTTTTAAATGGTGGTGCAGCGCAGAGTGAGTTTTTTTTAGTTTATGCAACGAAAATAGTGCACTTCATTTTCCGTCAATGAAGCTTATGTGTTTGTGAAAATCGGCATTTGGAAAGAGTAAGTTCAGTGTTAATAAGCAGATTGCCAAAAAAAGTTCCATAATTCGGTTATGCGGTATTTCCACAAAATGCAAAGAAGAAACCCGTAGTTCCCTCATGTAAAAGCCCATTCAAAGACCTGTCGTCGTGTTCTCTATTACGTAATCAAAGTCCCTGAAATTTGAAAGAGAAATCCTAAGCAGATTGGAGTACCTACCTACCATACTAAGTAATATATAATTTATATTGTTTATTACTGAATTATCTTTGCCCTATAATTGCGATCACTTTCTACGTTTTTTATTAGACACTAGTTGTCAGGAGACTCCAATCTGTTAAGGTTTCTCTGAAGTTTGTAGGTACCTCCATCCCAAAAGTCAAAAAGGAAGTGCCTGAATTCCTTGCCTGGTTCTGATTGCTGCCTAATTATTAGTTTGCAAGTAAAATTCCAATTGGTTGATTTCTGAAAAAAGTTGAAAAAGTTTTCCTTTTCCTTTCACAAAAAAAAAAAAATATCACCCGAGATAAATCTGATGATTCCAAGAAAAATTGCTTTTCGTGTGCCTAGTGTTATTCGATTTGAGCTTTCTCTGTTCTAAAAAAAAGTGTTTTTTATTCTTTTTCCTTAAAGCTTCTGTGTCTCGTCGTGATAAAAAGCAAAAAAATCGTTCAAAATGCCCATCGGTCCAATTAAAAAAAGGTTCTTAAGTTTATGCATTTGTAGCTTCGCCGTCAGTTTTCTAAAAAGTGCTTTTTTATTTTGGAATAGTGTCGGGTTCCCTTTGTAGTAAGTGCGCGCTGATGAAAAAATATCAATCTCGATGTGAAATAAGTGAATGTTTTTCCTTAAGTCTTCCATTTCGGTTTCTTAGAAAATGCAATTTCATCTTTAAAGCCCATCTCATATTCTAGTGAAAAGAAAGCCTATAAAAGCTTAAGCTGTCATTTTATAAAGTGTGTGTTTCGCAAATGGCTGTTAAGGCTTACCTGCGGTTGTGTAGATCGAAATAGTGTTTTATTTATTTATTATTGAAGTGTTATTTTCTCGAAATTACTAATTCATTTCATATAAATAAGCTACATCATTGAAGCGGAGTATATAAGATCAACATCATCAAAAATCAAATCAAGATCTTCATTCCTGCAAATGCTTTTTCAAGAACTAAAATAGGTGAGTACCTACTAATGAACCTGTGTACCTATATCATAAATTTATTTATTTTTCAATTATTCTTTCTGTTTATGTGTTCTGAAAATATTCCTTCGCGACATCAATGATTGGACTGTGCAGTTTTTTTTTTTTCAATAGGGTAACGAAACTTAAAAGGAGTTAAGGGAGATATCGGTGAAAAGTCTTTCATTGTCAATGCCATATTTTAAATAAATAGTGACGTCCTTCACCTTTAGAATGAAAGTGACCTAACTCAAAATTCTTATAATTTCTGATTTCGCAATAAACTGGCCTATCATACTTTTTTAAAATCTTTGCTCATTTCTCTCAAAAGCAATATTTATTTAAAAAGATTAAAAATCTTCCTAGTAGCTCCACGACCACCTATACCTACTATGAAATTTTTTGTTTTTGTGTAAAAAATCAAAGAAGCAGCGGTTGGCAAGAGTTATTGGGAGTGATGCCGAAACTTGACATGTCCTTATACAGCTCGTCCCTGTAAATGGTTTTGAAATCGATAAAGACGGTGTATATCGATATTATATTCCCGTCCCGGGTTTTTCCAAGATCTGCCGTAATGTGAAAATTTGGTCTTACTTACTTACTTAGGTGGGCATTACAGTTCGGGGTGCACCTGGGCCTCAACCAACATCCTTCTATAATGACTTCGATTTCGGGCGAGCTCTCTCCAGTTTCGCACTCCAGGTCGGTCGAGGTCTTCATCCACTTGATTGCGCCACCTAAGACGAGGTCTTCCCCTTCCGCGATTTCCCTGCAATGTGCTTTCGAACACCCGACGAGCCGGAGCGTTTGGGTCCATCCGCTCTACATGGCCCAACCATCGTAGCTTCGCGATGCGTACTCTTCTGGCTATGCCCATGTCGCGGTACAGCTCATAAAGCTCGTTGTTGTATCTTCTTCTCCACACATTGTCTTTGCATACGGGACCAAAGATCATTGGGAGAATTTTTCTTTCGAAACGGCCAAGGATTTCCTCAACCGCTTTCGATAAGTTCCATGCTTCCGCGCTGTAAAGCAGTACCGGGATGATCAAGGTCTTATACAAGGTCACCTTGGTTTTTCTAGAGAGGGTTTTGTTTCTCAATTGCCTTCTTAACCCAAAGAAGCAACGGTTGGCAAAAGTTATTCTCCGTTTGATCTCCGCACTGATGTTGTTGTCCGTGTCTATAGCGGATCCTAGGTAGACGAAGTCCTGTACTACCTCGAAGTTATGTCTGTCTATTGTGACGAATTGTCCAATTCGTCGATGTTCTGTGTCCCTGTTTGATGACAGCATATACTTCGTTTTGCCCTCATTAAACATCAAACCCATTTTTCCGCTTCTGTTTCAATACTTGCCAAAGCACCTATGACATCACGCTTTTTTCTTCCCATTACGTCAATATCGTCTGCGTAGGCGAGTAATTGTACAGACTTTTGAAAGATTGTTCCTCTGGTGTTTACTTTGAGTTGTTTACAATCTTTTCAAGTATGATGTTGAAGAAATCGCATGACAGCTTGTCGCCTTGCCTAAAGCCTTTTTCGACATCAAAGGTCTCGGTGAATTCTTTACCGAACTTGACGGAGCAGCGTGAATTCTCCAAAGTCATCCTGCATAGTCGTACGAGTTTTGCAGGAATGCCGAAACTAGACATGGCTCTGTACAGCTCGTCTCTGTAAATACTGTCATACGCGGCCTTGAAATCGATAAAGAGGTGGTGAATATCGATATTATGTTCTCGGGTTTTTTCCAAGATCTGCCGTAATGTGAAAATTTGGTCTATTGTGGACTTCTCTGGTCTAAAACCACATTGATAAGGACCTATCAAGTTGTTGACGTGGGGTTTCAGACGTTCACATATTACAGCAGACAAGATCTTATAAGCGACGTTAAGGAGGCTTATCCCTCTATAATTGGCGCAATTGTGAGGTCTCCCTTCTTTAGGATCGGGCATACGATACTGAGGTTCCATTCATCGGGCATGCTTTCTTCCGACCATATCATGCAGATCAGCTGGTGCGTGCTCCTTTCCAACTGGTCTCCAGCTGCCTGCTGGTCTTTACAGGCTTGAGTTCGGGGCAGGATCTTTTTACCTTTTCGTAAAACTTCCTAATCTCGTTCCTGTCATGGCACCTCTCTATTTCCTCAAACGAGCGCTTCTCATGTTGCTTCTTTTTCTTTTTGAGAAGTCGGTGTTCTTCCCTTCTTTTCTCCTTGTAAATCTCGTTATACTGGTCGTAAGCAGCCCTCGTTCGTTTTTGCATCAGCATTTGTCGTGCTTTTTGTTTGGCTGCATTTGCCTGCATTTGCCTGCCTGCATTCTTCATCGAACCATGGGTTTCGTTTTGGGGTCGAGTGAAACCCAGAACCTCAGAGGCAGTGGTTCTGATGGCTTCTTGGCATTGCTGCCACTGGTCTTCAATGCTTAATGCTGGCAGCATGGGACTCAATTGAAGGGACACTCGATTGGAAAAGGCATTGGCAATCTCTTGCGATTGTAGCTTTCCGACGTCATATCTCTTCACAGCGTTAGTTCGTGCTGGTCGTGAACAAGATATCCTCATTCGTACCTTGGCTACGTCGGAAAGCTCGGACGTCTAATACACTGGAAGAGTGCCTTGCGTCGACCGCAACATGGTCAATTTGGTTGACTTGGTTAATTGATCTGGGGATCGCCATGTACCTTTATGAATTTTGAGATGCGGGAAGCGTGTACTACTCACAACAAGATTTAGCCCCGCAGCAAAATCGATTAGCCTCAGTCCGTTTTCGGAGGTTTTGTCGTGGAGGCTAAGCTTACCGATTGTATTTCCAAAGATGTCCTCCTTCCCTAGTTTTGTGTTAAAATCGCCAAGAACGATTTTCACGTCGTGTCTAGGGCACTGCTCATACGTTTCTTCGAGGAGCTCTTAGAAACAGTCTTTGGAATCGTCATCTTTCTCTTCTGTGGGGCGTGGGCGCATATTAGTCTAATGTTGGCGAATTTAGCCCTGATGCGGATGGTCATTGTACGCTCATTAACTGGATTTTGGCTAATCACCTTAGCCCTGAGTCTTCCTCTAACGACAAATCCGCACCCAAATAAGCGTTGTTTCTGTTGTCTGTAGCAGTCGCCATAGTAGATGCCACAGTTTTTCATCTTCTTTATGCCCAGTCCACCCCATCGCACTTCTTGGATGGCGGTTATGTCTGTTTTGCAGCAGTCCAGGGCGTCCGCTAATTCTCCAGATGTACGTAGTCCGTTAAGAGATCGTTCCACGTGCAGATCCAGAGGTCGTTGTCTTTTTTTCGTTTGCTTAGGTGGTCAACTTTGAAATCATTATCGTTATCCGAGGCTTTTGGTTGTTTCGGAACCATATTTTTTTTCCGTGGTTGAGTACTTAACCCTACGCACACGAAAATTTGGTCTATTGTAGATTTATCTGGTATAAAGCCGCATTGATATGAACATATCAAATGGTTGACGTTTGTTTTCAGACGTTAAAGGTCCTTATTTCAGCAGACAAGATCTTATACGCTACTTTAAGAAGGCTTATTCCTCTATAATTGGTGCAGGTGCAGTGCAATAAGGCCCCCGGATAAGACCCGCGGGTCTTATTTCCTCTTTGTTTTGGAAATAAGGCCCACGGGGGTTATTTCCATGATGAAATGGCAGTAACAGCCGCGGGGGTTAGTTCCTTTTCTGCGAACTTAAATACCATTTCGTAATGGAAAGAAGTCTCACCGTTTGCACTTAAACTTATTTTCAATGTGAATAAACTTACACAGGGACGTAACTCAACTTGACATAAGTCCATGCTCTGATTGTGGGTTATGACATACCAAAGAGGAACACACGTACATAATAAATATCTATGGAACTATGAATCATACTATGTGTTTACTGCGGTCAATTCGCGCGTATTTCTTAAGTTCAACCGCAGGCACGTATTACACTACACGTAGGCAAATTTTGTTCGCTTTGCTTTTTACTCACGGATAGAATAATGAAGCTAAAAGCGAAGCGGAAAAAATTTTCTCAAGGGAATATGGATGTGTGGTGTAAAAATAAAAATTCGCGCGAATTTTTATTTTTACACCACACATCCATATTCCCTTGTGAACATTTTTTCCGCTTCGCTCTTAGCTTCATTATTCTATCCGTGAGTAAAAAGCAAAGCGAAGTTAACGAAATTTCCCTTCAAGTAGTACGGGTTTGGGGTTGAACATAAAAAATTCACACGAACAGAACAGGAGAATGTAGCTAAAAGCACAACAAACATTAATAAAGTAGATTTAGTTATTATGTGCGCAAAAGAAAGTGGACTGAGCTTCCATCCTATGTCCTATGTCACGAAGTGGGAGACAACGTGAGCTATGAATTCATATCCATGGAAAGCTGAAATAAGTTTCGAAATTTTGGAGCTTTGTTTTTCGGTACCTCAAAATGTTGTTTCCTTCAAATAAAAAGAATATATGCATTTAGCGCATCCACTTTGTTCTTCACCCTTTCTTAGAAGGAAAACTAATTTTAAGATCTAATGTTCATCAGACTCATATAAATGCTGCTTCAAAATGGCAACAAAAGACATGGGCCTTAATTCTTTTCTTTGGTGGGTCTTATTGCCTCTTCAATGTGGAAACAAAGCCCGTGGGTGTTATTTCCATTTCCTTGGGCAATGTACATCCCAATTGTTCCCTTTTCCAACAACATTTGTCGTACTTTTCGTTTGACTGCATTTGCCTGTCTGCATTCTTCATCGTTTTGTTTTGGAGGCCGAGTGAAACCCAGAATATCACAGGCTGATAGCTTGTTCGCATTGCTGCCACTGGTATTCAATGCTTAGTGCTGGCCCGATATTAATCAAGGATAGTTAAAGGGACACTCACTTGGCAAAGCACTGGCAATCTCAACCGATTGAAGCTTTCTGAGGTCACATCTGCCTTTATGAATTTTGAGATGCCGAAAGCGTGTGCTGCTAACAACAAAACCCACAACAAATTCAACCCTGTCACAGTTTCCATCGTAGAAAACTTCCACACAGAAAGCTAAGTTACGAACTACGAAAATTTGTGATCACACAATCCGAATGAAATCGAAGAAAGCATTTCCAGTTGCCATACTAAATACCGCCATGCTGGTTATCGAAATCAGCTGTTTTACGCCAAATGTGCAAGATCATTCACATTTTTCTGCAAAACACAACTTCTTTCGTATATAAAGACGACGATTTTACATTCCACTTGGATTTGGTGATAACGAATCTACGAATTTCGAAATTCGTTCTACTCCGAATGGATTATGTGATATTTACATTGGGAAACTTAGACTTTTTTCGATTACGATGGAATATGTGATAGGGCTGATTACGATTTAACGTCATGTCGAGGGCACAGCTCATATGTTTCTTCGAGGAGCTCCTAGAAGACGGAATTCCCGAAAAGTAAAGTCCAACCATCTACCCTACTCCGCCTCTTATTTATTTAATTCCTTTTGGAGGCTCATATACTAGTAGTCCAATTGAAGATGTTTAAGAGGGATACCCACTGTGACGGTCGTGGCGAAATTGATATCAACATTGATGATTTCTAAAACTTGATCATACAAATTTCACGACTAGCTGCCAGCGGTGCCACGATTTCTACATCATGCGTCGTTCATTTTACAAGGCATTTTGAGGTTTTACGCTTGTTTCCAATTCCTCGCGAAAGGCGATACACTTGGGAAAACATTTTTGCTTGGGATTCGAAACACGAACCTCATGGTTAACAGGCAGGCATGCTCATGCTCAGTGCCGAATTAGCCGAATTAGACCTGTAGCAAAAGCTACAGGTCCCGTGAATCGGAGGGCCCGCGATCCATAGCATATCTGACCACAATCAAAAAAATATCAATATCGGTAGGACTGTAAAATATTTTGCATGTCCTAATTGAGAAGCACTAAGGCTGTGCTACTGCCAATGCAAAAATCTAAAACGAAAGGCTGGTTAAAATTAATAGTATAATTTGACTCTTCTATGGCTCAATATTTTCAAAGTCATGCAGGACACCTACGTCATATTTATCAAATAAAAACTGGTGGGGAATTTATTTATTTAGTTGCTGGATCAAATTATTGGTGAAATTAAGAGATTCAAATACTATTCAGTTTCATTGGATTCTACTACAGATATATCGCAAGTAGACCAACTGACTCTGATAGTGCGCTTCTATCTGGATCAGTGTCAAGATTTGTTAAGTTCTTGGACATGGAAGATCATACTGCTGAAGAACTTTCTCAAAGCTTACTTGATTTCTTAAATGAGAGTGGCATTGATTTCAAAGGTTTGCCGTATGCCTAGCTAAGATAATGCTAGCAATATCAGCGGGAAATACATCGGCTCACAAGTCCGAATTAAGGAAATAAATAAGTACGCAATATATTCCCAGTCTTGCACATTCATTAAATTTGGTTGCTAAATGGGCTGCACACTGCTGTACAGGAGCATTACTTCTTTCGATTTCTTTGAAAACCTCTATACCTTATTTTCTGCTTCTACCTATCGATAGAGTCGCCTTACAAACGCACTAGAAGATTCTGCTTCAAAACTTAACAATTTGAAGCGGTTATCGAAGGCACCTTTATGTGGATTCATCAGTATTAAGCAAGTATTGGAAAACATTTTCAATAACGTGGATCAAAAAAAGAGTGCCGTAATAAAGCTTATGAACTAGTTTCAACGATGAATAAGTGAGAAACGGTAATAATAGTAGGGGAGCCCGGGATGCTAAATTTGCAGTTACTAAAGCGTCATGGGGACTTATTAGACTGTGAAGTTTACGTTCTAAAACGAAAAAAAGTGTATGGCAGTTATCCATTTAAGTGGGGCGATGGGCGTGTATGAGCTTTTAAAAATGTAAAAAAACAGTCGAATTGCAATACTCGAGCGCGTCAGATTTTCATAGAGTATACGCGCTTTGCCTTTCTGATAACCGATATATATTAATCTGACGATTTACTCGGGGCAAATGGGCGTAAAGAGAGGTTGAAAAAAAAGTTATAAAAAAAAAGTTATTCGAGCGTGTCAGATTTATAAAGTGTATGTTTTGTACTCTAAAAAGTGTATATTTCAATAATCTGACAATTTGAGTGGGGCCATAAGTCATGGCTGATTTTTAAAAATGTAAAAAAACACGTGACCTTGACTGATCAACTAGATGTCTTCGTCCTCCAGGATGATAATCTGATAACTATATGGGGGCGTACTCTTAGGGCCGGTTTGTTCAGAGCGGGTTAAATAAGCAATTTGGTTATCAAGGATTCTTCTTAATCCATGATTAAGAATCTGTGATCACCAAAAAGTGTTTGTTCACCTTCTTCATAGCTTGGTTAGCAAATCATGAGTTATTCAAAAATCGTTCCATCTTCCAGTTTATATGTCAAAACTTAATCAGGGAAATTATTGAAAATACATAATTTTTTTTTTGATAGAGTCAGTTTTTTTTCGGTTTTCAAAACTATCGAGATTTGGATTTAATTTCATTTTAGTTTTAAATATATGTAAGAATGCCAACTCGGAAGACCTAAATAAAGAGCCTCAAACTAATTGGTAATCTAACAGAGGTATGAGTTGGTTTGGTCATCAAAGCAAAAAGCATCTAGCATAGCTCTCAAAGCCGCACAAGAGGCAAAAGCAGCATCAAATGCTCAAACCGCAGCCGGGAAAAAGGGTTATCATCAGGTTTAAGCTCAGTTAACTGAAAAGGCTTTGCAAGCTGCTCGTGCTGCATTGGTTAGAAAACAGGGAATTGTCGAACAACTTGAAAAAGAAGTTCGCGAAGCTGAATCTGTAGTACAAGAAGAAACTGCTTCCATACAAAACACCCAAAATAATGTAAATAATGCCATGCAAGCTGCTCAACAAGCAACCACACAGCTGAGGACATTGACTCAAGCAGTGCAGAACAAAAAAAGGTCAAGATGAAGAAACTGTAGGTTTTAAAAAAGAAATACTACGGCAACAGCACAAAATGAGGAGGCGCATTAAACAAAAACCAAACACACTGCTGAAATTCTCCAAGCGGAGTTAAAACTCAATGAAAATACTGCCATTTATGAGTAAATAAAATACCACTTCAGCCAAGTCTGCACTGTTTTTATTTTTGTTTTTATTTATTTTACTTATAAAAAAAAAAATTGAATTACAGCGTCTATATGCCTCATTCAAGATGATATGTCAGCCTGACAATTTTTTATTTTGAAGGGATAGCTGTGATTTGAACAAAAATCAAGCCTGAACAAACTGAATTTCAGTTAATCGTTGTTTAAATTTAGCTAACCCAGAAAAATTGCCTGGTTAGCAAAATCTATGATTAAAAGCTCTGATCAGAGATTCCTTGATCAAATATTTTGTGAACAAACCGAATCCATGATTATCATCTGGAATAATCATTGATTAGAATAAACCAAGCTTGAACAAACCGGCCCTTAATCTGACAATTTTAACTGATTTTTTATTTTAAAATTTCTATAGCTCAGCGGCATTTCATGGGATCGCTTTAACCGAAGATGTTTTTTTCTCGAAATTGAACGCTCTATAAAAATGTTCTTTGTGGCAAAGTCGTTACTCATACCGGCTAGGGGGTACGGACCACTAAACCAAATTTTTCCATAAAATTCATGTTTTGTGGCAGTAATCTCGTAAATAACAAAGCTACAGAAAAATTGTAAATTACAAACTTGTAGAGAATTTAGTTTTCTACAAAAAAGGTCTTTTGGACCAATTGCTAATATCAATATTAACCGAGATATTAACCATCATATATTATACATTTTACTGACGATTTTACCTAAATCGCCCCAAGCAAAATGTCATACTATATGTTTTCCGTAATCCTAATAAAATTACCTTCAAAATAAAAAAAAAATTAATCGCGCTCGAGTATTTCATAACATCGATTTTTTTTTTACATCTTTCTGATTCGCCAACTTACTAAGGCCCCGCTCAAATTGTCAGATTATTGAAATATACACTCTTCTGGATGAAATCAACCTACCATCTCTTAATCTGACGCGCTCGAGTATTTCCGAGGATCGACTTTTTTTTACTAATCTGACGGGCTGCCCTCAACGAACGCCATAACATTAAGGTTTCATATATGGTAGGAGTACATTACAGGGTGCAAGGTTTCTCCCTATATGATTTTCTCACTCACTCGAGTAACGGGCAAAATCCCTTCCTGGGCTCCCCTACTATAATGACAATTACGTGACACGGAATCCTAGAACGCTTGCAAGCGACTTGTGATTATCAAGATCATAACAGGAGATATTCCCTCTATGAATCATTATTTGGCTACATCCAAGCAATGCGATCCACATTTTCAGATATTGGGACAAGAGCCAAAGATCTGACTAACTGTGAAGAATACCAGGAACAGACGTCAAAACAAGAAATACAAGAAACGACCATTGCAGGGGCTCTAGTAAGCTCGACGACTTTGCTGAAAATTTTCTTTTCCAATCTTTGTCAAGAGTGGACGAAATGGCTGCCCATAAATCGTTTCGAAAATTAGCTAAAAAGCTAAAGCAAAACAGATCGGTACCCCAATGGGTCCGTCTACGTACTGGAAACACAGTCCGATACAACGCTAAGAGGCGTCACTGGAGGCGTACAAAGTTGAAGTTGTAAGCTGCTGTTCATCTGGATAATGTGGTTATTCGAACATCCAATTACCACGAGGAGCTGAAAACTTTTTATTTTGTAACTGTACGAGCTATAAGTTGTTTAAATAATTCCTTAGAATCGTGTTTCCCTAACATAGAAATTGCCTTGCGTATTTACTTATCTCTCATGATCACTAACTGCAGTGGCAAACGTACTTTTTCAACATTAAAACGTATTAAAAATGATTTAAGGAACACGATGGGCCAAGAACGTCTTAATCATCTCACTGTGTTGAATATAGAGCAGGATTTGCTTAAAGAAGTCGATATTGAAAGTATTATCTCTAGATTTTGCCCATTTAAATCCAAAAAAGTTTATTTGTAACAATTTCGTTTTATTTAAAACCGTAATCTTAAGAGTCCAAAGTAAACCAAGGGCCCCTTGATAGAATTTGCTACAGGCCCCGCGCTAGCTTAGTCTGGCACTGGGCATGCTAACCACACGTCACGGGTACTTCTATAGAAATTTGAAACATGGTTTTGCAGATCTAGGATCTATTTCCTCCTTTTCATAGTAGGCCATTGTTGACGCGAAATCTTCAAAACCTTCGAACGTTTATTTATGCCTATAGCCATCATGTGCTCTCGTATGTGAAAAGTGAAAGACATTATGCGATTTAATTTTTTACATATTTTTTGTATACCTTGAAGCCTTGGACGCAAAAACAAGTTCATATTTTATTCATCTGTACAGTAAAAATGTTTCAATTTACGTTCAATTACATTGAAAACTTAAATTAGTTTAAAAAAATAATATACAAAAACATCGCAAAAGGATTAATATTTACAACTAGAGCAAATGCATAAAAAAATCATACTCATGTCACATAAAATATAAAACATAAAATAGGAATCAGTTAAGTAAATGTTTCAAAACAAAGGCCAACAAGAGTGTCACAATAGAGCTTCTTAAATTAATTGCAGCGCCAGTGGGTGGCCTACCAACCCACGATATCCGACCCTCAACCCCTTGATAGATGATCTGTCGAGCCTTGATGTATTCTGACAATGTCTTACTGTCAACAAAAGGCATTCGTAGTGTGGATCCGTTGTTTTCTTCGAACATGTGGCCATCACCGCCATCCAAAAGGAATTTCGACACAATAATATTGTACATTTTCTTATCATCTAAATCGGAATATTTTGGAACTTCACATTCTGAGCACAAGGCCTCTGCACTTTGAACTCGTCTTCCCGCTGGATTCGATATGTTGTAAACTACTCGGATTCCGGAAACTTGAAGGAAACCTCCATTTGAGTCTTTGTCAAAAACTTCAGCTGAATGCTCGAGGGCATTGCGAATGGTTTTGCCGGATACTTTTGTCAAGTAGATATCGTTTTTAAAAGGCAACACTAAGAGGACATCATTTTCGGTGACTGCTCCATCTGAGCGTTTTTCAATTGAATTACGAATACCTGAGAAGACAAGGGTTGGCAATTATCAACTTGAATTTGAACTTTGTTTTTGAACTCACCTCCACCCTGTACGAAAGCAATTGCGGCATCTGTCCAAAATACACCTCCTTCATCTTGGATGGTACGAGCGAATACCATACTGTCGGCAACAACGTTTCCGAGATTGCACTCTGCAGCACGACATACGGAAGAACGACCTTCAAGTCGGACTTTTGTGTGACCTATGATATCATTTTCTAAAGCTGTAATATTGGGTCGGTATACGTTCAGCAATTCAAGAATGTCAGAATCTCTGGGTATGTCTGAATTGAGCAGAATCGGCTCTCCATCGAATTTTAATAAGTCTCCGTTTTTGTCAAACTAGAAAGAGATAGAAAGAAAAACAAAAATGTATTTAAAACTGCAAACGATTAGATACAAAAGACATTTTCTTTGATCAACAGAAGGATAACGTTGAATGCATCTTCTCTTATCAATATACAGACAAGTTTGACTTTTGTAACTTTTGGTCATTATCAGAATGAAGTCGTGACAACTGTCCTTAGAAAAGACGGTCCCGTTTTCGAGTTCTCTGGGTTTCAACTTTACCACAAATCGAATCCTGTCTTTATTGCTTCGAAAGCCTCAAACCCAGTCTTGGGAGAACTTTTTCAGTCTTAAAATTGCTGAAAAGTGATTTAAGAAATCACAAAGTGGTCGTAACCAAAGCTTGGCTGCCGCTTCAGGCAAATTGTTGCAAAGAATACCAGGCATTGAAGCCTCTACTTGGGAGCACTTGCATCAGTAGCTTCCGTGCTTAGAGGCCATACAAGAGTCAAGAGTGAGTAACTTGATTCCTTCCATGAGTCGAAAAAGTTGATTTTATGACAGAGTATTAGTTGCAAAGCTCTAAAATTCAGCTATGTCTTGAATGGAAACGAAAGGAGGTGCAAAGAAGCACATGCCATCTTGTAACGTGACGCTTTATCGTATAGCTACATAACGAAAACCAGGTTTATCCTTTATTTTGACTGAAAAGATCAAATGAGTTATACGATTTCCAGAAACTGTTCCTTGGCATCTTGATACTTTTCTTTAGTGATTGGGGATTAAGAAAGGAAAAACAAAAGGCTGTATTTTGACCCCGCAACTATTTTTTTCAGTGGTACCCGTGGTGTGATGGATAGCATGTCCGCCTGTTAATCCAGAGGTTCGAGTTCGAATCCCACCAGAGGCAAAAATGTTTTTTCTACGGGTATCGCCTTTCGCGAGGAATTGGCAAGTCCTCCGTTAGTATTCACTGCCATGAAAAGCGCTTTCTCGATTAGCCGTTCGGAACCGGCAGAAAATTGTAGGTCCCCTCCATTCCCTCACAAGGGATGGTTGTGAGAAATGCGCTAGGCCCAGGGGCTCCTCGCTCTGTTGCGCCACCCTATTTATTTATTTTTTTTAACTATTTTTCTCATTACTTCTTCCTTCAGCTTTCCTAGAATCTAATTCCTACGAACTTTTCGGCTTTAAACTATAGTTAAATTTAGTCTTGGACTGTACCTGAACAAGAAGCTTTCCAAGATACTTGGTGTAAGCGTATGCCTGCACAACAGGAACCTTCTTTCCACTAGACTGTGTAACTGAAGTTGGATATGGACCATCAGGTCTCTCAGCATCAGGTTGGTTACCGTTGTATAAGAAAGTATTGGTATGGCCTCCAATGACAATATCAACATCCGGACACTTGGTACCAATTTCCATATCCCGTTGGTAACCAGAATGGCCGAGTGCAATGATGATTTTAATGCCCTGAGATTTCAATTTAGCTGCTTCTTTACTGAAATGGATCAATTTATGATTTTTGAGATTTGTATTTTCCCTATTCGCAAGCGTCAGTAGTTACTCACTTGATAGACTCGATTTCGTCCAAAAATTCCACGTTGTTATTTATGGTAAGTATTTTTGTTTCTGGTGTAACATATCCAACCACACCTACTTTGACCCCAGAAACTTCTAAAACTGTAGAATTTTTCAGGTGCTTTGTTGTTGTCATATTAGGCTCTTTGGAGAGATCTAAATTTGCGGCCAGAACCGGGAATGTAACTTTGTTCAAAAAGGGTATCAAGCCTTTGACGCCTTCATCGAACTCGTGGTTTCCCAATGACTGAAAGAAATCATTTTAAAGGAATTTTAAATTTATTTGTAATTTCATCTTACAATTGCATCAGGAGCGAGTTTGTTTAAAAACGCTGTTGTTATGTTGTGTTTGAAAATGGAGAACCAAGGCGTGCCACTGTAAGTGTCTCCAGCGTTTAAGTAAAGAACAGGTGGCCCTCCGGCCTTAGCCTCTTCACGGAATTTTCGAATCCTGTTTGGAAGAATGATTTTTAAAACAGAGAACGGAAAGTAACGGTTATTCAACTTACTCATGAGCAGTCCTTGCAAAACCACCATAACACTTATTCGTGTTTTCATCTTCTATCGAACACTTTCCTGAGTTAACACTGGTCTGTTCGAAACGGGCATGCATATCGTTGTTGTGTAGAATCAAAAATTCAATAGCACCCGACTTCGATAATGGGCTTGCTTTGGAAGTTGAAAGAGCAACTCCCACCACAAACAGGGCGAAAATAGTTTGTGCTTTCATTTTTTATCTGAAAATAAAATTGAAATAACTTTAATGCAATTGAATAAATCTAACATTTTCACTAATATTAATCTTTTCGAAAAACTGGGTTGAGACTTTTCACTTGTAAGTCAGTCAGAGAGAGCGAGATTGTTTATTTAGAATAACAGGTAGCCCTCAAAAACAAACCTCCTACCTAAGATTTTGTTCATAGAAGCAAAGATGTCAAGTGAAAAAGTACTAAAAGGTAGATACTACTGTGATTAGTCTTGATCACATTGATTTTCTTTGCATTTAAGATACCAGATGAATTGTAAATTAAGCGCGTACCTACTCTAAACAGAACACTATAAGATTTTGTGAACTTCCAAATTTTTGTAACTCTTTGATAAGGTGAATTACAAAATCTTTCAACACACATAGTTTCAGAATTTATGAGAAGACGTGACGGTGCGTTTACATTGACTTCTGCGTCATATTAATTTGAAGAACGGAAAATCAGTACAGAAGAAGCCCAGAGAAAGAATTAGTTGTTGTTAGTTGAATGATGAATGATGTCTGTCTTTCCCCCAAAAAAGGGTGATTCTTTGATATTGTATACTGCCTCATAGGTATAGGTAGACATGCCGCCAGGTTATATGTTCCATCAAAAGACTTGTGCGGAAGCTGCATAAACGAAGAAGTAAAGGAGACCGTTCCACATCTTCTCTGCGCAGATGCCGTTTTCTCTCAAAGACGTAAAGCAAATTTGGGGGAATTCTTTTTCGAAGATTCTAATGATCTTAGGAACATAGACATTCATAGCCTTCGTCGCTTTATAGAAAGGTGGTTAAAATAGTGAAGCAATTTCTGAAACTTCTATGTCGTATCACAATGGGTTATTATTGGTCTAAGTTCAAATTAAACGTCGTGGTCGTTTTCCCAACGACCAGCGTAGCTTAACCTAACCTAACCTAACCTAGATATAGATATTGTGTCTATCTTTTACATCCCAGGAACATTCAATTGTTTTTCCACGGGTATCGCCTTTTTCAGGGAACTAGCGATTCCTTCCAGAGTAATGACCCTACCAAGAAAAGTGATTTCTGAATTCAGCCCTTCGGATTCGGAACAGATTTGTAGGTCCCTTCATTCCTCACCAAAGTATGATTGCGAGAAATGCGTTATCCCCCGGAGCTTCCCGAGCTCTGGAGTGACACCCTACTTATTTAGGTTTTGCAGTATGTATACGTTCTCTCATTGCAATCCTTCCATTTTCAATTATTTTTTCCCACTTCTCTTTCTTTTAACCCCCGCCCGGTCGGCGAAGCTGGTATCATGTGCTCGAAGTTATCACAACTCACTCCTTCACAAGTCGGCTTTGCTTTGCATTTGGATTGTGTACATGGTTCCTACTTATAATTAAAAGATTAGTTAAATATTTAACAGTTAAATCACTTTTTATAATTTCCTCAAGTTCTCAAAGAAAGAAATTTAGAGAAAGAATTTTAGAGATGCAAGATCTAAGTTCCAATTGAATACTGCAAACCAAAATCAAAGACTGCAAAAAAACCTCAAAATCTCTAAAGAATGCGAAGCATACTGTTTTAAATGGCTAATTAAGTCAAAACTAACTTTAATCTGCATCCTCCGGAGAATTAACTTAGAAATGTTTGGTGGACTTACAACAAAAAAAGATCGAGTCTTATCTACAGGAGCCGCATTCCGCATATGATGGTGTTACATCAGACAATTTATTTGCAAAACGATGGTTGACTTTTTATTTATATTTGCTTTGAACTTAGCAACCAGTAAATTCCTAACTTCTACCAACTCTAGCGAGGTATCCGTCGCATTGGACAGCTTTCCGTAAAGCATAGGAAATAAAGGAAAAATGCGAAACTTTGACGAATCCTTGTTCTTCCCTAACAAACTGTCGGAAGCTATTCGCAAAATTACTTCGAAGCAAAATTTATCCAAGTCCTTAAAAGTCGTAGAATTTTCCGCAATAATGAACGGCTATCTGCCACTTGAGCTTTGAAAAAAATGTATGCAATCATTTTCCGTTTTCATAAGTTGTAGGCAACTGGCAACCCTGAATAAAAAAGAACTATTTTTGCATCTTTCTTGCATTCTTAAACGGTTTTATTTTATCTTGCCCTGTTGGTTCGTTTGATTTATTTATATATTTGTTTAGCTATTTATTAAAATTTGAACCTCTTCCTGTCGAAGGATTGATCAGAAATTCGGTGCGCACCTTTAGTGAAGACAATAAAATTTAATAAAACCAGTTTAGATATGGTAAAACCAAGATGGCCGCCACTACAAAATGGCGGATTACGTATGAAAATAAAATGAAAGTCTAATATGACCGTCACCAAAATTTTATGCTAATTTTTCATTACCAAATAAAAGGAATAGACTAATGTCGCTTTCCATTGCATTGGTTTCACTCGGGGAAGCACTCATTTTAAAAGCCAATGGAACACCCAAAACTGTTTCTATTCAGTTTAACGTAATTTTCTTTGTGTAAGTGAAACACCTATGGCTCTTAAAAAATATTCCTTGAAGAAAATTTTCTTTTTGACATTTGAGTAACATGTGTTAGTGCTTCTTGTGTCGATTCTAACTTCAAATCGAGAAGCGGCTGTCACTCCTCAGAATCATGAGAAGCGATCTTTTTGCACCAATGGAACGGTTTGAGAATGCTTCTGGACGCTCCTGGACGGTTCTTTTCGTCGAATGGAAAGCGACATAATAGAACAGATTACACTACAAAGAAAAAGAAATCAAAATCCAATATGGCTGCCGGAAATATTTAAAAACAAAGTGCGGGTTATTACACTCAGACGGTTTTAGAATGCGAAAGAGAAAGAAGAAAGAAAGAGGAAAGAGAGAAAATATACGAAACACGCAGCAACAGAAAGTCTGAACGTAATAACCCACAAAGAACTTGAAAATAAAAATTAGTAAAAAAGATTTTAAGTAAACTGTTTTATTAAAAATAAAGATTAAAGCGATGCAAACAATGCAGTTAAAGCTGAAATCAAGATCATTGGTCATTGAACAATAAATTCGTTGAGCGTAAGAAATTTCTATCAGGTCAAGCAATAGGGTAGAGTCGCCACTGGCCGGCCCCCTAAGGATTTTTCCTCATCCCATATATGATGCACTGACACTGTTACCACAAATACCAACATTTTCGAATAATTCTTGAAATAAATTTTTATTTATTACATTGTTCATAAATGAAAGAAAAAAAAGTCGCTTATTTTTATTAACAAATTATTTATTCACGTTTTTATAAAATAAATCAATTTTTGCAATTGCCGTCACCTTGTTTCCTATTTCCGGCCGGCTTGTGTCCTATATTCGGCCACCCAGTAAATAAAGGGCACTAACTTTATAATAATATTAAATGAAAAGCTTTATTTATAAAAAGCTAAGATAGAATATATTTTATATTATTAAAAAAAAAAACATAAAATACAAAAAAAATAATTTTTTCCAATCAAACACTAAAAAATAAAATTTTCCTTAAATTTAATTCAAGTAGGAACTTTTTTTTAAATTGTATCTTAAGTTAAGTAATAATGATACTTCATATACACAAGAGTGTTTAAATAAATAAATCAGTCTCTCCATTTTTTTACTCAAACAACAAAAAATAAAACTGGACGTTTGACACTATTCCATTTGTTCAGGCCATCCTTCACATACTGTTTGTCCATCCCCGCATCCATCCACTGTCTGTTTTGCTAAAAACCCAGTCAGACGTCTTGTTTTGGATAGATTTCTGCCAGCTGGGCAACCTTTTGTAAGGCTAAACGATAGGTGGTAGTGTTCTTCCATTTGCGGAGAAAGTCATAGATTTTCTTTTTCATTGGCTGCCTTGATTTTATACAGGTTTTTGATTCCTTTTGGGGCAGTGACATTCCCAGTTTTTGGAGCCATACTGAATCCCGTTTCATCTGCGTTGAAGATTCTGGAAGAATCCTCAAGAATGTCTAAAAAGTCTTCTTGGGCTAGGTATTCTTTAAGCTCTTCAAACCATTTTTTTATCCCTTCGTCGGCTACTTGGGCGCTGGCTTTAGAATCAGTTTCAGCTGTTCGGAGGCTTAGATCGGGATGGCTTCGCATGGAACTGTAGTACCATTTTTTCCCTGGTTTATTGTCTTTAAAAGGAGTTCTGCGCCCATCTTCTTGAAGAATAGCTTGCACGGTTTTTCCGAGGTTTGAGGAAAACCTAATTTAGCTAATTTTACAAGCCAGCTTTTTAGTTTTCGTTCTTCCTCTGCAGACAGCACAGGGCAGGGGCCAATTTTCCAAGGTTATCCACAGTTCTATTGTGTACTCTGTCCTGAAGAATCGTCCTTGGGATCTTAAAGTTTCTGGCTGCTGCTCGGATTCGCAGTTTGTTTTATGTCCGTCAAGTTGGCACTACCACTTCAAAATCTTGTTAATTGGATTAATTGTCGTAAGTTTGTCGTAAATTTGTCGTGAAAACAAAAAATTTGTCGTTCTTCGTTTAAAAAGTTCGTAGTGCCGTGTGTAGTGCTAAATTGACGCGTCAAGTTAGCACTACCACCCCCTTAAAATGGTCAAATCAACTCAAAATCAGAAACTGAGTGAGCCATTAATTGTCATAAATTTGTCGTTCACAAGATATCCAAAAAGATATTTTGTCGCGACCCCCCTTTTGAAGTGCCCCCCTTTTGAATGATTTTCAAGCTATTAACGAAAAACACCAAAGTTCAATACTTCAAAAAATGGTTCAAATCAACTCCAAATCAGAAACTGAGTACGCAGTACTTGTTCTTGTCATTTTCAATCGCTTAAGATTTTTTGAAATATCTATTTAAGGACCAAAAAGGGGTAACCTTAGGTATAAATATTTATATTTGTGTAAATCGTGAGATAAATCAAGGGGCCGGAGTTAGGACTCGTGTGTCCTATATCCGGCCACCAAGAGTTCTGTTTGAAAGAGGGGGGTTGGTGGGGGGGGGGATACTGGAAACCTTCGAATTTGAGAGATGTTTTTTGCTGCACAATGATTAGAATAGGTTTATTACTCTTTTTGCGTACTCATTTAATAAAAAATTAAAAAATCAGTTGCCTATCTCCGGCCAGGGCCGGCCGCCATTAGGCAACTACATGTATTTTTGTGTCCTTTATCCGGCCCTCTTAAAATCAACAATAAATACCACAATCTTTGACATTTAAAAGCTGATTTTAATGAAAAATTACTTATTTATTAAGAAAAACAACAGTCGGAAACACTTTCCCACAAAATTTGAACTTTAAACACTAATTTCGACACCGAATTCACTAAGGATTAGAGCAAGGAAAGGAGCATTTGATATCCAACTAGGAAGCTTCAAAAATAGATTCGCGAAGCTTTTACTACTGCCTTTTTTTTAAGCTATAGACACATGAGTAACTAATTCGTTTCGATTTTGACCCAAAAAAAAATCTTTAGATCCTAAAACTCCATGGCAAAAAACGCTTCCTCTTCGCCATTGATCGTTAGATAAATAAGCATTTTTTACTCCCATGGCCTTGGTCATATCAAATGTTCTTCTCTAATTCCCAAATAAATAACTGTTTGCTTTTATTAGTCGGTCGGTGTTATATTCCAAACTGACAAATAAAAGTAAACAATCTGTTATGGAACGGATATGAAGCAAATATCAACATTTCGTGTCGAACAGCCAACAAGGTGGTGAAATAAATTAATTAATCCAGCTTTATTTGCGGAAAAATACTATAGCACATGCTTAGTGTTCCCCTTTCTTATAATTGCCGTCGGTGTAATATTTTCAATAGGTACTGCAATTAATTTGTTTATAACTTGCAACTGATTACCTCAACCCAAGGAATGAGTTGAATGTCTAATGCTCTATAAAAAATGCCTAATTAGCACGAAAGCACGATTCTAAGTGATCATGAGTATCTATGGGTTTCGCAGTATCTAACCTATAATGCTTATCCATATGGAACAAAACACCAATTAACACAATTACTCGGTGCCTGGAGAGCAAATAACCTTTGGTGAAGTAACCCGATACTTATGGTATGGGTGACTGTGCTTGGATTTAAAAATAATGTTCTTAGTGTTTGGTGTTATCGCAAAACGTAGTTGGTTTTATTATTGCTTTTTAGTCAAAATATGAAACATTTGTTTGTATGTATACAAGTGCATGCATGGAGGGACAACAAAATTGATTTGAAAATGTTTTTGCTTCTGTCGAGACAATTGATTTAAATTATTTAAGTGTCTTTTTTTCATGGGTTGTGTTAAAACACACTTTTGCCGTTGAGTTTGTTTTGTATGTTGATTTAGTTGTTGAAAAAACCTCATTTTAATACCTTTTTTAACAAAATTGTCAACCTTAGAGCTGTTTTATGAGCTCAGTTATTGATTTTGAATAGCTTCGAAAATACGAAAAGGCCAATAAGAGTAACTATTTCGCAGATACTACACTTACAGCTTCTTTACATGTCACCCAATGTTAGCAGTCACAGACATATAACGGTTGATCAAGAAGTCGTAATAGAATTTTATATCAGACAACAAAACAATAATATCCGGTCTGTCTTAAAACCATCGTTCCCTGACATACAACAAAATATCGGAAAGTTGAAAAAAAAAAAAAAATAATAACTCTCTCTCCCCGACGGGGAATTGAACCCCGGTCTCCCGCGTGACAGGCGGGGATACTGACCACTATACTATCGAGGATGTTGAAAATTGACTTGACAAAAATAATTCAGAGTCTCTGAGAACAAACATTTTTTTCAAAGAAGTAGATATTTTATCAGGGACACGTTTTTAGGGAACAGATAATTAAACTGATGTACCTATAACAAAAAACTCTTTTAGCCCAAGTTACTGCCTGAAGCAGTCCCATGAAAAGCTGTTTCCTTTTTCCTTCTTGCTTCTACCAGCCGGCGCGGCGTCACGAGCATCATGATCTCGAAGGGATCACAGCTCTTCCACTGCTCTTCCGCTGCCCTGTTACCACCAACAATCTCACCATTAATGTCAAGGTGATTGGTTTTGAGCCCTGGGCTTATCCTCAAATCGCCTGAAGTAGCCCTAGGTTTTTGCTGTGGCAAGTTCAGGGGGTTGTCAAGGAAACCTGCGGGTATACCCCAGGTAAAGTTCAACGAACGAACTAATTAATGACGCCGCTTTCAAAGGAACTAAAGTCAAAAATTATTGAGAGAAAATTATTTTGCGTTTTCCAAAAATTATTCCTTTGTAAACTAAAACATTTTGCTGTTTATAATATCCGCAAAAAGTGAAGTACTTAGTGCAAAATGCTGCAAAGTAGAAATTGAGTTTAATTTCAAAAGAATTTATTTAATGTCCCGAAGACGCACCTTTTCATTAAAGCTGTGGATTTACATATTCACTTTGTTTCAGCGTTTGTAAAATAAGACTTTCTTACACTGAGTATAAATTAAAAACGTTTTCTGTTGAGCTTTCTTATCAACCATTTGTTTAAGGTTAATCGCTAGCTAATCTTATCGTTTGCTTTAAGTTTATTTGGTACTTTTTTGATGGTTCTTGAGTAAGATAGTTACATACTTAAGATACTACTTAAGACCTTTGCAAGTTGAAGAGATTAAAAACTTGACAATTGAGAAAAACAAGTATTTTCAAAATTGAGGCGGAAATCGATTTGAGGAGCTTATCAAACACTTCATAAATTGAACAAGAGGGTTCGTGTATTGTAAACTTGAGACACGCGCAAGGGGTCTTCAATTTGAATTTGAAAAACGTTAGTTATTTTGTTGCCACTTGACTTCGAAAATGAGTTCGAACTTTTGTCCTCAGAGCTCAGACTTCTTCACCAAGTGGAAAGTATTGATTGCAATCCAACTTATTACATACACAGTTTTCAGCACCAAGTGCATTTCTAAATGAATAGTTTTCGAAAACGATTGCACTATCAACCCTACGAAAACGTTTACAGAAATTATCGCTTCCATCTGATTTTTGAAATTGAAGTTCTCATCAGATCTTGAGGTTTTGATGTTCTTAGAAGTTATTCTGACTATTGTCAACTGAAGTGGATTATGTATACCTATTGGCATAGATAATTTTAAACACGAACGGAGCATTAGAGTATTAGAGAAGACTTAAGAACACTCAATTTGATAAGGTTTTGAAGTTGTTCAGTTGATGAATAACTTTGTTGCACGATATCCTTGGAAGAAATCAAACGATTTAGTTTTGAGGTAATTTAAAGAACAAGCACATAGCGGGAAGTTGTTATGTTCGCATATCGCTAAATCGACTCTTAATCTTTTTTTTTGTACTACACGCTGTGCAAATGTAAGAGCATCGGACTATTAAAGCGTTCATAAGTGAGCTTGTTCTCATTGCAACTTAGGGTCATATTAAAAAAGTCTGGACTCAAAACGTTCGAAGAGCCTGTATCTAGGTTCTACCATAGGTGTTCTTACGGGACACTGTCTAATAGAAAGACACGCCAAAAGACTTGGTGTTTACTCCAATGATTTCTGCAGAAGCTGCATAGATGAAGAAGAGGAAGAAACCGTTCAACACCTTCTTTGTTCATGCCCTGCACTACTTTTTAAGAGAAAAACTCATCTCGGTGAATTCTACTTCGACGATACTAGCGAGCTAGCGTCTTAGCTTACATAGACCCTAAAAGTCAAATAACATTGAAAGTTCCAGGTGGTTCGACTAGCAGGTATTTACCCGGCTAGTCCCGAATCGACAGATTAATGGGTGATCAACTCGTTAATCTCACATCGGGTTTTTGGTGATTTGCTTGCTGATCTCTGTGGCATCACAATGAACCCTCGTTCTCTAAGTGTGTCATAGGTAATGCATGTACGTACACTCATTATAGCTGGCAGGCACTTCCACGTTCCACCTAACCTAACTTAGGGTTATATTATGGTTGCCAAATGTCGATACGATCATTGATAAATTTGTTCGTTTATCAGAAATCAGTTGTGAATGAAATGCTTATTTGCCATATATTGTGAATGACTCTGGTCGTCATTTGGTATTATGGCTATCGAAGTTATTGATATATATCAATTTTTAAGTCAATCGGTACTTTGTTTTTGATAAACAATTTTATTATTTATTTTGGTGGAATGTTATCAATGCACAGTACTCTTTCAGAAAGTTCAAAATTAGATTTAAATTGAATTTTGGAGTTAAATGTGCTTTTTAAGCTATGATAATATAATCTCAATTACACAGGAACAAAAAAGCGTTTTTAGCAAACATTTTCAAAACTTAACAAGCTTTTCCGATACATTTTTCTCTAACCACACGTTTTCATAAACAAAATGTTTTCAAGTCCTTTTTGGTAAAACCCATAGCAAAACGAGAGGTGGTTGTATAGGGTATAGAAGCTATTTTGTGTGCTGAATTCGTTCACCCAAGACAGCTGTCATAACAAAATGTTTTCCCTTCACTACAAGCACATGACATTAAAAAATCTGTGTTCGACTTAGGGCCGGTTTGTTCAAGCTTGATTATTTCTAATCAATGATTATTCCAGATGATAATAATAATAATCTTTTATTTTATAATAAATTAAATATTACTATTACTAGCAGTATTTCCGTGATGTGAAACCAAAACCTGTTAACTTTTGGTCTGAATGGCTGAACAAGTTTATTTAAACGTATCTCGTTTTTGAGGTGGAGTGAATTGCATATTAGGTTTATAGTATAGGTACTACCAAGAAATTCAAAATGGCCGCATAATATCTTCATATGGGTTGTGTCAAAACTAAGCTCAGACACGCTTTTCGCAATGGATGAAAAATTATCAAACAACAACCATATCACGAAGATATCTAAGATATTGCTATTTTACAACCGTTGTAGGATTTAGGATACCAAGTTCTCTTTTGCCAGCATTGCCTTTCAAGACAAAGTAGCAGAACCTCAAAGATCTCCTAGTACTGCAAAGAAAGAATCTTCCTCGCCTAAACGCTAGGTACCGGCAGGAGATTATTGCTCCACTCTATTCATCACCGAAATGATTGAAAAAGCAAATTCCAAAAACAAAAACAGAAGAATAGGTTTCTGACAAAATCGTAAATAAGCACTCAACTCAACCTTAATACTTTTTTGATTTTAGAAATTTTTGGACATGAAGGAACATGTCGAAAAAGAAGAAAAGTTATTTTTCTATTAAATTTCTATAAAATTACCTTATTAAGGATCACTTTTTCAATTATCAATCAATGCTTTTATCAGTTCTAACTCAAACACAGAAAACCGAAAGAGAAAATTTTTCTTAGTTTTTGAAATCCTAATTTCCTAACTTCCTAATCCTAACTAATATTATAAATGTGAAAGTCACTCTGTCTGTCCGGCTTTCTATGTTACCATCACCATCCCAAACTACTGAACCGATTTAAATAAAATTTGATACAGAGATAGTCTGAAACTTGAGGAAGGACATAGGCTATATATTTTATCCCTAAATTCCCACGGGAACGGGAACGTATACGGGAACTTAGAAACTACAACACCTATTTCAAAAATTTTTCCACCGATAGAATGCTTCACTATCCCAGAGTAACATAAACTTTAATTCATCCACATATTCCTACGGGAACGGGAGTCCTTACTTATACAATAAGTGCGAAAGTAGCTCTGTCTGTTCGTCTTTCTATGTTACCATCTCTCGCCCAAGCTACAGAACCGATTTAAATGAAATTTTATACAGAGATGATCTAGAACCTGAAGAAGGACATAGGTTACATTTCAATCGAATATTCCCACGGGAACCAGTCTTCACTAATATTATAAATGCAAAAGTAGCTCTGTCTGTTCGCCTTCCTATGTTACCATCTACCGCCCAAACTACTAAACTGATTGATATGAAATTTTCTACAAAGAGATAGTCTAAAATTTAAAAAAGGACATACGCTATATATTTTATCCCTATATTCCCACGGGAATGAGAACGCATACGGGAACTTTGACACTATAGAACCGATTTCAAAAATTCTTCCACCGTTAGAATGCTTACACTATCCCTGAGTAGCATAAACTGTAAGTCATCTCCATAATTCTACGGGAACGGTCACCATATTCCCACGGGAATGGGAGTCTTTACTAATATCATAAGTCTAGACAGAAATTAAATCTGTCTGTCTATTTTTATTAGTTATACCGCCCAAACTATTAAACCTGTTTATAGGAATTTTGGTACAGAGATATAGTCTTGAGTCTGAAGATGGACATAGGCTATACATATGTTATCCCTGTATTCCCACAAGAACGCAAACGTTAACTGGAACCTAGATACTACTGAACTGATTTCAAGAATTATTTCCCCGTTAGAATGCTACACTATCTCAAAATAACATTAACTTTAATTTATCCTCATATTCCCATGGGAACATAAGTACTTACTAACACTATAGATCCGAAATCAACTCCGTCTGTCTGTTTTTCTTTGTTACTATCTACCGCCCAAACTATTGAACCTATTTGTATGAATTTTAGTGCAGAGATGGTCTTGAGCCTGAAAAGGGCATTGGCTGTATTTATTATCCCAATATTCCTACGTTTACGGCAACGTAAACGAGAACCTTGAAGCTACTGGACCGATTTCAAAAGTTCTTTCACCGTGAGGTGATTTCTGTGAAATTGTCGATTACACAGTTGACCTGAGAAGAAATGTCTATCTTGATCTTCAAATAAATATTGGCAATGTGAGAAGTCGATTTCGGCGCCGACTAATGAGATAGTTAATTATATAAACTAATAAATTATGTTTGACGTATTGGGGGATGTTGTCGAATATCTATCAGTAGACAATATTATGGACACTGAGCAAGTCACATCATACCCTATAGAGTATCTTAATTCCTTAGAATTATCAGGAGTGGCTGCAAGTTGGTGTTTCAATGCCAATAATAATTACACATCTGGGATGCGGCATTATAAAAGTTTTAATAATGACTGGAACAGCGAAAGGCAAAACCTTTTTATTTGATAAAAGATGGAAAAAGTAAGAACGTCGTGTGCAAAAATTTACTGAAATAAAATAATATAACAATAGTTTACTAAAACGCATGAATGTGTCTTATTTGCAAAATAAGTGGCTTAAAAATTAAATGCTGCCGAAAGGCACTATTCCACGCGGACGAAGCCGCGGGCACAGCTAGTACTAAAATAAAATGAAAGCTACTTTCCTCAGAAAATGGAATTAGTTGGGTTTTCCGCTGATTGCGGTTTATTCTCTGAACAAAAAAAGGACAAAGCACATTTGTTTTTTTTTTTTTTTTTTATTTCTTAAGAACTAAGAATGATTTTTCTTTCAGTTTCTTTGTGTTTGCATCAATAGAAAAAATTACCGTTAATGAGGGAAAATTTTGTAAAAATTTTATTCAACGAAAAATTTTGTTGTTGAGACTTGATTTTTTCAAAAACTATTCACTTAAATAACTTGAACTTAAATGTTAATTAAAGAACAAAGTATTAGCTTTCGAAAGCACTAAAGTATGTAGTAAAGAAATTAGTATATGACTTAGTTGATAATTTTTTTAAAAATTAACTGAATTTTTGTTTAATATCAATGGCCGCGAGCACAACACGTAGTGTTTGCGATTGATTGAAAATTTGCAAAATCCTCTATATGTGTTTCTCGTAAATCAAAATGACAGACACTAAAAATCCCAATTTATACTAACTCCGCTCAAACACAAACCGATATGTTTTATTACATTCATGATGTGTTGCTCTCCATCTCGATTAAAAAATAAATAAATAAATAGGGTGGCACAACAGAGCGAGGAGCCCCTGGGCTTAGCGCATTTCTCACAACCATGCCTTGTGAGGGAATGGAGTGAATGGCCGGTTCCGAACGGCTAATTGAGAAAGAGCTTTTCATGGCAATGAATTTACTAGCGGAGGACTTGCCAATTCCTCGCGAAAGGCGATACCCGTGGAAAAACATCATCTCCATCTCGATTAGTTAAAAGAAATTGACAAATACGCTGCAGTACAAGAGAAACACAAAAGAGAACTTCACCGATATTCGTAAAATTTTTGGTAGATCAGCCATCTTTTCGCTTTCTTCAAACAACCTCTCACAATAAGAACAGTTTTGTAAGTTTCCAAAGAGCTTTCGAGTCACTGGTATTAGATTCGTTCGCTGAACTTTACCCTGAGTTGACCCAGGTTTGCTTGACAACCCTGTATATTATTAAAAAAAAGCCTGGGTTTTAATTTCTCAAAAAACGCTGAACCGAAAAATCACCACACATTTGAACAAAAATACATGTCATTTGGACAGCCTTGATTATTAACCCTAACCCGCCAAAGCAAAAACTTAGGGCTACTTCAGGGCAAGTTGATGCCAAACCCAGGGTTCAAATAACACTCAGTTTGACTTTTAGAGTCGCTTCAACGACCAAACCGACTTATCAATTACACTCAATTCAATTACACAATTATACGATTAGAGATTTTTAATGTGCTAAGCTCGAAACCATTAGAAATCACGTTAGGTTTTTGAGAAATAATGTATTTGTTGTTCTAACTTCTAACTGTTATAACCTCAACAGCCTGACATGATTCCACATGAAAGTACAGCACTACTCATCAATTGAACAATAGCAAAAAAATTATTGTTGTAGTTTTTTGTCCCGAAGTTGTAATTTGAAGCCAAACCATCGCAAACATTTTGTTTATTTTTTCAAAGTGCATAATGTCTTGTACATTCACTTATAAATAAAATTCACAGCATGTGAGTGCAGGGAATTTTATAAGTTTTGGTGTAATCCGAACAATGTTTGCGTCTTAGAAGGGTACGGCAACATCTAACTGATGAGCCCATTGCCGTACCTGGGCGACACGCAAATTAGGAGTTGAGGTGGTCTGCCGATCTTCAACATGTCTTCAAAGAAATTTATTTATTTTTTAGATTTTTACTTTTCAATCACAGCACTTCTGTTTCAAACCATTTTAAAAGTTCAGTGCCTTAATAATTTGATGCCTCTATGACAAATATTTAAGTTTGTCGTGTGTTTATAGAATACAGATTCAAAGATACCCGGCAGCTTTTTCCTGATGTTAAGCGTTTAATGTCTCAAAAACACGACACACGAGTTGATTGCAAATTAGAAATAAATGAGACATTACGTAAGGCTTGAAAATAAAGCACAACTTGTTTAACAACCTTTATCTCTTAGAGAAGCGATAAATATTTTAATATTTTGATGTCATAGAGCCGCTCTAAAATCAATTTTAGGTTCAGCGTGACAAACCTTCAAAAATAATAGTTTGCTTCTGGCTTAACAACAAAAGTTCAACAAGTCAATTGTTTTCGAGCTAGAGCTTATCAATATTTTAAACTTTTATTTTCTTGGCTCTGAGGCATTGTAATAAGCAGGTGAATTGTGTAACGGACGAAACTATTTGATTCCCCCTCGTTTCGGCAAGGTCACGCTTGTAGTGATCAGTACAAGTGTAATCTTGTCAAAAAGTCGGGAAATCAAATAATTTCGTTTGGTTAAAATAAGTATAAATAAAATCCTGACACCATGAAAATTTGTAATACTTTTTAAAATTTTTTTTATTTCGATACTTAATTCGCTTCGGAAGGTCTTTGCATCGATTCTCTGCAGTAGACTCTCCCAATGGGTAGAAAACACTAATCGACTAAGCGCATTCCAAGCTGGCTTTCGCTCCGGTTTTTAAACAACAGACCATATCTTTGCACTAACTAGCATAGCGAGAAAATTTATCGAAAAAAAAGAAGATGTACGTCTGTTTTGTTGACTTCAAAGCAGCTTTTGACACAGTGAACAGGCAAGCATTAATATATAAACTGGAATCTCTGGGAATCTCTAGGAAGCTCTTAGAAGTTTGTTCCAAACTAATCGCCACATCAAGTGCAGCTGTATGGGATGGCACGAATATGTCTGAATGGTTTAGCACATCTGCAGGGGTTCCGCAGGGATGTATACTTAGCCCCTCACTCTTTTCATTATATATTGATGGAATAGTAGATATTCTTCGAGGAGGAGTCAGCTTTGCTGGCCAGCTTATAAAAGTGTTACTCTACGCAGATGATTTGGTTCTGCTAGCGGATAAACCTTTCTCTCTACAACTGCAATTAAACAAACTCTTATATTTCTGCAACTTATGGGATCTTAAAATCAATTCTTCAAAAACAAAAGTTATGATCTTCGAAAGTCGGAATCGCACTAGACAACGTGAAGAAAACTGGAAAATCGGAAGTGAGAGCATCGAAGTAGTTCAAAATTTCAAATATCTTGGCATAACCATCTCTTCCAATCTTAACTTTTATACCCATGCCAGACAGAAAAGTCAGGACGCCAAGCTTGCTCTTAATTTGATGTGGCCAAAGCTTTTCGCAAATCCAAATATTGACCTTGTCTCTAAACACAAAATATTCGATGCCACTGTAATCACATGCTTGTGCTACGGAGTGCAAGCCTTTGGTATCTCACCGATTGAGGAATTCGAGAAGACGCAGAGATACTTTTTTAAGCGTTTGTTTAGAATACCAAACTCTACTCCAACGTATGCCATTCATGTCGAATCGGTTTTGCCACCTATATACATCCACCACTCGGAATACCTTATCAGAGTTATGCGTAGAAATAAACAGTCTTCACAGAAAAATCTTAGAAAGACTAATGGTAACTAACGCCTCCCCTTTCAGGGAATGGAATCAAATGGCCATATCACATAACCTTGCAATGCCAACGTCTATAGCTAACGTGGGAGAATGGAAAGATATGTTTAACAGGGTGATTGCTAAGGTTGACAAACAAATATATATTCAATCAACATATCATCAGAGCCTGCTCTTCAGAGTCCAGAGCAGTCTACAAAAATCTTAATCATCTAATGCTAACAGAAAACAAGTACTTCAATAACTGTTTTTCTCCGGAAATTAATCAGTGTGATTTTCAAGGCGAGAGTTGAACTAATGGATCTCAATTTTATCCCGCATCGCAATGATGACAGCAAACTTGTGATCTATGTAACAGAAGGGAACTTGAGAATGTGAACCATTTCATCGCAGTCTGCCCTATCCTGCAAGAGATAAGAAGATTGTATTTTAACGAAAGCTTCCTCAACCAAAACGGTCTTTACGAGATTCTGAATGTTTGTCGGGGCTGGGAGTGTCTGTTCAAATACTGCAAGCACGCCTTATCTTACCGCAACAGCTTCTAAATATTTTTATGTTTTTAATCATATCAAAATTAATCGACTTAGGTTGCAAATCATAAGAATTGCTCACTAAATATCCTTGCTCTTCCATCTTTCACGCTTTGGCATCTCATACTAAAAAGCTAATAGTAATTCTTAGTATCTATGTACATATTGTATAAGACTTATTTTCATCCCAAACCTTTTTTTATTTTCTAAATCTTTTTATTTTAAATTGTTTAAATATATTTCATTTTCTTTATCACTTTGTTAATGTAATCAAAATGTCAATACCGACAGACGGCTCAGGTAGCCACGTGCGTATTCTTTTATAAAATATTGTAACTAATACTGGAAAAAATAAAGAAATCTATCTACCTATCTCCTTTTTACAAACTAGCTCTTTTTCGAGCTCAAATTAAGTTTTAAAAAACTTCGAAGAAAAGGTAAAACGAAAAAGGCGAAAATAAAAAAGACCGTGCGGTTTCAAGTTTACAAACGAAGGGCGCGAGCTCAAGTTCTTACAATTTAAAAATTTGTTGGGTGCTTTTTTAGACGTGTGGTTTTTAATTTGGCATTACTTTTTTCGGACCTGTTGGCCTTTTTGGCATCTGTCACTTGATTTATGCTCAGTTTGGATACTTAAGTTAGAGTCTCAGGCCTGTTAGTTACCTCCATGATTAAACGATCTAACACCGCTGAAGTATTTTTTGTGGGGTTATGTGGAGTCACTTGTCTACGTAGATAAGCCCTAGACTATTGACGACTTGAAAGAGAATACCTATTCGACGTTATTGCTGATTGAAATGGTTCAAAAAGCGGTCGAAAATTTTACCTTTCACCTTAAATTTATTCCACTTATTATTGTCTTTATCATAAACCTTATACGTTATAATAAAGCTGAATTCTGGGCCATAACATTAAACTATATGCGTTTTATTTCTTCATGAAAACCACAGGTCGAAAAGAACACTCTTTAGTAAAATTATTTAACGTTAGCAATATCTTTAAATGAACGATACATGCAACATGTTTTACTATCATCTCGAACCTACAACATGTATTTCAACACTCATAAGAACATTAAGCTTATTTGTGCAGATTGATTGCTTCACAGTACAGTTGTATTGGTTTCCGTGATGTCAACTAAATATTTTATAGGAACGAAAATGTAAATTCCTTTGAATGAAGGTTTCATCAGCTAGAGTCTTCTAGGCCTATAACGTATTTAAAATTTATTTCAATTCAAAAAAACGTAAGTGACTGCAAAAAGTGAAAACTATAAAAACCATCTATGTATGTAGGTAGGTTAGGCCAGGCGCGGATCCAGGGGGGGGGGGGGGGCAATGGAGGCAATTGCCCCTCCTCTCTGTACGTACTGTACGTATTCGCTACGATTTTGTCTCTTTCGTGGATGCATTTGATGAATACGAATCTGATGAGGAAAGCTGGAGGGAAACTAGAAAAAAACTAGCTGCCCGAGAGAAATTGGAAGGAATTTCTAAATCTAAGGAGTTATCTCTAACTGGCAAAGCCATCGGCCAAATTGTATTGTTGCAACTGAAGAAAAAGCTCAAACTTCCTCTTGAATGCTGTGTGGGAATAGAGACAGACGGATGTGTTGTTATGCTTTCAGAAGTTCGAGGTGCTGTCATGGAATTTCAGAGAGAAGCAAAAAATGCTGTTAGGACACCATGCTACAGTCATAAGCTAAATAACTCCATTTCTCAAAGTTCAAAAATACCTGCCATTCGAGACGCTGCTAACTTATAAGTTCTTTATGCAATTCACAGTTTATTGTATCAGTTTTGAGTTTGAGTGATGTGTTGTCTTTAACACAGTCCTTGAGCAAGTTACTACAATCTAAATCTCTTGGCCTGAATAGCAGCGCAATGCCGGTGAAGATTTCCGTTCTTTAAGGTCGTCGGGAAAACATAGAAACCAGTTTCCACAACATCTGGCAGCATGCAAAGAATTTGTGTAATCAGTTGAATGTTGAGTCGAGAATTCGTCGTATTCCACGTCGTGGTGGACGCCAAATTCACCGAGCTAATTTTGACACCAATTCAGCTGAGGTATACTACAGAATCTCGTTATATGCACCTCTACTTGACTTTGTCCTGGCCGATTTGCATGAAAGATTTCGACCGGAAACCTTAGAAGTATTTAAACTTACAATTTTCATTCCGGAAAATACAATTCGATAAAATACTGATGAGTTGGATATCACCTTTAAGTCGCTAATAAATCGCTTTGGTCAACTCTTAGAGTTAAATACAGACACAGCCTGTTTTTTGCTCAAAGATGAGCTGGTGTTGTGGCGGTAAAACTGGTTAACGGAAAAGAAGCAGAACAACCATCTTCCCGTTACTGCTCTTGAGTTGATTGATAAATGCAATAAGGATGTGTTTGGCATTATACACAGTTTTCTTTTAATCCTTGCAACGCTTCCGGTTACGAATTCTTCGGCAGACCGGTCTTTTCCTTCATTGCGGCGCTTTAAAACCTATTTAAGGTCCACAATGAGTTAAAATCGCCTTTGCGGTCTGGGACTTATGCACATCCACAGACAAATCCCGATCGATGTTGAAAAAGTTTTCAAAAACCGGCTCCAATAAAAAGCTTGATTTTATCATTTAATTCACTGTTTTAACCTAATTTAACTTATTTTTTTTAAACAATTTCTCTAATTCTAATTAAATAAAAAAGTATTCTTATATTTGATTGAGTTTATATTTAATATCTGCAAATCGTTTAGAAAAAAAAAAGATAACTGCCCCCCCCCCCCTTATCAAAATCCTGGATCCGCGCCTGGGTTAGGCACATAGCTGGATGGGATGCTTTTGCTTTTGAAATTTTGTCTTATTTCCTTTGAAAGCCAACCAAATTCTACTTCAGAATTCTGAATTCTTATTGTAAAGCATCAAACTTGAGAAAATTACCGAGAATTTTGCACACTTGCTTTATTTAAACAGACTTTAGAGAGCGTACGTGCCACGAAAACAGTTAACCCAGAGCTTAAGACGCTATTAGAGGAGAACTTTCGCGAATTCTCTGCTGCTCCATTTTTTCTTTCTCTAAACAAAAAAAAAAAAAAATCAGAACTAAATAAGTAAATACCTTTGATATCAGTTAAAAGTATGTTAGGCAAATGTTTCACTTAACACCTAAGCTGATTACAGCTGCCGATAACTAATTTCACCGAGGAAAAAGCCATAATTATGGCAGATAGTATTTTGTGAGTGTTTCCGACCAAGGTCATTGCTTTAAAAAAAAAAACGCTAATACTTGTCGCACTGATTGCCTAAAAAGTCCCCATTGCATATGTAGGTATGTGTACCTTTTTTTTCTTTTTTTTTATTAAAGAATGCTATTGTTGTGATAAACTGTGTCATAAGAGTGCTTCCATCCAACAAGCATAACTTGTTTCACTGCCTAACGAGAGGGTTTCAATATGCAGATTGCCTAACCACAAAAACAAAACTTGATGTTTTATCAAGAATTGAAACTTGTTTAGTTTATCTGTTGAAGATTAATGTTGAACTCTGACTGAGTCAAGACGGCTTTGCTATACACTCACAAGTGATTATGATTATTGGTTTCTTTTTATTTGTTTTAAGTAACGAAAATAAGTAAGTGAGGACGACGCGACAGTTCCCAACAAAAATGCTTGATTATGCAAGCACTTTACTTGCACGTAGTGTAGTCTCAAAATAGTTTCTTCTAATCTGATAAAGCTATGCAGTTTTTTTTTCAATTGGTTTATTTTTTTCTCATGATCAAAACAAAGTATCGCCTATAAATAACCGAAAAAATGTAAAAAAAAACATGGATTGAAACATTCCTTAGACTATGGTAAAAAATTCGCACCTGCTGAGACTTTTATTAGAAACATTCGCCTCCGATCAAACAAAAATATTAGAATTCATGGAAGGTTAAGTTTACTGAAGCAAATGTTCCGTAAATACAAATTAGTCTAACGGCAATCGAATGAAAACTGTTTGTTATGAAATTTTCTAAAGAAATGAGCCAGTTATAAGTTTCTTCACAGTTTTGTATGACTACCGATTTTTGTTTGAACTCGCAAGTTTATTTATGAGAGCAAAACAACTTTTTTAAACGAAATCTAAATGATGAGTTCAGGTTTTTCTTTGAAATATGTTGGGTATTTCCAACCTCAGTGGCGATAGGTTCTTAAAAAAGAACAAAAACAATTCATATGCGGTGATTTTTTTTCACTCCGAGGGCCGAGGAGCGATAGGAAAATTGCTTAAATTGAAGACAAAAATTTAGTAAATTAAAACTAATGATGTTATGAATGTTGTTATAGGAATTTGCTTTAAATTGCAGATTATTATTTATCAGTAGGCATGCTGTTCATTTACCGAGTTCAATTCGTTCAAATATACTGATGAAATTGTATTTCAAATTGTGGCACTAAAGTGCTCGATAACGTGAGAAGTAATGCCAAATAATCAAAAAATTTAGTCACTCATCACTCGATATCGTGTGCGGTGATTCGGTCACAGGTTCTTTTCAGTCAAGTTGTTTTGTTCAGTAGTGTGAGAAAATTAATCAATAAATTAGGAAATCCAATTTCCTAATAATTTTTTTAGCTAAGGGCGAATTACCGCACACGTTATCGAGTGATACGTGACTGAATTACGTGAGTATGGTAATATCCCATACGTTATCGAGCAATCTAGTAACATGAACTAATCTAATAATCTCTCTTTTAAGAGAAATATCTCCGGAAAATTTAAAAGCTTTGGTAAAAAGTGAATGAAAAAATAGTTAAACTTTTGTGTAGGCACTTTCATACATGGACCATGTAAAGTTAGTCTGAAAGCTGAATTTGTAGCTCTCGCAACTATAAAATGTTTTTTTTTTTTTTTTTTTTTTTTTTTTTTTTTCAAAATACGACTTCTATTTTCAAAGCTAACTACAAATAATAGTAACCCGATGTAGTTTAAAAAAAATGTGACTCTTAAAAGATTAAAATTACAACCCATAGCTCCTTGATTCCATAACGATATCTCAGCTCCTCAAGGCTGTCGAGGAAAAAACCAAGAATATTAATGTGAGGCAAATATGTTTAGTGGTGCCCTAATGGATAGCATATTTGCCTGTTACGTGGGAGGTTGTAAGTTCGAATCCCAGAAAAACGTCGAGAAAAAAGTTTTTTTTCCACTGAAATCGCCTGTCGGGAGAAGAAGACAATTTCTCCGACAATAATTTCATGCCATAAAAGCGCTTTCTTAACTAGCTGTTTGGAATCGGCGTACTAAAAGCCAAAACACATAAGCGCGTCGCGCCGCGTCGACCTCACGTGGACCTCACGTTACATGAAAAATCCTCAAAGCGCCCTACTGTCATTCATTCGTCTAAGCTTGTGCGAAATAAAGGAAATATATCGATTGAAATATCGAACGACCATCGTCGTTATCAGTAACTATCGATAGTAAAAATCGATTTTTAAGTAATTCTTCTTTTGGATTAACTGCATGGAAAACTAAACCGATTTCTAATCTGTTAATTACATCTGATAAAGAGATGAATGAGGAGCTTAGTAAAATGTGTAATGTTATCAATTGAGCTTATTATAATGTGCGTAGTTGCAATTCCATACTGTGTTATCGTATGCAATCTAGTTTTTGATAACATTTGCTGTTTACAAAGAAATACCTTATCGATTTTTCAACATACTGAAGCTGATTTCTATCACCCTTACATGGTTTACATTCAAATTCATTCCAGTCGATAAAATTTTTTACTTCCCACTTATTCATGCAGCAACATTTCATTGAATAATTCCAAATTCTATGATCGACTTTATATTAACACAAATATCGAAAATTCATCGAAATCTTCGATATGAAAAATATTACATAAAGTATTTGTCGATTTTTCAATACATTATTGCAAATTCATACAGCCGTATTTATTAGATTTCCCTAAATAGCTCTGAACGGATGAATAGTTATGTAGTGAATAGCACGTTGAATAAATTCTTATTTATAAACCATTATAGTTATGATGTGTATATCTTACCTATCTATAATCTATAATATAATTTATAGCATTGAGCGGTAATACACAGGTGTTCTTCACTATCGAAAACAAACCGGTCTCTGAAAGCCATCTATGTATCCGCCGGCGTACTAACAGTCCCCTGTCATTTCAAAATAGCGAAGACACAAATTTATTCAGTCACTATACTACCTAAATCGGCGTTCAGCCTATGTTACGTTCAAAAAGTTTTATAAATACGTTTTTCTGTTCAGAGATATAATAAGAGGAACATAGCGCTATTCACTCCCTATTATGGGTTTATAAATAAGGCTGATAGTAGTTTAAATGCTTCAACAGCACCTACGTTGAATAATCTAACAAAAGTCAAGTTTAAAACAGCTGTAACAACGAGAACTTAAATATTTGTTTAGTATTTACATCGATAAATTTCAGCTGAAACACATTTCAACATCGATACCGACATATCGATAATTTGTTTCGTAAATCGATGTTTTGCTTACATCGGTTTTATTACTCTTCCCTATTGCAAAACTGAAAAGGAGGGATATGTCAGAAAGCGAGCAAAAGTTCAACATAATTGAACTTTTTTTGAAGGTTGGTCGCATTGTTACGTTTACTTACGTCTGTCAAACGACGCGTTTGAGGACAAGGCGTGATTGTGTGAACTCTACAGATTTCCTATGGTTGAATTTTTGAATTTTCTGTCAAATGAGGTCGACGCGCCGACGACGCGTGATTGTGTGTTGGCTTTAATTTTCCATCCTTCAATTCGCTCTTAAGGTATTGTTAAGAGAGATGCGCTAGGACCCGGAGCTAATTGTTTAATAAACTTCTTAATTTGATTCGTTTATTGTCTACCTATTCCTAATCCTAATCGTTCCGAAGCTCATCGGACACCCGTGACTTTTGTTTTTTTTATAACCAAGCCTTTTCAGACTAAGCAAAGCTATTTTCACAGTATGGTTGTTCAATTAGAGCAAAGGTGTCAACTTATATTTTGATGTTTATTTTTTAAACTTAGCATTGACTTTACGCCAGAAAAAAATCGGAGCTTCAACAAATAGAATTGAGGCCTTGAGTCTGGTACCTGTTAGGAACTTCTTGAGGAACCCTTCCAATCAATTGATGCTACCAAATTAGAATATTCACTTTTAGCTCTGTTTTTGCACATTCTTTTTCTTTTTCATTTACGGTGTTGCGACCGTTGTGATCTCAAATTGATCATAACTCGCCAACTTGCCTACATCACACTAGTGATCCGCCCGTGGGGTACGCTTCATTGATCACAAAAAAAACGTCGGCACAGTTTATGTGGTTCCATGTCCGATTGCGGCTAGCTAAAAAAACTTATAAAACCGAGAAACATTTAAAGGTTCAAAGGAAGTCTTGGTTTGGCACCGCGGCGTGCTTCCCAGTTTACCAACACATAGCTTGATGCTTCAGCATGATCGTTTACATAGTACTCCTTGAACGGCTGCACATCGAACCCTTGACGATTGGCTATGAAGTTTGACTTAAGTAACCAGAACCTCTTCCAGGCTAAAATTATTCAATAAAGGATTCACTAGTCCCCTTGATATAAAAAACACCCCTTCTTCGAATATTCTTAAGTTCTTACATGCGACCTCAACTTCGAATGAACAACTCTACCCTTTACGTGTTTAAACCTAAGTCCTAAGGGAACTGCACGAAAGATCTTTCAGGTCGACGTGCTAGTAAAGGTTTTTTGCCTTCGCCTTATTCAATCAAAAAAAAAAAAAAAACAAGAACCTCCAAACGGTCTTATACCAACGTCACAGAGTTTCTTCTCGTGAACCTGAACCCAACCAGCACCGACTTTCCTGCTCCATGCCATGAAATTGATTTGAGTGAATCAAACTATTGACAAGAAGCGAATGTTTTTTCAAGCTTTGTTTATAGCGGCATGACAGAATTTTGGAAAAGAAAAAAAAATAAGTAAAAATGGAGTTCGTTAAAACGTTCGCTTCCAATTCAATATGCTACTCCTAATAAGGGCTCGTAATTTTGTGTAAAGGACTTAGCCGTTCCTTTTATCTCCATTCTTTAGTCTTCGATTTTTCAACTTACAAGAACCTAAGTCGTATTTCTGACCACCACTAAAACCACCATTAAAAGTTCATTTCAGAAAAGAGTGACTTTAGACAATTGTAAGCCAATACGCATTAAACCAAAGGGATTCTAATTAATATGCTTTGCTTAAGGAAGTTAAGAAAACGCTGCCTTTGTAATTGCCGAGAAGAAAACGACGTACCAAGGAACTTTAAATTTGAGTAAACTTTCAGTGAAGCTCCGTGCAAATGAAGTTGCAGGTGAAGATGGTGGCTCGCTAGCTCGCTCGATGCCGCTGGAGATCAGGCAAAGCATGTTTGATGCACGGAACCTCAGTATCGTATGTCCAATCTTAAAAAAGAAAAAAACCTCACAATTTATTGTGCCTATTGGCACAAAGGAATAAAGCCTTAAGGAGGTTTCGCATATAAGATCACGTCAACTGCAATATGTAACAGTTTTTACAGAGACGAGTTGTATTCAGAGTCACGTCTTTTTCAGCATCCCTACAGGATGACGTTGAAGAACTCACGCTGCTCCGTCAGAGTTGTTAAACAACTCACCGATACATTTCATGTCGAAAAGAGGTTTTGACAAGGTGATGCGTTGCGACCTTTTTTTAACACTATTCTTGAAACAATTGTGCTGTACGGTCAACATCAGAAGCATAATCTTTCAAAATTTTATTTAGAATCACTAGCAACTACTTACAATTTAGATAAAATTCTCAGAGAAATATTTGGTGTCGTTCATGAAGACGATGCATATGGAGAAGAAGATTAAAAAATGAATTGACTGAGCTGTACAAAAAGCCAGAAGATTAGACGATAAAACGAAGCCTAGGGTCTGGAATATGTGGTGTGGATGAACATCAACGCTCCGGCTGGAAGGGTTTTTGAAAGCACATTGATTGCAAGTCGCGGAGGTTTGAAGGCCTTTTTTTAGGTGGCACAATCAAGGAGGTTAGAGGACCTCAACCGACTTTGAGTGCAAAACTGAAGAGAACTCGCCCGAACTTGAAATTATTGTCGAAAGATATTAGTTCAAGTTCATGTTCACCGCGAACTGTGAAGCCTACCTAAGTAAGTGAATATGATCGACATACCTTCAAACGCTTAATGCAATAGAACTAAAAATAAGTCTTCCGCTAGGTATACTTTGCTAGTACCTGTGGTGTGTCACCAAAATCGATGTTACTCTAAGATGATCCTGATTTTATGTGCCAAAAAGTGTGCAAGGCTATTCCGGCTTTCACTGTTAGGCTTAAAGCGTTTGCAATTCGGTACTTTGCTGTTCGGGATTTTCACGCTTAACTTGGCAATTTAGCATTGCGATACCAAACCATAATAAAAAGTCACCAAAAGTCTTTAGGAAGTTTGTACAATACACCAGAATGTTTTATGCGGATGTTGAAACATAAATGAAAAAAAAGAACATTTTGCCCACGCGGTCAAATTGCTTATGACATTGGCAGTATTGCCTGCAGCAACAGGTGTTATTGCATCATTTTATCCACCCACACCCACACACCTCACTCCCAAACAACACTCAATGCAAAAGCTCAAACATTTCCACTATGTACCACTTTATTTTAATCTCATTAGAATATACTACACGACAAGTAAAAAGTAATATTTAAGTCAATTACCACCGCTATAATTCAACATGAAATTGCACGTTATATACACAAAATTAAATAAGCAATTTAAAAAAATATATATTCTAAACAACTTCCACAAAAGATTTATTACGCGTCCGTGATTAAAGCCGGCCGTCCAACCGTCTCACATGTAGCATCTATTCATATTCAGAAGGATCCTCCACATGATTTAGATGTGAATCTATACAAAACTGACAGATACACCGCACCGACACCAAAGAGAAGCACTTTATTTTTCAATTCGTTAACATTCTATTTTGAGTGTCACAACACTCGAATCATCCAAAAGTTGGTACAACAATTACTTCACATGACAACAATAAAAACACATGATTTTTTTTTTGGTAAAACCGGAAGGGTATTTAGCTTGTCGCGTGTCTATCGTTGGTAGACTGACACATCACACATCCGAAAAATGTTAATGCACTTCTTATAAAAATAGCTTTTTTGAGATGGCCCTTGAAGATCGTTGGCCAAAATATCTCTACATACCTTTCGTTTCGCAGAGAAGAATGAAGACGTTTGAATTGGCAGAGCAAAAAAAAAAATCACCACTGTTCTAGTCTAACCGGTTGTTTTTATAAAAAAAAGTATAATCCCCGCCGCTAATATTCTTTTCTTATCATTCTCAATACACAAAACATGACTTTAGCACGAGGAAGCACGATCGGAAATAAGAAGCCAAAAGAAGATCGCGATTCGCGATTGTCTGTTTATTTTGTTTTTGTTTTCGGTATGAAATACGCGATGTTAGTGTCGGTAAAGAGAACCAACCTCACCACTGACGATCGACTTCGATACTGAAGCGTTGTATGACTTCGATTTGGAATATGGCCATTCTGTTGAGTTGCGACTTGCGAGACTTGAGAGATATTCGCCGCGGTTAATTTTGTTGTTGTTATGTATTCATTCATCCGTTCAAACAATGCCATTAAGTCTAAAAAAAGTGGTAGTGATTAATGAATGATCTTGGCTAAAGTCTAGGTCTTGGGAGAAAGGAAGATCGCCCGCTTGAGTGATGTTCGCTTAACATCTTATCGCAGAGACGCAGACAAAAGAACGGGCGAATTGGTTTTTATTAGTTTGATAAGAATCGTACACGAAAGACGACATGTTAAATGATTGTAATTCAGTTAATAACAGGAACGTGCTTTACAGATTACCGAAAGAGATTTATAAGCTTGGCAAAATAACAGGCTGGGTAAATATACAGTTTTGTTCACACTTATCTTGAGTAAATAAATCAAAAATGCAATAAACGAATGGATGGATAAGGTTGTGAAATGTGAGAATCAGTTTACGTTTTGCTTTAAGCATCAGCGTAGTGTATGATCAGCAGATATTCTTAAGCCATAGTCTTGCCTGCTCAAAAATTTATGAGAACACCATGATGTGCCACTTTTGTTTGAGGCTGTGACGCCAAGGATTTGCAAATTCATCAAAATAAAACTGAAAAATTATTTTTGTTGGGGTAAGAATAGAATTTTCAAGTCAACACAACAAACCTGAACTCAAGACAATCGGCCAATCAAGAAGCTTAAGAAACACCTTTGTATGTATATTGTATATATTTTGTATACGCTCTTTTTATGAACGTATACGTCGAGAGCTTCTTCGTTTTCTTTTGAGTTTTTGCTTGGCCGTTATGTAAACATTCTTCGAGTTGAACCTTGGCAGCAGTACTTTGGAACTTAATAAACCAATTCATTCATGAGTACCTGCCTTCCTAAACTACGAGCTGCAATGGGATCATAGACTTTGTTGATGACAAATTCTTTTAAAAGCTTTATTTTTAAGAAAAGGCTCTTTGGAGGAACCTTCCGAAGGATTGCTTCCCTTGATTTGTTTTTTTTTTTACGGAATGGAATTCGTGTCATAAACTTTTTGACAGGCTTAGAGCGCACAGATGGTTCAAAAATCTATGAAGAGATGGGTGGGGGAGTGCACACAAACAGGTAACAGACTAAGCACACATCTCTCTTCCAAATTTCTGTTGCGCGTTCCAAACAAAAATGATCGCTGTAAAAGAGATCCAACAGAGGCTAAAAGAAAACGTGCTATCCTTAGTAAATATCCATATTTTCTAAGACATTCAAGCAGCCCTTGAATCACTTGACGCTGTTTCTACGAACTCAGAAACCGCTCACATCTAACTATATTTCACGGAGATGGAAAAACGGTTCAAAATTCCCTTTTTTGGGTGCACGAACACAGAGATATTCTAAGCCGATTTCAGTTAACAGAATGAATATTAGTAAACCAAAATACTAGATGTAAACTCATGCTGAAAAAAGAAACCATAGATAAAACAAACAGTTGTTTTGAAATAAAACAACGGGTCTAGCAACTAAACAGAACTGGCTAGAACTGGATCTTAAGCTCAATAGACATTTATTACCTCAAAACAGTTCTAAGATTAGCTCCGTAATCGGTACAACAACCGGACACTGCTTCATAGGTAGGCATGCCTCATATTCTGCTCTCTTCCTCAAAAATAAAACGCATCTTCTAGACTCTATAGAGAATTCCTTCTTCATCGATCCGGGATCTGATGAGGTTAGCCATTAATTTCACAATAGCTTCATCAAAAGCTAAAAAAACAGTAAGTTGACCGGTCATTCCGTCATATTTTTTATGGTGATTAATCCTGGGCCCGGGCCTACTATTAGTCTTAGTGTGTCTGATGTTTGTTTGATAAAGCCACTAAAACATAACCTAATGACTCACATCAATAAAAGTTCCATTAAAAATAAAGAGGGGGAAAATAAAACTGTGTTTCTGTTTCTGTTTCTTTGAATTCATAAGCTTATACGGATAGTGTCCCGTGTCCATTTGTGCTGACAGTAGAATCCATTTTGAATTATTGTGTAGTCCGTGTGGCATCCATTTGAAAAATACGTTTTATTAAATATCTCAAGAACTTCCAAAAAGACAAAAAAATAAATTTTGTGCATTTTGATAAAGAAAATTTTTTTTCATTAGTTCCAGAACTAGGATCTTCATTTGGTCTACACAAAAGTTTTATTTTAAACTCAAACTCTACGTGAATGTCAAACTGAGCGTTCTTGAGCCCAGGTTTTGACCTCGTTTCGCCCTCGTTTCGCCCCAAAGTCGAATTACAGCCAACTGTGGTAATTTCGTAGTTGAACCATTTTTACGAACCGAAAAGCTAGGTTTTTTTAATACCGAGGAAACCTACATCAAGTTTAATAAACGAACGAATGAAAAAGTATGTGTTGTATAATATGCTTAATAAATAAGTAAGAACTGCAGTCATCCAGTATACAGGGTGTTCCGTAATTCGTGTTACATACTTTGAGATGTGATTCTTGTCAAATTGTTTTACAGTAAAGTCCGTTTCTCAACTTTGACATCACTTTTTGACAGTTTAAGAAAAGGCTAACTTTGGTGTACCCTGACCTGTGTTAAATTCGATATCTCTGTCAATACAGATGATAGAAACCTAATTTTAGACTCAATTTTTTTGTAGAAATAATAGTCCTTAAAGCTGTGTTTAAGTTGGGCTCCTTTAGGTTTAGGGTTGCCAGATTTTAAATTTTAAATTATGTTCAAATTTTCTTGCCCAAGCAAACGGACTATATACCCCCCGCATATTGACTTCAATCCAGTGGTCCTAACAGTCTTTCCGACAAGAGAAAGCTGGGAGGAAAACAGGGTTATAAAAGGAAATCACATTTCCGTCTTCACAGATGGTTCCAAAACCGACGAAGGGGTAGGGTCAGGTATCTTTTCAGATTACCCTTCCCGACTTCTGCAGTGTCTTTCAAGCAGAAGTACTCACAGTGTGCGAAGCCGCAAAGCATCTAGCTACGCAAAACTTCATCAACAAAAATATTGACTTCTTCATAGACAGCCAGGCGGCTATTAAAGCTATCTCATCCATTATCACAAAATCCAGATTAGTAGACTGCTCAGCGTAACAAACATCGTAAGTTTAACCTGGGTTCCAGGACATTGTGACATAATCGGTAATGAAATGGCGGATAAGCTCTATAAAATCGGGTCAGCACTCGAATCCAGCGAAATGAACACCTCAGTTCTAAAACTACTAGAACAAGAAAAAAACAGAATCAAACATAAATTTCTAAAAACCGCCAATGACAGGTGGTCATGTTTAGAAACATGCCGAGTCTCCAGAAACCTTTAGCCAGATATTTCCAAGAAAAAAACAGAATTTCTACTCCAGCTTAGCAGACCTCGGCTCTCTCTGTGGATTGGCATTCTCACGGGCCACAACTCGTTGGGTACCCACATGATGAGAATGGGCATTAGCACATCCGACTTATGTAGAGGGTGCTAAGATGAAGGATCATTCCACTTCCTCTTGGAGTGTCCTAGCTTGGTCCACACAAGGAAAAAAGCCCGAATACCTCTTCGTCGAACTGGGCGACATCTCTAACCTCCCATTGAGCAACGTCCTGAAATCTACTCAGGGCCCCAAATGGTTCAGGGGGGTGGGGGTTCCCTACCCCAATAAACCAAGCACCAGCGCAACCCTCTACCTCTCCAATCTCCCCCCCCCCCCCTCCCCCCCTCCCACCACCTCATCCTCTGTTTTCCCGGGGAGCACAATGGATCCTTGAGGTCCGAGTGAGGTGCTGCCACTTGTGGCTGCGCCCCTCATTCAACCTAACCTAACCTTACATATAATGGGATGTCTTTTCACCACATTACGCCAGCCAGCTTTGGTACCATTTATTTCGTGCTTTAAGTTATTCTTTAAGTTATTCTTCAAAAATTCTTTTATTATGTCAGGATATTTAAGTATATTTTATTGGAGGTGGTGATATAAAACAGTATTTTAATTTCCATTTGAATGGAAATATTTTTTTGAAACTGCTCATTAAATAATAGAATTTACATTTAAAGTGATTACGCAATTGCACTTCCCTGTTATATTTCCTTTCCCTGAATAAGTTTCTTTTTATCACTACATAGTATAAAAGAAAGTCGCTTTCTCTCTCCCTATGTCCCTATGTCCCTATATCGCTATGTATGCTTAGATTTTTATAACTACGCAACGGATTTTGATGCGGTTTTTTTTTTTAATGAATAGAATGATTCAAAAGGAAGGTTTAAATGTATAATACGTCGTGCATATTATAGTAGAAAAAAGCTGAGAAATTGAATGATTTGTAATGTGATGTCTTAACGAACATATTTTTCTGCACTTACATTGCAAACGCTGGCTAAACCTTACGAGATAGATCAAATTTATGTATTACGAAATTGTATATCTTAAAAAGATTGTATAAAAAAAGTCAGCGACAGCATATGTTTATCTTTTAAGGATAACCCACAGTAACCATTTTTATCTTTTACATATTACAAAAAAAAATAGGGGTTATTTACCAAGCTTATTTAAACGAAACAGTATGATTCCTTATCCAATTAAATACATTAGATACGTTGTGCATTTCATGTAGATCAAAATTGCCCTTTACAGCATGTGATTTAAATAAATATTTTCGAAGATATTACAGATTTAAAAGTTGCGAGGCAAAAATGTAAAAATTAGATAAGTAAAAATGTTATGTATGAATATTCCAAAGATAGCAGGAAATCTTCATGGTATAGAGAAAAGGGGATTGTTTTACTCCAAATTTAAATGTTCACAGTTTTTCTGTAGTGTATTTAGTATCAGCACTGTATACCCGTGCGAAGCCGGGGCGGGTCGCTAGTAATCGATAAATGAAGTCGTATTATCTTGATAAATTATTGTTTTCTCAAATCAAGTTCAAATTGAGTAGATATGCCTCTCATTTAATCGGCCAGATTTATAACAGAAACAAATAACTCGGCATAGAGATAGAATTGTTTTCATGCATTGATACTTTTTTTTCAAAGCAGCTATAAATGAATCGAAGAACTGATAGTGAAGCTTATATTTTGAACTGATTTGTTACGATGAACTTTGTCGTTTCCTGAATGAAATGTTATTTGTTTCTGCAAGAGTATGAAAAAAATCAAGAGTTAGATAAGAGATCAAATAAAACTGAGCGCTTTAAGTTTATCGCGTTTCAAGATGGTTTTTGAAAACTTTTAAAGTTTCTCTTAAAACAAAGCACTGACTTATTCAAATAAAATTAATGCTGAAGAAGTAAAGATGGAATAACAATATTTAATTGTATCAGCATACAAAAGCCAAAACAATCAAACAACATTTAAGAATTTTAAAGAGTAGCTAGCACTGTCCTAGTAATTTACCCAAAATGCGAAAACCTCAGACAGATTAATGTTAATTAGACGTACCTACATAAAAAAAACATGGGACGAGTTTCTTAGCATTGCACTTTTCATTTAGATCTGAAGATTACTCTATGTAACGGTCTACATCTGAGGTTTTAATTCACATGCTACCATTACCACATACTTCTATCGAACTCTGACCATACAATCATTTTGCAATTTCGCCAAGCTTTTTCGATTTTGTATAGAGGGTATTTTCTTAGACGTGTGGTTTTCAAGTTGGTAATACTTTCTTCGGAGTTGGTCTTTTTGAGAGTTGTCGCTTCATTTATGTTTAGTTTGATTTGCCATTTCACCATAGAAGAAGCGAAGCCGTACGACCACTGTGCAACATTCGTTAAATTGCCTCAAAACGAAATCGATGTCGACGCCGATTTTTACATAGTTTACGAGTTTTAAACTTGTGACCTTGTGAGTAATCCTCCAAGATCGGGTAGTTCAACACCGCTGGACTATATTTTGAAGGGTAATGTTTACCCCCACAATTATATACCAAACTTTTTTTGATTCTTCAATGGATGTAATTATGGTGTCTGAATCTTGGCTGAGTTTCAATGTTTTAGATACACACTTGTTTCATTACCGGGTTACAGCATCCAAAGGAATGATAAGAAGAATAGTGGTGGAGTATGTGTTTATGTAAGAGAACATTTACCTGCGTCTACAGTATATACATAAATATAAAAAAAAACAAGAAGTATAGACTTAATTTGTGTGAAAGTTGGGAATCCAGTTGATAAATGCTTATTTGTATTGTCCGTCAAATATGATTGATGACAATATTGAAGAATTTGAAGAGAGTTTGTGTTTTCACCTTTATTGGGCATTTAAATTGCTTATTTTATGGGCTATAGTATAGGTCAACATATAGCCATAAAATAAACAATTTATTATTTATTGTAAAGTGTAAAGTGTAAAGTGTAAATTGTAAAATGTAAAGTGTAAAGTGTAAAGTGTAAAGTGTAAAATGTAAACTGTAAAGTGTATTACATTACAGATACTGAGTTCCAAGTCTAGTGACATCTTAATAAAAGGCGACTTTAACGTCAGTTTCTTAGTAAACAATAGCTTGTTGAGGTTCTTTACTCATTTCTGTGATAAACTTGGTTTATCTCTAGTAATCAATCGATGCCAAACATGTTATAAATTTAGTGTTGACAGGATGTTAGTGTTAAAGTGTCATTGTTGAACAATTTGCGTTGTCATACATACACTTTTGGCCACGCAATTAAGTCATTTTTATAAATGACGTCTACATATCCATAATGTTAAATACAAATTACAAGAGAAACAAAATTTATTCAAATCCTAAATATTTGCAATCACAATAATTAAAAAAAACGAAAAAAAAATAAATTCCATTATAACAATAGTAATTTCTTTAACAAAAAATCAATAATATATAAAATAAGTGTGGCCATATAATTAAGTCACCTGAAAAAAAAAAAGAAAAATATAAAAAAATGCATAGTTTTTTTAACCGCCACCGTTAATATATCGTAGGATAGCCTTTCTGTTTTGATACGGCGGATATTCTTCTTGGCATGGACTCCACCGAACTTTTGCATTGCTCTGCGCTCATATTTTTCCACTCTTCCTGCAAAATACTCCAGAGAGTAGTCGTGCTGGTTGTTTTTTTTGCAGCAACTTTTTTTTGAGAATGTCGCCAAATTCTCTATGGGGTTTAAGTCCGGTGACTGCGCTGGCCACCTCAAAACAATCACTCTACGCTCTTCAAGGAAAGATTTCACAAGTCTTTACGTGTGTTTGGGGTCATTGTCGTGCTGAAAGATACATAAAAAAATCGCGCGATTTTTTAATTTTATTTTCTCAAATACTCAAAAACTCTAAGTTTTTAAGTTTCTTTTTTAAATTAAAAAAATCTTACTAACTTCTACAAGTAAAATATTATCTCCTAATTCCGGAAAACCATATCTCTACTTTCTAATGAGTAGAAAGTCGGAGGAACTATATGTGCAAATACCTCAGCTATAATTAAAGTAAACATTTTCCATCGCCCGCTGGATGGAATATAATATTTCGAACAGAGCCTTCGAATCGGTATTCAAAGAGTATATAACGATTCTGAGATTATCTAGAGGTTATTGGTTCCATTGCCTAAAATCACTTGAGAGAAAGGTGTCAAGGACCAACAACTTTATGGCAAGCAAAAATTGTTTGGTTGCCTAGTAGAAATGTACAACGATTTACTAAGCTCTATTCCTGAAAAGTTGGGACTTATGTCCCATCTTCAACGGAAAAAAGTTGGGACTTATGTCCCGATGGCGTGGGACATAACTCCCAAATCGAAGTTGGGACTTATGTCTCACTTAGATGGGACATAAGTCCCAAAAATAAAATTTGGGACTTATGTCCCGGGGACTTATGTCCCTGCGCCAACTGGTTCTGGTAGGCGCCGGGAAGATTTGTGTCCATTATATCCCGGTAGTCAACACCTGTCATTTTACCGTTTATTTGACACAGCGGACCGACACACCATGGCTTGTGAAACACGCCCAAACCATTATACATAGAATCGCCGCCATGCTTTAAGATCTTTTTGGTGTATTTGGGGTTCAGCTCAGCATTTCTGGGACGTCTAACATACGGCTTGCCATCATTTCCATAAATGTTGACCTTCACCTCACACAACATTTGTTGATGCAAATGTAAGACAAAAAAATGTTTTAAATCTTCTAAAAATGCAATGACTTAATTGTATGGCCATAAGTGTATATACAATTATTACGTTCGATTAGTAACTAAAGAAGTAAAGAGAAAAAAAGTCTGTGGTTCAACAATACTATTAAACTAGGAGCAAGGGAAAGGTAGCGCTTCTTTCGTAGATACAAGATCAACCCTTCTGAGTTAAATAAGAGGCAGTATACAAATTATGCTAATTAACTCTAAGCGTAGTTATTTACTGCGACAACTTGATCCTATGCTCAGTTCTAAAGAACTGTGGAGGAATCTTAAAGATCTTGGTGTAAAAGATTTAAAAACAAAAATAAATGTCCTTTTAACGCTGAAGTGCTGTCTGCATTTCAGATTCCATCTTTCTCAGGTCTACTTAGTTCCCAACCCGTATTTTCTAACCCTGATTGTGCTAATTCTTTCTCGTTTGCTTGCATTGATTTCTGTGAGCTTCTTGAGTTCTGTAAAATCTAATGCCATTGGTCTAGACTCTAGACGATTAACCGCCAAAATTTTAAAAAATTGTACTTCCAATTTTTGAAAGTTATTAACGGCATATTTTCAACTATTGCTTGTACAGTAGACTGGTTCAAAAATAGTGACTATTTTTTTCTCGAAATAATTCCATTTATACCTACGAAGAGGTGTAAAAAGATGCCTGTTCGCAGATTTCCATTTCCCATACAAATTGCATGGGAATTCCCATACAAATTGCATGGGGAAAAAACTTTTAAATTTTGGAATTTTATATTTTATACTAGATGAGCCGCCCGGCTTTGCTCGCGTCTGTAGTTTTTAACGTTCCCGTTCTTCTTCTTCTTCCGTGGGAATTTGGGAATGAAATATAATCTGTCTTGCTGTGGGACTATTTGGCATCCTAATGCTGAAAGAATCTTTGAAATCTGTCCAGTAGTTAATAAGTTTCCGTTCCCAACCCATTCCTGTTGGAATCTTCCGTTCCAGTGGAAATATGTGAATGAAATATAAATCTATGTCACTGAAGGATAATGTTACATCCTAGAGTTGAAAGAATTTTCGAGATCGGCCAAGTAATTTTAATGTTCCCGTTCTCGTTCCTGTTTCTGGTCCTGTCGAATGAAAAATATAGCCTAAGTTACTGACAAAGGGTAAAGGGAGATAATGTAGCACCCCTTATGTTGAAAGAATTTTTGAAATCTATCCAGTAGTTTCTAAGTTTCCGTTCCCAACCCCGTTCCTGTGGGAATCTTCCGTTCCCATGGTAATATGTGAATGAAAAGTAAGTCTATCTCACTGAGGGATAATGTTACATCCTAGAGTTGAAAGAATTTTTGAAATCGGTCAAGTAACTTTATAGTTCCCGTTCTCGTTCCCGTTTCTGTTCCTGTGGGATTATAGGGATGAAATATAGTTTAAGTTACTGATGAAGGAAAATAACGTAGCACCCCTAGTGCTTTAAGAATTTTTGAAATCTGTGGACTAGTTTCTAATTTTCCGTTCCCAACATGTTTCCTGTGGGGATCATATCAATTAACCTTGAATGATTTTTGAAGGAGTGAATTTGTCGAAAAATGATAAAAACCCTTTTTTGTAGAGCAACTAATTTGCTTCTAGACCGAAATATATAAAATTCCAAAATTTATATATTTCGCTCTGCGATGAGCGACCTCTAAATATTAATATTAAGAGCTCTCCTTTTAACAGTCATCTTTTTACACCTCCTCGAAGGTATAAATGGAACTGTTTCGGGGGAATTGTATTGTACAGTATTGTACAGTTTATAATTTCTAAACGTATGGAAAAGCGAATGCGTTATACCTACCAGTCCCTAAAAAAGCATACTCATCAAGTCATGTGGAATACAGACCTATTAGCATTTTGTCGTTTCCCTGTAAGGTACTTCAAAAGGATATGCATGACCAAATCCAGAAATATGTAAATGATCGTGACTTTCTTACGAAATCGCAATCTGGGCTTCGCAATAAACATAGCTGTGAAACCGCAGTGATCAAATTGACATCAGGTATTCGTTATGGTCTTGATTCCGACACTTTTGGTGTAATTGTTCTTTTAAACTTTTCAAAAGATCTGGACTGAACGGACCCTCTTCTCCTTAATATACTCAAAATGAACTCTAATTTTTCTTATTCATCAGTGAGAATGTTATACAATTATTTAGCGATTAGAGTTCAAAGGATCAAAAAAGAAGCTAGTTTTTTCAATCCTCTAGTTACCAATCTGGGAATACTTCAAGGTTCAGTTTAGGGTCCTCTGCTCTTTTCGATATTTATTAATGATCTCCCTGACATAGTTTACAATATTCAAGTTCATTTGTATGCTTATGATGTTGTGCTTTATATTCTTCGCCCTATTACCTATGCCTCTTATGCAGTCTTTCATCAATCCAGGAGGACAGCATAACTAGACTTAATGATGATTGCCAACTCCATTACTGGAACTGGGCTATTGAAAACAGTATGAATCTTAATCCTTCTGAAGCTCATGCTATGATATGTACTAGATATGTTTTTAACCCCTTAGATTTACCTGCAGTATTCGCTGACAATGAAGTAACTACTTATGTAGATGATGTTCATGTTGTAAGGCAATATCAGAAACAATTAGGAAAATATACTCAGGATTACTTAGTCTCAGAATATCCTCTGCATTGTTATTTCCACTCATGCTGCTTCTTTTTCTTTTTGAGAATTTGGTGTTCTTCCCTTCTTTTCTCCTTGTAAATCTAAATCCTTGCGAATTGTTATTACCTAACATGATGAAAAAGCTTATAAAGTTTTTGATATTGCCTTTCTTTACTTTCAGTTGTTCTGTGTATTCAGTTTTGAACTGTGAGTGTGAACGCAAAAACTTACGTTTAATGATTCTCTTCGATTTATTTATAATATTTCCTGATACACAAATATGTATCAAATTTATGTTAAACTCTTTCCGTTATAGCAACAACCAGATGAATTTTTTAATTTCAAAACATTATTGAGACTCCATAGTACCATCCATAATTTGTGTTTTGGCTATCTTAGTGAATGCAAGGTCATTTTTTCCGGCCGCAAAGAGGTTTGAAGTTAATTTTACCTCACTTTTCTCACAGTATTGGGGAGCGTTCATTTTAAGTTAGTTCAATTCATTTGTGGAACTTGTTCTTAAATGAACTACAACTCACAGCAGAACTGCTGGCGGCCTATCACTAATAACCTATTTCACAATGCGCCTAAAAAAACACCCTTTACATCAGTGGTTCCCAAACTTATTTTTCTCGTGGACCACTTTCAAAATTTTACTGGTTTCGGTGGACGCCCTGCTGCTACATTTCTACCACATTCTTAAAAGTCATCAAAAAATAAAAATTGTGTCGCTTCTGAGATCTGTCCCTTTATTATGATAAGTAAAATAAAAACGAAAAATGGTACATTTTATAACACTTAATTTATTAAAGGAATAGAATTACAAGAAAAAATTAATAAGGTAATATAGATTCAGGTCATTTGATGGAGTTCAGGTGTATTTGATGGAGTGTCAGCAAACGATCAATATTTTTGTTTTTATTTTTGTCAGCAATAACTGCAAATCCCCCCGCTCTGTGATGTTTAATTTGCTTCTTTTTTTTGTTAAGAGGTTTTCAACGGCACTAAAACTCCTTTGGCAAGGTATGACGACGGAAAAGCTATTCAAAATTTCCTTGCGATTTCTTACAGTCCAGGATATTTTTCGGGTATTTCTGCTTGCAGCCACAATCTTTGGTAGCCTTTTCTAAATTTCACTTTCAGCTCCTCATTGAAGCTTAGCTCGAGCAGCTCCTCTTGTAATACAACATTGGCCACTTAAGTTTCATTAAATGGATTTGTGATCCATGGTGGTATATCCATCGTCAGCATATCTTCAAACCTGGTTTTGAAGTCATCATGCAGGACACTTAAATGTTGACTGTAGATATGGTTATCCTCATCAACATTCTATTATTATAGGTGTCGCAAGGCAGCCTTTGTCAGCACGCGGAAATAGAATTGCGGCTTGTAAAGGAAAGGACTAATAAACCGCTAAGACAAATTGGTGTACTCAGTATCGAATACTGATCATATTTGTGTAGGAAAAAATAAAAGTCGAAATCGCAAAATTGTCCATAAAAACGATAACTAAAATTTCATCCAATCAATGAGTTCACGCGCTCCGTGAATTTGCGTTTTTTTTTTGTCTGCGGCTTCATTTTTAAAACGTGATAAACTGGCATCGAAGCTCAAGCCCCGCTCTTCCGAAAAGGAAATTTGATAAAATAGTTACTTCAAAATCAATTTAAAATGATTGTGAAATTACTGTTTTATAAAATTAGTAGTTATGTATTTGCAAGTAAAATTACAAAATAATTGCTCTGAAATACTTCTTATTCGGCCTTCTTAGAGAGGCAGTGCTTCTCTCGTGAAAAAAAAACAATTGAATAAAACGTGCTGTGTTTGTTTTCAAATCGAAAGGGGTACTTACTTTTCTCCGGCACTAGCAAACACTGATGATATAAATTTTCTCACACCTCACACTAAAAATTGGAACATGGAATGCAAACGGTCTTTTACACCATTTATCAGAATTAAAAATCTTCTTAGACATCGAACACATAGATATTTGTCTGGTGTCCGAAACTCATTTCTCAAGTGGGCTGGTTCTTGATGATTTAATATCAAACTATATTTGCTACCACGCTCCTCATCCAGCTGATAAGGCTAGAGGTGGATCGGCAATCCTCATAAAAAAGAGCTTAAAACACCATGAAGAAGTTATGTTTACAAACGAGAATATGCAAGTAACAATAATTAGTATTGGTATGAAAAAGAAAGACTTCAAGTTGGCATCAATATACTGCCCGCCGAGGCGTTCCCCGACTGAAGATGATTATACAGAACTGCTGAATGTACTAGGACATAACTTCCTTGTTGGTGGTGACTTTAATGCTAAGCACACCCATTGGGGATCCAGACTTATAACAACAAAAGGCAGAAGGCTTTACAAAGCATGCCTCAAATACAATTGTGAGTTTTATTCATCCAGATCACCAACATACTGGCCATCGGATTCAAGTAAAATACCAGACCTTGTTGACTTTTTCATAGTTAAAGGTATCAAACGAAACCATATAAGAGTCGAAGGTAATTATGACTTATCATCAGATCATACACCGGTGATTATCACTTAATGAATCGGAGATAATGGAAAAAAGTAATCCTAAGCTAGTAAACAATAAAACAAACTGGAGTAAATTCAGAGAAAAGCTTGAAAGCTATATAAATCTCAGATCCCCTATGGAAACAAAAGAGCAAATCGACCTTGAAGTAGAACAATTCATTGCCGATGTTCAACAAGCTGCAGAAGAAAGTACACCAACTTGCTCGAGTAGGAAGCAAACTGAAACAAAATACCCTGCCGAGATAAGAGAGTTGATATTGGAGAAGAGAAGAGCTCGAAGAAAATGGCAAAATACTAGATTTCCAGACGACAAAACAGCGTTTAACCGGCTAAGCAACGAACTGATAAAACAAATCTACGAATTCAAAAATGATTCATTAAGTAGATTCCTGAAAAATTTAACGACTGATGCTTCAACTGATTATTCGCTCTGGAAAGCAGCTAAGCGCCTGAAAAGACCGCAGTTACAAAACCCGCCAATTAAATCTCTAAACGGGAATTGGATCGGAAATCCGAAAGAAAAAGCTAACCTGTTTGCAGAACATCTTGCGAATGTTTTTAAGCCATTCCCGGCAAATACATCTGAAATCAGCTTACAGTTTATTGATAAAGTCGATGAAGTTGACATACCAATTGTCACACTCAAAGAAATAAAAAGTGTGTGTCGAAATCAACTATCGAACAAAAAATCACCTGGGTACGATCTAATAACTGCTCAGGTTATGAAAGAAATGCCATCAAAAGCCTTCATAAAACTCCAATTCATAATAAATGCATGCCTAAAGACCCAATATGTCCCACATCATTGGAAAATTGCTGAAGTAATTGTTATACCAAAGCAAGGTAAGCCACCAACAGAAGTGACGTCTTACAGACCAATATCGCTTATACCAATAATGGCAAAAGTCTTTGAAAAATTGCTACTGAAAAGACTGAGCAAGGTCATAGAAGAAAGAAATCTAATCCCAAATCATCAGTTTGGATTTAGAAATAAACATTCCACGATAGACCAAGTTCATAGAATAACGGATACAGTTGAAAAGCATTAGAAGAAAAACAAGTATGTTCGGCTATATTTTTAGATGTTGCTCAAGCATTCGACAAGGTATGGCATGAGGGGCTAGCGTACAAACTGCAAAGGGACCTACCCAGGCAGTACTACGAAATACTAAAATCTTATATCTCAAACCGGCTCTTCAGAGTACGGTATGATCAAGAATATTCAAAGCTATGTAATATACAAGCCGGTGTTCCACAAGGAAGCGTCCTAGGACCTACCCTGTATTTGCTATATACAAGGGATATTCCAGTGGATAACAACACCATTATGGCTACTTTTGCGGATGATACCGCAATTTTGGCATCCAGTAAGTGCGTCGTCAAGGCTGCTGAGAAATTGCAAAATGCCGTCGACACCGTTAGTGATTGGACCAAAAAATGGCGTATCAAGCTCAATGAAGCTAAATCTGCACATATAAACTTTACAAATAAAAAGTTAAGCTACGTTCAAATATTCATCAACAATCAAGCTGTACCCTACGCCAATACGGCCAAATACCTTGGGATGAATTTGGATGCAAAGCTAAAATGGAAAGAGCATATCAAAAAGAAAAGGGAAGAGCTCAACTTGAAATATAGAAAAATGTACTGGTTACTCGGTAGAAATTCGGACTTATCTGTCGAAAATAAAATAATGCTTTATAAACAAGTACTTAGACCTGTTTGGACCTATGGAATCCAATTATGGGGCTGTTCAAAGAAAACAAATACTGAAATCATCCAAAAGTTCCAAAACAAAGTCCTTCGTGGAATAGTAAATGCACCATGGTATATAAGAAATAGCGATTTACATCGTGACCTACAAATAGAAACGGTTACAGAAGTTGTAAGAAAACATGCTGTATCACACAATCAGAGACTGCATAGTCATATCAACTCTGAAATGGAGTCCGTATTAAATACGAGAGGCAATGTTCGGAGATTAAGAAGAACCAAGCCACACGAGCTAATGGCCTAAAAGTAATGGGAAGCATTAAAAGTTTAAGCTTCCCCTAAAGCGATTATATTGGTTCTGATTACGAGGAGTTTTTAGTGGGTAAGAATCCCACACTACTTGGTATCGAATACTACTAAGTGTCTTTTGAAGATTTACTCCTGGCAAAAAAAAAAAAAAAAAAAAAAAAAAAACACCTCACACCAATGTAGGTAGTAGGTCCTTATAAAAACTATGCTTACATTTTTGCTCTTTACTATCAAAAGCAGATAAATTTTCGTGAACCCCCATTAACATCTTATGGACCCCCATTTTTTGTTCACGCCTACGTAGACCCCCAGCAAGTCTCCCGTGGACCCCTGGCGGTCCACCTGGACCACTTTGGGAAACACTGCTTTACATGTTTGTTTAGCAGTGAGCAGTAGTTATACATATATTGTTTCTCAAGAAAAAACAACATATTCTCAACATAAAATTTCGGTAATTAGAATCTTTTCTAAGGAGATCCAAAGACGCACCTATGTACATATGTACCGCTACATTACACCGTACACGACTGATAATTAATAGATACCGCCATGATGACTTTGTTAGTTTTTTTCTTTGTAAAATTAAAAAACACAGCAAAACAATTACTAGCCTAACAACAAACTCGCCCACATCATGCGCTCGCATTTGTCTTAATCCCAACCAAACATTAATCATCGAAGTCGGGCAGCTAAAATGTGTCATTGCTTATGCTTACTTACGGATTTAGCTTAATTTTGAAGTCGAAATGTATTTTAAATAATTGGTTAAGTGTAGTTCTGGCATCCAAATATGTTCGTTGTCAATTTTATTCTTGCTTCCAAAGACAACCTGCTTCCAATTGAGGTCAAATTTTGAATCCGCACCTCAAACTCTCAACTGGTTGGTCGATCATCGGTGTCACATTGTCACCTATCACATTTTGTTGCCATTATACAAGCAATTAACGGCGGCAATTCGTTTCAAATAAAATGTATGCCGCCATAAAGTTTCATCGAATTCAATGTGAAGCTTCTAACATAATCGTTAGACCATAAGTATAAGAGAAGCTTACACGCCGTTTGATCGCAACAAATGGCAACAACTGGGTATTTGACTTCTTGTTTTATAAAAATGGTAATTTCTTGAACACCTTACAGTATCTCGCTTGTGGGCAATCGAATTAAAATTCCACTGTAATTGATGGTTTGATATGTTTAAAGTTTTTTGCGGAGTTGATTAGCAGTACTTTTTTATCGATATGTAGCTTTTAAGGAATAATTGATAATTGAAATTGAGATTTATTATGATCCGTAAACTGCTTGCCGAATTTTAATTTGAGAGACATGCACTCCAACTCTTTTTTTTCTGGATTGTTCAAGCGTAGAGCGATTTATTTCGTTTCGCGGGGATATGATACAGACTTTCTGCCAACATTTCGAGTGGCAAATAGCTTTCAGTGTTGAGCTAACTATTGATTTATAAAGAAACCACAAGCAGGCCACACGGAAAACATAGAAAAGGGTGTTTTATTTAGACGTGTGATCTTTAATCTTGCAATACTTTTTTAGGAGCTGGTCTTTCTGATAGCTGTCACTTGATTTATGCTCAGTTTGGTTTGTCATTTCATCATGGAAGAATTGAAGCTGCGAGACTTCTGGGCACTGCGTGCGTTCGGTAAATTTTCTCGAAACGAAATCGATGTTGTAGCCGATTTTTACATACTTTCGAGGTTTAAACCTGTCAGCTACATCTAAGATCGCACCGTTCGACTATTTTTTGTGTAAAGTCGCTTAACTAGGGTGATAAGCCCGATTGATCTTGAAAGAGAATATTCGGTACGTTATTACTGACAATGGCCCTAAATGCTCCAAAAAGTGGTCGAAAATGGGACCTCTCGCCTGGAATTTATTTGAGGCAATAGCGGGGGCCACTTGCCTGATTATTTTTAAAACATAATTGCAAAATCTTATACATAGTATTAAATCATATGTGTTTTACAACTTCTTGAAAAACACGCGTCTAAAAAAACACCCTTTATAAGGATTGTTGACCAAGAGCCAGTGACAAGTCTACGAATAAAGGGTTTAAGATGATGACTGTGTCCCAAAATGATTGTCTTTCTGTTTTTAAATAGTTTTTTTTTCGTTAAAACTAAAACAACGTTATCCATCCACCAGTGACATCCCTTTTCCTGTTGAAAAATTAGGAACTCTTTGTGCTCTTCAAAGTCTATCATCTCTGCAGCGTTAAAATGGGCAATATTCAAAGACTATTTAGTTACACCTTCCTCCCATCATTTTTGTTTTAAGCTTTCTGAACGACTTGCCTTGTTTTCCTTATTTCTTCCAGTCTCCGAAGTTCACTAATTTTATTCCCTTAATTAGAAAAGGTTACTGATTAGGTGAATTTCTAACGCTTCTAATCACCCCTAATGTTTATGTGATTCGAATAAGTAATTATCGAAATTGCAAAACATTTTCCTCTCTAACAAGATTTTATTGCCTTTACAATAGGCACTCAAACTGACCACCTGCACAATGAAAACAGAAACTAATATCTTATTCAAAACTAAAGTCAATGTAACATTTCCACAAATTTCATGTTACAAGCTTTAGTTATGGCTATAAACAATTTTTTTCATTGCTTCTTTTCATTCTCACCTCAGACATTCCAAAAAAAACTCAGACATTTCGAAAAATTAACTCTTATTGAAAATATGCGTTAACTCATCACCACAAAAACTTTGTGGCTCGTTTTGGTATTTGATTTTGATCCTATTTTTTCAGAGCAGTTCTTTTGCTCCTGAATAGGACCTGAAATTGACGATTGTCTGTGGGTGAATTAGTTTTAATATTGCCACAAAAAAACACATTTGTTCTCACGTCATTATGAGTCGGAAACGTTTTTACTTCGAGTCCCCTGCTTCAATGGTAAGAATTGTCCGTATATTATGACTCTACATAAATCAAAAAGGTTTTTTAAGCTTTTGCTTTTATTTAAAACCTATGCAAAACCGATGACGCATTTAAATTCAACCAACAATATGAATCTTATGGAAGTGGTTTTTATGTGTTTTGTAGGAGCGGCCATTGAAGCTAAATCTAATAGTTTGCTATTATAAAATTTACATTTATTTAATTAAATCGATAAATGATTTTGTGACTCAATACTGCTGCTCGGGGCTGGATTTACTTTACCCTATTCTTTGTTACTACAGGAACCACAATTTGTCGTTCCTTCAAATTTAAATATGTGTGAGAATTGTATGATTGGAATTAAATCTTCGGAATGAACATCAGTTTTGTGACTTCTTCAAACAAGAAAAATTGATCATGATATGAATGAATTTCTACTTCAGTCGAGCATCAGACGGAACTGTGTATAACACACCAATATTCCTTGTTTTACCTAAACCAGTCTATCCAAAGAGATGATATGCACATTGTTCTCCTGGGGACTTGATGCAATCAATTATCATTTTTCCCCCATTTTTAAGTGTGCTCCTGGAACCGAATGGGAAATTATTAATTATCAGCGTTTTGATTTAAAATCAAATTTTTTGTCATTTAAGTCAATATTTCACTAGAAAAGAAAAAATAATGAAGCTTATTTGCTTATTTTATCGAATTCGAGTGCTGAGGTGCTGAGTGCTGACCCGTTTTCGGCAAGCTTGTCCACCATTTCAGGAAGCTACGACCTACGATTTGCACTAAGAAAACGTAATTTTGAGTGCTAAAAAATACTGCAGTTTCTCCTCACTCAAATAAAGAGTTTGATAGTGATTTTCAGGTCTCAAAAAACGCTTAACTACAAAATTACCACACGTTCCTGTCATTTGAACAAAAATTCATGCCATTTGACAGCTCTATTCACTACCTGAACTCGTCCCAGCAAAAACCTTGGGGGAGTTAAATGCAAACCCAGAGCTCAAAAAACACACAGTTTGAAATTCTGAGCGAGTTTGGGGTTATCAAAAAAAGCTTCGTGGCGACCACAGGGCAGCCCCAGGGCTACAACGAGCAAATCTAATGATATAAATTGATTTCTGATGTGTGTTTAACATAATCTATTTATTTTGCAACAAATAAGTGTAAGAAATGTTTTTCAAAAAAAAAAAAAGAGTGCAAAGTGGTCGAGATTTCAAAACAAGATCCTGTAAACTTTTGGTCTGATTTTCGTTTCTGAGGCAGTGTGAAATGTGAATAGCTTACTAAACAGCAACTTTATGTTTATTGAAATATCAAAGAGTGTCGTTTGCCTCAAGGAGTAATTACTCTGCCGTGAAAAGCACTTTTTCGATTACCCGCTTACCCGCTTACCCAATTTATTAATTTTTATATTTTCTCTATACATAAAATTTTCGTGTCTCAGTGTTAGCACAGTGTAAGTGTTTTTACTCCCTCGAAACGACTTGATCAATTTTAATGAGACTTTATATGTACATATATTTGCTAGTTCTGAGAATAGGTACATAACTACTTTTTATCCCCGCACGTTCTTACTCAAACAGGGACAGGGAACTAGAAACTTTTAGCATTGAATAATTATATATAGAAGCTGACACCCGACTTATACGACTTTCTCAAACACGGCAAAAGAAGCTTGTTACCTAGCAACAGTCACCCTTATTATTTATGTTTTTGTTTCTGCTTTGCTAGTTTCACACACAAACCATTTTCAAATTAAGGAAATTTGGCAGTTTAGATTTTAAATTATGTTCCCTTAGGAACCCTAAGGGATTTATTATAATTGATTATAATCAAATACATAATACTCAACCCCCATCATCATTTCAAACCCATTTTTAATCTTAACAACCTCTTCGGTAACTAGCGAAACAATAATAAAAAATATCCTTTGGGACTAAATTTGCAAAGAGGTTGGTGAAGTAACTAGCTCCAATATCGATACTAGCGGCATAAGAACTCCTGGTGGCGATTTATTCCGGTGTCACTTCTATATATAACTATTCAATGCTTTTAGGTAATCTTCAGTTGAAGCCAGCTAGTGTTTCTGACCTTTTTTTGCCTGAACACAGTGTTTCAAGTAAATTAGCCCCAAGCAACGCCGTGCCGCTGCCGGGTGGATCAACTTGTAGTATTATTAGTTTATTAGTTTATTATTAGTTTATTAGTTTAACAATATAACAATTCACAGTAAGAACAAGCTTATAAGTTTGTGGTAGTTATTATATTATTTGTAGCTATATGATAAAACAAAGAAACTGGAATTAAAATCCAAATTTCGCGGCTTCATTTTTACAACAAAAAAAAATTTCCCATTCAACCTTTTCTGACAATTGTCTGCCTGTTTTGGCTCAAAATTCGACTGAAAGTGTCGAAAGCTGGATAATCGGTCGAACTCTACTTCGCACAGGTATGGCAATGGGCTCATAACCCTTCGTTCCTTCGAGGACGTTTTCGCCAGATACTGCAATGGGCTCATCAGATCAGATGCAAAGTTTTGTCGATGTTTATTTTATTTTAAATCTTCTATTTGCCAGACAACGGGTTAAAATGTGCAAAACTGTAAGATTTACAATATGTTTTTGTGCTATGATTTTTATAAGTATCATCGGCCAAGCATTTCGTCTAAGGGAACGCCTACGTGACGACAGAACGATGCCGTTCAACTTTCAATTTTGTTCTTATATGGCCGCTCTGCAACTTTGCCGCCCAGTACGTGGCCGTGCCCTAAAGACCCATTATTGTTTTACTTGTTAGGATCATAGTTGTGTTGATAGAGTAGAACCAGAGAGTAAATTGCAGTGAATTCGACCGGGAACCCTCGTCACTAGTTTTTGTAAATTGGTTTGAAGCCTTGTATATTTATTCTATAGTATTATCACAGTTCATTTCTCATTTTCAAAATGAATCTTCGAATGTTGTCCACAACTTCCACTCCTATGCAAACCTATGTGAAAAAATTTGTGGACAACATTCGAAAATTCATTTTGAAAATGAGAAATGAACTGTGATAATACTATAGAATAAATATACAAGGTTTGAAGTCAATTAAAAAAACTGAACGATTTTTCGATTTTGGCCTTGTCACAGTAGATAATGTTAAAAACTTCATTCCATAAGAAATATTATTTCCCATTGAAATAAAGAATACACTTAAAGGAGTGGAAATAATGAACCTCAACTGCTACCGGATATAAGTAACCGTTAATTCAAATAAGAGGCTGCCTTTTATTTCATTTATTTCACATCACAAAACATTTTATGGTATTTCAGCAAAGGGGTAACGAGCACAGAGCAGATAATACAGAGAGTCACCACCTTTACCTAAAACACCCTCAAATTATTTTTGTGTTGAAATCAGGGATAGCGTCTTATTTGAATGAATTAACGGCTATATCCGGCTGCAGTTGAGTTTCTTTACTTCCACTTTTTTTTTATTCAGTTCTTACATCGATAGCAATGGCCAATAATGTTACTTCTGGTGGCTTATAATCACAATTTCAACATTTACCACTGTTATACACCGAAAATATTTAAACCCGTTTACTTTTTTCAATTGATTTCAAAAAAACCGACAAAAAAAAGGTGAGAGGGTTTCCGGTCGTAGGTTCCCGGTCTAATTAGCTTGTGAACAAAATACCACTTCCTTCTCGCAGTTGACTCTCTGGTTCTATTCTGTGGTTACGAGTTGCCTCCCTGTATTATCCACTCTGTGCATATATTGAAGCCCACTTGGATTTTTACTTGGTTCAACATATGAAACATATATATGGTACCCGTGGCGTGATGGTTAGCATGTCCACCTGCTAACCCAGAGGTTCGATGTTCGAATCCCAGCAGAGGCAAAAATATTTTTCCACGGGTATCGCCTTTCGCGAGGAACTGGCAAGTCCTCCGTTAATAAATTCATTGCCATGAAAACCGCTTTCTCAATTAGCCGTTCGGAACCGGCAGAAAATTGTAGGTCCCCTCCATTCCCTCACAAAGCATGGTTGTAATAAATGCGCTAGGCCCAGGGGCTCCTCGCTCTGTTGCGTTACCCTATTTATTTATTTATTTATTTATTTATTTATTTATTTATTTAACATATGAAAGCCTATCCCAATTACTTTTCTTATTTAAAATAAAAGGCGACCAATAACCAAAATAGCAACCTACCCTTTTTTGCTGTGCTGTAGATGAAAAGAAGGCTTTTGTTATTTCACTTATAACCTCTAAAAAGGGGTCAAGGTGAAATTTTGAAGTTTTGAAAGAAAAGATACCCGATAAGGGTTTTAAGTTCGTGCGGGGCCCAACGATTCATAACATTAACACTACTCCCACTTCTTCTTCAAGATTTCTAGTTCTATGATTTTCCAAAGCGATACTAAATGTTGTTGAATATTCTACAACTTTTGGTTTTGTACTTACTCTACATGGAATTTGCAATATTACAACTTGACCATTCCATAAACTAAAAAACATTTATCCGAAATCCATCAACCGATTTTTCTATAATCAAAATTATGATAAACCGATGAAAACATAAAAAATATATTGGTGCAAGTGAACTAGTTGTCGCCTACCAAATAGTTGTAAGTCATATACTAAATCCACAACTGTTTTGTGGACCATGTCACTAAACCAGAGGCTATAATTTTCAAGTGTTGTAATTTATGGAATGAATTGATAGACAATTATATTAGCGTCCCTGAGGAGACAAGCTGAAGCAAATGGCAGTTGATCGGCGCCTCGGCGCCAGTCTTTGAACTTACCTAGTGCAATGCAGATGTATAATTGATTTATTAACTCCATTGCAACAATAAATAACTAACTAGTAACTAATGAATTCGCGGAATTTGTTGTAAAAGGCTTTCACTGACATTAGTAGATATTTTCTTTTCTTGTTCAAAAAGACATGTTTGACAAAATATCATTCGAAAGCTAACCAGGAAGCCAACAGTATGTTTTTGAATTATATCTAGTTCGCAAAATTTAATCTAAATCACAAGAAGCCAGTGCCAGACTCCTATTATTTATGAGATGAATTCATCTCTTTTTCTAGTTCTCTCCGGACTGCATACATTATCTACGCCTCCATAAATGTATACTTCACAGACATAATAAACATACGTCAGAGCGACTCGCTAAATCTGTGTCCAGCATGTTTTTGGCACACGCCAGATGTGTTTTGTTTTTTTATTTTTTTTACTGTTTCTAGTAAATCTTTTTGAATGAATTCAAAAACACCGACCTGAATTGATTTATGTAAAACTGTGGGCTATAAATTTTCCATTAAAATAATTTGTTGAAAATAGAGAAAAACAATTCTTTTTGTTAGTTCAAAGATTAGAAATTTTAAGTGGGATGTGTTTTATAGCTTATGGTTAGATTTAACTCATTAGTTTATTACTTTTTTGTGGAAAAATATTTTGCAGGTGTTGGTTTAGATTTAAGACTTTCCTTCTTTGAATTTATTTTCTTTTTCTGGCATCTGGACTTGACTCATCTAAGACACAGAACTGTTTGTTTTTGTTTTGCAAAGGTGCAGGGACTTTTTTATCTTTAAAATTTATTGTTTATTAAGAAGTTTTGGGTATACCTTCCAATGCCTTTAATTTTCTTCTTTTATATCCGCGTAGTCCCAAAATGATTGATAAAAATAATATTTTTCAGAACTTACAGTTATATTTCCCAATTACCAGTGGCGAGGGGTGAATAATTCCAAAAGGTAACTCGAAGAAAACTTAATCACCAACAAAAAAAAGTTTACTTAAAATTTTTTTTGTGCAATGTTTGTCTTCGCATCTAGCCAAAAAGTCAAGTATTACAAACCAACTTTGCTATTAGGTAGAGCGTCATAACTTTTTTTTTCATAAAACTAAGCTAATTAAAACTATTTGTTTCCTCTAAGTGAAAATCAGTTAAGCAACAGTCAACAATATTAAGGCCATAATCAAACCACTGAAACTTACTATCGGAAAACTTTTCAGACTTTTTGCACTTTTCAATTTTTAAAACCTAAATTTGTAATATTAAAAAAAAATCACGAAAAGCACTAAATCAATTTAAATAGGAATTGCACTGCGTTCTGCTGGTAAACTGCGTTTTTCAAACAAAATACGGCTCATTGGGAACTGAATTCATTTAAGCCAGTTGTGCCACTTTAGAAAAATTCCAATAATTTTTTGCATTTTCTGCCAAAAATATGCTTTATGCTATGAGATCTAATATCCACGCATATTTGTTATCAAAGTGGCAACCTTTGACACATCAGTCCAGTGCAGAGACACATACAAATTCATGAAATAAGTCGGAGACCAGCGTGTTATTTTCTTGTTCGGGAGCGAGCCTATAAATAACGCGTCGTATATCATGGTTTAGTATCAGCATTATACCCGTGCGAAGCCGGGGCGGGTGGCTAGTAAATAATTAAAAAACTAGTGCGTGGATGCTCTCCGCGCGGAAGAAGTGAAACTTCTAAAACTAGGTACCTATTAAATTTTTCTATTATTTCACTAGAGGAGAAAAGAAAACACAACACTACTTTCAATGAAGCAATCGAAATTAATTTTGCAAGCACAGACACGATTTTCACACACACGGCACAAATTGAAAAACTGAAGAATTTAATGAGATCTTGAGATTTTTCTCAAGAAATGAATTACAAATATATTAAACGCATTAAAAAGAACAATGAACTAGTTCATGTTTGCAAGTCGCATAAGAAGTTTCACTTCATAAAAACACCCTTTGTATTGAATAATCACCAATGAGTATGCAAAAGGTTGCCATTGAGTAACGCTATTTACAGGATTTTTTTGTGTTGTCGTTGTTCTTGTCCCGTCAGTGTTGGTACTCTCATATATAGTTATGTAAACATGGTCGTGCCCCAACTACAAAAACGCTGTGGTTTAGGAGAACCTTAAATCGGTCATCTTGGTCCACGTTTACATGCATCGAAATAGTTTCAGGAATTATTCAAAAACAAACGGAATGACTCTTAAAGTGGTTGTAAAGTAGTTGTAAACTTACTTAGAATTTTAGAAAAAAATGTCAATTATTTGTTATTTGTGTCTGATTGGTACAAAATATTCATTTCAATATGAAACTCCATGAAGGTAGTTCGGTTACTTCTTAGAGGAAAAAAGAACTTCTTTATTCCTCTAAGAATGGCATCGCGTGTGTCATCGCACGCGGCATCGCATGTGTCATCGCACGCGTTATCGCATGTGTCATCGCATGTGTCATCGCATGTGTCATCGCATGTGTCATCGCACGCGTCATCGCAAGTGTCATCGCATGCGTGATCACACGCGGCATCGCATGTGTCATCGCACGCGTCATCGCATGTGTCATCGCATGTGTCATCGCACGCGTCATCGCATGTGTCATCGTATGAGTCATCGCATGTGTCATCGCATGGGTCATCGCATGTGTCATCGACTGCGTCATCGCATGTGTCATCGACTGCGTCATCGCATGTGTCATTTACACACGTTAACGCACGCGTCATTTACACGCGTCAACGCTCGCGTCATCTTCTGGCTGACTGACCAATTGCGAGCAGTGCCGAAAAGTATGCAATCGATAAGGGAGCGGGTCGAAATACTGTATTTCAAAATACTGTATGTACAAAATACTGTGTGATCAAAATACTGTAGTTCAAAATTCTGTATGCCAAATTGCTGTATGAGCAGAACACTGTATCTCAAAAATCTGTCTGTAAAAATACTGTATTTTTGCATGATTCCGTTCTTAAACTTCCATTCCTTTATTTGTTTTCACTATCGATATATTCATTTTGAAGCAAAATAATAAGAGATAACAAACAGATTTACCAAAAAATATGACACTAGAACACCGTGTTATTTTCTTCCATAAGAAAGCATGTATTGAACAGAGAGGTGCCTAGTGCTAGGCACCTCTCTGTTCAATACATGCTTTCTTATGGAAGAAAATAAGACGATGTTCTACCGTCATATTTTTTGGTAAAAGAAAAAAGAGGAAAGAACACAAATTTGTTCTATCCAGCAACAAATTTTATAAGACGTAATATTTGGGGATACCTTGTATGTTGCTAAAGTTTTGTGTTTGTTTATGGAGTGAGTTGAAGAGCCAACATGTGTGTAGAATAGGACGGAAAGCAAAGTGGTAGTTGTTAAAAAAATTTTGGCAGCGAGTTCATGTGTATGATTAAGTTTGATTCATGTTGCCAGAAGTCGAAGATGTTTCGGATGTGAATTTCAAAAGGTAAGTCGGAAATAATCGACTTATATGGACGCTTCGCCACTGCCAATTACATACTCCAATGAAGAGATAGATAAAACAAAATATTTTCGTTTAAGTACTTCTCATTTTCCAGACGGAAAATTGTTGACTATACACAACGTTGACGTGCCGCCGACGCTGAAATGGCTAGTGTTTGACTTTAAAAAAATGTCCTGGGCCGAAGTACCGCGCATGTGATCGAATAATACGTGACTGAATTATGTGAGTTTGGCATTACTTCTCACGTTATCCGACACTTTAGTACCACAATTTTACATTTTTTCATAAGCTTTTTAACAAATTAAAATCAATAAATAAACAGCAGACTGATGAATGTGTAATTTAAAGCGAATTTTGAAAGGAAGATGACACTCCCTCACTCGATCACTGATGCGCTAATTCGGCCCCTGGTTAGTTTCTGAGAAAATGACCTGATTCGTATCAAAATACATGATCCTGCATCACCAGTTTTAGTAAGCAAAAAAATACTTTGATAAAACAAAATGTACGAAAGTCAAGTTCAAGTTCAAAGACAACAAAAAAATTTTCTGAAAGTCATAAGTTTTGTTAACTTCTTTTTTTCAATATTTTTTCTTTTTGTTGCGCTCTTTAAGCAGTTGATAAAGAATTTAAGTGAACAATTCATTTTTTTGGGTTTTTTTCTGGCTTTGCAGTCAAATGCCAGTATGACGAAACCCCACAGAGTCATCATCACAAACATATTTTAATGGTCTGTTATATTAATAGAGTTTCTGATAACTTCGTTCTCATTTCCAAGTTATAAAAAAAGAACGAATGAAACAAATGATTGAAAAGTGAAATGCAACCGAGAAGACATTCTAACTTAGGTGGGCATTACAGCAAAGAGGATACTCAAAGACTAATTAAAAACAATCAGTAACATTTCTAGGCAAGCTCAAAATAATGTAAAAATGACTTTAATATCAGATACTTAAGCACTTTATTTATTTCTTAAATCGACATCTACATTGAATAGACTTTCATTTGTATCAAATTGTTGTGGATTGAAAGTATTTTCATCTTACAAAGAGGAAAGAACGGAAAAGGAATCAATTGTTAATGTGAATCATTACTCAATTTGCTTAGGACCAAAGGACGGTACGTATTTATTTTTGCTTGTACTGCCAAATATTAAATCTAAAAACAAAACCTGAATATGCTATGTACAATATAAATGATTTTTAAGCAACGAAAAACACCAAAGTTCAATACTTCAAAAAATCGTTCAAATCAACTCCAAATCGAAAACTGAGTACGCAGTTAATTGTGGCTTTTTATCCTCTTATGAGATATGCAAACAGATAATTTGTCGCGCCCCCCTTTCGGATAGTATTTTAAAAAGAGTAGTGTGTAGTGCTTACTTTTTTTTTCGTTTTTCGTTGCTTGAAAATCATTTTCATTCGAAAGGGGGGTCGCGACAAAATATCTTTTTGGATATCTTGTGAACGACAAATTTACGACAGTTAATGGCGTACTCAGTTTTTGATTTCGAGTTGATTTGACCATTTTGGGGGGTTGGTACACACTATTTTTTTTTTTTAATGAATAGCTAAAATTTTTTCGTTTTCACGACTAATCTACGACAAATTTACGACAGTTAATTGCATACTTAGTTTTTTGTTTAAGATCGATTTGACGGATTTGGGGGGGTGGTAGTGCTAACTTGACCGTCAAGTTAGCACTACACACGTTTTTTTTTAAAAACGAAGAGCGACAAATTTTTTGTTTTCACGAAAAATTTACGACAATTAATCCAATTAGCAAACTATGAACATTTTGAAGTGGTAGTGCTAACTTGACGGACATCATTATTTTGATGTAAAATATTTGAATTTAAATACTTTCGCGGTTTATTTTATACTACACAATTCGCCATTGATGAGAAAAAGAGACAGATGTCTTTGCTAACTAGCAAATGCCAAACTGCGGTGGACCGTGGCAAGTTTAGGTAGCATCGTAACATTTCCATATAAAATTACGAATTCCAGTGAATATTTGTTAAATGGTACCCATGGCGTGATGGTTAGGATGTCTACCTGTTAACCCAGAGGTTCGTGGTTCGTTCGTATCCCAACGGATGCAAAAACGTTTTTTCACGGGTATCGCCTTTCGCGAGGAGTTCGCAAGTTCTCCGTTAGTAAATTCATTGTAATGAAAAGCGCTTTCTCGATTAGCCTACCAGAACCGGCAGAAAATTGTATGTCCCCTCTATTCCCTCACAAGGCATGGTTGTGAGAAATGCGCTAGGCCCTGGGGCTCCTCGCTCTGTTGCGCCAATCTATTTATGTAGAACACGTTTCATCTTCATATTTTTACTGGACCGATTCCTAATATTCTTCCAACATTAGGATGCTTTATTCCTCAGTAACATGAACATAAGAACGGAAACCAAAAACTTTCAACCAATCTTAGTCCAGCGGGTTCTTGGCAGTTTATGTTTTTTTTTTTTATCAATTTTGTGTGAACAATGCTTTGATGAATTGGATTGGGACAAGCATAAAGCGAATGTAGTAAAGATCAGCAACAAATGAGCAATCAAAGTGGAAAGATGTTGACGATGGTATCATAAAGGATGTTTGTTTAGACGTATGGTTTTCAATCTGGCAATACTTTTTTCGAAAGAAGTGTTTTCGACTGCTGTCATTTAATTCAGGTTCAGTTTGTTTTGTCATTTTATCGTGAAAGAATTGAAGCCGTTATGATCACTGGGCAATGCATACATTCGGTAAATTGTCTCGAAAAGAAATCTTTTTTGACGCCGGTTTTTACATAATGTCAAGTCGTAGCTACTTCTAAGATTGACACCTTGGTAGAGAGTTTTGGGCGCTTTATAGCTGACGTACGGCCTCAAATGGGTGGTCGATAATAGGGCCTCTCGCCTGGAATTTATTCAATCCAGCCGCGGGGCCCTTCTTCTCTTCTTTTTCATTTTCGGCGTTACGAGCGATCACAACTCTCCCACTTTTCTGATTCACACTAGTGATCCGCCTGTGGGGTACGCCGCGTTGACCTCAGAAAGCCTCGGCAAGCCGCCCGGTTTTGGATTGTTCCATGTCTGAGGCCAACCAAATGCTGCTGTTTTTGCATTGGCTTGTACCAGGAGTGTTTTGGCCTGCCTTTTCTTTTTCTTCGCGAATTTGTTGAAACGTTGTACGATATTGCCTTTTGGACGGGGTTCTGCGGATCTCTCCTTTGAACATGACAATACCAACTGAGCCGGTCGTGCTGAATTTTGTCCAAGATGGTACTTTTGACATGAAGGCTTCCACGGATCTTAGTACTTCTAATTCGATCAAGCTTTGTTACTCCTGCTGTCATCCGAAGCATCTTCATTTCGGCTGCCGTCAATTTGCTCTCATACTTTTTGTACATTGTCCAACATTGTGAACCGTATGTCAGAGCTGGACGGACAACTGCTGTGTAGAGTCTTCCCTTCAGCTTAGGGGGCATTTTTCGATCACAGAAGATAGCGGAGTTTTTTCGCCACTTCATCCACCCTACGCTTACTCGATGATTGATGTCGTCATCACAAGTTGCTTCACTATTGATCATAGATCCCAGATATTTAAACTTTTCACACTTGGGAAGCACATTTCCATTCAAATAAATGTCTGGAATAGGCTTGTCTGGATCAGAAAAAAGGCAGCACAGGTATTCAGTCTTTTTAGCGCTAATACGGTACCCATTTCCTTCCAGAACATCAATCCAAACGTCGAGTGCTCGTTGCAGGGATGTAGGATCCTCGCTTATGATGGCTCCATCGTAAGCAAAGAATAATTGTTGTACTTTATTGTTTGTTACTTTTCCTTCGAGCAAATAATTCAGAACAGCAATAAAGAGTAGTGGACTCAAGACACTTCCCTGATGTACACCTACTGTTATTTGGAATTCTTCGGTGACTCCAGCTGGGCATCTCACTTTTGTAACTGCTCCCTCGTACATGTCCATAATTATTCGCACATAGGCTTCAGGAACTCCTCGGTGTCTGAGGGCCACCCATATCAGATCTCGTGGTTGTCGATCGAATGCTTTTTCGAAGTCAACCAACACAATATGCAAATCCTCTAAGGCATCTCGGTGTTTTTCCATAATGATCCTTATACTTTGGATTGCGTCTGTAGTTGACTTACCCGCGACAAACCCGCATTGGTCATCAGACAGCCTTATTGTTTTCCGCAGTCGGCTATCCAAAACACGCTCAACGATCTTCATAGTGTGGGACATCAACTTGATCGAACGATAGTTGTCACAGCTTCTGGTATCTCCCTTTCCCTTGTACATTGGATTCAGCCGCGGGGCCCACTTGCCCGAAATTTTATTTTAAAACATAATGGTAAACCCTTGTCTTGATAATAAAGCTAAATTCTCAGCCATTACATTAAATTGTATGAGTTTTGTTTTTTTATTTGAAAACCACAAGTCAAAAAACACCCTTTATTTCTATGCAACGAACATTCAGGCCACCCAAGACAAATAAACTTTGTTCTAATTGTATCAAAGTTCTCTGTTGTGATATAATAAGTTCCAGTGCGGGTTAACCATCTGGGAATTAAGCTTATCATTTTATTAATTTGTTTTTCATTCATCTCCATTGTTGCCTTATCACCCAGAAACAGCTGTGGCTTGTTGTTGATGCACAAGAAGACAAGCGAGATGTACATACATAAAACGCAAAGTAAAATCAAAATTCACACTCTGCGTTCTGCGATCTTCATTCTTCGCACTAATCAACTTGCTATTACAGTAAATTAATATGAATTTGAAATTTTAAATGAACTGAAAAAAGAAAGTAACTCACTCAAAAAACACAATACCAAATCTATCGAATCCCGGTCCCTTGTTGAGCAGGGCTGCCATTCTATCAGAATGATAATGCGACCTATTCTTTAAAAGCGAACTTATAATTCTTTCAACAAAAATAATGTGAAAATAAATTCCTTGGCGTTCGACAAAGAGGTCTTAAGTCAATGGGTTTTGATTGGGCTTAACTAATTTTTTTTTCTCTTTCATTTGGTATTAACGACTTAAGTCTAACACATCGATTCGTATATTAATTTTGTGTTATTGGTGTAAATAGAAAAAGAAACATAATTGGTTTGGTAACAACGTCGTAAGTTAACTTATGTAAGTGTTAATGACCGATATTTCTGAATCATTCTTTTGGGTTCTGGGGACTTAAATCAACTTAATTATTTTTATCAAACCAAGTATGTATCTGTCCAACTTATTGCTTTTATAATTTAAGATTCTTCTAAATACTTAAGTTTTCTATATACCGAACCCCATGAATGCATTTTTCTTATGCTTGAAATTTACTACTTCGTTCAAAAATAAAAATAGTTACATGGTTCTCGGTATGAAGAATCATTTTGTTTAACTAAAGGCTTTATAAAGCAAATGATTACAGTTGCCTTTTTTGCCATTCTTTAATGTTTACAAAACTATGTCATGGCAACACTATCATTAGGGAAATTCATTCGCTCCTTCACTGCATTTCGCACACATGCGGAATCCATGTGTTTTTATTTTAGTGTTTCCCACATCGCATTCCCAACACACAATGACAAAACACAAAACACGATCGGATTCCCAACTCGCTGTAGTATGTAATGTAGGGATACTGTAGGTAATAGGGATATGGATAAAACATAAAAGGGTCCTGTCGCTGTCCTTGTGAATTGTAAGCGCAAGCCCGTTCTGCAATTTCAACCACTACCGCGACTACGAGACGTCGATACTCAGCAGATGTGGACAATACAAAAGTAACCCACGTTCGTTGAACCCTCTAGCCTCTAGATGGTAATTAAAAAAAAAACAATTCAAGTTGAATTTTATTTGAGAAACCCTGCTAAATCATTTTCTTAGCGAGGGGGCGCCTGACAAACGAACTCAATTGTACCTCTCTTCCCTATAAAGCAGCATAGTTCCTCAATGAGCGGTATTTGAGTTGTTTTTCTTGATTGTTCATTGACATAAACGGTATAATGGAACGTGGAACGTATGCACATCTGCTTGATAAAACTCAAATTGAGTTTGTTTTGAAAAAAAAAGTGAACGCTACCGATTTGTGCGCCGGTCATTGCAGCCGTTGTGCGTTGTTCCAGTATTTTGTCGTTGTTTGTCTTGTGTAGTTATTTTAGTTTGGTGGATGTTGGCTGTTCGTTACTGAACATATGTTTTTGTTTATTGTTCTTTCTCAAAATTAATCTGCACTGATATCTATTTAACGGGAGTTGTGGAATAGAGTAATCTGTACAAAAACGGAAGTGACTGAATGTGCAATTGAAACAGCAGATAATTTTGGAATTGCTGGACTATCAAATAACAAACCGTAAGTATCAATTTATTAGAAGATATTCAAATCATCACTTCTTGTAGTACATTCTGCATGACAGAGACAATAGTAAGAACGAAATTCCCCGCCATCAAATCATCAATTGGTGCAATTGTTGTTTCAATTAATTGAATTGAGGAGGGTGAGTGCTTTTGGATGCTGGTAGCTGGTAGCTGATTTCGGTTTAGTGTTTTCTGTTTTGCTTTTTGTTTAGTCTTGCGCACTACTGAAGCAGCTACAATGTTGTAAATTGCAATCATTTTTTGTGTTGTTCTTCGCATGCCTTTCATTTCAACGGCAATGTTGTTGTTTTTACTCCAATGGCAATAAACTATTTACAAAATCCTTGGAAGGTAGGTTCGTAACAATAATCTTTACGGACACTTAATATTTTGAAAACGAATTTGTTTTCAAGTTTTAGAAGTCTGCTCAGAACCTATACAAAGGTTTTCCCACAAAATATTTATTCCTGGGTTTTATTTTCAACGGCACTTAAATTTGAATTCCAAGAGCATTTTCAAGCTATGGGCTCGAAAGAAAAGGAAAGTTACGTAGGTAGATAGGTACTCTTTCTAGATTAGTTTTTACTAGACTATTATTGAGGGCTGCCAACGCTGTAAATATACATACGCTACGCCTTGTCAAGGTTCAATGGTTTTGAATTCGGTTTATTGGTGTGATGTTACCCATCCCAAGAAATTATAACACAGAATTCCCCCTCGAGTGTATCTTTAATGTTCGTAAGCAGCGTGAAACTGTTCTGTTAAACACCATTTCGTGTTCTGGGAGACAAGCCTTCACAAAAATAGAATGTAGGTTCCTGTAGAATACGGTTCTTTACCTTGATGATGGTAGTTTTTTTTTTCCTCAGGGCCGGTCATAAGTATCAGCTGCTAAACTAGTTCAGTGCTTTTATGAGAATTTTTTTTAAATATTCTTTGTGATTGAAATGTTATAAGTGTTGTTGTTGTGTTGAATGTTGGAAGACTAGATTTAGTTTGCATTTAGATTTGTCGGACTTGTATTGAAAATATATATTCGGATGACGAAAAAAACTACCAAAAAAAGCTTGAGCTAAAAAAAAGTTAAAATAAATAGTGGTAAATCAATCGTGTTTTAGTTGTCTATTCTTTAGGCCCAGCCCTACTTTAGCGTCAAAACTGTTTAGCCATTTTTAGCCAAATAAATTTATTGACATCAATTTTTGTATGAAATCAATTTTCCTTAAGAAAAGGTCTTGTTGAAAATTTTTGTCAGAATAACCGTTTCCGAATAATCAAGCTTTAAAAACAGGTATGAAGGTATTGAAGTTTTATATTTAACGAACAAATCTATAGGTTCGTTCATTGAACTTTGCCCAGGGTTGCCCCTAGTTTTTATGACAACCCTATGAGTTGTCAAAAAAGCCTGGGTTCTCCAGTTCTCAAAAAACGCTTATCCACAAATTCACCACACATCCCTGTCATTTGAAAAAAAATGCATGTCATTTGACAGCCCTCAACTAGCCACAGCAAAAACCTAGGGCGTGTTGAGGGAAAAACCCAGGTCAACCCCAGGGCTCAAAAAACACTCAATTTGGCATTTTTCATGACTTTAGGTTTCTCAAAAAACGCTTTGTGGCGACCCCAGGGCAACCCCAGGGCTTCAACGAACAAACCTAATATGTGACAAATTTTAACCATGCTTCTTTCTAAAAGAAAATTTAATGCCTTACAAAAGAAGTCTTTTAGTACTTTTCTATCAAGAACTTAATTCAGAAGTTATTCGCTATTAAAGATGAAGAAAAAAAAATTTTAAATTTTCGTTTTTTCGTTGTTGATTCTTCTTTTTGATCATTGTATCAAATTGGTAGCCTAGGTCATGAAAAGTCTTTATTTTATTTATTATAAACTAGCTAAGCCACCCGGCGTTGCTCGGGTCTGTAGTTTTAAGGTTCTCGTTCTTGTTTTTTTTTTTTTTTTTGATGAAAAATAATCGTTTTAACTTTGGAATTATGTGGCATCCCCATGACGAAAGAATTTTTGAAATCTGTCCAGTAGTTTCTAGGTTTCCGTTCCCATCCCCGTTCCTATGGGAATCTTTCGTTACCGTGGAAATATGTGAAATATAAATAAGTCTATGTCACTGAGGGATAATCGTAGAGTTGAAAAATTTCTTGAAATCGGTCAAGTAACTTTAAGGTTCCCGTTCCCGTTCCCGTTTCTGATGCCGTGGGATTATAGGGATGAAATATAATCTAAATTGCTAATTGAGGGGGATAATGTAGAAATCTTAATGCAGGAAGGGGAAGGGTTATAGAAATCTGACCAGTAGTTTCTAAGTTTCCTTTCCCAAACCCGTTCCTGTCGGAATATCTCCGCAATATTTTAAATTCCGTTCCTGTGGGAATATGGGGAACAAACCTTGACAGGAACCATTTATATGTCTATGTCACTGAGGGATAATGTAACATCCTAGAGTTGAAAAATTTTTTGAAGTCGGTAACTTTAAGGTTCCGGTTATCGTTCCCGTTTCTGTTCCCGTGGGATTATAGGGATGAAATATAATCTAAATTACTGATGGAGGGAATAATGTAGCTCCCCTAATACTGGAATCGCTTTAGAAACCTGTCTAGTAGTTTCTAAGTTTCCGTTCCCAAACCCGTTCCTGTGGGAATACCAATTTTTAAATTTTTTATGTCATAAAAACCTTCTCCTGACAATAACAAACACAACAAAAAAAGAATTGGCCAAATTGGTCCAGGCGTTGTTGAGTTATGCGCTTACCAACACATTTTGCGATTCATTTTTATATATAAGATTTAAGTCCAAGACGGAGATACTCCTTAGAATTTCCAGACGACTAGTTTTCGACTGTTGGGTGAAAGGGTGTCAATAGCCGTTTTTTTCCCGTGTCCCTTCCAGCCTTCGACGTGATGATCGACTCAAGTCCATTAACTCGAGATCTGCTGTGTTGCTGGCTGCTGCTGTTGTGGCTGGTTCTGCTGGTTCTCCTGCTGGCTGGGGATCGATGCAACTGCTTTTTGTGGCCGCGGTGCCAAATGTTTTGCATGGGCTCAGTTTTCTTACTTGCAGCCCTAAAACCCCCCCCTCGCTACGCCCATGATGTCTTGTAAGAGAATAGAGAAACCTATACAATTTCTGCCAATTCCGAGAAAACGTTTTTGCTTTCATTTAATTTCTATCGGAGAACTTCCCAGTTCCTTGCAAAACGCCATATCCGTGGAAAAACTTTTGTTTTTTGAACTTCATTTAAATCATAGGATATTTTTACACTGACAGCTGTTTCCCGCTGGAAATCTTGACAGACTATCATTTTAATACCCCCGCGAAATGAGATTTGGCATACCAAAATATGGGGCACTCAATCAACGCAACAGGATAGCTTTTTTGTTTTTAATTACACTAATGCAAAATGCAACAATTTTTTTTATCATAGAGAGCAAATCAAATATTTCTGAAGGCTTTTTTTGCCTTAAATTCAAATCTGGCCTCAGAATTGATCTCGCAAAAACCTACTAAAATTTCTCCATCCACTTTTCCTCATCTTTTAGAAAAGGAAACTATAAATTTGTTAAGTTCTTTGAAAGACTTATTTTTAAATGGCTCTTCTTGTTAAAATTTATACACTCTGAATACAAAATAAAAATAAAACTGCTGTTTTTTTATAATAATATGTATATATACATTATATACTATAAGTGGCACCCGTGGCGTGATGGTTAGCATGTCCACCTGCTAACCCAGAGGTTCGAGGTTCCAATCCCAGCAGAGGCAAAAATGTTTTTCCACTGGTATCGCCTTTCGCGAGGAATTGGCAAGTCCTCCGTAAGTAAATTCATTGCCATGAAAAGCGCTTTCTCAATTAGCCGTTCGTAACCGGCAGACAATTGTAGGTCCCCCCCCCTCCACTCCCTCACAAAGCATGGTTGTGAGAAATGCGCTAGGCCCAGGGGCTCCTCGCTCTGTTGCGCCATCCTATTTTTATTTATTTATGTTTTTTATAATTTTTTTTCTTTTCTGCAACAATTTTTTCAAATCTACTTGTTTTTTTTGTGATTTGCTTCACATTCTGCTTTTAGCATTGGCAACTTTAATCAGGTTAAACAGTGAGCTCATCGTCTTATTAAACTTTTGTTGATAAATTCAGTCAACTCGAGGTAAAAATATAACAAATTCTGTGTTATTTCTCCATTTCATATTTTGCGACGTGTTCAGCCTCAGTAAAGCTTAATTGCTATGCTACTATGGTGTTTGAACCTGGGCCTCAACCCCTCAACCAAGAGTTTTCGCTTACAATTTCGATATACCTACATAGTAGCGAAAAATTATCGATTTTAAGGTAAATCCAATTTTTTTAAAATAAGATTACAAAGTTCTCCTATGCAATACACGGCCGCCGCGTGGCAGACTTTCCTTAAACATTAGTTTTGTCCTCGTCTTCATGTACCTACCCACCCCAACTTGATATTATAAAGTTACCATTTCTGCAGAATGTACCTACAGTAAAAAAATGAAATAACGTAAGTTTAAATATTTAAAACCGTTTTTTGCAGATGCTGCCATCTGAAACCTTATTCTTTAATAGCGAAAGGAGCAGGATGATTGACTGGCCTGAACCTCATCCCAATCAGCATCACCATCATCATATTATGGAATCGAGTTCGTGCGCTCGCCCGCAGTTGGCATGGCAAATGTACGAACAGCTGGTTCGCATTGCCAACAATCAACAAAAACAATCTACCCTAAAGGACGAAAAAATAGACACTAAACGAGTGTGGTTGGCTGCATTTACAGGACCCAGTTTGTCTTACCGACCAGGGGTAGCAGCAGGTGTAGCCGAACCCCTCTAAAATAACAAAAACTAAAAGCAAGGAGGAAGCAACGATAATGTACAAAAAATAACAACACAATCAACAATGCTTAGCGACACCGTGCCGCGGATATCCCTGTTTTCGTTTGGGATGAATATCCTTCTTGTGAATGAATCAATGCTGCTCTAAACAACTGCTGCACTGATTCCAGGTGCAATTCGAATGTTTTTTTTTGTTTTCATTATTTTTTAAGTTCTTAGTATTACTCGGGTATAAACCAAAAAAGTATTTTTTTTTTCTCAATTCAACTAGTCAACTGATATTACAACCAAAATGCCATCGAAAAAGGATTTAAGTTTAGTTTTCGTTTTATGTTCTTTATTTTTTAGTTTGTTTATGTTGTATGTACATAACGCAATAAAATTTTTTAATTAAAAAAAAAAATTGTTTGGTATTTTCTGTTCTTTTATTTGTTTGGTTTGTTAGCACTATTTACATGAGTGGGGTGAATCAACTTAGAAACTATGACTAGAATGTTTGATTTCTTGAGACTAGATGTATAATCTTTTCTCGATTTGGTTACTAGAGTGGAATACCACTTTCAACCTGTCCAACTAGCTTTTCGTGAAGAGCCCTGTAGACTTGACTGTCTTGAGAGATACCCTCCTGTTGGAGGAATAGAAGAGTTTCACGGGCACACATGGCAAAACCCAGAGCTTCAGCTTCATGTCTCTGGCATTGCCTTTCGATATTTTGTTGGTGCTCGTTTAGGTAGAAGGAGACCTCGGAATCGTCATCTTCCTCTTCTTCGGGAAATCCATGTTCGTCACTGTAATCCAAATCGGTTTCAAAGTCATCCAATTCCCTCTGGAGCTCGACGATCTTTTGAAGAGCTTCGAGGAGTATTTTGTTTCTTGTGTTTGGCACCGCGTCATAGTCAACTGAAACTGTTGGTGGGGATGGTGGTGGAGTATTATGATGTCCACATAACACAGATGGTCTTTCTTGGAGAAGGCACTCGGGATCTATTCTTTCACGTTTTACACCTTCAGATCTGTTTACTTGTTCGTCCCGTTTTCGTTTAAAGATTAGATTCCCGTTCATTGTGTGAGAAACAATTTGAATTTATGCAAAAATAAAACACAACCACGATATTACGAAAATCCGACAGATATGGATCGAATGGTGTGTTACTCCAATCGAATGCAACGATGTGATCGCGACGAATGCCGAAATCGATTTGCTGCAATCCGTGGTGAACTTGTACCATCAACTCAAGTCCATTCCCCGACCCCTAAAAGGAACTCACAGTCACAGGCTGCCCCGGCTGACACTGACACACAGTCATTTCCATTCCTCTTTTCTTTTTGGTCGTGTGCGGCTGCTGCAATTTTTAAAGTGCGTAAACCGTATACACTAAAGGCACACACCACCATTGGAAGACCCCTGAAAAACATGCACGTTTCCTATTTTGGAACAAGTTTTTAAAAATACACGTTGTGTATTGTGTTTTACCTTCTGTATTTGTGAATGGCACGGGAAATGGGGAGGAAATGAGACTTTGTATAGGGGAAGTAGAGTGTTCTTGGTGTTTTTTGTTTGGTTTCAAACGCATTCGCATCTGCCGGAGGTGTGTGTGCAAGCGCAAGGACAGTCGAAACTCGAAATCAATGCAATGAAAAGGGAGAGCAGGCAATAAGACGGTTTTTCTGTCATGCAGACAACAAAGGGCACAACAGTATGTAAAACAAGCAATGGACTACGTAAAAGAGAATAAAAATGAATTTCTTTCTTCGTGTGAAAATTGTCATTTGAAAAAGGCAGACGCCAACATCTGACAATACCAAGCTCTGATGACATATAAGCAAGAGAATGCTATCATAATCAAGTAAGTAGGTCTAGGTACCCAAATCAGTAAGTGTTTCTTAACCTAGAAAGCGATTTCGAGTACTTTCGACTTATGTAGGCTGTTGTCAACAGTTGGTTCGGTTGACGAGGAGAAATTAGACTATTGCTGAGGTGCAGATTGAGGAAACCTCAAACGAACAACAACTTTTTAAGGCCCTGAACATGAAGCTGTATGATCCATTGCGGGAGATTTATGCAGTTCTCTATATGATGTGCCTATCGAATTAAGCTGAAATGATGAAGACAGCTGCTCGGAAGTTTTGCTTTTGGTGCTTAGCCAGCATCTAAATTGTAAAGGCAAAGAAGCGCAGCAAGTTAGTTTTGCTCTAGAGATGTAGTGCTATGATAGACTGATTTCCAGCGTTAGTTGAAGCAGCTTAAAAAAGACAAATTGGTAAAGAAAACACTTTTGTTTGAGTTATCTCCACAGAACAATTTGGAAAATATCAACTAGGCCGAAGGTGGGAGATGTAATTTTTTGTATTTTGTAATAAGAAGGAGAGGCAGACACTCTTTTGTTTAAGAGGAGACAGACATCCAATAGATATCCGCTCCGTGGTAGAATGGAGTGCTAAAGAAACCTCGCAGAGAATCGAGTCCTTCTGATTCGATCATTTTTAATTTATTTCAATTATTGAGCCCCCACACTGACGGAAATTGAATAATATTCGAATATCAAAGAACATCTCTTGCAAATGTTCTCTAAAAGTCTCAGTGAAACCAGCAGACACGCAAAGGCCCTAAACAGAAACAATTCGAATGGATTGGAGCACTCAGAAGACAAAATTGCTGTCGTACTGAAATGGAGTAAGAGACACCAACAGCCTGATTCTACCTGACACCACTGATGCCTCACAAGTTACAACGTTCGTGTCAGAACTTCAGCACACAATACTCCAATTGTGATGTGAGTCTCAGCAGTTCACAACGTACTGAACTATGACTTTATGCCAGGATCAGGCTGTAAACCTCTCTGGTGATCTATTTTTCATGTAATTAACTATCAATCGGGCAGCAATAGCCTGCCATAACCAGATTACGCGAGTACGAAAAAGATCAGGATGGCAAATATATGTCACATGTGGATTCTGGAATCGTTCTTTAATACTAAAAAAGGTTTCGGAATTTCTTTTGCTATGGTGCAGTGCGATAAGCCTCGCAATAAGACCCATTTGTCTTATTTCTCATAAAAATAGAAATGACACACACAAGCTTTTTTTTCTACTTTGAAGAGGTAGTTTGTGGTAAAGTTTGTGTTTCTAGTAAGCTCGGATTGTGTTTTGTGTATCAATTTCGTTAATTGCAAAGACCGTTCAACTGTTTGTTTTTATCTCAGTGAGTGTTTAATCAATTTTACGCCTAAATGAGCTAATCAGACACACTTGATTTGAAAGTCTTTGAGGGTCTCTCGATACACGGACAGGGTATTAAAGTAGAGATGGTCGCGGATGAGGTCTTGGCAAGCCAATGGCAGCTCTTACATCCTTTTTATGTCCAAGGGATCCCAAAGGAGTTGGCTCTTCAGGTTAAGAGGTGTGCGTTGGGTTAACAACAAAACTACGTAAAAATTCCATGGTTCCGAAACGATCAACATCCTCGGATAGCAATAATAATTTCAACGTTGACGACCCAAAGCAAATGAAAAATGGATAAAGACCTCCGGATCTGCATGTGGAATGTAAGATCTCTTAACGGATTACTTGCAGAATGAATAAACGAGCGTCCTAATCCGCTGCAAAGCAGACATAACCGCCATCCAGGAAGTACGTTTGAATGGGTCGGGGAGAAAGAAGGCAATGTTGTGTGCCAAGATCCAGCTAATGAACATATAATGATCATCCGCATCAGGGTTAAATTCTCCAAGTTGATCCTTATTTGCACCGAAGAGATAGACGATCATTTCAAGGACTGCTTCTACGAGATCTATTCCAACAGCATAAAGCATTGAAGACCAGTGGCAGCAATGCCAAGAGGCCATTAGAGCCTCTCAGGTTCTATTTTTCACTCAAAAGGTAAGAGGATCATATTGGGTTGTAAGGAAAAGACCATTTCTGCAGACTGATTGCCGTCGACGAAGACACAAATTTCGCTTTCAGGCTCCATGTCACTTGGACGATCAAGAACGCCGTCCTTTTGGCCTAGAAGAATTTAAGCTTACAATATGCAACGTTAAATCAAACAAAACTGCAGGTGCAGATGGCCTTGACGAAGTGTTTGGAAGGCAGCTGGATCTCATTTGGAACGGAGCATCTACCACCTGCATCTGCATGATATGGACGGAAGAAAGCATGCTCTTATTTCTTCCCATTACGTCAATATCGTCTGCATTAGCGATTAACAGTACAGGCTTTTCAAAGATAATTCCTCTGGTGATGACGTTTGTGATTTGTACAGTATTTTCAAGAACAAAATGTCACTGAAAAATGATACTGGACCCTAAAAACTCACGACCTTCTGTTTAGACTTCGAAATCAATTGAAGTTTGTTTTCCAACATACTTCAGGATATCGAAGCAATGATGGGGGACATAATTGTTTTTCTTTATATTTTTCGCAGTTAATTTTGAAAAAGTGGAAGCGTCAGACAAGACGAAACTGTTCAATTAAATATAAGCACTTTATGGAGCTTGGCCATTTTTCTCAAGGACGATGAAGATGATTCACCTTTTTGAAAAAAGAAACTTCACACAGAAATAGACATATCTAGACCAATAACAAATGTACCTGTTTCTTGAAAAAAGTTCAATCCCTCGTTCTTTCTTGTTAGACATACTGTGTCTTGAACCCAACGACCAAAACAGTGTAGGGCAAGTGAACATGTGCACGTGCAGCCGGCACAGTTTAGTTCAATTTTTGTTTTGTATTTTGTATAATACAACTACATATTACTCAGCACGGTTCATTTATATAAAGTAACGGATATATAACGTGCAGCCTTCCAAGTACCTATTTAGACATCATTCCTCTCCTCACTTTGATCCTATATTAAAAATCCAATTAGAATCAGACTCTCAAATCTGAATTTATGCTGGATTAACTTTATAAATTCGCATGTGCAGAGAACTTGATTTGAATATACAGGATGGGAACAAAAATATTTGAGTGCAAATGTTATATTTAATCTTATTCAGCACAAGGACTTCTTTTTTTTTCCTCTGTGGCACTGCCACTTACTACCACCCTAATTTATTAGAGCCGTCCGCGGCGCGCGCACGAGCAAACTTACATTATTCTAAAAAAAAAAAAAAAAAATACAAGAAGTGCTGCTGGGAGTGTCGCGCTTAGTGCTAAGGCAGGCCTTAGGGTTAGGGCGTGCTGATGCGGGTAAAAATAAAAATTATCTCGTCATGGTACCTTATCTCAACTATACGCGTGGCAGTGTGATTCTTGCTATGATTAGACTTTGAAGTTTGTTTTATTTTCTCTGAACACAAAGAAATTGGGCGTGGGGTAGAAACAAACTATTTTGGGCTTTTAATTGGAATGAAATTTTTTCTTAGTAAGGTTGGTATGTATCTTGCAAGGCAGATACCTATGTACATATACCTATATACAATAAACAACGAAATATGTACATTCCATACCTACCTATATTTGGAGTTTCGCAGTTAGAATAGGTACCTAGATAAATGTATATATAGGGCCCTGTCTATACATGTGTCTAAATGCTACCTACATCAGTTTGTATCTATTCCTTTTATCTTCTATCCTCCGGCACCCTACTTCATTCGATTGAATTTGTTCATGTCGATCCAAGAGAGCACCTCTATATGCGTTTATAAAGTGCAACATGTCTTTTGGTTGCCATGGCAGCTGGCCATGCAGCACTTGCATCCCTATTCGATTTCGTGTTCATGTGCAGGGATAAATGGAATGCTGCCCTAGGGGTAGTAAAAACGACTGCTAGATAAGACATGTGTTCCTTGTTTATCCGGGGGGAGGGATGGATTCATTAAAATTTTAGGGAGACTCTTAAACAGTGTAGCCACTTTCAATTTATTAAAAAAATATGTAATAATAATAGCTAAGGCTAGCATTTTGCGAGACTCAAGGTTCTGAGTGCAGTGATCCGTTCATCCGATCATTCGAAATAAAGCTGCCAAACCATAAAAATTACTCTTAACATTTTATTGATCTATTCTTTATTATATTCTCTTTGTGCTTGGCCGAATTACAAGAACGGTGCATAGGTGTTTTCTAACGGGATGGTTTCCTCGGTGCAGTGCAATAAGGCACGCGGCAATATGACCCGCGGGTCTTATTTCCTCTTTGTTTTGGAAGTAAGGCCCACGGGGGTTATTTCCATGATGAAATGAAAGTAACAGCCGCGGGCCTTAGTTCCTTTTTCTGCGAACTTAAATACCATTTCGTAATGGAAAGAAGTCTCACCGTTTGCACTTAAACTTATTTTCAATGTGAATATACTTGCACAGAGACGTAACTCCACTGGACATAAAAAAAATTCGCGCTAATTTTTATTTCTACACCATACATCCATATTCCTTTGAGAAATTTTTTTTCGCTTCGCTTTTAGCTTCATTATTCTATCCGTGAGTAAAAAGCAAAGCGAAGCGAACGAAATTTCCCTTCGGGTAGTACGGGCTTGGGGTTGAACAGAACAGGAGAATGTAGCTAAGAGCAAAACAAACATTAAGAAAGTAGATTTAGTTATTATGTGCGCATAACAAACTGGATTGAGCTTCCATCCTATGGCCTAAGTCATGAAGTGGGAAACAACGTGAGCTATGAATTCATATCCATGGAAAGCTGAAATAAGTTTCGAAATTTTGGAACTTTGTTTTTCGGTACCTCAAAATGTTGTTTCCTTCAAATAAAAAGAAACTAGAATATACGCATTTAGCGCATCCACTATGTTCTTAACCCTTTCTAAGAAGGAAAACTAATTTTAAGATTCCATGTGCATCAGACTCATATAAATGCTGCTTCAAAATGGCTACAAAAGACATAGGCCTTAATTCTTTTCTTTGGTGGGTCTTATTGCCTCTTCAAAGTGGAAAAAAAGCCCGTGGGTGTTATTTCCATTTTTTTGGGGGGGCTTATTGCATTGTACCGGTTTCCTCGCCTTTTATAGCTATCAAAATATGATGGCATGTGAGCTCATCCGCCTCCAGAACTAAGTCATTTCATTACAATACATTTATAACTAAAACCATAAGTAGGTAGTTATTTACCATGAAAAAAAACTACTGTTTTTCTGTCTCAATACAAAGTTCTGAGCCAATGCAGCTGTATATTTAAATTAAATAGTGTGAAGCAAGAAAGATGTAAAGAGCTCAGAGTGTAATGAGATTCCTATTATTATTCCTATTCCGAAAGACTAAGCTAGATAGCGTTTTTCATGGCAGTGTGCAATTACTCTCAGTGGACTTGCCAATTCCTTGCAAAAGAGTATACCCACGCAAAACATTTTTTTTTCTTTGATCTTTCTAGGGTTCGAACTTCGAACCTTGAAACGTCAAATGCAGCTGGCTATTTCACTAGAACACTGTTTGAAAAAAAGCGATAAAATATCTAAGTGTGAGGCAAATAACACTTCGACGATGTTCAAGAGAATCTATTATTATCAATTCTACTTCTGAACTACATATCCATCTCTATATTGTAGCGCAAAGATGTTTGAGAAGCACCTGAGCAGATAGGTATAAGAATTATACTCCAGTTTTGGGCCGATGCGATGTAGGCTTTATAAATTGTAGTCAGATCAGAAGGAGTGAAACATTTCCTGCGCCGCCGTCTTATGGAGCCTAAGCATATAGCAGCGTTTGTGGCAACTTCAAATTTGGTGTCATTCCAACGAAGATCATCGTTTGCACACATAGGTACCGAGTACTGACAGCGGTTTCTTGGATGCAGGTATCATTGATGGATAATGGCAATGGGAAAATGTTAAGCTTTAACGACAAAAGACAGCTATGGGTTCCCGAAGCCTTGAATTCTACTTGGTTCTTATCACCTCATGTAACAATGCTGTCAAGGTCAGAATCCAATGAGCTAATCATACGCTACTGTTCCAGTTCCACATCCGAAAAGCATAGAATTTGGAACTATTTCTTCAATATAAACGTGGAAGCTGAAGTGCTAAAATTTTGCCGGAAGTACATTATTTAAAAAAAAAAAATGTTAACCATTTTAAAAAAGTGCCAATTGTTGAATTTTGGAAATTTGGAAATTGGTGATTTGGAAATTTGGTTTAATTTTGCCAAAATAAAACGAAAATTTTAAATAAAATTTTTCGATGTCTTACTTCGTTTCCGATGTACCGATACTTGAAGTTCAATTTTTTTTTGCTTTATTCTTAGGTGTAAATATTGGGTAAGCACCGCAGCCTGAAAACGAATTAAGCTTACTTAGGCCAAATTAAATCGAAAAACTGAAATGAAATTCTCGATATCTCGCTTTGTTTCCAAGATATCGATACTTGAAGTAAACAATTTTTTTTGTTTAATGTTTTGACTTCAAGTGTCGATATCTTGAACACGAAGCGAGATATCGAACAACTTTATTCAACACTAGCTGAGCCGCCTGGCTTTGCTCGGGTCTGTAGTTTTAAGGTTCCGGTTCTCGTTTTTCCTCTTCCGTGGCAATTTGGGGATGAAATTTAATCTTTCTTACTGTGGGACTATTTGGCATCCTAATACTGAAAGAATCTTTAAAATCTGTAGAGTAGTTCCTAAATTTCCGTTCCCAACCCATATCTGTTGGAATCTTCCGTTCCAGTGGAAATATGTGAATGAAATATAAATCTATGTCACTGAGGGATAATGGTACATCATAGATTTGAAAGAATTTTCGAGATCGAGTAACAAGTAACTTTAATGTTCCCTTTCTCGTTTCTGTTTCTGATCCTGTCGGATTATTGGGATGAAAAATATAGCCTTAGTTACTGACAAAGGGTAAAGGGAAATAATGTAGCACCCCTCACGTTGAAAGAATTTTTGAAATCTATCCAATAGTTTCTAAGTCTCCATTTCCAACGCCGTTCCTGTGTGAATCTTCTTTTCCCATGGAAATAAGTGAATGAAATATAAATCTATGTGACTGAAAGATGATGTAACATCCTAGAGTTGAAAGAATTTTGGAAATCGGTCAAGTAACTTTATGGTTCCCGTTCTCGTTTCCGTTTCTGTTCCTGTGGGATTACAGGGATGAAATATAGTTTAAGTTACTGATGAAGGGAGATAATGTAGCACCCCTAGTGCTGAAAGAATTTTTGAAATCTGTGGAGTGGTTTCTAATTTTCCGTTCCCAACACCGTTCCTGTGGGAATATGGGGATCAAACCTTGACAGGAACCATCTCTGGACTAAAGTATGTCTACCCTGAACATTTCATAAAAATCCGTTGGGTGGCTTAGGAGTTTACCCTGGACTGGACATACATGTAGAACGAAATCAAACCAAAGATGTACAATGAAATAAAAAAACCACGACACATTAATTGAATGCAATATTTATTATTTAAATTAACAATGACAATCACATTAGTCCGACTTTTGATACACACATAATTATTGTCGACCTTGGGTAAGTATGACTATTTCAGACCGTCGCCGTACCGCCGTCTTTCACGCTCAACGTTCCAATATCGAATGCCATCCTCTGAGTTCTCCCTACAGCAGGTCCCATACCGCCCACCCGCGGCACTGACTCATGGTTGGTCGATCGTCGTTACATTGTTGTGGTTGGTGTAGGGTAGCTGTCTGAATGGGAGGAATGTGCTGATGTTTATTTTGCGGTGATTATCATGTTTGGTGGCGACGGTCTGAAAGTAGTATCTGTTAGTTTGATTTATTCTATTTTCTCTATTTAAATACTTAGCTTATTGATTATGTTTCATGGTTCCCACATTCGGCCATCCTAAGAGAAATCGACTGCCCTCAGTCGATGTCGTCTTCGTCTTCAGGGTCATCTTCGATCTCCTCCCCGTCAGTTAGCCATGTTTTCATGTAGTCGGCCGATGTGCTAGTGATGTTAGTCCCCTCATGTTGGCCCACCTTCTTTACTTCGTACCTCTCGTTTCTTTTTGCTTTTGTTACCTCGTACGGTCCTAGGAAATTGGCATGTAACTTCAGCCCAGTTCCAAACTGCGTCCTTTTAATAGCCACTAGATCGTTAACCTTATACTCGTGCGCAGCTTTCCTTTTCTTGTTATAAGTTCTTTGATTTTCCGCTTGAATTTTGCTTATTTCCTCCTTTGCCGTTTTTCTCATTTCGTCTCGGTTCGCTTCGAAGTCATCTAAGATTACCTCTTCTACCAGTTTCCTTATCTCCAAATCTTCCGCTCGACGCATCGTTGCCCCGAACATCAGTTGGAAAGGGCTCCTCTTTGTGGCTCGCGACACAGTTGAGTGTTGAGCTTGCTCGTCCTACGTGTTGGTACCATTTTGTTGGGTCTTCTACTGCTATCTTCGACAATACTTCAATATTTATTTTGTTGATCCTCTCGACTTGCCCGTTGCCCCTTGGCACTCCGGTTGTTGTTAATATGTGATGAATCCATCTTTCATCACAATATTCCTTGAACGCGTTTCCCGTAAACGCGGCGTCTTTATCTGAAATCAGGCGGGTTGGGTTCCCGAATACTTCGCTTTGCTGGTCTAAACGTTTTATAGCCTCCTCGCACTTTGTTGTTCTGACTGGGTAAATCCACGTGTATTTTGTGAACGCGTCGACCACCACCAATAAGTAGTTATAAAACTTGTTTGTTGATGGAAGCGGCCCTACATGGTCGATATGTAGTGTGCGCAGCGGTACGTCACTCTTCTCAATAGGGTGTAAAAATCCTTTTGCCTGACCACTTTTCTTTGCCGCCAGTATACAAGCTACGCAGTTTGCTATCACGTTTTCTATGCATCCTATAAGTTTTGGTATATGATAATCTTGTTTTACTATGGCTCTCTTGCACTTATGTGTCCCTGCACATGTACGTTACGGATGATTTCTTTCTGTAGCGCCTTCGGAACAACTAATAAGTGAGCACCTCTTTCGAACTTGTAGAGTAACCCGCTTCTTACTTCGTAATCTTTATATGCACCTGCAGCTGTAATTATATCAAGGATTAATTGGCATTACCTTGTGCGGTTTTTATCTGGTGCACGAGTCCGTCCTCTATCCTCATTGCCATGGGATATCTGCTGAGAGCATCTACGTGTCTTATTGACGTACCTGCTCTGTGGATGACTTTCATCGAGTACTCTTGTAGCATTATTGCCCATCTCGCTACTCGCGGGCATAAGTCCCTTTTTTTCATCGTAGCTTCGAATGCCTTGCAGTCTGTTATGATCGTAAATTCCATACCTAGTAGGTACACCCTCAACTTTGCTAGGCATTTCATGATTGCCAGTACCTCCAGCTCGTAGCTTATATACTTCCTCTCCGGCTGGCTGGTTTTGAAGCTCAGGAAGAATATAGGGTGGAACTGTCCATCATCGTGCTTCTGCAGCAGTACACCCCCGTATCCTTCTATGCTGGCGTCCGTATGTAGCTCTGTGACCAAACTTGGATTAAACAGTTTCAAAACTGGCTCACTGCAAAGACAAGATTTAAGTTCATTAAATGCCGTTATTTCTTTTTCATCCATCTTAAATTTGTTCTCTTTTCTTAACAGATCTGATAACGGCTTAGTTATCTCGGAGTAATTCAACACAAATTTCCTAAAAAACCCAGTCAATCCCAGGAAGCTTTGTATCTGCTTGATATTGGTTGGTGTTGGGAACTCCTGCACCGCTTTTACCTTTTCTTCTGATGGTCTTATGCTTCCATTCCCCACAATGTGTCCTAAGAAATCTACCGACCGTGACAAAAAGTTACACTTTCCCCATTTTATTTTCAGTCCATATTCTTCTGCTACTCCTAGCACTACTCTTAGCTTCTCCAATGCTTCGTCTTCACTCTTCGCGTAGATAATTATATCGTCAACATATGTATATCAGTAAGTATTTTTGCAGCACCAAGTCCCGAAAAATTTGGTTGACAAACCTCTGGAATGCCGTCGGTGAATTGCACAACCCGAATGGAACCTTCATAAATTCGTACTGCCCATCTGGCGTTACGAATGCTGTAAATCTTCTGCTGCTCTTCTCCACGTCTTCATGGAAAAATCCGTCCTTCAAATCTAACGTAATGAAGAAGATTGCATTGTGCAGAGGTACCGTCATTGGGAATCTGTCTTTAATCATTTTCTTGTTCAGTTCCCTGTAATCGATACATAATCTGTACCTCCCGTCTTTCTTCTTCACCAAAACTATTGGGCTGGCATATTCTGACCTACTCGTTACCACTACTCCCTCATCTAGCCACTCTTTTACCTGTTTATTCACTGCGTCTCTTTCTGGAGCCGCCAGTCCTCGTGCCTTACGGAAAACTGGGATATCATCTATCAACACTATACTCATCTCGATGCACGATTTTGCTGGACTATTGCTTATAAGCATCTACTATGCCATTCACCACTTCTCGGTAATCTTCGTTTCCCACCTTCCACTTCGCCTCACTATCTCTTTCCGGGCATCATTCGATCTGAAAGATATCGTTTTCCTCTAAATTGTATGTTTCCCTTGCACTCTTTTCTTCATCTATATTCTTGACGACTTTGATTTTCCCACCACTGATAACTAATTCAACATTTCTTAGAAAATCTCTTCCCAGCAGAATCTCGTCTGGAATCCATCGATCTGGTACAACCTGGAAACGACTCACATATTTTTCTGTTCCTACCTGGACTTCCAAGACACATGAGCCCAGAGTTTTTCGAGTCCTGTCCCCAAACCCTTTTAGCATCATTCCCGGTAGCTGGGGTTCTGCTTCTCTTATTTTCTCTTGGAAAGACTTGTGTATTATTGAAACGTCGCTCCCGTTGTCCACGAAAGCGTAGTATGTCTTACCCTTCACATTTATTGGAATGTGACATTCGTCTGATTCGATACGATTTACATGGCTGATCCCTCTTGACGTCGAAGGTTTTTCATTCTTCACTGGGCAATCTGGTGAAATATGCCCGAACTGGTTACACTTGAAACAGCGCGTTCCCTTTCCCTTATCTGGACAACTAGCAGCTATATGCGACTTCGATCTGCAGTTGTGACACCGTTTTCCTTGTCCTGTTTGGCCTGTATATCCCCCTTTCGCTGCAGGCGTTGGTAATTTACCTCCACCACTGACGCTCTTGCTAAACCCTTGTTGCATTGGCATAAATCTTTTCATTTGCTGGTAAGACTCTATCTTCTTTTTAAGGTCTTCTAAGGTGGTAGCTTCGTAAAGGATTATCTTGTTGTGTATGGAATCTGGGATTCCGTTGCGAATATACTCTACCAGTGACTCCTCATCGATTTTCCCTTCATTTGCCAAATGCTGCTCGATGGTGGTTTTCGGTTTTTGAAACTCTGCCACCAATACCTCCTTCAGTGCTGCGAAACTTGATAGCCCCGTCCTGGCCTCAACTGCGAGTCTGGCTGCCCCTCTCAACAGTCGCTTTGTATACAGAAATTTTTGGATATCGTTCCACCTACATACGGTAGCAATGTCCTCAAAGTCTTTCAGCCATACCTTTAAGTTTTTTCCCGCTTCTCCTGAAAAATGTTCCAGGGAGTCCTCAACATCCCTGAACACAAAATTGTTGGTTCGTTCGTTAGTCATATTACCTTCGTCTCTGCTTTTCCTTTCTTCTTCTTCTTCTTCTTGATCTTCTTCTTCTTCTTCTTGATCTTCTTCTTCTGCTTTTTCCTTTTCTGCTTCCTCTTCATTTTCTTCTAATTCGATATCTCGACCTCTCTTTATCGCACTCCTTATATCACTAATAGTTATGTTCTCGAACGCTCCCTTTATCCTATCAGCAAGGTCACTTTTTACGCGGTATCGGTAACCAATTATTTTTCTTTAAAAACTCTTGGAGTTCTCGTGTTGTGAATGTGAATTCAATTAGTTCATCCATCTATATTCTTTACCAGTAAATTTCTTTCTACTTACTTCTCGTTACTAACCCCTCTTTATTAACAAAAATCTTTTAATCTCACCACTACTTCCTTGGAACTTAACACTGTTTGTTCTTCTTTCACACTTTTCCTTATTAACGGGTCTTGACGATTTATTCTTCTTGCCGACTGTTATTACTATTTTCCCTTTTCACTCTTTCCGTCCTAGCTTCCAACTTTTCACTCTTAGCGGATTTTAACATTCGACTTCTGTTCTTAGCAAATCTTAACTTTCAACTTTTCACTATTTTCCTTCTTCTCGAATCATAGCTCAGTTGCTTATAGGAAAATCCCGACAATCCCGGTTGAGCCCCCAAATGTAGAACGAAATCAAACCAAAGATGTACAATGAAAATAAAAAAACCACGACACATTAATTGAATGCAATACTTATTATTTAAATTAACAATGACAATTACATTAGTTAGACTTTTGATACACACATAATTATTGTCGACCTTGGGTAAGTATGACTATTTTAGACCGTCGCCGTACTGCCGTCTTTCACGCTCAACGTTTCAATATCGAATGCCGTCCTCTGAGTTCTCCCTACAGCAGGTCCCATACCGCCCACCCGCGGCACTGACTCATGGTTGGTCGATCGTCGTTACATTGTTGTGGTTGGTGTAGGGTAGCTGTCGCATAGAATGGGAGGAATGTGCTGTTTATTTTGCGGTGATTATCATGTTTGGTGGCGACGCGACGGTCTGAAAGTAGTATCTGTTAGTTAGATTTATTCTATTTTCTCTATTTAAATACTTAGCTTATTGATTATGTTTCATGGTTCCCACATACATACATACATCCTATTTTATATATATAGGTTGTCCCGTAATTCGTTTTACATACTTTGGGATATGATTCTTGGTCATATTCTAAGAAAAAAATTGTTCTACAGTAAAGTCCGTTTCTCAAGTTTGACATCACTTTTTGACAATTTAAAAAAAGGCTAACTTCGGTGTACCCTGACCTGTGTTAAATTCGATATCTCTGTCAATACTGATGATATAGACCTAATCTTAGACTCAATTTTTTGTAGAAATAACAACCTTTAAGACTGTATTTAAATTAGGCTTCCATAGGTTTAGGGTTGCCAGATTTTCAATTTTAAGTGGTGTTCAAATTTTCTTCCCAAAACAAAGTTTTGACTTTGACGTCATTTTTTTGGAGAAAAGGCCTGGTAAACATAGAGTTTCTTTATTTTTTACAGATGAACAAAACAATAATAAAGAAAAAACTCAGCATTAAGTTAGCTCAAAAACCCATACATTTTATGATACTTGGAAAAATACAAAATGTTGAAAATTTAAAAAAAAATAAAAAAAAGTTTTTGCTTTGAGGTTTGTTTGAATAAAACAATAATATGATCACTTTTAGTAGTTTTTTTATGTATTTAATACAAATACAATTATAACAAGTGCTCAAAGCACCCTCCTTCGTTTTGAATCCATGCCAGAGCCCGTTTTTGGATTTCATTGTGGATGTTTGCTTTAAATTTGGGGTATGAATGTTCAATAGGTAAACAAGTCGTATAAAAGAATAAGAAAACAAATTTGTTCATTAGTTTGTCAAATTAAGTCACGATTGCAGTTTGATCAGAGAGTTTTTTGAAATGCTTTCATTTACGAGAGAAGAATACGCAGACATTTTTTTTCTTATATGAGTTTTTTAATGGAAATTGAAGAAAAGCACAACAAAGGATACCAGGAACTTTATACTAACTGAAAATCTGGCAACCCTTAGCCTAAATTTAAATACAGTTTCAAAGATTACAAGACTACAAGTAAGACAAGAGTTATCGCCAGCAAACACCCACAATGAAATCCAAAAACGGGCTCTGGCATGGATTCAAAACGAAGGATGGGGCTTGGAGCACTTGTTATAATTGTATTTGTATTAAATACATAAAAAAACTACTAGAAGTGATCATATTATTGTTTTATTCAGACAAACCTCAAAGCAAGAACTTTTTTTTATTTTTTTTAAATTTTTCCCATTTTGTATTTTTCTTAGTATCATAAAATGTATGGGTTTTTGAGCTAACTTAATGCTGAGTTTTTTCTTTATTATTGTTTTGTTCATCTGTAAAAAATAAAGAAACTCTATGTTTATCAGGCCTTTTCTCCAAAAAAATGACCTCAAAGTCAAAACTTTGTTTTGGGAAGAAAATTTGAACACCACTTAAAATTGAAAATCTGGCAACCCTAAACCTATGGAAGCTCAACTTAAATACAGTCTTAAAGATTGTTATTTCTACAAAAAATTAAGTTTTAGATTAGTTCCCTATCATCAGTATTGACAGAGATATCGAGTTTAACACAGGTCAGGGTACACCAAAGTTAGCCTTTTTTTAAATTGTCAAAAAGTGATGTCAAACTTGAGAAACGGACTTTACTGTAAAACAATTTTTTTCTTAGAATATGACCAAGAATCATATCCCAAAGTATGTAAAACGAATTACGGGACACCCTGTATATTTAGTGGTACAGTATTGCCAACTGCACATAAAATATTGAAAAAAATTAAATAAAGTATGCCAAGGGTTTTAAGTGAAAATTCAAAAACTCCATTCTTTTGCAGTTGCAAATACATATAAACGATGAAAACTTAATCAAAACCGTTGAACAAGTTTTTTTATTTTTTATTTTTTTTAAAAACTTTTTTTTAAAGTCAAGTATACAAAGCTTAAGATTTTGCCAGAAGTTGTTTTGGCTAAAAATCAAAAGTTTAAAAATTTTATAAAATTTATAAAAATTTCATAAATTAAAATTTTCCCAATGTTGATAAGTGTAATTTTTCTCAAATTCTTGAACATAAAATTTTGTCAAAATCGTGTCAACCATTAACGAAAAACTTTATCGTTATTAAACCTTATCTGAAAATATTTTTTTGCATCATAAGTAAGACAACCTAAAACTAATCCTGCCCACAAAGTTTAATCGAAATCGTTGGAGCCGTTTTCGAGAAAAATAAGTACTGTTATTTCAAGACTTAAAGACTCAATTCCAAAAACCGCTCTGTAGGCTGCCCCACAGAGCCTAACTGCAAATTTGGAAGTAAATCGGTCAAGTGGTTCAGGCTGTAGATCCATATACGGACAGACAGAATCGCCGGACCCACTTTTTTCGTATTCTCTATCATCGAAATTTCATGTTTACGAGTATTTAGTCAACGCAAAATCTGCATAATGATCGCAAATATGTGTTGTGCGGTTGTTTACTTTCTTGTTATTGACTTCACTCTGTCTCCAATTTTTTTCACACATTGAAATGCTTTGTAAATAAAGTTGGTTGTTTTTCAACCACAAGATCGAGAGTATTTTTAGTTCGAATAAAAATTTGATTAGCTGTCGTTTTTTGATGTTAGTCTTCGAGGTTTTGAAACGTAAAGTTCAGATGTGGCGTACTTATCGAATGTAACTAAACAATTCAACAATTAAGAATTCCTGCATTGCACAGCTGCTCTCAAACATTGGCATTTCGGTTCCTCCTTATTTTCATAGAGGGTCGTAAAAATTGTCCGAGGGAGAACATCCTTCAGACAGATGTGTTTGATTGTTTTCCCCTATTAGAATTTCTTCCAACCAAAATAACATTAAGGTTTCATGAATGAATCTCATGAAGTCTTAAGGAAATTGCAGACATTAATGTTACATATTTTTAGGAATCTACAATATGCCGTGATACTTCAATTCTACTGCATACTTTTAGAACAAAACAGGGTGATGCTCATAATGTTCATTTGATTTCAAATTTCATATTTCAGTAAGGTAGATGTAAAGCAGTTGCAGTTGAAGAGGGATTAATGTACAGATAAGTAGTTGAAAGTAAAGTTTTATTTTTCGAACTGTGTGAACGTTGCATTGGTGTCAGAAATGTAAATAACTAGAGACTGGTCTATTGTGCACAAGAAAAAATGAACAGGAAAAGAAATTAAGTGAAAATTAATAAATTATTGAAAGTGCTCGAAGTGGTAAGAAAGAGGAATCTTTCTAGAGTGGGATCAAAAAATGAGCGCCTAAGCAGTCATTTGCAACAGCATGGGGAACAAGATTAGGCGTTCGGAACCGGCAAAAAATTTAAGGTTCCCTCCATTCCTTCACAGGGCACGGTATGCTTTGTTGCGTCACCCTATTTGGTTTTTATGGGGAAGAGAAAGACACTTTTGTATTTGAAAAAGAAGCTAAAGGAGAGGAAGCCAGTGAAAATGTAGATTTCTTAAGTATAATGAATCTTTTGCTATCAAAGCTGGGCGATCAAAAGAAGTAATAGCAGAAAATTCTGGAACGACTTGGAGCACAAAGAAACGAGGAACAGAATGTTCTCGAAAGACTTGTAGCACCACAAAAAAAAGCTGAATCAAGAGCAACGAAACGGTCAAAAGAAGGAATAGCAAAATCACTTGAAGCGCAACAGTACGTTTTGGAAGATCAGAAGTACATTTTAGAAGTCAAACTGGGCAACTTTGAGAAAATTGTACATATCTGCATTAGAAAAAAGGCATTGAGGTTGTCGAGAAACGGTTTTCCATGCTTAAGAGTCAATACGAAGAGAAAATCGAAAACTTTGCCAGTAAACTAGACCAGATGAGAAAAATGGAGCTACGAAAAACTTGTGGAGAGCATCCAAAGAGGAAGGAAGTACAACCCCAACGTTTGATGGACAAATACCTTGGTTACTTTACAAAAGACAATTTGAGGCAGCTGCAACAGCAAATGAATGGACGACGAAGACAAGTTGATAGCACAGACCCTTCCTCTTAGAGGATCTGCAGATAAAATACTGTAAACTATTCCAGATGCTAAGAGCGGCTTTATTTATTTTTTTTTATTTCACCTACGAGCAATCAGCGAAATAAAAGAAAAGTTTTAAAATTAATTTTAAATGAAATAATAGCAAGGTTTCAATTTCTTAAAAGTAAGTAATACAAATCATTTCGGAATTTATCTCTGGAGAAGGACAGATCAATATGACCACAAATCTCATTGAACTCTCTAATATTGATCTTGAAATTGGTTCACTCATGCCAAGAAGACTTCTTTCCCTCAACGGCCTCTCCGGAGCATAAATACAAATTAAGGACAACAAGGGAGAACACTTTATATGATAACATAAAATATCTCGCACGAAAACTATGTCATGACTAGTTCTACGTGATTTTTAGGGACTGCAATCCTAGAAGATTTTGCCTAGCTATGGAATTTGGAAGAAAACACCATCGCATTTTGTAAAATGCATACTTCGTAAATCTGTTCTGAACTTTCTGAATTCGATCTGAAAGATATTGTTGGTGAGGGTTCCAGATAATGTCTGCATACTCTAGGTTGGGTCTTACTAGTGAGGTATAAAGAGACACAAGGGTGTAGGGGTTAGTGAAGTCTGTTGAGTTTCTTTTTATAAATCCTAACGTCGAGTTTGCTTTTCATATAATAGCTTCTAAATGTGGTGTAAAAGAAAATTTGGAGTCAAAAATTACGCCTAAATCTTTGAATTTTTCAGTTCTCTGAAGAGGGTTGCAATCAAGATAATATGAAAACTCTTGCATATGATGCTTTCTTGAGAGAGAAGTCACAAAACATTTCTTGGTGTTAAGATTCAAACGATTTAACATACACCATCGACATAGATTATCAAGATCCAATTGGAGTTTTTGACAATCACTTCTAGAGGTTACTTTCAGAAAAAGTTTCAGATCATCTGCATATATGAGGCATTTGCTGAAGTTAACACAGTTAACAATATCATCAATGAATATTATAAACAGTAGAGGACCTTGATGACTACCCTGTGGAACACCAGAGGTACAATTTATCTGCCTTGAGGTAAATTCGTCAATTTTGACTTTTTGTACCCTTCTTATGAAGAAGGAACAGATCCATGTAAGGAGGCTTGATTAAAAATTTTTAAGCAATATTTTGTCAAGTCAAATGCTTTGCTTAAATCTGTATAAATAACATCCACTTGGTTTTTGCTTTCAATAGCGTCAACAACAAAAGAAGAGAAACATGTTGAATTGGTGATTGTCGATCTTCCCGAGATGAACCCATGTTGAGTACCACTTATATGTTCCTTCACTAGGAAATCAAGCTTTTTTTGACAAGGCTTTCAAAAAACTTAGGAATTGCAGACAGTTTACAAATTCCTCTGTAGTTTTCTACATTGTTTTTGGAACTCGTCTTAAAAATTGGAATCAAGAAAGAGGATTTCCAATCATCTAAGAACACTCCCGATGACAGTGATGAATTGAAAATGATTAGTAATGGAGGAGAAAGGGAATTGGAACATCTTTTTAAAACTATTGCTGGAATGCCATCAACGCCAGGCTTAGCGTTCGGCTTGAGATCTTGCAATCCTTCTAAGACATCGTTAAGATATAATTGTAAGGACCCTATATTTACTTTAGGATTGCAATCAGGAAGGTGAACCAGATTTTCATTTGATTTGGAATAGACCGATTCAAAAAACTTTGCAAATTGCTCAAGGGTGTTTTTAATTTCATCAGATTCCTGATTTTTATAAAACATAGAATTTGGAATCCCCAGTGATTTTCGTTTAGAATTTATAAAAGACCAAAAACTTTTTGGGTCATTTTTTAAATTAAGTTCAACCTGCATAACATAATTTCTGTGCGAGAATCTACTAAAAACCATGAACTCCCTGCGAAGATTACAAAACTGTATTTGGTCAGCCAAATCATTTGATTTCTTAAACTTAGCGAAAGATTTATTTTTTAAAATTTTTAGGTGTGTCAGCCTGTTATTATACCATGGAGGTTTGGAAATATTCTTTTTCTTTTTATGTGGCAGTAATAGATTGAAAGCATTATTTAAAATCTTCGAAAAGCGATCAAACATATTTTGTAAGGTTTAAAAATTCAGTTTTCCAGTCAACAGCTTCAAGATAATTATCAAGTTCAATAAAGTTGGCTTTTAAAAAGTTAAATGATAATGAATCGTTACTATTAATTTTTAAATAAATGTACAGTTGAATTTCAATATATAGTTCTTTGTGATTGATAGAATCATTTAATAATGGAAAAGGATTTGAGTTATCTCTTGGTGGCTATAGACAAAACTTTGGAAATAGCCACTAAGAAGCCTTCTGAGTTCAACTCAATAGCAGAGTAGAGAAAAGTGGTGAAACTCTACAGCAGCTTCAAGCAGACGTCGAAAGACTGGTTAGCCTGGCATATCCGGACAACGGAGAAGAAATCACTGACCAACTTCCAGTGCTGTCATTCGTTCGTGCCACTTCCGACATACATCTTCAGTGGTCTGTGCGAACACTGGAAAACGAACGCTTTCCGAATCTTTAGCGTTCGCTCTGAAAGTATCTGAGCAAGCTTCTCTATTTTCCTTGGTCAAAGGGAAGCCTTAGTCAAGGCATGGGACATTCTTATGCCAAGGAGCTTATCTACAAAGAAAGCGGTGAAACCGACTTGCAAGGAGTGACAATGCCGAATACCACCAAATAGAGCTGCTTGTCAACATTGTGAATTCAAAGAACCAAACCGAGAAAGTCAAGTCACAAGGTTTAAGTAAGACCTCAGACTTACCACTAGCATTGGGTATCTCGTGGAAAAAATCCCCAACCGATTTGGTGGCTACAGAAAGCTCAAGACTAAGCTGATGAGAACGGAACGGAAATTCGGATAGGGGTAAAAAGAATTGAGGTCTGCTCAACAGGATCAAAGGATCCAAATATTGAACCGATTCTCTCATGAGTGGAGCAAAATTTTCGACAAAAACCTTGTTATCAAATCTTATTGGGAACATTGGGACTAGCTTCACGCGTACTCACACGCAAAGGCGTACTCCTGCAAAAATCAGATTCTTCTGACGGTAAATCTTTTGTGATGCTGCAAATTGCACCTCAATCGATAATAAAGAAGCCAACAAGAGGCTGCAGAACGTGCGACAACGCTTAAAAAAAAGTATTTTAACTTTGCATTTCAATGACAAAATTAAAAACATCTTCAAATTTGCGCGAACTCTGGCAACGCCAGGAGATTTTCTACTGAAACGTCTGCAATTAACACATTTGAGATTGGCCAATAGGAAACCTTCATCATCAATCAAAAATGACGGTGTTAAAGTTAAACTTACCAACAGCAGCCTAAAAATCCTTATTTCTTCTCAAATGATCCAAAATGCGGTGTAAAGCTAAATAAAAGTATTTGGTTCTGTGAAATGATTTCAGATATTTTTCTTCCAGACCTTCTTTGAGTGCATATAGAAACTGCCGCTACAAAAACGCAAGGCAAGATGTTATTGGAATTTCTTAAATTTTATTATTCAATAATCATCCTTAACAACTCAAATACAGAATTTTTCCTTTTAAATACACTTGATAGTTTGTGTTGATCATGTTTCATGTTCCTTTTGTACCTACTGAACTAAACTTAAAATCGTTAAAGACAAATTTGTATAAAAAAACCTTTCTCAACACAATTTTTGAGTAAAATTACTTTCCTCTTCTTACAAAATAGTATATTCTTCTTCTATTGCGTATATTTAATAATTTTGGTTTTTAATGAATTCAACTATTTATTTATTAATTTTTTTTATTATTCTGTATTATAAACGTGTAAGTATATATGCTAAATGTAGAGTGTGATGAAATTTGTGCTGCTTGTTTTGTTTTTACATAATTTAGTAGTTCTTTACACATTGATATAGTTTACAATTTTTTATTTCGTATGCATTATATTTCTGATAAATACATTTGATGTTTTGTCTTACAGTGTTTTTCTAAATTATAATAAATCTTTAAACATAGGTAAACGTTGTCATAAGCATCACCGTAAACAAAAAAAAAGAAGAAAAAAAAAACAATAAAAAATTGATTTTGTTGGTCATTTAGGTAGGTGGTAGGTAAGCTTGGGTTTATATACCACTCAAGTACGTTATATAGAATTGAATTCAGTGTATATTAATATAAATGTTGTATGTAAAGTTTTACCACATTAAATTGTGTATATTAAGGTGTATATAAGCTTAGAACTAGTTAAACTACAAGTTAATCTAAGAAGCACTTTTTAATTAAATCGTATGGTATGATTGGTTATGTTCTAGTTTTCATGTTTGTCTACGTTATTTTATGTATTTATCTATGATTCAATGGTATTCTTTTTTAGAGTAGGCATTGAATTTCGTTATTTTTTAGAAGTGCGAGTGCAACATTGTGGCAAAAATTTACTTTTTTAGCAGGTTTTTTTCATTTTACTCTTGGATAGAAAAATTGAAATTGGTTATAGCGGGTAGGCTTGACTTTGACACACATTTAGCATAGATACCATGGTATGCGAATGGACCACATGTGCTTCAGCGTCTGTGTTAGTAATATCTCCCTAGGATGGTGTCGACTCCATGATTTTTTGAGTGGTATAGCCTTGTCTTTGGCCAAAACAGTTCCATTCCCTTAAGTGGACAGTCATTGAACGCAATATTTATGCCAAAATGTCTATACTAGATGTGTGTCAAGGGCTTTAGATACCTTGATGTTATATTTTAAGTCCCTATTATTGCAGATACGAACATTTTCTTCCGAAACAGAAAGTACCTAGTTCGTTTTTGATCTTCTAACATTTGTTTTAAACTGAAAAATGCGTAAGTTCTGTTTTTTTCTTTTTACATTCCAATTGACATGCAGGGCCAGCAGAATTAAAGTGAGTCACAAAATTGGCTTTGAGACAAAGTTGTTTTTTTTTTTTAATAAAGAAGAGGCTTATCCTAATCTGGAGCACTCAGACCTAATTACCGGTCCATTGTACTAACAGGGTAGCAGCCAGCCTTCCCTTTTTTGTGGTGCAGTAGATTGAAATAAAATAAGGTGGATGTAATTGCATATATAACCTCAAGTCCTCAAGGACGGCGTCCAGATGAAACTCGGAGGCTGAAAGAAAAGTAGATGCCCAGAGCGGGATTCGAATCCGGCCTACCTACTGAACACTCTACCACTGCACCACGGCGGCGGCGGCCCTTAGACAAAGTTGATACTCTTGCGTTGACCTTACGTGGCCGAACGCAAAATTAAAGCCTCTCTCAAAACAAAGCTATTTTGAAGCTGCGCTGCGGTAGCGACAATTTCAGGTTAACAACGGAGGAGTAAAGCCTTTTTGAGAAGTTTGTCATTACTCTTGGCATACGGTGAAGAAACGCGAACGCTTGTCCAGTTGTGTGAACGGTTGCTGTATTCGATAGAAAAGTAGTTCGTACGAGACGCATGTTCCTGTTTGCGGATACGAATGAAACAAAATCTGACGAAAAAGACATAAGAACGAGTTATTCGTATACAAATGTTGAGATGACTGGGCCATGTAGATCGAATGCACATTTTAGAACAAATTTTTTGCCGATTCCGAACGACCGACGCGTCGTAATCGTTAAAACGCTTTTCACGGCAATGAATAACTGTCGAAGAATTTAAAAATTTGTGCCGAAAGGCGATAACCATGAAAAAACATTCTTTTTTTCTGTTGGTATTGCGACTCAAACCTTCCACGTAGCGTAGGCAGACGTTACGCTATGGGCGCCACTTTTAAATTAAACAATCAGTTGAAATCTTGAATCTAGAGCCTATTTCGATATAATCGAGAGGGTTCTTAAACTATTCAAAAAGCTGCCTAGGAGCTAAAAAATTAAACTCTTATAGACAGGAATAAGAATGAAAGTTTTCGATTGGGCGCCATTTTAAGTGATTGCTATACTTCACAAGGTAAGCACAATTGAAACGCGTCACCTTATTTATTTATTTTTTTATACTAAAAACAGTGTATAACTGGCCTATATTCTATCATAGATCTGAAGAATGTTTCCATGAGATAAAGTTGGTTTACCTTGCCAAAAAGTTGCCATGAATATGAAATTGTTATGGACATAGGAATAAAACCTTCCGATTGGGCGCCATTTAACACAAATATAATTATAATCCACTATTTTAACTCAATGTTGAAAGTCTATGCTCTCAATTGGAAATGGCGTTCCCTAACCTTTTCAAGAAATTGCCTAGACTGCCATACCTATGGCTATTGACGAAAATATCGATATGCTCCCAATTGTCGTGGGCATGACTATGACATACATTAATGATGTTCTTAAAGCAACGCGGCGACTGGGCAGCCTAGCTAATGATTAAACCGTTTGCTTAGCTGTCTAAGACAGCTGGATCTTAATCGTTTAGAGAGTTACGGTTCCACCTGTACCTGTAAGCACTTGTAGCATACTGTTTATATATATTATGTCCAATTTCCAAACATACCGTAGGTGTCATTTGCACGCGCTATGAATAGAACCTCAGTATCGTTTGCCCGATCTTAAAAAAGGGAGACCCTCACAATGACTCTTATCAATGTGGTGTTAGACAACAATTTTCACATCACGGCAGATCTGGGAAAAAACACGAGAATATAATCTTGACTTTTTACAGGTTGCAAGACCGCGTATGACAGTGTTTAGAAAGATGTACAGAGCCATGTCTAGTAGACGATATTGACGTAATGGGAAGAAGGAAGGCTAAAATGGGTTCGATGGTTAACGAGGGTAAAACGAAGCATAAGTTGTCATCAAGCAAGGACACCGAACATCGACAGAGAGAACTTCGACGTAGTACAGGACTTCGTCTACCTAGGATCCGCTGTAGATAGACACGGAAAACAACACCAGTGCGGCGATCAAACGGAGGACAACAATTCTTGCCAACCGTTGCTTCTTTGGGAAGAAAGCAGTCGAGAAACAAAACCCTCTCTAGAAAAAACAAAGTAACCCTTTATAGAATCTAACCATCCCAGGCCTGTTTTAGGGCGCGGAAGCTTGAACCTTATCGAAAGCGGATGAGCAAACCCTTGGCCGTTTTGAAAGAAAAATTCCCCGAATGATCTTTGGTCCTTTATGTGATGGGAATGTCTGTAGAAGAAGATACAACAACGAGCTGTATAAGCTGTACTGAAACATTGGTTTAGCATCGCGAGACTATACTATGGCTGGGACAGGCTCTACCTGAATGGGCATCAACGTTCCAGCTCGACGGGTATTCGAAAACACACTGCAGGGAAATAGTGGAAGAAGACGACCTCATCTGAGTTGGTGAAATCTAGTGGAAAAGGATCTATAACATAAATGTAATAGGGTGGCGCAACAGAGCGAGGAGCGCCAGGGCTAAGTGCATTTCTCACAACCATGCTTTGTGAGAGAATGGAGAATGGAGGGGACCTACAATTTTCTGTCGGTTCCGAACAGCTAATCGAGAAAGGGCTTTTCATGGCAATGGATTTACTAACGGAGGACTAGTCCTCTTCCTCGCGGAAGAGGATACCTACAGAAAAAGGATCTCAGCCAGAGATGTTGGTTGTAGCCCAAATTCTCCTCGAGCTGTAATGCCCACCTAATTAAGCAAACAAAAGCTGTGTTTTTAAAATTGCTGTGTTTCCACAAAAACATATAAAAGCCAAAAACTTCTTTGGATGTCCATAGTATATTATTAAAAAAGAGCTTCTTTATTTTATTTGAACGAAGACCTCGATAAATCTTCGAATAAACTGAGGATAGCCCACTTTTTGGGAGATTTCGCGGTAGCCGTGATTTTTTTGTTTTATTTCGATGCATGAATTGAATGCGTGTAAAACTCTTCTTTCTTCTAGATTTGTAGATGACTATTTGAATCAGGAGATTAAAATGACTGTTCTTGGAACAAGAGTTCTCAGCAAATTGGAAGCAAAAGTCGTAATCTTGGATCAAACTCTATCAGAAAGAGTGGGTTCGAGTTCAATAGCGAGCTGTGAGGAACCAAATCTGTAATCATATTTATTGATATGACTGTTTTCGGAGGTAGTCCTACCCTTTCAAGAACGATGTGTTTGTAAGCCCATAAAAGAAGGTAACCACTCTAAGCTTATCCAATTAACATGCTCCCAGTTAAACACCATTCAAAGGGAAAAATAATTTTACCAGCAAAAAAAATCTTAACTCTACGGGATCGTTTCAATGAATTCTCACCCAGATGAATGTAGTTAAATTTCGACTTATTTGCCACAGCTATCAGTAATGAAAAAAATGATGGAAGCATTGAACCTAAACAAAATTTCAAACTATGTAGGTACCATTATGAAGACAAACGATTTGCTGAACGTCCTCAAAACGCTGATCTTTCCATAGAAACATAATTCCAACTGCTCTATATTCCCTTAACCGCCCGCCTCAATTTCAATACAAAAGCCTACTAAGGAAGTGTCTGTTCTTATGGACTAGAAAGCGGGACATTTAAATACATATTTTCAATTTTAAAGTCATTCAAAATGCAACTTAGTTACTAAGCAAACTAAAACATAAAAAAGAAACAATTAATGACATTGTTTCCATTTAATAATAACCAATTTGTACTTAAATTATGTTTTCCCCATCTTCATTCGCGCACTGTACTAAGTTCTAAAAGCATAGAATGTTTCATTCTGAAAGAAGGCTATTACTTATACAAACGAACATTCCTAATTAAATTAAATTAATTTAGTTAGATTTTCTTTTTTTGGTGAAAGCTCATTATACACATACAAAACTTATATCTTAAAGGCTTAAAAACCATCACAAAAATAAAATTAAATCAGTGGGCTTACGTATCACCAGTCTGTCTTAAAATAATCTTAATAACAAAAAATACAATTTGCTGGGACTCATGTTAAGACAAAAAACAAACAAAAATTCGTAAGTGCGGTCTTTTTAATTTGACAAATAATCAACAACTAATTAACCAATTGGTCCATACGTCTGTCTTTTAATTGGCTATGGTTTTCCTCCGTAATTTTTTTTTGCAGTTTTTACGCTTTTTATCGGCAATAATAAAAATCAATTGGGAAACAATCGCACTCTGTGACCTACGCATCAATTAAACTACATACATACAGATTTTTTTCATAAACTTAAGATTAAGTTTTTGTGCCGTTGTCAGCAGCAACAAATTGTGCAATTTAATACGAAAGCAATGAAGTTCTTCGGTGTGATAGGAATTTAGACGTGAAAAACGCCACTGCTACTAGGATAAGAAGCGCCGATCGATTGAATATATTGGCCGCCGCTGATGGGGTAGTAGATGCTTCTTTGAGTTGTGTTGTTTCTGATGGCATTGTTGGCATTGGTGTTGTTTCGTTGCTGACCGTGAGGATGGTTTGCATGCGAACTTTTTGTGGTAAAATTTCGCAATAGTAGTTTCCTGCCAATGATTCGTTAGCTTTTTTGATAATCAAACTGAAATTATGCTCTGACAGTTCGTATTCTTTGTCGAGGATGTTTAGGTTGTTGGTGATTGTATTGTTCTCTTTCCACCAAAGGATTACGTTATCTGGAAAGTAAATATGTATTTAGCTTAATCATGTCATCGTATGGTAAATGGAGGCTTCTTACTGGCCATATTTTTCGCAGGACACTCGAGAGTTATTGCACCACCTGGTTTGACATTCTTTCGGACAATTTTATTTTCAAAATATGGTAGGATTGTTGCTTTGGGGCTGGAGGCGGTTGCGGCAGATTTGTCAGCAGCCACATTTGGGGTTCCGTCATAATCATAGTCATCGGTTTTGTCGTTTTGGAAGGATTCTTCAGGCGTTGGGGGACGGTCCTCGGGAACCGATTTGGAAACAGCTGAAATAGAAAAGAAATCGTGCTGTGAAAGTTGCATTTACATTTAAACTCGATAATTCAAAAGGCAAAAGTACCTACAGCTTGGCTTACGCCAAAGATCCATAGACAGGGTACTTTTTTAGACGTGTTGTTCTCAAGAGGAAATTAGACGAATAAAAAAGGATTGACATTATGCTTTTGAAACGATTTCCTTCAAGAAGCTGCCGCGGCTGTACCAAGTAAATTCAAACGGAGAAGCCAAATTTTCGACCACTTTTTGCAGTTTTTGGGGCCCAATATTTTCTTCCATGGCGTCAATCGTCTATCTGCGTAGACAAGGGACTACATATAACCCAATACAAAATTGTCCAGCGACCTCCAAGATCGCCCGATCTTGGAGGTCAACCACAGGTTTAAGACTCGAAATAATGTAAAAATCGGCGTCAACAGCGATTTCGTTTCGAGACAATTTACCGAACGTATGCAGTGCCCAGTGGTCGTGCGGTTTCAAATCGTCCACTATGAAATTGCAAACTAAACTGAACGCAAATCAAGCGATAGCTGCCACGAACTTATATACACAGTGCGACTTCATTCCTTCCACAATAGAATGGTTAACCAAACTGACTATAAATCAAGTGACAGCTGTCAAAAAGACCAAATTATTGCCCCATTGAGCACCACACGTTTAAGAAAACCCGTTTTACTACTACTACTACTCTACTACTTCCGGTGATCTGCTTTTTGTCAGAGGTTTTTTTTAAGATAGTAACTGGAGCACTACTCAGCCGTAAACACCGAACCATTGTACTTCCAGATAGCAGCCTTATTCTTTTGTTATAGATTTCAAGACGTTCGTAGAAAAACCAGAAGATGCTGTCATTATAAGGACCCTAGCCTACTAGCTACTTGTCTGTCCGAGTGTTTGTAATGTGATTCGAGAAAATGCTGGACAGTGACAGAAGAACAACATTATTGAATATTATTTGTTAGAAATTCAAAATACATTCGCTTGTTTGCTAGTTGTGGTGGTACTTTCGTATTTCAAGACTGTCAATGAACTTGGAACAGCTCTTCGACCAATAAAAGTATAAATTATTTGGTTTTTCAACTTTACCGTATTCGTAAATTCAGCTTTAATCCAAATTTTTTACTATAGTTTCTTTCAAAGTCACACCATTATAGTGAACTAAAATTTTGTCATTTCTCATCTGTCATAAGCCATCTGTTATTTGATATCTGTCATTGGTCATCTGATACTTTTCATCTGCCGTCTGAAATTTGCCACCTGACATTTGTCATCTGACATTTGTCATGTGACATTGTTATTTTTATTCTGACACTTATCGTCTGTCTGTGTATCTGTAGTACCCAAGGTGTGATGGATAGCATGTCCACCTGTTAATCCAGAGGTTCGAGTTCGAATCCCACCAGAGGCAAAAATGTTTTTTCTACGGGTATCGCCTTTCGCGAGGAATTGGCAAGTCCTCCGTTAGAATTCATTGCCATGAAAAGCGCTTTCTCGATTAGCCGTTCGGAACCGGCAGAAAATTGTAGGTCCCCTCCATTCCCTCACAAGGGATGGTTGTGAGAAATGCGCTAGGCCCAAGGGATCCTCGCTCTGTAGCGCCACCCTATTTATTTATTTATTTACTTATCGTCTGTCGTATGACATTTATCATTGTTATTATCTGCCATCAGTCGTCTTTCATCTGTCATTTTTCATCTTTCATCCATCATGTGTAATTTGCTATTTTTCAATCTGTTTTCTGTCATCCGTTACTTTTCATCTTTGATCTGTCATTATTCGTTCGTCTGTCACCTGGCATTTGTCGTTTTTAATCAGTCATTTGTCATCTTTTACTTGTCATCATCATTAACTATGATTTGTTACTTGTCACCTATCATCTGTCATCTATCATCTATCATCAATCATCAATCATCTATCATCTATCATCTATCATCTATCATCTATCATCTATCATCTATCATCTATCATCTATCATCTATCATCTATCATCTATCATCTATCATCTATCATCTATCATCTATCATCTATCATCTATCATCTATCATCTATCATCTATCATCTATCATCTATCATCTATCATCTATCATCTATCATCTATCATCTATCATCTATCATCTATCATCTATCATCTATCATCTATCATCTATCACCTATCATCTTTCATCTCTCATCTCTCATCTTTTATCTCTCATCTCTCATCTCTCATCTCTCATCTCTCATCTCTCATCTCTCATCTCTCATCTCTCATCTATCATCTATCATCTATCATCTATCATCTATCATCTATTATCTGTCATCTATCATCTATCATCTATCATCTATAATCTATCATCTGTCATCTGTCATCTATCATCTATCATCTATCATCTATCATCTATCGCCTATCATCTTTCATCTCTCATCTCTCATCTTTTATCTCTCATCTCTCATCTCTCATCTGTCATCTCTCATCTCTCATCTCTCATCTCTCATCTCTCATCTCTCATCTCTCATCTCTCATCTCTCATCTCTCATCTCTCATCTCTCATCTCTCATCTCTCATCTCTCATCTCTTATCTCTCATCTCTCATCTCTCATCTCTCATCTCTCATCTCTCATCTCTCATCTCATCTCTCATCTTTCATCTCTCATCTCTCATCTCTCATCTCTCATCCGTCGCTTTAAATGTATCGTAGCTCGTAGGTCGGTGTCAGTCGTGAGGTAAAATCTCGGCAAGCATTTGAGCTGTTAAAAAGATTTGTGATGTGAATAATCGAGCTCGCTTTTCGCTGTTCTAGCCCACAGTGCTGAAGAATTTCCATTTCCATTTTCCGAAACTTGCGTAAGCTTAAGACTTAATGCTATCAAAAATCAGTTCACAAAACTCAAGCCTAACGACCGTTAATTACTGCCATTCTTTGTTGATCTTAAAATCCATCAACATGATCTCAGATTTCATCGAGAGAAGTCATCTTGAATTATGAAGTCAATTTCCACTTTAAAATTTCGCTAAATAGCACCTTATTTTTTTTTTCTTTGGGCTGCGTGAGGATAAGCTCTACGACAGTAGCTCACAATTGACTCGAAACCTCAAGGAATTCGTAATTGGTTTCATAACACGAGGGTCACTTGTTTTTATTTAATTTCTTTTATTACTACCCCACCAGCGGTGAAGAAAATTTAATAATAATAATATGTCCATGTAAGCGTAGCTGTAGCAGCCATTCGTCAGATATTGACTGTCGTTTCTAACGGCAGACCCTGTTTCTTAGAATCCGATTATTTTCTGGTAGCCGGACCTACGATTAGCTATTGAATCCTTCTTGTATCAGCCGAAAAATTTGTAAGATTTGGATTATAACTGGTATCTCCGATATCTTCATTAAACCTCTCCAGTATTCATTCAGTCGATAGAGATCTAAGAAGACTACAACAACAATATTCGATATGAAATGGCCGCTATTCAGAAAAAAAAGCAAGCATATGGCACCACAAGTAATCAAAACGAATTTGCAACGTTCAAAATAAAGAAAAACACTTTTCTAAGCACTTAATTTGAAATTTTTTCTATTACCATCCCGAGAACCTCGTTTACATCGCCTGCCCTGTATACGTGAATGGATAACTATAATAAGCCATTCACATTTAAAACATTTTAAATGCGGAGACTTGCAAGGACTGAAAATTTGAATGTATTCTGTTGTATCGGTCAGCACAGCCCTCTCTTTCTATTTATCAAGAATGCTGCATCCATTGAATCGAACAGTTAAAAAACAGTAAAACTCAACTTGAAGAAGAAAACTTTAACATCCCCATACCCACGCTGACCCTCTTCGGAAGTTCGGTCTAAAGATGTTGTGACCAACCACTTAAAGGACCTATCCTCCTTGACTAAAACTTAGTTCAATATATGTATGTAGTTGCTAAGGGCTGAAGGGCTCCATTTCTTGGTTATTTATTTCTTTGTGAGAGAGATAAACGAGTATCAAGGAAACAAAGCACGATAAAAATTCGTTTTTTTCGATTTCTGCATTTTTATATAAACAAAGCCGACTTTTATCCGGTTCCAGATGAATGCCTTCACGTAGGGGGTGACTGGTAACATTCCTTTGACATGACATTTCTAACAATAAAAGACCACCCTTCCTTGATTTGTTTAGGACACAAAACGACACACCTGCTCTCATAGTTTGTTACGTTCACCAATAAAACGCTTTTAATAAAAAAAAACAAGAAAACGGATATAAACAACCAAATACTGCGACTGGATCACATATGCGTTACGCGCATAGCCATTTTATGTCTTTTCTTTAATCGAAGTCAAACAATGACTAAGAACAAGAACGTAGTAAAAATTCACCAAAACGACTTTTAAACTTTTGCATTCGAATTGAAACTTCAACAATAAAATGACCACAATTCAGTTACAATCTCCATAAACTTCAAAAGTATCTCCTCCTTTTTCAACATTACCAAACAAACTGCTACGTTTGAATAATTCACAAGAGACATTAAGTTTTGCATCCTTTGCGTTATAAGTATGCCGCACATCCATAACAACACCCTCCTCAATTTATTTCTTGGCAATTCATTACGAGGAGGAACATTAAACCGCCCCATTCTCGGATATATTAACTATGATAAAACAGAATGATTAACGGTTGTCTTGTGCATGTAAAATATAAAAACAAAAATCTCATCAATCCTGACATGCGTGACGAAAGCCATTTCCATTCAAACATGATGGTGAATAGGGACTCGTCTACTACCTACAAGTAGATGATTAAAAGTCTCCACGTGAAAGGACCGATATTCACACCTAACGTGTCAGATTTCGGAAGAGGAATAACCTGAGAAGTCAATTTGATTTGAACCCGAAACGTGCCCCAAATGTAGAGTGACTCTTCAACTTTTTTCTTTTAAAAATGGAAGATACTTTTCTTCATCCAATACTCTTCGTCATAGGTTATCAGCTTTAATTAAGACACCAAATCGAATACCCCACGAGTGTCCATCAACCTACACGTATATACGTTTATCAGGAACCCTGGCTGAGTGCTCGTCAAGGCTTCCCAACAAATCCGTGGAAGAAGAGAAATAGAAATATGTGTGTCCATCAATAACACTTAATGCCAAAAGAGTGTTGTGGCGTCCACTCCTTAACCTGAAAGACCAGCTGCTGCTGCTACTGGCTATAAGGAAAGTGATGGCCTAGTCCGAGTTTCTGAGGTGATTTTGAGGGATAAGACCTTGTCATACACCGCACCCATCACATCGAGCGCTGCGGGAATTCTCATTTTATAATAGAGGTACATACTAATAACACAGCTATCGTGTGCAGAAACTTCAAAACAGACAACGAATCAGAAGAAAAAAAAAGCGTAGGAGGAACTTTATATCCCCTGGTTTAAAGGACACGAGTATAGGAAAAAATCAAGCACCACCTCTTGAACTGTCGTCCTTAACCTAAAGAAAAAGAACTACAAAAACTTTTTGAAGCATAACCGTGTTGTTGTGAAAGAAGAATGTCAAAGATTCTATTAATTTTTAATCGCCTCTACCAAGAACACAGAAGGATAGCAGAGGACAATAGGACTTGGCGAGCTATACGGCGAGGATGGATGATGTAATGTCCCGAAACAATATAGATTTCCTGATTGATAATAAGATGTGGAGGTAAATATTTGTTCTTCTTTTATACTCGTATAACAAACCGCCCACCTCACCCTCCAGTCCTTAAGTTAGCAAAATGGCATGGGGAATGAAAAAATCGAAGTCGATGTTCTAAGAAGTAATTTGGATGAGTAAAATAAAAGCGAACTAATGACGCAGAGTGGTGGTAGGTGTGTACCATCAAAAGCCATTATAAAGCTGCTTTTGAGAGAAGGTCGCTACTACGCCAAGGCCGCACATGGGTGATTAGGTGAAACATGATTCTTTGAGGTTATTTTAGATTTTTTTTTTGTTCGTGGGTGGGAATTAATTATTGGGTTGATGAGGTTATTTGATCCGGGTTAGCACAGCATGTATGTAAGTCTTAATAGATAAGAGAGCATGAAATGAAACTACAGCAGAATATAGCTATACTCCGGCATTAGACTCGTGTGAGAAGGTCAAAACTGATCAGCTTTGGGGTGGCTAGATGATGAATCGCGTTTCATAGTTGCATTTTTTTTTTTGAAGGCCAAAAAAAAATTGTAAGACTTAATAACAATAAGAAGTAGTAGAAGTGGACAGTTAAAGAAGTGGATGGTTAGCCTGAAAAGAAGACAACCTCTTTCAACGAAAGTAGTTACCCACGTATACCAATATTTGTATCCAAATGAATAGCATCCCCAAAAAAAACTTTTTTAAACAAAACAGGTACAATTGTAATGAAAATGGAAAATGAAGCAATGCACTTCTACACCGATGGTTCAAAAACCAGCGAAGGTGTGGGAAGTGGAATCTACTCAGAAAAACTGAATCTCAGTCTTTTCTTCCGCCTACCCGATCATTGTAGTGTGTTCCAAGCGGAAATTCTGGCGATTAAGGAGGTGCTGTCTTGGCTCAAAGAAAACGTCATATCCTCCACGGATATTCGGATCTTCTCAGACAGCCAAGCTGCCCTTAAATCTCTTGCCTCTGTCTCTACAAAATCCATCACGGTCCAAAATTGTCAGATGTCTCTGAGGGAGATGTCAAAACAGTTTAACATTCACCTTTCATGGGTGCCAGGGCACAGGGACATACCAGGCAACTGTATGGCAGACGAACTAGCCAAAAAGGGCACGACCACTTCCCTACGCTCAGAATGGAACAACATAGGTGTACCTATCGCTACATGTAAACTCCTACTTAGACAAGACGCTTCAAGGATAACAAACACTATATGGACTGAGAGTAACAACTGCCTTGCAACCAAAAAAGTTTGGCCGTGTGTTGACTCAAAACGCTCGAAGAGTTTGTTGGCCCTGAACCGTCTGTATCTAGGTTCTACCATAGGTGTTCTTACGGGACACTGTCTAATAGGGAGACACGCCAAAAGACTTGGTGTGTTTTCCAATGATTTCTGCAGAAGCTGCATGGACGAGGAGGAGGAAGAAACCGTTCAACACCTTCTTTGCTCATGCCCTGCACTACTTCATAGGAGGAAAACTCATCTCGGTGAATTCTTCTTCGATGATACTAGCGACCTAGCTTACATAGACCCTAAAAGTCTTTCAAAATGCATTAAAAGTTCCACGTGGTTCGACTAGCAGGTGATTAACCGGCTAGTCCCGTAATGGAAGATTAATAAGTGATCAACTCGTTAATCTTACATCGGGTTTCTGAGATCAGTAGGTGATTAACTTGCTGATCTCTGTGGTATCACAATGGGCCCTTGCGGCCTAAGTGTGTTAGGCAATGTACTCATTGACTGACAGCCACTTCCACCTAACCTAACCATCACCTTTACTGATATAGGTCCCACCATAATGACAACCTCAGCAGACGAGAGGCCACCAGCGCGGCAGCCGTTTTTAACTAGACCCTTAGTTATTTAATAACAAGACCAATTACAATTTACTAACAACTTCCTTTAAACACATAAATGACAATCCGAAAACAGACCCTTTACATGAAATATATCACACTTCAATGACAACCTGTACAGACGAGAAAAAGATAACCGCTTTTCAAGCAAACTTCAGTTTTCCAATAAAAATCTTTAAGAAGAACCTACGACACTCCACTAACAAATTCTTCTAACAGCGTTGGTGACATTTGAAACAGCCCTTCCACAGATGACATGCAGACTTCAATGACAACCTCTACAGATGAGAAAAAGGAAACCTCTTAAAACAAGACCTGTAAACTTCCTTTAGAAGTAAAACCTTGCAGAAGAAGACCTCTGCCACTTTACTTACAACTTCTTCAAAAGTTTAAAAAGGCCCTTTTAAATGTGACAGGTCAGACTTTAATGACAACCTCTACAGACGAGTAAAAGGTAACCTCTTAAAAAAGTTTTTAATTTTCCTATAAAAATCTTTCATAACAAGACTTTTGAGACTTTACTATCAGCATCTTCTGACAAAGTGTATAACAATTCAAATCAGCTCTTTTTTTAATGAGACGTTCACACCTCAGTGACAATCTCTCTGACGAGGTCAAAAAACCTATGCATGGCAGCCTTTTGAAACAAAACCTTCAGTTATCCAATGAGATACTTTGGAAGAAGAAGACCCATGAAACTCTACTAACACCTTATTCCAATCGCATAAGTGGTCCGGTTAGACTTCAATGACAACCTCTACAGACGAGAAAAAGGTAACATTTTGAAATAAGGCCCATAACCTGTCAATGAAAACCTTTTATAGACTTTAGAGACTAAACTTACAAGTTACAACATCCTATGACGAGATAGATAACAATCCAAAATAATGCTTTTTTAAATGACAACCTCTCAATGACCACCTCATACTGACAACCTCTCTTGGCAACGTCCCAAGCTCTAAATTGTAGCCTTTTCAAAAAAGAGTGGTTGCTTCTCATAGTAACTTTTTTCAGCAAGATGAGGTAACATTTTTGTGATAACTACTTTCACTTAGACTGGTGGTCCTTCTCTTTCGATGAAAAATCGCTGTAAAGACAACTTCTTTGAACGAGATAGATGGTATTCTAAAATAACCTCTTTCAATGTGATCGATTACACTCTATAAAAGGTTCTTAGAATGTGTGATGTCAATATTTCAAAGAGGCAGGTTACATACAAGACAAGCTACTTTCTGTTGACAATGAGCTCACCAAACCTGTCACTTTTAAAAGCTTTATATTGTTACCTTAACTTTTCCTTTCAAAGTGCTTGACCATGTGAGTTTTCATATACCTACAACTTATTTTAAGTGTACTTGTTTTGAGCTATTCAGTGCCTCTTAATCATAAAATGCTAGACTTTAGTGAGTAAACCTTGCTACTCAATCTCAGTTTTGGGGTGCAAGTAGCTTTCTTAACACACTAAACATAATTTCGTATGCGTTGCAGACTTGATTTATTTTCTCATAAGATCTCACAAGTCTAAACCAACAGTTTTATTCTCATGGCGGTTTTAACGACTTCGCTTCTGATGCAGCAAAGTAATGTCAGCCACCAACAACGACTGCGTTCCTCGGTCGGTTATTGAGACCTCTATGGTTGCGTTGTTTACATAAGACTATTTAAGAAAGTGAAATTCTGCAATGCTTTAAACTTAAATGTGCCAACCAGAGGAGGACGAACAGGCAACAAGTCAACGATTTCAGTGGCACAGAGCACAAGGGGAATTACAGACGACGACGACGCGCAAATGCAACGCACATTACTCCGTGCTGCGAGGCAGGCGGTTGCCAAGAGCATCATCAATAATTGCACAACTTTTTTGCATTTTCCAGCTATGGCTACATGTGTCGACACTGCCGACACGATATATCGTTATGTGCATTTTGCATTGGATCCCTGGCGCTGTGACGGCACGGCTTGGCCGACGGCGCGGCGGTAAACTTCCTCAATGTGGCAGTGATGAGCTCATAATGGAATCCCATGACGGGATGCTGATAGGTGGTATCCCGCGCAAATGCTGTTCTTGTGTACTGTTTCAAACAACATCATCGCACTTCCAACACCACCATCGTCAGCAACACTCCTTAGATTTATCTGACTCACTGCAAGACCATGTGCAACTGAGATCATGAAAATCGTGTTTATCCAGTGTAGCATTTGATGGCAGAGTGTTTTTCATTTCCTCCATTGCCGAATAGGGGGTAATTAATATTCTGTTTCTTTGGCAATGGCAACCAAATAGCAAATTCTTAAATGGGCAATTGGCAGAATATAAGTAGGTACACCTACCTCCATCAAGATAGCTAAACAGTTGTTGCTGAATTGATGCCAACTTTGTGTAGGACGCGGAGCAAACATCGTTCAACGGATTTGTGAGTTTAATCTGTTTGCATAATTCTGGCACTCCATCATGGGATCTTACGAAATTAGGGATCAAGTTCCTGCTTAATCCGGATTTTTTTTTTAGAAATGGAAAATGGCTGAATGTGGGGAGGGAGTGAGTCATAGGTTTTCCGGTGAAGCATTTTAGAGAAATTTTTTTTTACAGTTTTAAGAAGATTCGATTAAACGAAAGTAAAACAACAACTGCAAAAAGAATGCGACTACAACTACAGCAACAATAGCGCTGAAGTAAAGTAAAGTCAAGATAAAGACCATAGCTCCTGCCGTTTATATATTTTCTTGAAATAAATTCTTATAACTAACTTTTTGTCAGGATTCAAAGGATTTCCGCTTGTGTGAATAGTGTTTTCCAAGAAAGGGCTATTCAGAATACATTTTAATGTAATTTCAGTTTACTTTTAGTGTCGTTTTTTAGTTACATTTTTTAAATTGAAATTCGTCTGCATTTAGTCCTTTAAAATTAGAACCACATTTACTATTACTACCAACACGTCTCTTCTAACTTCTCAGCTTTGTGTCAATCTCTCTACCAAACATATTTCGTTAAAATGCAAATCTCAATGTTTCAGAACCAAAACAATTTTACCAATTTATTAACGTAAGGAGAAAATCAGACGGTTTTCTTTCTACGTTTAATTTTCCTGACAATTCCTCCACTGGCTCCAAAGTAATAGTTAACATCTTTGCCTACCTTTTTCAGTCAACCATATAGCAATGATTTGAAAGATCCTGACCTTGAATATCACCGGGTTTTTATTAACAGCCCACAAACTTCTCTTGTTTTTCCTAAAGTTAGTTCCCAGACTGCTTGTGATAAGTTAGACTTACTGGGTGATGACTTCTCACCTGACCCCCGTGGCAATTTTTCTCAAAAATTGTGCCGCAGCGCTGTACAAATCCTCTTACCAATCTTTTTTAAACCTCACTCTCCTAGGTATAGTTTTCTCCTCTCTTTGGAAAGAGTCTTTAACTGTTCCAATTTTCAAAAAGGTTTGAAAATTCAAAAGGTTTGAAAAAACCAAATCTCGAATTACCGTTCCATAGCTAAGCCTTGCGCCATCCCTAAACTTTTCGAAAGCATTCGACAAAATTAGCCATCAAATTATCTACCTCAAACTCAAAGCCTTTTTCAATTATCGAATGGGTCAAATCATACCTAGAGAACCGCGTGAATAGGGTAGTTTAAAAAAAAAAAAACAGTTTCTGACTCTTCTGAGTATTATTTCTTTCTCTGATCTGTCTATTCATGCAGACGACGCGAAGTCAAAACCTAAACTCTTTTCTTCTTTGGTGTAAAAAGAATTTTCTTAACGTGCCAATCCATGGCTTTCTCTCGTAAACGCTTACCTTCAAGTCTTCGAAAGCATTACTTCTACAGCGTGCAAGTCCCCAGAGTTTCGTCTATTCGTGATGTTGGGGTAATAGTTTGTGATAAAATGCTAAATTTCCACTCGCATGTTAGTTACATTTCTCACAACCATACCCTGTGGGGAAATGGAGGAGACCTACAAGTCTCTGCAGGTCCCGAACGATTAGAGAAGCGCTTTTCATGGCAATGAATTTATTAACGGAGGACTTGACAATTCCTCGCGAAAGGCGATACCCGTGGAAAAACATTTTCGCCTCCATCGGGATAGCTTTTGGGTTAACAGGCAGACATACTAACCATCACCGAGACGTAGAAAATGGACTGGTCTGAACCAACTTACGCTTAAAGCGGTCAACATCCCCTTTTCAAATGAAGTCAAACTTCTCGGAGTAATCCTAGATAACAAACTTCTTTGGTCTAAACATGTTGAGTCTAAAACTGCTAAGGCACTGTCAGTCTCTCGGCAATGTAAAGGAGCATTTGGCAAGACATGGGGTCTTTCACCGAAAATCCTTTGGATCTGTACGGCTATGATAAGACCAATCATCTCCTATGCGTCAGTTGTTTGGTGGAATAAGCCCTCGCGTAAATACTTTATTGCTTCGTTTGCCAAACTTCAGAGAACAATTTGGTTTGGTGTAACTGGGGCCTTCCCCAGCACACCGGGAGCTACTCTCGACGCACTGCTGAATCGTCCTCCCCTTGATACCTACATCATGGGGTGTACTCTCAAGACCATTTCTCGTTTAAAGAGATGTGGTCTCTGGCACAATTCGCACTGGAGTTTTGAGGAACTCACAAGCAGCATATTTTCTGACCCACGTCTAATGGAATTGCCGTCTGACACGATGATCCTAAGGCTCAAATTGCGTCAAAAATACTCAGTCAACTTTCCTTCTGTTCAGGACTGTTTCCCTCAAGAATCTGAGCCTGGAAAGAACTCTTCACAGATGGCTCCAAAAACCGACGAGGGTTCTGGCGCTGGTGCCTTTGTGGAGAACGACGACATACGACTGCACACCTCTTTAGGATCATACGCATCCGTTTTCCAAGCGGAGGCGGATGCTATCCTAATGGCCTTAAGCCACGTCACAAACAATGGATGGACGGGGAGAAGTATCTGTGTTTGCAACGACAGCCAAGCTGTGCTTATTAAGACCCTTCTCAACCTTCTAACCACTTCGAAAGTGATCCAGGAATGCAAGAGCTCTCTGAATGCGATCGGAAGATTAAATTCCTTGAGTCAATTGGGTTCCGAGTCATCACGGCATAACTGGAAATGAGATCGCCGATGAACTTGCTAGGCATAGATCTCAGACACTTTTCTCAGGACCTGAACCTTCGCTAGGTCTGCCAGCGTCCTCAGTGAGGGCTTCAATCAACGATTGGATCTGTGAAGAGCACAACCGTAGATGGCATGCCTCCATTGGATGCAGACAGACCAATCGTATGCTCCCCAACGTTGATAAGAAAACTGCAACATTTTTGCTATCCCGTAGCAAAAAGACTGTAGAAAGCTTATTGGCGTTGCCAGCAGGCACTTCTCTTTTGCCAAGCATTTAAACGTGTTAGGCTTAAGTGATACCACACTCTGTGAATCTTGTAGAGAAGATGAGGACACCGCAGAGCACTATCTCTGTGAATGTCCTGCTTTTTCTCGCATTAGGTTACAGATATTCATCGCTGACATGGTGAAAGATGGTACCTTAGGCTCCTTATCATGGCAGCGTCTTCTGGCTTTTTTCCGAATTTCTGGAAAGCTATAACAAATTGAAGGTTACTAACTGGTAGTACAATAGGCCGGTATTTAGGTCTGATTGCTCAAGCTGGTGTTTTAAAAACCTCCAACAGAAAAAAAACCTTCCATTTGTTTTTTTTTGAAGTGAAACTTCTTATGCGACTTCCAACAAGGTTGCGTTAAACGTTTAACGCGGATTATTATCGATTGCATACTTTTCGGCACTGCTCGCAATTTGTTGATATAACAGTTGTATCAATTCCGCGTCATTCAACCAGACGATTTAATTGTAGTGAAATGTTTTCTTCCGTGGAAGTTTGAAGTTTCACTTCTTCCGCGCGGAGAAACTCCACGCACTATTTTTTTTTTCTAGAACGCGCTTTGGTAGTTTTTACAAATGATAATGGAAGAGATTAATATCCTTTTTTAAGATTTTAAACAAACAAACAAACAACAATGCTAACCGAAATAGCACGCCTCTAAGAAAAAAGTATCCAAGACAATTACCTATAGTCAAACAAGGCTGCCTATTAAGACGGCTTTTCTTTTTACTATCCCAAGTCCTCATTACAAGTGTTGTACATAATTCAATAAAACTACATTCATAGAATGGTCGTTGGAAATGTTGAAAACAGACATGAATGTGCTTTTTGTCTTTTGGTAGTGGTACCCGTGGTGTGATGGATAGCATGTCCGCCTGTTAATCCAGAGGTTCGAGTTCGAATCCCACCAGAGGCAAAAATGTTTTTTCTACGGGTATCGCCTTTCGCGAGGAATTGGCAAGTCCTCCGTTAGTATTCATTGCCATGAAAAGCGCTTTCTCAATTAGCCGTTCGGAACCGGCAGAAAATTGTAGGTCCCCTCCATTCCCTCACAAGGGATGGTTGTTAGAAATGCGCTAGGCCCAGGGGCTCCTCGCTCTGTTGCGCCACCCTATTTATTTTTTTTTTTTTAGATACAAAAACAATCCTGCTCAGAAGCCATCTTTATTAATTCAGTTTACTCCAGCTCAAAACAATCTGCACACAATGCTTCAAGCCAGAATTCCCCATTATTTCCAAGTCCTTATCTCCATGCAAGGAATAACAATTTCATTTTCCTAGAGACAATTAAAACCCTTAACACCACCAAAGGGAAGTTTTGAAAAGCCATCTCTTTTGTTTTTCTTTCGAAAATCACCCAATAAATTTGCGGATTCTTTAAAGTAAAATTAATTGCACCAGCAAAATCAATATCTTTAAGCCTTTTATCATCATGTAGCATGAAAAGCATAGTAGCAGGGGCTTAATCGAAAATTGATGGTACACTTCAAGTATCAGCTTCAGCATAGAGGAGATGCATTGCATATTGCAACTTCCTCTGAAAGCAGCAGCGGCGGCGCCTGTCTGTGTATTCGCAATCTCAACTCATTTGCGAATAGTCTGTTTACGAATGGAAGTCTACACACAGAAGCTGTGCTTATTTTGAAAACTTCAAAGGACCGACTGACCAACCGGTGCGATACGACTGGGCCAAGGTTTTGTTCTCTTCCAATGGTGCATGTGATACAGATGCGTATGATAACAAGAGATTGATGTTATTGCCGTATTCAGATAGACATTGCGGTGGAATACTTTGTGCTATCGATACCGATTTACCCGGAACTAAAATTTATAGGCCACTGCGTTCACAATTCAAATTGGGATATAGGGTGTGTTAGATTTTTTGTTGAGCTTAGATAAAAAGATTCGTTTTTGTTAAATTTAAAGAACAATTCTTAGTTTAAAGACAGAAACTAAACATTAAAAAATTACGGGTTAGGTACCTGAATAAACAGTCTACATAAAACCCGAAATCCGAATTTCGTCTAGGTTTGTTGATTGGCACTTTTGATTCAAAATGACATTATTCTATCATATGAAATGATTTATTTTCATTTTAGTAAATGAAAAACTTAAATTGTTCTTCAAAAAACGAATTGAAATAAGTTAAATTAGTACAATAATTATAAATTTTTTATTTGTATTAGTTTGTGCTAATCATAAGTTCTTGTTCCAATATATTAAATTGTATTTTGAATTAAGTACCTAACGTTAACTTATGTCAAACTAAAAAAAAAACTTTAGAAACAAAGAAATTGTTTATATATCTATGTATGTATCAAATACATCTTTTGTTATCTTAGTTTTAAGTTCTAGTCATTATTAGTTTTAAGTTTGGCCTTTAAGAGCCACAATGTGAACGTATGCCGGGAGCAAGTATACGATGAATAAATTAAGAGAAAACATTTTGAACTATGTAACCTCATTAAAGAAAAAAGCTATATCCTTTTTACTAACGAAAACTCATAAGCCAGACATACTTTTTAAAGTCGGCAGCATCATAACAAAAATTGTAATCAAAACTAAACTTGTGAATTTAAGTCTCAATAAAGAAAACTGAACTGAACTGATTCAAAATGACAAATTTCTTCTTTCCTTTTTTTCATTTAGTTTTCACTTTATTGTCTTCCTTACTCGTAGATTCGAGTAAATAATAGGAAACATCAAAACAAATCTCAATGCAAATACCAACAAAAAAAGAAAAGGAAAAAATACATGGGACACCCTTTGCGTTTTTTCATTCTGCGTCTGCAAGAGATTCTAGAAATTCATTCTGAAAATGAAACGAACTTTGAAATTGCTCATAACTATAGAAAATTCAGCACGCCTTTGCAATTGCCAATGAGATTCCCCACTATTACTGAAGTTAGGTCTAATCGGGAATGCTTTGTGAATATCTACAAAAGTGTATAACTCTACCTGTGCTAGAAGGTATTGTTTTCCGTATTCCTAATGCGAGTGTTGTAAAGGCATTTTAGGATTCGCCAGTGGTTTTGTTAGTGTCTGCACAATGGTAGATTTCCCACCATTCATTGACTTGAAAAAGTGTTTTGTTGTGCACAGAAAAGCGGCGATGATGACCGAAAGACAAGCCATGACAATAAATTTTATTCAATTGCATTCGGCATTTGTGCAACGTGCTTGACATACCGAAACCTTTGGAGTACATATATGCAATTTACCTTTGAGATGATATGAAAGAGTAGGTAGGAAAGTGGTAAAGAATAATCTGAGTAACAACAATGGTCGATTAATTGCACTTTATCGTGTTGGAGCCGATTACACATGTCTATATGCATGGATTAAGAAGGATAAAAGGAGTAACTGTTGGCCTTATAATTAGTCCTTAGCAAGTGAGAAAGGTGAGCTGCTTTTGTAGGCATGGACACACTTTTTGATACAATATACTGCTTTTTTGTGAAGATACAACTTGCCTAGTTGATTGTAGAATTAGCGAGATTCATAAATCCTTGGATCAGTGGGATTCAGCACATTGGTCTGAATTTTTCTCTAGAGCTGGGCTGTGCTCATCGAGTCAAGAGCTGGCCAAAAACGCGTAGGACTTTGGTCGTAAGTATTTTAGTTATTTTATTTATATAAAGCTGGTACAATATATGTAATATAAGATTTATTGTCTCTGCATCATCTAATACTAATAACTCCGAAGCTGGTGATCGGCAGCTACAACGCTGGTAAATCAACAAATACTGGGTTCTGATCAAATCAACAGTCAAATACTGGCAAGTCAGTGGTAATGAATTTCAACAGCTCAATCGCTGGCAAATAAAGATAAAAATACTGTCATTAATAACTCAACTGTTGACAGATCAACATAGCAAGATAATAGACAAAAGTCTTTGAGAGTCTAAAGGGAGGTTTTGAGCCTCTTGGCTCTAAAATGGGAATTTCTGTGTACCTACATCTGGTGTGGGAACAGATTAAACACTAAATTGGTACTCATTTGACATGGGCTGACTCACGCTATTGCTAATTTTTTAGTGTGTCTTACAGAGTTATGTGCACTTAGTGCATGTGAGTTCTATGACAGTGAATAAAAAATATCGTGTGACATCAACATTCAACATGCATATTCGATGGCGGCATCGAATTGTTGATGATATTCCAGTGTTGTTGCTTGTCTGGTACCTGGTTGTGGGTTAAGGATTTGTAACTTCCTTACAGGTCATAACAGTAATCTGTTTAAATAAGAAAGCCTGGACCAGATAGCGTAACTTTTAGGACGACTATGGTTGAAATTCTAAGTACTGAAAAAAGGTACTTAAAAACACAAAAACTCAGAAGGCTCTAGCAGCTATCTTTTTCCTATTTCTCTTTTCCTTTTTCTGTCGCGAAGGCGTCACAACTCTCTCCAATTTCTTCTTGATGCTTCACACTAAGTGGCTCACCTGTGGGCTACCGGGAGTTGAGATCAAAAAGCGTCGGCAAGCCTCGCCGTATTGGATTGTTCCATGTTTCAGGCCAACCAAATGCTGACCACTTTAGCAGACCAGAACTTGTCAAATTTTTTGTCGTAAATTGCGCCTATATTCGTACCAAATCGAACTGAGCGAGTATCTGAAAGTATACCTACGACCATCATAGACAACGAGTTGTGTGGGCTGAATTTTCATCGAAGAATTCACTTTAAGCGATGACGCCCATTTTTGGATGAATGGTTACGTGAACAAGCAACATTTTTGTATTTGGGACGATATTGATCCACATGAGATCCAAGAGCGTTCAATGCATCCCGAAAAAATCACTGAGCGAAGCTATAATAGTGTAGGGCCGTAAGCTTTTTACCTAGGAATTCAGCCCAGTCCATGGATTTTCATGAAAATTTCGGAAATGTGTTTTGAATGGCGTATAGAAAATAGTTAAAAAAAAATTTCACCGCTCTCAATTTTTTAATTATTTTTAAAATTAATTATTAACTTTTAGAATTTAATTTTATTTATTTAGCGTGTTTTAGATACGGGTTTCCAAAGGGTAAGGATGGATAGGTTTGGTCAAGGCAAAAAAAAAAGTTGTATGGGACTGGGGATCTATATCCCTCCGTGTAGGCGCAAGTGGCAATTTTATATAAAATTTACTCAATTTTTTAAAAAATTGCTAAAAATCAACTAAGCCGCTTACTTTCTCATACTTCAGTGTTTTTGAAAGCTATTTCTTTGTTCTTTAATAAAAATTTCAATTTAAGTTTACTTAATGAACAGTTTTAGAGAAATCAAGCCTCAAAGTCAAAATTTTGAAAAAAGAAAATATTTTTTTCCTAATTAATTTTTTTTACATAATTTTGCCCCATTAAGCGCCATTTTTTCTTTTCATATTCAATGCTTTTATTAATTTTTATTCAAAAGCAAAAAACCGAACAAAAAAACACATTTTTTCGGTTTCATCAACTCGTTTGACCGGAAACAGCATTTTGGGCACAAATCAGTACAAAGCATCTTAATCTCAGCTCAACCACTGTCAACTTATTCTCACTCCTTTTTACATTTTCCAAATTTGTAGGCGCTGCGCTGGACGCATTGTAGAGCCTTTTCTTCAACTAATGTTTTTGTCATAAGAGATTTCAAAGTTCTTTTGTCTGTTTATCCACCCTAAACAGTTCCTTTTAAACACGTAAAATGCTTGTGGCAGAGAGATCGGATCCATCTTCAGTCAAGAACAGTTGATGTACTTTGGTTGTACAAAAGACTCAAAACGAGTTTTGGTGTACACCTACTTCGATGACTCCAGCTGGACATCTTGCTTTACAACTCTTTCGCACATGTTGATCAGTACAATCGGCTACACATAAGGCCATGGAACTTTTCGTTGTCTGAGGTCCACCCATGTAAGACCTTTTGGTTATGGATCAAATGCTTTTGCTAAGTCAACTAACACAACGTGCAAATTCTCTTAGGAATCACGATGTTTCTTCATTAGGATGCTTCTGTTTTGCATCCTTTGTTGATTTTTCTCGATAAACCAGCATTGGTTATTAGCCACTATTATTACTTTTCGTCGTGTACTCATTATGAGCTTAACTATAAGTAAGTAAGTAATAAGTCTGATCGATCGATCCAATACAATTTTATGTCGATTCCGATCAAATTAGTTAGAAAGAGTTTTGCCATGGAAGCTAACTAGTTTCGGAGGACCTTCCAATTCCTCACGAAAGACGATATCCATGGAAACCCTTTTTTTGTATTTTTGGGACTCCAACCACGAACTTCATACGTAGCAGGCATGCTCACCATTATGTCACGGACACCACAGTAGTAGCGACCAGCTCTATTTTTTGATATGGTCTTCGATAGCCTTTGCTTTTTAAAGTGAAGGCTACAGCGGATCTTAGTACTTCTAAGACTATCAATAAGCTGTGTTACTCCAGTTGTTATACAAAGCATCTTCATCTCAGCTCAACCGCTGTCACTTGCTCATATAACTTTTTATATTTTGCAAAATTGTTGGCGCTGCGCCTGGCGCATTAAAGAGCCTTCTCTTCAACTTATGTTTTTGTCACAAGAGATTGCGGAGTTCTTTCGCTTTTTTATCCACCCTAAACAATATCTCTTAACACGTAAAGTGTTCGTTGCAAAGAGATCCTCGCTTATAAAAGCTCCATTATCAGTCAGGAATAGCTGATGTACTTTGGTAGTTCAAAAGACTCGAGAGCAGTTCTTGGTACACTTACTTCGAGGCGTCCAGCTGGACCATCTTACTTAACTTTACTAATCTTTCGCACAAGTTCATCAGTTTGATGATTTTTCCTTTTTTGGTAACTAATAATATGCGGCGAGAGCCACTCTCAATGACTAATTTTAAAAATAATCAACAACATTTCTAGTCAAGCTTTAAAATAGTTTAAAAATGTTTTAAGTATCAGACACTTGCTCACTTTATTTATTCCTAAAATCGACATTTGCATTGAATAAACTTTCATTTGTACCAAATTTTTATGAAGTAAAAGTATTTTCATATTACAAAGAGGAAAGAGAGGAAATGGAATCAATTGTAAATGTGATTCATTTATCATTTTGTGCTGACTTCCTTTGAAGAAGACATACGACACGGTTACCTACTTATTTTTGCTTGTAGGTACAACACCATATTAATTTTTAAAACAAAACCTGAATCTTTTATTAATCACGTCAATAGAAATTTGTTTAAAGTCATTCACTTTTCAGTGCTGAAGAAGAGAAATTAAAAACTCTGTAGACATTTGACACTTAAGATATATGTACCAACATCTCCTTGTCGATCGGTCCTTCAACAATTTCACGTCAATAAGTGAAGTTTAATTGATAAATTAAAAAAAAAAGGTAAGAACATTAAACAACTCTGCAGCAATATGCACAGACATAATTTCAAAGAAAATTATTTGAATTTAAATTCTTTCGCGGTTCACTTTGTACTTTCCAATTCGCCATTGATGAAAGAAAGAGACAGGTGTCTTATCTTACAAGTAAACGTCAAACTGCAATGGACCGTGGTGAGTGCAAGTAACGTTGTAACATCTCGATAAAAAATTAATTATTTTAGTGAATATTTGCAAAGTTTCAACATCAAATTCACAATTTCTTTTGATTTGATTGTTTTAAAGTTGATATGGAACGAAATTTAGTTGGTTGCAAGCCATTTCCTGTAAATTAAAGTCGCGATTGTGTGTGGTGTAGAATCGTAGTGTTTTTTTTTTGTTGCTGTTGCTGGTGCTTTGCCTGGTCGTAAAGTTATTCTCTTATTCGGTAAGTTATTGAAATAATGTCGTATATTTATGAAATTTTTAGACCAGCAAGTGTTTCAACTTTGTTTCTTAATTCTGTATTCCGGTTTGGCCATTTTCTGTTCTACTAGTTTCAGTCTCTCCGACTGCATGTCAAAAAAATTATCAAAATGGTCGTTAATTGTTGAAACTTTTGCCTATATTTTGGGTTTTATATTCAAATTGATCTATTTTCGATTGGGTGATTACAAAATTCATGTTATTGTGATGTTTTGTTTTAGTCCCTCGCAAGTGCAAACATCTGCAAATTTGCTCCGTATTTTTATGAATTGCATCGTTTCATTTACGATAGGGTTAAAAGAATTGGCAATGAAATAGCTTTGATCAGCATAGTCGTTAATTGCCTGTGAGAACTGTTCAGTGTAGAATGTTGTTGGAATTTATACATTTTGAAAGTGAATTTTTCAATGGGTGGTATTGGTATTTATTTATAACGCTTTAAGTCTCCATTTCACTGAATGTAAACTTACTTCCTGGTGAACCTGGGCCTTAGACAACATCTTTTGGAATTTCGGGTCAACTCTTATAGTCGGTTGAGGTCCATTTCCACTTTATTGTGCCACCTATAACCTCTGCAATATGCTTTCGAAGACCCACCCAGTCATGGCATGGGGTTAATTCGCTCAAAATGTCACAGCTATTAGAAACGGCCAAGGGTTTCCTATTCCACGATCGAAAAGGTCACAGCAAAGCAGGATCCTAGGTAGACGAGATTCTGTACTACTTCGAAGCTATGTCTTTCTATTGCGACGTTTTGTCGAATTCATCGATGTTCACGGTCCTTGTTTGATGACAGCATATATGTACTTCGTGCCCGCCTCTAACCTTACATACTTACTTAGGTGAGTTCACGTTCTGAGCCTCAACCAACATCTTTCAGCAACAAATTCAATTTCGGGCGAGCTCTATCCAGTTTTGCACTCTAAACCGTTTGAGGTCTTCTTCCACTTGATTCTGCCACCTCTTTCCGCGATTTTCTTGCGATGTGCTTTTGAAAACCCTTCAAACCGAAGTTTTAAGGTCTATCCGCTCTAAATGGCCCAGCTTTCGTAGCCTAACGATGCGTACTCTTCTTTTTATGCCCAAATATCCATTTCACGGTACAGCTCAAACGGCTCGTTGATGTAGATCACTCGGAGTATTTTTCTTTTGAAATAACCAAGAATTTCCTCGTCCACTTTCGATAAGGTCCACGCTTTGAATTGGGATGATCAAAGTCTTATAAAAGGTTACCTTAGTTTTTCTAGAGAGAGTTTCCCAATTGCCTTAAGAAGGCGAGGTGGGTTAAGAACCCAAAGAAGCATCAATTGGCAAGAGTTATTCTCCGTTTGATCTCTACACAGACGTGGTTTTCCGTGCCTATAGCGGATCCTAAGCAAGATGACCTGTACTATCTTCTACCTCGAAGTTATGTCTGTCTATTGTGATGTTTTGTGCAGTTCGTCGATATTCTTTGGCTTTTTTGATGACAGCATACACCTCGTTTTGCCTAAAGTGAAAGAATTGGACAGATTATTGAAAGATTATGCCTCTGTTTTTGACGTTTGAGATTTGTACAATCTCTCTAAGCATCATGTTAAGGAAATCGCATGACAGTTTTTCGGCTTGCCTAAGCCTTTTTCGACATCAAAGGTCTCGGTGATTTCTTTAACGATCACAAAGTCATCCTGCGAATTTTACTGGGATGCCAACACTAGACAAGGGTCTGTACATCTCGTCTTTGTAAATACTGTCATATGCCTTGAAGTCTATAAAAAGATGGTGTATATCGATACTATAGATATTCCTAGGTGTTTTCAAGATCTGCCGTAATTTGAAAATTTTGTCTATTGTAGACTTTTCTAGTCTAAAACCATATTGACGAGGATCCATCAACATGTTGACGTGGGTTTTCAAACGTTCACATATTACAGCAGACAAGTTCTTATGTCCGACGTTAAGGAGGCTTATTCCTCTATAATTGGCGCAGTTGTCAGGGTCTCCCTTTTTTAGGATCGGGCATACGGTACTGAGGTTCAGTATTCAGTTCACCGGGCATACTTTTGTTCCAACCATATCACGCGAATCAGCTGGTGCATGCTCCTTTACAACTGATCTTCAGCTGCTTTGAGAAGGTCGGTGTCGAGGCTATTTGCATATGCAGTTCAATTCTATTTAAGCTAACATTTGGGTTAAGCTTAACTTCTTCTATTTCGTTAGGACGCCATCTTTGATGAAGGTGTCTTCATCGCCGGTCGTTAAGCAATCTGCGGTAATGGTTTTTCCAGATCATCAGTAGCGACTGCAGTTCTATCTCAATGTTTCGCTGCTGGTTTTTACAACCATTAGATCAAGGCTTGCCTTTTGGTAAAACTTCCGAATTTCATTTCTATCATGGTATCTGTCAATTTTTTCATACGAGCGCTTCTCGTGCTGCTTTTTTCCATGAGAATTCGGTGTTCTTCACTTCTGTTCTCTTTGTAAACCTCGTTGTAGTGGTCGAAAGCATTCCTGGTTCACTTTTACATCAACATTCGGTGGGTGATTCATTTTATTTCCTTTGTCTAAATTATACAATTCTCCTAGAAGTCTGTGTGCTTCATTTCTTTTTCTGACTACATTCTTTTGGCAGAAGATCTTGTTACTGGGCGACAGCTTCTCCAAGTACCACATGGCCGTCTTGAACCTAAGACCTTATGAATTTGGCTACCGAATAGTATGCAGTCTGAGCTTTGTTTTCACCACTACCGTAAGTAAACATTTTCCACCCTTGTTTGATGAAAATGGCATTTATCGAGATGAAACCGTGTGACTTGCACTCATTTACGGAATCTTGACCAAGAGGGTTCCTGGTATCGTAAGCCATGCATCTATGGTAGTCTTCATAATCCTCGTTTTTCTTTGCAACATGTCCGCTCAATTCTCCACCAACAAACAAAAACTCTTCTTGTGTGACGAGCTTAAGATGAATCTTTTTCACCTGCTCACATCCAATTTGGAGAGTATATGCACTGACAATATTCCACACCTTTCCTTGCATCACCATTTAAAAGACATCAAACGGTGACTAAACTTCGAAGTGCCTCCATGCCCAGTTCCTCTCCCGTAAGGATGATGCTAATTATGGTTTTACCCTTTTCGTCTTTTATTTCTTTTCTTTCGTTCTTTTGCCTACTTACATCCAAAATTCGGGACCTATTTTGGCCTCTTCGATTTAAAAATACACAACATATCTGAGTCTGATGAGTGCTTCAGAGTCTCAGCATAAAAAGCACCCCTTGGATAAGTTTATTGCTTATCCCTCCATCATAGTTTTCTTAGCCGTACTTCAATTTCTCTATGACATGAGGCCCGATATTGCTGTAGCTACGTTTTTTTTAGTATATAAAAAATTAATGACCCCATTGCACAAAAACATAGTTCGGGCCCCTGTTCTCGATTACCCTGCCCATTATTCGCACAACTCCTTTCATTATTCGTAGCACTTTGGTTCAATTTTAGGCTTTCGTGCATTTTGTGAAATGTCTTCAGAAGTGAAGAGGGTTTCCTTCTGTAGGAGTAGTTTGTATCCAATTTCAAGTGGGCACACATGTACATAACGGGCGTATGCCCTTATTTTCATCTCTAAAAGGAGAAAGTCTTCGATGTACTGTGACTTCAACCTCTTTTTATTGCAGTTTTCAAAACACGTTCATCTTCAGTGGTAACATTAGAAAACCAACCAGAAAGCACACATCCTCCTCTCCTCTCCTCTCTATGAGTATATCATTAAAAGAAAAACTTCTCATTTTCCATCTCCCACTTGAAAATCGTGTTGCTTTCTTTTTTCCTCAGAGAAAACTAACAAAAAATAAGTTTTATTCATCTTTGTGACATGACAACCGACACGGTGACGTTGAACAGAGGTGCAACTTGCATACCACAAAAACTCCTCATCCTACACCGACACCCTACCACCAACCTAAAACAAAGCGCACGATACGAATACGAACACTGTTCTGGTTAAATTCAATTCATTCTACACCGCAAAGGATGATCCAAATAAAACAGATCTTTTGCGGATTCTGCTAAAAACACATGAAACTGTGAATTGGCATTTTTCTCTTCGTTTTAGTTTTAATTTTAACAAAAATAAACAAATCACAAGAAATAATGAGGAAGATGAGTTGGGCAAAGGCAAAACATAAAACAAAAAAGAAAATAATAAAACAAAACACAAATGTGTAGGTTGCTATTGCTATTGCTGCATAAATATTTTAACGAATGGAATGCTGAAAGATTTTCACATAAATTTAATGCCGCAGCATGTTGTCGTTTATCGTTGGAGATAGACAAGACACCATCGGGGTTTTGAATGTGCTTACCCCCTTAGGAGAACAGTTTCGTAATAAATGTGGCTGGGAAAATAGACATCAACGCATATTTGTCTGAATTTCAACACAATAACAAATAATAAAAATGAATGTTTTAAATAAAAGCAAGTGTGTCACTAAGGCTTTGGAAAAAATTCTGAAATACTGATGCATGGATATGTTGTTCAAAATCTGTACACAGGGTTAGGCAGGGCAGAAAGTGTCAGGAATGGGCGAAAGAGTTATTTGATGGATGGCGTACATCCGTACAGGGATGACCGCTTCTTGAAATGTGTCGTATTTTATTTGTTATTTAAAATCTTGTTGAGGAGCTATGCTTCTCTACCGCTACCTTTAGGTATCTAGGTCTCATAATAAATCGGAAACTGAACATTGTGGGAAGATGGAAAGCAACTTATATTGTAACAAGTGAATTTGAAACAAGCGTGGGTCCTAAAGTTTAAATTTTTCTGTGAATATCTTCGGCAAAAGTCTTTCCAATCAGTCTATGGTGGTGAGATGCTGCTTTTACTATGTGAAGCTCATGGCGTCTACCTGGTACGTGGGAGTTTGGGGTTCGAATCCCAGAAACATTCCATTGTTTTTTCACAGGTATCGCTTTTCGTGACGAATTGGTAAATTCAATTTACTTAGGTGGGCATTACAGTTCGGGGTGAACCTGGGCCTCAACCAACATCCTTCTATAACGATTTCGATTTCGGGCGAGCTCTCTCCAGTTTCGCACTCCAAGTCGGTTGAGGTCTTCATTCACTTGATTGCGCCACCTAAGACGAGGTCTTCCCCTTCCGCGATTTCCCTGCAATGTGCTTTCGAACACCCGACGAGCCGGAGCGTTTGGGTCAATCCGCTCTACATGGCCCAACCATCGTAGCCTCGCGATGCGTACTCTTCTGGCTATGCCCATGTCGCGGTACAGCTCATACAGCTCGTTGTTGTATCTTCTTCTCCACACATTGTCTTCGCATACGGGACCAACGATCATTCGGAGAATTTTTCTTTCGAAACGACCAGGAGTTTCCTCATCCGCTTTCGATAAGGTCCATGCTTCCGCGCCGTACAGCAGGACTGGGATGATCAAGGTCTTATACAAGGTCACCTTGGTTTTTCTAGAGAGGGTTTTTTTTCTCAATTGCCTTCTTAACCCAAAGAAGCAACGGTTGGCAAGAGTTATTCTCCGCTGCTTCTTTTTCTTTTTGAGAAGTCGGTGTTCTTCCCTTCTTCTCTCCTTGTAAATCTCGTTATAAATCCAATTTGGATTGCCATAAAATGCGTTTTCACAATTTTGTAGCTTAGCCGTTGGAAATCCACATTGTGGGTCGTTGTAATGCATTAGGCTTGGCCCCTAGCTAAAGTTTGGTTAGGTTTAGACCAATAATTGGTCCATTGTGATACCATAAAGAAATTTGAATAATTGCCCCTTATTCAAACCATTTCGAGCTTTCTATAGAGCTATGAAATGAATGTCTGTGTTTCTAAGATCACTTGGACCGTCGAAAAAGTGTTCTCCCAAATATGCTCCACGTCTTTGAGAGAGGGCAGGGTATGATCAAAGAATATGTCTAGCGGTTTCCTCATCTTCCTCGTCCATGCAACTTCAACACCATGTCTTCCCATCCGGTTAAAACTGTGTAGTATAACTAGCAAATAAAAGTCAGTATTTAATATGGTTGTTCTGACAGTTTATTAAATAATGTACACAAATCAGCCATCGAAAGTTATATTAATAGACTACAGTAATAAGGGATAACTTATCTAAATACATAGCGGGAGGATCATACGATAAGAGAAACAACTTATTTCGGTTTCTATTTACTTAAGCTGCGTCAAATTAAAGTAAGCAATAATATGTTGTGCTAGAGCAGTGATTCCCAAAGTGGTCGATATCGAACCCTTGGGGTCGATATCGGCTTCTCGGGGGTCGACAAAAACGAAATCTTAATTTGGGGGTCGACAAGTTTTGCAATCGACCCCCTAACACATTTTCTTATTTTAAACTTTAAAAATAGTTTTGCGTTACTTTTGCCATTCTAAAAATAAAAAGTAGTATTGCTGCACCTTTAAAAAACTCAACAAATTTCTTTTCGTACCTGAGTACCGTTTCGACGAATCGGTAGTTGTGTAATTACACTTTTATTGAGGTACATTCGGTTTTCCAGTCTTAACTCTTTTTTCCGAGAACAACAGTTGGTAGGTAGTTTAATAAAGATTAAGTGTATTTCAGCAAACTTTTGAATGAAAAGAAGTATTGCTAAACTTAAAAAAAAAACAAGTAAATCTCTTATTTATTGAGGTACATGTACAGGAGAGCAGCTTATTTTACCAGCCATTGCAGAGGTCCTCAATAATGTTTTGCATAAGCCCGCTCAAGATAATATAAAAAGAATACCCTGGAGCAATAACACCGTTCAGAGACGAATAGACGAGTTATAAATGCTGTCAACAAGATTCGAAGCAATTCATTGAACTCTCGGTTATTTGCTCAGCTTTGTGAGGATTACGACGAAGTCCTTACTAAGTTACTTTTGCACACTGAAGTTCGCTGGCTCTCAAGAGGTGCTTGCTTAGCAAGACTTTTAGCAATTTTTGGGTCGGTCTGTGTTGGAGTTTCTTAATGAAAAAGATCCGAAATTGGAAGAAAATCTGAAAAAATTCTATGACGGATATTTATTACATGACTGATATCTTCGGTTTGTTCAACAAAGTCAAATTGCAGCTGCAGGGTGACAATCTCAATTTGATCAAAACAAAATCAATTATAGCGGCGTTTGTGGGAAAACTAATTCTTTATAAACAAAATTTGAGCATAAAGGAATACTCACAGTTTCCTCAATTGTCGAAGTCAACAGAAATCCTTCAAGACGATGTTATTTTATCATATGTCACTCACTTGAATCATAAAGATTTTACCAAAAGGTTTGAGGATCTTTTGAACTTACAAATTCCTGAGTGGATAATAAATCCGTACAGTATTACAGCCATGGAAGAAGCCAATGTGACAATGCAAGAAGAGTTGACCACCATCCAAACTGACGAAGAACTTAAGCTAAAGTTCGACGAAGGCTATCGGAAGTTCTGGTTGCAGCGCAGCATTGAAACTTAATATACTGCATTGTGGAACATTGCTGAAAAATATTTTATCGCTTTTCCATCATCATATTTAGTTGAAAAAGGCTTCAGTGAGGTTGCAAACATTTTGACGAAAAAGGGTTAGGGCTGCAACTTACCAATATTAAACCTGATCTAGCTAGATTGGTAGAAAGACACCAAATTCATCCATCGCATAAATTTTTCAAATCAAGAATTTATTATTTCTTCTCAATTAAGAGCACAATTTTTGAAAACTTGCATTAATAAATTATGAATTACACTTCATGTTTATTGAATTTCATACCTGCTATCATGGTAATGTCATGTTTTATTGTTATCTCAAAAAATTTTCCTTCTGCTCTACTGCAAAACTTGCTTAGGTACTAGGTACCTGGTACCTATAAAAGTAAGTAAAAAACTTGAGACAGGATTTTTAAAGTAATTTGGCTTTGGAGGTCTACGGTGTCAGTCCATTTTGGAAAAGGTGTCTGTGGCTCAAAATAGTTTGGGAAACCCTGTGCTAGAGCATAATTATATAGCCACAAAAAAATATTTAATGCCTACAACTGCAAGGCCGATGAATGCATTCTGTTGGGTGATATTGTCATGGAAGTTCCTTTCCTGATGGCGAGTAGTCTTCTACCTCCAATCGAGCAGGAAAAAGTCCTTTATGAAGAGAACACATTTGGAAAAATCCTCAACACTGGAGTAATCGCGTTACAACAAGAGAATGCGAAGCTAATTCTTCAATCGCTTACTTCTTCGAATTCCCACACAGCACAGCACAAAGTATGTCTCGTTCTTATGCCATTACCTTAAATACAACAACTTGGGAATTTGCATCAACATAAACTGACCACAAAGTCCTCGCACTAATTAAATCAAGTTGTTGTCACTGTCCTTTTGTTGCTCTATTTATAAACAACACTTCGACTATAATGAAGCAAAATGTACTTCAGTTGATTTGCAGTACAAAGGAACAGCTTGTCAGAACGATGATTTAAACAAGGATAACATGAGTGCGGTTCAATTACGTCGGTATGCCCGCCCACCCACTTGAGAAAAAGAAAATAAAACATCCAAAGTGCAAAACACATACAAACGTTACGTAAAGTGAAGTGAACCACTACGAAAATTCCATTTGGAGCTGTCACAGGGTTTCCTTTGTCCTGTGTCAGCCTCAGGCACAATTGATTGTATCGTGGAACGAAATGCGACCACACGGAAAACCCAATCACATGGAAATCCATCCAAAAGGGGGGTCCCAGGTCCCAGCAATGTTCTTTTATCCGTGTCGTAGGTATATGCTGTGCAATCAATTCAGTGTTCACAGTTCAATCAGTACACAACGCGCAGAGGGCTCAAATATCATACATAGACTGTGCCAGACAGTCAGACGTGGTAACCTACGACAAGCCTGTCTCTGTGATGTCATCGGTTGAGAGAAATTGCTTCGCTTAAGGCCGACACAAGTTCTACGGTGAATAAGCCGCTTTAAACCCAAAGAAAGGCCATCACAGTAAGACTCGTCAAGTGGTTTGAAAAAGAAATAAAGTAGAATTCTGGTCGCAGGAGAATCTGAGAATGGAGGACAATTAACTCATTCAAAGACCTACTTCTTTCTGCACTTTTAAGTTGCGCCATTCTTCCGCAAATTAGTGGTTCTTTTATTTTTCTAACCCTTCATCCAATTTCAATTTTTCAAACTCAAAAAGAGTATATACCAAGTCTTCTAGGGTTCTGACTTATGAATGACCTCTCCTCTTAGCCACAACCTCATTAAAAAAAAACTTTGATAATTAATTTTTCTGCATCAATTTTAATATACCAACCGCCATTATGCTCTCATGAAATTCTTCGCTCGAAATTAGAAAACCAGAATAGCACTTGTGAATGTTGAAAACTTTTCCAAACACAACTTAGTCAGCAGTCATAAGAAAAAATAGGAAAATGGAAAAAAAGTCTCAGCACCAAGAACAAAAATAAAAAAGAAAATGGAAAACAAAGGTTTTTAGTTGAAAACTAACGCAACCAACTGGGTTGGTGCGGTCGTTGGATGATGTTCCGTTATGTTTCTCAATTTGCCTGCAAATGGTTTTCTATAGAATTAATTCAAACAGGAAAGAAATTATTCCAGTACAGGATATCCAATAGAACAGAACCCAAATAGAGGAAAACTATTAATTTAGGTTTTAAAGCAAGTCGTCCTCCGAAAAGGACGATGGATGGAGAGCTTGCTCTTGAATTAATGGAAATTTTATTTAGATTGAAGGAGGTGTGCCGGCAAGGCTTTGTTTGGAATTTTTTTCCTGCTGGTTATTGATTGATAAAGTTCCAACGTGGCTGGGGTTTTCAAAAGTGGGCTAAGAAAAGTAAGTGGGGCTCTAAATTAAATATTTCATCACCCGCTGTAAAAAGTTCAGATAATTTTTTTTTTGCTCTCTAACTTGCTCCTTTTTTACTTCTCGTGTTCATTTTTTACGCTCCTATACAGAAGTTCTCCAGTCAAACTAAATTCACGAACAACATATTCGTAAATCTGGGTCGCCCCTTATCTTTGCCTTTTCTTTGCTTTCAAAACATGTAAATGTAAGACGGAAGTTGCTCTAATGAAAAATAAATAATTGAATGGGATGATGAACAAAACTCTCTGAACCTTTGGGTTCCAAAACTTAATTGAGGAAAAGCAAAAGAATCTAGTGTAGAAACTTCTATGATAAAATACAAGGCACCGCAGAGGCATATAGACTTCTAGACTTAATAAAATCTTCTCAAGAGACCAAAACATGCCAAGCTATCTTGAGGGAGCAAACGGCTCCTGGACTATTCGGCAAAATTGCTACTCGATACGTACTTTCCAGCTACTGATCCAACTGGAACAAGAAACACAAAAACAGACAATTTAAGTTTAATTACAAAGAAGAAATTAAATTGGACCATCAATAGCTTTGGCCCATACCAATCTGCGGAATGAGACGCATAGTACCAGCCGAACTTCAAATGACCTCGGATGTTTGTAAATATCTCTGCCCTTGATATTATTCTGAACGGGTACAATTACATTCCTTTCAAATGGAGGGAAGTAAAAGTTGTATTCATGCCTAAAGCAGGTTTCTTCCACGGTAATCCTAAATACCTTAGACCGATTGATATATCATATTCACCCAACCTTCTCTCCACATCACTTAAATACTTCCTGAACTTAGCATTACGCTTGTGTTTTGTAATACACGTGTTTGTATTACAATTGTATGTAGTGTAATGTGTAGTAACATTAAATATGCGTTTTCAGTAATACACGTGTATTCAGCATTACACGTGTATTAAGCAATACAGGTGTATTAAGCATTACAAGTGTATTAAGTATTACACTTGTATTAAGCATTACACGTATATTAAGCATTACACGTGTATTAAGCATTACACGTGTTTTAAGCATTACACGTGTATTAAGCATTACACGTGTATTAAGCATTACACGTGTATTAAGCATTACACGTGTATTAAGCATTACACGTGTATTAAGCATTACACGTGTATTAAGCATTACACGTGTATTCAGCTTTTTTTTGTTTTTTACTTTTGGAGAAATGCTTTACATTTAAAGAAGTATCCATACTTCCCCGTGTGTTTGACTCTCCAAGGTGTAAACTTGGCATACCGACTAAAACTCCATAAGTTTCTCGCTGATCTTCCCCTCGGGACCACTTGCGCATTTCTTCGAGAGGGGATCCGTGTCTAGGTGGCAGGTTCTTGTTCCTCAGCTACCTCTTCTTGTTTCTATGTTTTCAGGATCTGCGTCAGATACAGGCTGATTTGCCTCCAACTCTCCTCGTCTCTCAGCATCTCCTGGATGATATTATTCGGGCTGAGCTCTCCGATAACTCTATTTATTTTATTTATTTCCTGACGGGGAGAATCCCATCTACTACACTCGAACACTATATGATAATCGTCTTTTGTCAGCGAATCTCCGTACTGGCACGAAGGACTTCTTTTTTTCCAATTTTGTGCAGGAAAGCGTTAAAATACCCGTGTCCGGTGAGGAACTGTGTGACGTAGTAGTTCACTTCACTGTGTTTCCGGTTACTCCATTTGCTTATGTCTCCGATCAGCATATAGCAGTCCAGCGTCCTCTGCTTTCGGACTCCCAGCGTGCTTGCCACTTCTGCTGTGTGATCGCTTTCGCTTCCACGCTCGCCGCTTCCACGCCGATTTCTGCTTTCTTTTCATGTATGTATTGTCTTTGTGTTGCGAGGAGGTCAATTGGTACGACACCTGCAACTACAAGAATTGCTGGCTCAGACACTGTGCGGTACGCGTTCGCTATTAGCAAGGCACCGCGCTTCTGTACCGATGCTAGTTGTTTCCGGTACTTTTCCAGTTTAAGTGCTTCAGCCCAAATCTCGTTGCCGTACAGCAGAATTGAATGTGTTGTTGCCAGGAGAAGTCTCCGTTTGCTTGCGGATGGTCCACCTACATTTGCCATCAGCCTAGATAGGTGGCTTGTAACCTTTGATGCGCGTTCAGCTGCCGTTCGTATCTGGTCCCAAAAGCTCAGTTTCGTGTCGAGCTTTATACCCAATATTTTACCAAGTTTTTGCTTATTATAAGTTCGGTTTCGATGTTAAAATCGATGACCGTGGGAATTCGTTTTTTCGTTAGAATTACTACTTCGGTCTTTTCAGTAGCCAGCGACAGCCCATGTTCCTCCATCCAGGAATTAGTCCTTCGCATCACCTGGCTCAACTTTCTCTGTGCACTTTCGGTGTCCTTTGCAGTTATCACCGCAGCAACGTCGTCAGCATATCCAACCAAAAAGCAGTCTTCGGCCATTTCCATACAGAGAATGCCATCGTAGGAGATGTTCCAGAGGTCTGGTCCAATGATAGATCCCTGTGCTGCTCCAGCTGTGATATCTTTTCGTATCATTCCTTCAGTGGTTTGGTAGATAAGTTCTCGTTCTTTGACATAATCTTTTATCATCCGTAAAAGATACTCTGGAGTTTGGAATCTTCCTTCAAGTGCATCAATCATGTTAGACCATCGGGTTGAATTGAAAGCGTTTCGTACATCAAGTGTTACCAGCAGCACAATTTTCTTGGTGTTTTGGCTGCCTTGTTGAGCATTTTCGACAGCCCTTGCTACTTCTTCTATTGCTCCTATTGTTGAGCGCCCTTTCCTAAAGCCATATTGTGTTTCAGAAAAGTCTCCCATTCTTTGACGTGTATTAAGCATTACACGTGTATTAAGCATTACACGTGTATTAAGCATTACACGTGTATTCAGCATTACACGTGTATTCAGCATTACACGTGTGTTCAGCATTACACGTGTATTCAGCATTTTATGTGTATTCAGCATAACACGTCATTTCACGTGAACTTAGCATTACTCGGGCATTCAGCATTTCACGTGTATTCAGCTTTAAATGTGTATTGAGCATTACACGTGGTTTACGTATTACATGCGTGTGTATATTTAATGCAATATGCAACACCTTTACTTAGTATTATGCATATTTTTGATATTACACTTGCATTTCGTGCAGCACGTGCATTTAATATTACACGTACATATAATTACACAAGTTTTGTTGTTTGGAATTTTTTGGTGATGTTTTATGATCCAATTGACATTTAGAACGAGTGCAATCCAACGTAAAATGATTCGAATATCATTTTCAGCAAATGATCTGTTATTAAGATCATTAAAATATCTTGTTAAATATTCAGTTGTTAGCATTAGGTTCCTAAATTTGGTCCTAAACGGTTTTTATACTAACTTCAGCCTTCTAGACGTCGATAAGGCATCAAGAATTAACTAATGAATTTCAGTTTTAAAAAAGCATAAATGATATACCCGTGAAATGCTTCGTTTCGAAGCTTCTTAAAATACGTTTGGTATTTAAAAATGTCAGGAAATTATGATATTAGTCCAGTTAATAAATGTCACATAGATGTTTCATAGATTTTAAGGAAATTTGTTCGAGTTTATTAATATTAAAGTGAAGTGGTAACACAGTCCATTATTATCTACACGGGCATTTAAAAACTACACAATTACACGTGTAAATAGTTTTTAGGGCAAGCAAGTCTACACGTATTGAGAATACAAGTGCTGTTAAATACATGACTTCAAGGGAAGGCTAAATGTGAGTCGTGTTGGTTCGTTTAATACCGCATTTTTTCAGTCATTTTTGATAAGAAAAGGTTTCCTATTGGTCAATCTAAAATGAGCTCATTATGGTAGTTGTTCGAGTTAAAAATCGTGAACTGGAAGATGTTATTAGTTTTGTCATTGGATCCGGGCTTTATATCGCAGTTGCTTGAAAAGTTTCTGGATTCTTGGCAAAATATCGGGTTTTTCAATAAGAGCGCTACAAAAGGTTTTTTTTTAATAAAACAAAAACGGTTTTGGATATCAATGAAATTCTTTATTCTTGTATGGAACTCAATTTATTGTGTATGGCCACCACGGGCACGCTTGCAGAAGTCCAGACGTTAAACCTAATTCTCGACAGTTTTCAAGCATTAATTGGCCGATACTGCTGCAATTTCACGTTCGATATTCGTACGAAGTTCGTCGCTGGCTTGTTGACATAGACCATAGACTTGATGTAGCCCCACAGGAAGAAGTCGAACGTCCTCAAATCGCAAGAACGAGGCGCCCAAGCGACTGGACCATTTCGTGAGATAACATGTTCTACAAACTTGGCTTCCAATAAATTGATTGTGACATTCGCTGTGTGGCGCCGTCCTGTTGGAACCACATGTCCTCCAAGTCCATGTCATCCAATTGGGGCCAAAAATATTCGGTTATCATTGAACGGTAGCGATCCTCATCAACAGTAACGTGCCGGTCTTGATCATCACGGAAGAAGTACGGCCCAATGACTCCACCGGCCCATAAACCACATCAAACAGTACTCCGACACTGACTCATGGAGTACGTGTGGATTGCTACCTGACCAATACCGCATATTTTGTTTATTGAGGAAGCCATCCAGCCAGAAATGAGCCACATCGCTGAAGATGATCTTTCGATGTTTTTTGAGCCCAAGGGTTGACCTAGGTTTTTCCTAAACTTGCCATACGTTTTTGCTGTGGCGAGTTGAGTGCTGTCTATTGGCATGTATTTAATTTTTTAATGACAGGGATGTGTGGTGATTTATGGTTTAGCGTTTTTTGAGGACAGGAAAACCCATTTTTTTCGACAACACATAGGGTTGCCAAGAAAACCTGGGTCAACCCTGGGGAAAGTTCAACGAACGAACCTAATTTCAAGTTGTTGCTCAGCCCAATTCATGATTATACGACGCTTCTGGTGGCCAAGTGGCTTCAGTTCTTGCGTCAATTTAATCTTGTAAGGATGTAGGCCAAGATCTTTCGCAAAATTCATTCGTCACAGAGATGCTCAACGCTTGAGAACGACGTGTGAGAGATACATTTGGGCTTTCTTCAACTGAAGCCTCAGCGGCAGCAATATTTTCGACACAGGAAATATGGCGTCGTTTGCTGCCCCTGTCGCTCTACTTTTGAAGCGTCCCTTTATTAGTTTATTCTCCCCAAAAATGGTCCAATATGCAAATAGCTGCTCCGAACCATCGCAATTACATCGCCAAAACGACTGATAACAAAATTAGAGACTTTGGTGCGGAAACCATCGATTGTGACATGGGCTGTGTGACATGACGTACAATCCAGCATGAAACAGAGGTCTTCCAAATACATGTCATCAACTTCAGTAAAAAAAAAATCGCATAACTCGGGCCGGCCCATAGTTTACCGAAACGTGTAAGCCTGTTTGTGGATTTTCAGTCTCACACTCTCGGCTACAGCAGATATATTCTCGCTACTGCTCGCCATACGAAGATGGGGACTATCGACCCTGAGAGTTATCCACTAGCCAGTCTACCAAACGTTTTCCGATGAGTGCTTCATTTTGCGGTCAAAGCTTCTTTTCACATAACGCACTGTTTGCACAGTACCACCACAGCCTTCCCATCGGAAGTAAATTTTCCATCCCTAGAGATTGTTGTTGTAGACATTTTATTTCATTTGATGCTTTCGCTTATTATTATTTTTGAACCGACTCACATTTTCAATCACATATTTGTTTCTTTCAATCAAAAGTCTTCGTATGCCCACAATAAAGAATGCAAGGAACCCATCACCATTTTTATTAGATATCACCCACAATCATCGGCTTTCTGATCGAAATATGTGTAGGTACCTGCCTCACTAACGAAGATAGCTCCAAAAAAGAAAACTGTCTCCACTAATATCCATTGTCTTTGACAAGGCGTGCATTTTTATTGACCGAACGAGATTTCATACTCATTGTCATAAAGCAAGTGGAAAAGCTGAAAGATAGTTTCAACTTGACGTAGGAAGGTACTAATTGAGTTGTTTACATGCCTACATGGTTTCCTATTTTATTTTAATACATTCGGATACGCATCCATAATCAATTTACAAAAGACAAAATTCCACACATAACTTGTAGGTATGTGACTGACATAGGTGCTCTCTTATCGCATAGAAGTGAAAGCTATTTACATATTTAAATATTAAAAATAGTCTTCCGATTTACTACAGAAAATGTTAATCATAAAGAGAACAAAGTAAATCGATGAAAAGAATAAATATAAAATAGTTCCTACATTTCCCAACGGTCTTGTGGCGCAATGGATAACGCGTCTGACTACGGATCAGAAGATTCCAGGTTCGACTCCTGGCAAGATCGAAGAATCTTTTTTTTTTTCGAGTTTGAATTAATTTTTCTGGCTCATATGTTTTTTGGACCCGCAATGGAAAAAGAAAAGTATTTTTAAAGTGTTGTGTATGTTTATTCGGTATTGGAAGATTGACTGTTGGAATGGAACATATTCCATTAATATGGAGGAATGCTTTGCATCAAATTACAGTTTTAGCAGAATGAAAATTAATATCGGTACCTACTACTGTTTAGCAAATTTTAAATTAATACACAGGGTGTTTTGCTTAAGATGTGACAAATGCCAAGGACGGTTAGGTTAGGTCTAGACAATAAAATCGTATGGGAGAGGTCTATTTTCGGCGAGAGGGACAATTTTATATAATTTTTTTTTAGTTTTAAAAAAATCACTTACTACCACGTGCTTTAAAGCAGAGGTTTGGGTTGATGATTGGGTTACTGGGGTTGGGAATCCGCACTGAACCATTTGGAGCCCTGAATGCATTTTAGAATGCTATTTAGCGGTAGATTGGAGATGTCGGCCAGTTCGTCGAAGAAGTATTCTCCGAAGGGGTTTTTCCTAGTGGGGGCCACGATAGGGCACTCAAAGAGGAAGTGAAATGATCCTTTCTCTACCTCTTCGTCCTGGCATCCTCTACAAAAGTCGGATGTGCTAATGCCCATCATGTGGGTACCCAATGAGTTGTGACCCGTGAGAATGCAAATCAATAGAAAGAGGAGAGGCTTACTTAGCTGAAGCAGAAATTCTGTTTTTTTCTTAGAAATATCTGGCCATAGGTTTTTGGAAACCCGACATCATTGGGCGGTTTTAGAAAGTTTCGTTGGATCCTGTTTTTTCTTTCTCTAGTGGCTTAAGAACTGAGTGTTTGTAACGCTGAATTCGATGTTCATTGAGCTGAGCAGTCTTCGAATACTACGATAGCTTTCTGCTTATTTGGACTTTGTGACAATGAATGAGATAGCTATAATACCCGCCTGGCTATCTATGAAGATGTTAATATTTTTGCTGACCAAATTTTACGTAGCCAGATGTGCTGTGGCTTCCTAGACTGCAAGTACTTCTTCTTGGAAGACACTGCAAAATTCGGGAAGCTTTACTGATCTATTCATAGAACGGTAATTTGAGAAGATGTCTGACCCTTCCCCTTCGTTCGGTTGGGAACAGTCTGTTAAGACGGGGACATGATACCCAACATTCTCTTTCCGAAATGACTGTTAGGGCCACTGGATTAAAATTAGCTGTATGATTCATAATGGTTCTGTGGCCTGACATGCTAGTTTTCCAATCATTGTATTTTTTAAGTTGGAGTGTGCTTTTATAGCCTCCAACTCCTTAGTGAAATAATCTAGAAGAGCTAGCGATAAGAAAGTTTCCAAAGCTGCAGTTTGCAGTTGGTGAGTGGTGACGTTCTCATGGCACTGGGTGAGCCAAAGCAATCAAGCCTTTGGATTTTGGTTATGGTCTTGAGGTTTGGTGCCTTTGGCCACCATACCACAAACAGGTGTATCTGAGAACTGGTCTTATAATGGAGGTGTTTATCCATTGAATAATTTTGGGATCAGGTGCCTTTTTTTTGCTCCGAAATTCTATTGCAAATGTAGAAGGTAATTTTAGCTTTTCTTTTTTATATATCAACCCTGACTGGCGAATCGTGTTTCGAGCACGACTCATTAGGTTAGGTAAGTTTTAAATGGCTGTTAGGAAAACAAACTGACACACTTAGACCAATATTAGGTCCATTGTGATACCATAGATATTATGCGAGGGAGTACCTCACTTAACAGAACCATTTGGAGCTTTTAATAAACCGAAGGAGATGCAGGGGATCTGTGTTCGCCAGATCGCTTGGATCATCAAGAAAATATTTTCCTAGATGCCGTTTTCTTTTAAAAGAGAGGGCAGGACATGAGCAGAGGAGGTGTGTGATTGTCTCCTCCTCCTCCTTATCTAAGCAACTTCAGCAGAAGTCATTAGAGGGCGTGTCTTCCTATCAGACAATGTCCGGTGATGACATTTATTACGGAGATAACTTGCAATCTGGTAATGGATAACAAATGTCTTGTGCGTTTTGGATCTAGTCTTGGCCATATCCGTTTTGTTGCCACGCACGTGGTGATATTGTTCCACCTATGACTTGTTCTATCCATTGCCTCTTGCTTTAGCATAAGTTTACATGTAGCGATTAGTATACCAATATTCAACCTGCTGGTTGAGATCGGTAGAACGGGTCCTTCTCTGGCGAGCTCATCGACTTTGCAGTTACCCACGATATCTCTGTGCCCCGGCACCCAAATATGGTGAATATTGAACTTTTCAGCCATCTCCCTAAGAGATTACAGTTAAGAGCGGTTACTGAGTTCGTAGAAACAGCGCCGAGTGATTCGCTGAGGATATCACGTTTTTTCTTAGCCATGATAGGACCTCATTGATCGCCAGAATTTCCGCTTGGAACACGCTACAATGGTTTGGAAGGCGGAACGAGAGACTTACGTTAAGTCGGTTTGAGTACACCCCACAGCCTACCCCTTCTTCGGTTTTTGAACCATCTGTATAGAAATAAATTGAATCATCTCTCAAAAATTCTTCGTCTTCCCAGGTCGTTCTCGGTGGGATTGAGACTTGGAACTTATTATCAAAAACCAATTGGAGGATGGTGTAGTCGGAGTGATAAGGGATTGATCCGAATAAATTCAGAATTGTAGCGTGACCGATGTTGTTATCGGTCCATTGGGAGATAGCTCTCATACGAATGGCTGCACTGGCGGCCATTTGTTTGCTGAAGATATCTAGTGGTGTGAGGTTAAAAAGTGTATTTAGGGCAGCTGAGGGTGTTGATCTCAGTGCTCCGCTTATACACAAACCGGCTGTTCGTTGGACCTTGCTTAAATTGTCGCAGTAGGTCCTTTTATCAAGAGCGGTCCACCATACCATTACTCCGTATGTGAGTATTGCTCTGATGACCGCGGTGTAGAGCCAGTGGGTGATTTGGGGGGAGAAACCCCATTTATTACCAATGGCTTTTTTACAGGAAAATAAGGCCACGGTGGATTTCCTGATTCTTTCCTGTATATTGGCTTTCCAATTAAGATTTTTGTCTAGGATTATACCTAGATATTTGGCTTCGTTCGAAAGTTCAAGTGGGAATCCAATAATTGATGGAGTTATTAGTTGATTAATTTTGTATTTCCTGGTGAAGAGAACGAATTCAGTTTTCTTAGGGTTGACCCCTAGATCACATTTTCCCGTCCATTTTACTAGTTTATTTAGAGCGGTCTGCATCAGATCCGTAAGGACGTGAGCATGTTTGCCAGATACCGCAATGGAGACGTCATCTGCATATGCAATCACTTTGAATCCCTCAGCTTCTAAGTCAACTAGAAGTTCATTGACGACTAGATTCCATAGAAGAGGGGATAGGACTCCGCCTTGCGGTGTTCCTCTACTGACAGATCTCTCTGCAGAAGCAGAAGAAGCACGACTCATTAGAAAGGACTTACTTCAGTGGATAGTTTCGCCAACATATTGAAAAATAAGAGAATCGACAGCTACCGAACTAGTTGGAAATAAGGACTTGATGTTGAAATTATAGTTTACGATAGTCTAGACTATAAGAAAGACTGACTTAGTGGAATCAATTATAACTGTTTATTTCACGGGTATCACCTTTCGCTAGGAATTGGTAGATCCTCCGAGAGTAATCAAACTATCGCCTATAACGCGCTTTTTCACTTAGCCGTTCGGAATCGGCAACAGTTTGTAGGTCTCCGTCATTCTTTACCAAGGAATGGTTGAGAGAAGTACGCTTGGTTCGGGGGCTGCCCGAGCACTGTTACTACTACAACTACTTTATTTATTTATTTGCTGTAATATCACCGTTAATAGCTTTTGGTCTATCCAAAATCATAAAAAAAGCTGTTGAACAACAAGTGGAGTTTCATTCTGTAACGTCTATCATCATACTTCCTGTGTGTGCTTCTTCTCTTGCTCCCTACTTATGAAATGTTAGTACCAAGAATTAGGTTAATCTGTCTCACAAATACGATCTAAGCGTGTGTGTGTTCGATTTTTTACTGTCTCGCATTAAGCAAAACATATAAAAATTCCTTAAAATATTTTTTGCACACAAAATAGAGTAACCAATTTATTAGCAGATTTTTCTTGGAATTGAAATTACCAAGAACTAAATTTATAAGACCATAAGGCTCGTTAAAAAATAAATAAATCAGAAAGCTACTGGATAATAAATAAACCGACGATATGTGAACAACACTCTCCCAATATCTCCCTGTCAGACGATATATTTTGGCACATGCATAAATTAACAAGTCATAAAGGCAGTTAAGTGTTGGCCACGGGTGGGTCATAACATACTCATAACACCCATTTATGCGGGTTATTTCTTTCAGGAACATGTTCGCCCCTCTTGTTTCTTAAATTAACAAGAAGCGTGTGCTGATGCCGATCCATTCACATGCACGTAATCGAATTAAAATGGCCCATGATTTATCTACAACACTCTTTTCGAATTAAGTGCCATGACATGAGAATAACGTGTCAAAAGAAAGAGTATGTATGCAGCTGATTCACAACCATAATTTCCGAATCGATTGATAGATCGAGCGTAGAAAGCCTGCTGCTAGCCGATTGGATTATTTTTAAACTTAATGCATTCAATTTATTTTGTTTGAATAAAATTTAAAAAAAAACCACCCGGCTGATGAAGCGTCTAATTGGAAAAGCAACATTATTTTTAATTGTTTATTTTAAAAACAATGTTAAGTGAGAGATTGTTTTCCTTCAAACCTAATAGGAGGAAAACTACGCAATTATCTTTTTTTAAAATGGCTCTGCAGTCAAACCAAAATTAGATACACATTCAGTACGTACTTAAAAAATGGAGGATCAATATGGGTTATTGTTGTTCGTATTATTTTATGGAATTGATAGTTGACATTTTTTGAACGGTAAAATACTCGTTTTTAAATAATATCATTTTTGTAATGCTCCTAAAAACGTAAGAAGTTGAATATAAAGCTTCTAATGTTTAGTGCAATATGATGCTTCCATTCGTTCGAATGAAAGAACTTTAAAATTCATTTAGTTCTCCTTTATTTTGGTTTGCTTTTAAAAAACTTTTATTTTGTTTTAAATATACTTTTGTTTGCTTTATAAATTTTGTCTTTACTTTACTTTATGTTACAATCGTTTTCTTTTTGTGTTTGGAAATCTATATTACTTTGGCCGTCTATCAGAGGAAAATGAAAGTTTTACTTGGGAAAAAAGATGGCTGCCTTTTTTCTTAAAAAAAAAGATGGCTGCCTTTTTCTTAAAGAAAGATGGCTGCCTTTTACTGATGACTATCGTCGGCTACCGGCTATCGTCGATAGCAGCCTGTGCTACCAAGTTCGCGTTACACATAGGTTCAGCAGTTTTCGACCGTGAATAAAAATACAGTCGTTTGCTTTTCTTTTACATGAAGGGTTTGTTTTGATACCAACAACATTCAAATAATTCCTTCTTAATCGCATACTAGGATCATTCAACAAGTATGTAATAAACAAAAGAAAAAACGAAAATTCTGGAAAAGTGGCGATTTACTACTCCACATCATCCCCTTCATTTTTCATGCACGATTGTAAAACTTGCCTTACAGTACCTATAATCGCAAGTAAAATTAGTCAATTCTGTGTTGTTGTGTTCATTATTTTTGCTATAAACTTTCATGTAGGTACTCATTTCGGACAAGAATCACTACCGACCATTTAAATTAATTAATCCGCACTCAAGAAGATTCAAACAAGAGAAAAACTGTCCTTGTCCTGTATTACCTTGATTTTTGGTGGGGGCAAAACCCCCATTTGTGGTACCCGTGGTGCGATGGTTAGCATGTCCACCTGCTAACCCAGAGGTTCGAGGTTTGAATCCCAGCAGAGGCAAAAATGTTTTTTCCCGGGAATTGCCTTTCGCGAGGAATTGGCAAGTCCTCCGTTAGTAAATCATGCCATGAAAAGCGCTTTCTCAATTAGCCGTTCGGATCCGGCATAAAATTGTAGGTCCCCTCCATTCCCTCACAAGGCATGGTTGTGAGAAATAAGCTAGGCCCAGGGGCTCCTCGCTCTGTAGCGCCACCCTATTTATTTATTTATTTAAAACCTCCATTTATTCGGCTTAATACAAGCTAATTCTTAATCTAAACTTAAAAACTAAGAAACTAATAGCTAACGTAAATCGGGAGGGTGATTTAGAAGATGGAGTTTTAGACACGGGGAGATAGGTTCATTTGAGCCATATGACGTTCGATGAGGGGTAGGTAAAAGAGGCAAGGATTCCGTATGTTGTGAGGATTAGTGTTAAGGAAGACAGAGTGGTAAAGGCTTGTGTAGTCGACGGTTCCAGAAAAGACACGTTGAATGAAGAGAATATCGAATATTTCTCTTCGATCTTTCAACGTGTTCATGCCCAGAAGCTTGATACGATCTTGTTAAGGAGGGAGAATCAAGGGATTATTCAATGGAAAGGGGAAGACCTCTAAGAGTAAATCGAAGAAAACGGCGCTGAACACTTTCAATTCTGGAAATGTGAACTTGTTGGAAAGGGGACCAGACTTGGCAGGCGTATTCAAGGAGTGGGCGAACAAAAGTATCCCGAAAAGAGATCGGGTTACGTAAGGATCGGACAATTCCTTTGCCCAACGCTTAATGAAACCAAGTGCTGAATTGGCTTTTAGTATAATATCATCAATATGTGAGATGAAATTAAGTCCCTGGTCGCAAATGATTCCGAGATCACGAATCTTATCAACTGGTGAAATGCTTTGGCTGTGAAGGAGATAGCAACGGAGAGGAGATTTGATGCGCTTACGAGTGACGGTAATAGATTGACATTTGGAAATGTTCAATTCCAAGCAGTTTTTAGAACACCAGATGGAAAAGTTGTCGAGGTCTTGTTGAAAATAAATAGAATCGGTAGGTGCAGATGTTGAATAATTAATTCGAGATCATTAATAGTACGAATAGAAAGAAGAGGACATAAATGACTGCTTTGGGGGACGCCAGAGGAAGCTAAGAAAGGGCTTGACAGGGAAGATCTAAAACGAACACTATAGTAACGGTTTTCCAAGAAGAAATCCATCTCAATAAAGTGTGATCGAAGCCGAAGGTGGATAGTTTAAAAAGAATTAGTTTATGGGCAATTTTATCAAAGGCTTTACTAAAATCTATTGAAATAACATCGACTTCTTTTCCATTTTCCAAGGCAGAAAGGGTGAAAGAAACGAATTCAACAAGATTAGTGGTTATTGATCTGACTTTGAAAAAGCCATGTTGTCGAGTGGAAATGAGAGATTCGCAGTGAAAACTCAAAATTTCACACAAAATGTTTTAGAAGATTTTGGGTATATACGAAAGTTTTGCTATTGGACGGTAATTTTCAACATCGCACTTTTGGCCTTTTTTGTGGATAGGGGTTATAAAATAGGTTTTCCAGATTTGAGGAAATACTCCTTGGGAAAGGGATACGGTGAAGATTTTTGAAAGTGGGAAGAGAAAACGAAGATGAACATTTCTTTAGGAGTATGGCAGGGATATGATGAGGACCAGGTATGAAGTCATCATTGAGTTCATTTAGCTTTTTCTAAATAAGAGACAGTTCGATATAGAGCGGGGAAGAAATGGACCAAGCGAGAATCTAAGCAAATATTCGAAATGAGTATCGTCATTGACAAAAGATTCTTTGGCAAAGGATTGGTTGAAAAGGAAGCGAAAAAGGCAATAGAGAGTGGATCAGATGATGTTTCATTATTGAAAGATAAGGAGAATGGGTACCCATCAGATTTTCTTTTGAAGTTGACAAATTTATAAAAGGACTTAGGGTCGTTTATAAGGTTGAATTGCATTTCGATTAGATAGCGTTCGTAAAGGGTGTTGTAAAGTTCACAGAACTTTCGCTAGGTACCAAGGTAATTCGAGTAATTTGTTGGAGAGCGAGAGCGAAGGAAAACTCACATTTTGTTTCTCTTGTTTCTCAAAGTGCGAAGCCTATGATTATACCAAGTTATGTCTGTCTACTCTCTATCGTGACGTTTTGTCCAATTCGTCAATGTTCGCTGTCGTTGTTTGATGACAGCATATACTTCGTTTTGCCCTCATTAAATACCCAACCCCATTTTTGCCGCTCTGTTTCAATACTCGCAAAAGCACCTATGAAATCACGCTTCCGTCTTCCCATTGTACGTCAATACAATGTCATCTGCGTAAGCGAGTAGTTGCAAAGGCTTTTGAAAGATTGTTCCACTGGTGTTGACGTTTGATTTTTGTACAAACTTTTCAAGTATGATGTTAAAGAAATCGCATGACAGTTTCTCGCTTTACCTTAAATCATTTTCATCATCAAAGGTCTCGGTGAGTTTTTTACCGACCTTGACTGAGCAGCGTGAATTCTCCAAAGCCATCCTGCATAGTGGTACGAGTTTTGCAGGGAAGCCGAAACTAAACATGGCTCTGTACAGCTCGTCTCTGTAAATACTGTCATACGGCCTCGAGTTGACTCGGGTCAGCAACTCGAGTTGACTTCGGTTAGCAACTCGAGTTGACTCGCCCTAGCAACTCGAGCTGACTTGGGCTAACAACTCGAGTTGACTCGGGTTAGCAACTCGAGTCGACTCGGGTTGACTCGGGTTAGCAACTCGAGTTGACTTGGGTTAGCAACTCGAGTTGACTCGGGTTAGCATCTCGAGTTGACTCAGGTTAGCAACTCGAGTTGACTCGGGTTAGCAACTTGAGTTGACTCGGGTTAACAACTCGAGTTGACTCGGGCTAGCAACTCGAGTTGACTCGGGCTAGCAACTCGAGTTGACTCGGGTTAGCAACTCGAGTTGACTCGGGTTAGCAACTCGAGTTGAATCGGGTTAGCAACTCGAGTTGACTCGGGTTAGCAAGTCGAGTTGACTCGGGTTAGCAGCTCGAGTTGACTCGGGTTAGCAACTCGAGTTGACACGGGTTAGCAACTTGAGTTGACTCGGGTTAACAACTCGAGTTGACTCGGGCAAGCAACTCGAGTTGACTCGGGCTAGCAACTCGAGTTGACTCGGGTTAGCAACTCGAGTTGACTCGGGTTAGCAACTCGAGTTGACTCGGGTTAGCAACTCGAGTTGACTCGGGTTAGCAGCTCGAGTTGACTCATGTAGCAACCCGAGTTGAATCGGGTTAGAAACTCGAATTGACTCGGGTTAGCAACTCGAGTTGACTCGGGTTAGTAACTCGAGTTGACTCGGGTTAGCAACTCGAGTTGACTCGGGTTAGCAGCTCGAGTTGACTCATGAAGCAACTCGAGTTGAATCGGGTTAGAAACTTGAGTTGACTCGGGTTGGCAACTCGAGTTGACACGGGTTAGCAGCTTGAGTTGACTCGGGTTAGCAGCTCGAGTTGACTCGGGTTAGCAACTCGAGTTGACTCGGGTTACCAGCTCGAGTTGACTCGGGTTAGCAACTCGAGTTGACTCGGGTTACCAACTCGAGTTGACTCGGGTTAGCAACTCAAGTTGACTCGGGTTAGCAGCTTGAGTTGACTCGGGTTAGCAGCTTGAGTTGACTCGGGTTAGCAGCTCGAGTTGACTCGGGTTAGCAACTCGAGTTGACTCGGGTTAGCAACTCGAGTTGACTCGGGTTAGCAACTCGTGTTGACTCGGGTAAGCAACTCGAGCTGACTCGGGTTAGCAGCTCGAGTTGACTCGGGTTAGCAACTCGAGTTGACTCGGGTTAGCAACTCGATTTGACTCGGGTTAGCAACTCGAGTTGACTCGGTTTAAAAACTCGAATTGACTCGGGCTAGCAACTCGAGTTGACTCGGGTTAACAACTCGAGTTGACTCGGGTTAACAACTCGAGTTGACGTGGGTTAACAACTCGAGTTGACTCGGGCTAGCAACTCGAGTTGACTCGGGTTAGCAACTCGAGTTGACTCGGGTTAGCAAGTCGAGTTGACTCGGGTTAGCAGCTCGAGTTGACTCGGGTTAGCAACTCGAGTTGACTCGGGTTAGCAACTCGAGTTGACTCGGGTTAGCAACTCGAGTTGACTCGGGCTAGCAACTCGAGTTGACAAGGGTTAGCAGCTTGAGTTGACTCGGGTTAGCAGCTTGAGTTGACTCGGGTTAGCAGCTCGAGTTGACTCGGGTTAGCAACTCGAAATGACTCGTGTTAGCAACTCGAGTTCACTCGGGTTAGCAACTCGTGTTGACTCGGGTAAGCAACTCGAGCTGACTCGGGTTAAAAACTCGAGTTGACTCGGGTTAGCAACTCGAGTTGACTCGGGTTAGCAACTCGAGTTGACTCGGGTTAGCAGCTCGAGTTGACTCGGGTTAGCAGCTCGAGTTGAATCGGGTTAGAAACTCGAGTTGACTGGGGCTAGAAACTCGAGTTGACTTGGTTTAGCAACTCGAGTTGACTCGGGTTAGCAACTCGAGTTGACTCGAGTTAGCAACTCGGGCTAGGAACTCGAGTTGACTCGGGTTAGCAACTCGAGTTGACTCGGGTTAGCAACTCGAGTTGACTCGGGTTAGCAACTCGGGTTGACTCTGGTTAGCAACTCGAGTTGACTCGGGTTAGCAACTCGAGTTGACTCGGGTTAGCAACTCGAGTTCACTCGGGTTAGCAACTCGAGTTGACTCGGGTTAGCATTTCGAGTTGACTCGGGTTAGCAACTCGATTTGACTCGGGTTAGCAACTCGACTTGACTCGGGCAAGCAACTCGAGTTGACTCGGGCTAGCAACTCGAGTTGACTCGGGTTAGCAGCTCGAGTTGACTCATGTAGCAACTCGAGTTGACTCGGGTTAGCAACTCGGGTTGACTCGGGTTAGCAACTCGAGTTGACTCGGGTTAGCATTTCGGGTTGACTCGGGTTAGCAACTCGAGTTGACTGGGGCTAGAAACTCGAGTTGACTTGGTTTAGCAACTCGAGTTGACTCGGGTTAGCAACTCGAGTTGACTCGGGTTAGCAACTCGAGTTGACTCGAGTTAGCAACTCGGGCTAGGAACTCGAGTTGACTCGGGTTAGCAACTCGAGTTGACTCGGGTTAGCAGCTCGAGTTGACTCGGGTTAGCAGCTCGAGTTGAATCGGGTTAGAAACTCGAGTTGACTGGGGCTAGAAACTCGAGTTGACTTGGTTTAGCAACTCGAGTTGACTCGGGTTAGCAACTCGAGTTGACTCGAGTTAGCAACTCGGGCTAGGAACTCGAGTTGACTCGGGTTAGCAACTCGAGTTGACTCGGGTTAGCAACTCGAGTTGACTCGGGTTAGCAACTCGGGTTGACTCTGGTTAGCAACTCGAGTTGACTCGGGTTAGCAACTCGAGTTGACTCGGGTTAGCAACTCGAGTTCACTCGGGTTAGCAACTCGAGTTGACTCGGGTTAGCATTTCGAGTTGACTCGGGTTAGCAACTCGATTTGACTCGGGTTAGCAACTCGACTTGACTCGGGCAAGCAACTCGAGTTGACTCGGGCTAGCAACTCGAGTTGACTCGGGTTAGCAGCTCGAGTTGACTCATGTAGCAACTCGAGTTGACTCGGGTTAGCAACTCGGGTTGACTCGGGTTAGCAACTCGAGTTGACTCGGGTTAGCATTTCGGGTTGACTCGGGTTAGCAACTCGAGTTGACTCGGGTTAACAACTCGAGTTCACTCGGGTTAGCAACTCGAGTTGACTCGGGTTAGCATTTCGAGTTGACTCGGGTTAGCAACTCGAGTTGACTCGGGTTAGCAACTCGAGTTGACTCGGGTTAGCAACTCGAGTTGACTCGGGTTAGCATTTCGAGTTGACTCGTGTTAGCAACTCGAGTTGACTCGGGTTAGCAACTCCAGTTGACTCGGGCTAGCAACTCGAGTTGACTCGGGTTAGCAACTCGAGTTAACTCGGGTTAGCAGCTCGAGTTGACTTGGGTTTGCAACTCGAGTTTACTCGGGTTAGCAACTCGAGTTGACACATCACTAGATCACCTTTCGCGAGGAATTGGCAAAGTCCACCGTTAGTAAATTCCCTGCCATGAAAAGCGCTTTCTCGATTAGTCATTCGGAATCGGCAATAAATTGTATATCCACTCTCTTTCCTTTCAAACCATGACTGTGAGAAATGTAATTTATTTATTTATTTATCCCTAGTATCATCCATAAGCATTTTAACTATGTAACTTATCAACACTGAAAATTTGTCAGATGATGAATTCAGATTCTTACTTTGTTCTTCTCCTGTTTTCATTCAGATCAGAAAAATGCAATTATCTTCAAATTTAATTTTATAAAAAAGAACATTCCATTCCTGAATCACAAACTGGATCACACTCAAGGCAACTACCCACGTATGTCGCCTACCAGTAGAGTCATAGTCTCGAGAACACACTCCAGCAAGCAAAATCGAATCCCTTTAAAAGCAATGAACTTCTCACGGACAGAAGAACACTCCATTGGTACATTGTCCACATCTGTATTCTCGCAATGCAGAGCTCTTCTCATCTTCACAACTAAAGTACGAGTATATTTTTCGCGTGGTTGTGTTTTGTATTTTCTTGCTGCACATCACGATGCAAATAAAAATAAAAATTAATCCACAATAAATGAGTGCTTGGCTACTAGGTCAGAGGCACCATAATAGTCGACAGACAATTTAGTCTTTTCAATGGAAAGTGTCTTTGGTATATAACAACATCAGTCTTCCAGATGAAAACAAACACAAATATCCACCACTCAAAGCCAGAGGAAGAGACTAGTCCTCGAAGTACCAACTCGTCGCGACCATCTTTAAATGAGGAGAAGAGAAGCGCAAAATGAAAAAAATGCAGTGTCGGTCGTGATGCAACCTCTTTCGTTTTTGTTCAATGTTTTAATGCGAATTCATAAAGATCGTATACATCTTTGTCGCAGATTAATATCAATCAAAGAAATGAAGCATTTTAATTCAGTTAATTTAAGCGTATGCCAACAAACCATCAAGAGCGTTCCTTGAGTGCTTGTGGGTTTTTATTTTTTATTTGTGGAATTAATTTTCCTTTTTTTATGAGACTGCGTCGTTATGCATCGTAAGATTCAATTTGTTTACAAATACGAAGCTAGGAGAATTCTACCCTAGAATCGTCAACAGTTGCTGTCAAAGTAATTATCATAAAGATGTTTGGTAATATTGCCTCGTTGGTTCCCACAATCATATGAAATGTTTACTTATATGTTATACTAAGTTGCTGTAGAGTGTATAGATGATTGTTTGATGGGGTAAGGTTTCCTTAAGGAATAGACGATGTCCGCTGTCATTCTAAGAGAATTCTTCTCCGAGCTAATAAAATACAAAACTTCATGGGAGACCTTTAACTTTCCTGTCTATTGAGAATGATGCTCTCCTTCAGGAACCCTACATTTTCAGTTTATTTAAACTATAAAATCTTCTCTTCTGCATAAACACTTTAAAATGAAATATCAATGAATTGACTGAAGTGTAATGTCTTAGTAAAAACAGAATTAATTACTCAACCATACTCCGAGGAAGGACCAGGGAAGACCTGCACATACCTGAAAAGATAAAGATGTGGGAAATGTTATTGATAAGTTGCTTGCAGCTTATAAAAAAAAAACTAAAGGCATTTATTAAATTGAAAGGTCTATCATCTTGTCTACTTTCATTGGGAATTGAAATAAAAAATGTGTGATGTTCAACCAGCAAAATCAATTATTTGAAATGGCAAATCTGGTAAAACATATCGAGAGAAAGACAATTACGTGATGCTTGATTTAAACGGATGAAGAATTTGTGGTTATGGATTATTGGATGTGGATATTGGAGTATGAAGATTATTAGCAGACCATTAACACCATCACGTCAATTTTATGTCAGAAAATTTTGGCAGACTGTCAAAGAAAAAAAGTTAACGTTCTCATTCTTTATGGAAGTGTAATTTCAAGTTGCGCGAGCCCAAGACAGTAAATAAAATGTACGATTCTGTAATATTTACAGCATTTTATGGCAGGTTCATGGTAATCGTGTTGCTTTTACTTTTAAAATTTGAGCGTTTATGTCATGTTAACCATGCATTAGCTAGATTAACGATGTAGCGTTGCCGGAAGCTATGTAAAAGCGAGCAAGGCTATCCTTGGAAAAGTGTTTTAGCGTGAATTTGTGGTACCGTGATCGCTAACATAGCGCGCAGGCCGGGAGGTTGGTGGTTTTAATGCTAATTGCAGCCAAAAGCCGTTAGTAAATTCATTGTTATGAAAAGATATTTCTCGATTAGTTGTTCGGAACCGGCAGAAAATTGTAGGTCCCTCCATTTTTTATTTATAAATTTGTAGGTATATTTGATTCTCCAAAGCTAACGTGGTTGAGTTGAACATGAGTATGTTGTATAAACCTTTAACACAACTAACATTGATTTCGGTAAATGATTTTAAAAACATTGCATTGAAAAGCTATGCTATAAGGCTCTCAGTGTGAACAGACTCCACCACAAAGAGACGCGGAAAACAAGCACCACTCACTGGGCACGACCACCAACCGCTGTGAGATAGTAGGTTTGTTCGTTGAAGCCCTGGGGTTGCCCTGTGGCCGCCACAAACAATTTTTAAAAACCCTAAACTGAATTTCAAACTGAGTGTTTTTACCGTCAACTCGCTAAAGTAGCACTAGTTTTTCGCTGGGGCGATTCAGGTAACAAAAAGCGCATGTATTTTCTCCAAATGACAGGGATGTGTGGTGATTTTGTGAACTGAGAACCCAGATTTTTCTGGCAACTCATGGGGTTGTCAAGGAAACCTGTTTCAACCCCAGGTTAAGTTGAAGGAACGAACCTTATGTCTCTAATCGAACAAAATCACAAATCCATTCATTGTGATCACTTGTCTATCACGGTCTTTATGGTGGTTCTCTTCTTCGACATCAGCCACTTCAACATACTTGAATGCAAAACCAATCTTTCAATCTTTTCAATCAAAATTGAGTGACTGACTCTATCGAAGGCTTTGGCAAAATCTGTGTAAATCACATCGATTTGATATCCTTCTTCGAGTTTGTATTGTATTGTATTGTATTGTAAATTGGTTTTATTTTAAATCAAATCTTAAATATATTAGTACATATAGATTTTCATTTCATTAAATATTTTAACCTACGACAATGACATTAAAAGTCGTCTGTCGGGTAGATGAGTAGATAATTTTAATTTGAAATACTGTTTGTAAATAGAACTTTAACATGAAATTAATCGACAATTTATAAAGATTTGACAAAACTACATACTATAATCAAAGTTTTACATTTGGATTTTAAAACGCAATCAAAAATCTGAAACAATATATAACAGATAGATAAATGAAACATCAATTTGTTTATTTAATTATATTCTTCGACCAGCTGTTTTCTGTAGGCTATGGACACCGTTAAACACTTGACCAATTTGTCCCAATCTGATTCATCTTCACCATTAAGCAGACATATAATTTCGTTTTCATCCATTGCAGGTTTTCCGAAGCATCTGGTTCTAAATTCTCGCAGTACTGGGCATCTGCCCAAAAAGTGTTGAATATTTTCTTCTTCCCTCATATTGCAAAGGGTACATAAGGACGATTCACTGCCGCTATAACTGCTTCCATTCAGAGAGAATAGATCACACCTCGCCTTGAAGATCCAGCTTATTTTAAAGACATCGGAACGTGCCGTGATATAGATAGGTCCCTTTGTATAATCTAAAAACTTGTAGATACGTGCGCTACTTGCAGATGCTCTTCTTTTATTTTCTTGATTAGACTTAAATTTGAGGGAGTCCAATAGTAAAAGGCTTTTGTCGATCCATTCTTCCTTTGACACTAAACTTTCATCCCAATGTACTCCGAACTCAGATCCTAGGTAATTGAGCTCTTTTACCCAAAATTGATTTTTCCGCAAAAGTATTTTCGAAAGTCGATGTGGAAGTCTATTTTCATTTAAGTTAAACAAGGTTTTTTGGACATACCGCAGGTGGAGATCCAAAGTATAAAAGTGTCCTTCTTCGGCGCTTGTTTCAAGTGACAGTGCATAATTAGGTGTGCTCGCTGGTAGTTTTAATATCCGTTTTATGAAATATCGTTGCAGCTTATCTACTTCTTCGAATGCACCAAATCCCCAGACTTGCGCTCCATAGGTTTGAATAGCCCTACATACTGCTTGAAAGAGTTTCCATTTCGAACTAATACAGACATTTTTCCTTGCCAAAAAGTTTTTCCAAGTGGCGTTGATGCTATTTTTTGCTGAGTTATTTCTGACCTCCACGTGCTTGCTGAATGAGTAAGAAGAACACCCAGGTATAAATAAATGGAAGTGATTTTTATTTCTTCTCCATTGAATAACCACTTTTCCTGATGAGAAAGCCTACCTCCATTTCGGAATACCATTATTTCTGACTTTGCCATGTTAACTTCTAGACACCACTTGTTGCAGTATTCTTCCATTCGATCGATCATATTTTGCATAACTCGGATGTCATCAGCTAGGATGACCATATCGTCTGCATACAAGAGTAGTCTCACATTAATATTCTCGATTTGAAGACCTCCTCCTAAGCATTCATGTAAATCGTTAATGTAGAGTGCAAACAGTAGGGGTGAAAGGAGACATCCTTGTTTGACTCCATTTAGGGTTTCAAAATACTCCGACATTTCCTTCCCAGTCCACACGGCAGATAAAGTTTTGGCATATATCGCTTGTATCAAATTGACGAATTTTGTTGAGACCCCCATAGTGTGTAATTTATAAATTAGCAAGCTACGTGAAATTTTGTCGAACGCAGCCTTAAGATCCACGAAAAAAGCGTACACTTTCTTTTTTTCGCCATGTTTTATATGTACTATTGATGCCAAGTTGTAGATGTTATCAATCGTAGAGTAATTTTTCCTGAAACCAGATTGGTACTCTGTCAGGACATGGTTTCTTTCCACCCAAGTGTGTAGTCTCTCATTAAGGATTCCCATCATAGTTTTTGCAATGCAGTTCATGAAGGAAATTCCTCTATAATTACTTGGTTGGTTTATATCCCCTTTCTTAAATATTGGGAAAATAATAGATTTATTGAAAGATTCTTCAATTTAGATTTATTAAGAATATCCGTATAGGCCTCTGCAAGATAATTTAAGAAATCATCTGTGGCATTTATTAGGAATTCGTAACTAATTCTATCTTCTCCAGGAGCTTTATTTAATTTTACATTTGACAGCATTTTTTTAATCTCATCGATTGAGAATGATTTATCCAATTCATGATTTTCTATAATTTCTATAAAACAGTGTGCATAGTGAATTTGGTTAATATTCTGGTAGGGATTAAGAAGATTAACGAAATAAGTTTTAAAATCTGATGGTGATATTTTCGGAAATACATGAAGATCTTTGTTTCGTATCTCATTTGCTAGATTCCACCAGTCCTTACTATTTTTTACCGTACTGATTTGAAAATCAAGTTGTTGGTGATATTCCGTTTTGCTTCTGCTGCAGACTGCTCTAAATTCTAATTTTGCTCTCAAATATTTTACTTTTTCCTCTTCTTCGAGTTTATTCAAAATAAAATTGGAAAAGCTTGAAAGATTGGTAGATGTTGATCTTCCTGCAACAAAGCCTGTTGAAATGGTGAAATTTATTCTTTCAGAAAGAAAACCAACTTAACGTAAACAATTTTTTCAAAAAGTTTTGGAAAAGATGACAGTTTACAAATTGGACGATAGTTAGATATTTCTTGCTTGGGGCCACTTTTGTGAATCGGAATTTTAAAAGATTTTTTCCTCTTCGAGAGAAATTCACCGCTTGCAACAGAGCTATTAAAGATATGATAAAGGGGTACATAAAGAGTAGCTGCACATTTTTTCAGAACAATTGGAGGGACTCCATCAGGACCGAGATTGTTATCACAATCCAAATTCAGAAGACCATCTTCGATTTTGGAAATATTTAACTCTAACTTATCAATGTCAACCATATTCTGGTAAGTACAATATTCTGTACTTTGGGATGCATATCATTTGAAGTTGTGTAGTTTGATTTAAAATATTCGCCAATTAAATTACATACAGTCGGGATTTATTTTTGGTTGTGGCTTGTTCTCCAGAAGATTTATTCTAAAAACAAAACTTGCATTTACTCCTTCTCTGAAGTTTGTTCAAAATACGATTTTCAGTGCTGCACAAGAGAACCTTCTTGTTGATCGATCCTTAAACAATTTGTGTCAATTTAATGTAGGTTCTTGAAAAAATACAGAAGAACACGAAACCAAACAACCACCCAGCAATGTGCACCAACATTATTTTGAAGTAAATTATTTGAATTTGAAAGCTTTCGCGGTCTATTTTAAAGTGCCCCATTCGCCATGTACCTATGCTAGAAAGAGACAGGTGTCTTATTTAGTAGCAAATGTCAAACTGCAATGGACCGCGGCTATTGCAGGTAATGTCGCAACATTTCTGTAAAAAATTAATTGTTTTAGCGAATATTTGTAGAGTTTCAACTTCAAATTCACAATTTCCTTTAATTTTATTGTTCTAAAGTTGATATGAAACGAAATTTATTTGGTTGGAAGCCATTTCTTGTAAATTAAAGTCGTGATGGGGCGTGGTGTAAAATCGTAATGTGTTTTGTTCAGTCGTATACATGGTTGGTATTCAATCTGGTAAATTGTTGTTAAGATGAATTTTTTTGTCCAGCAAGTGGTTCGATTTAATTTCTTAGTATTGTGTTGCGTTGTGGTCGAAATATTTAAGTTAATTTTTGGTCTATTTAAAGTTTAAGCTAATTGATATAGTTCCAGTCTCCGTCCGGTTTATATGTGTAAAAAACCAAAATGGTTATTAGAATTTTTTGCCTATATTTGGGGTTCTATCCAAATGAGATATTTTTGTTTGTGTGAATATAAAATTCATATGACTGTGATGTTTTTTAGTTCCTCGCGAGTGTTTACGTCTGCTTATTTGTTTTCCAATTCAAATTTTCGATTTGGTTTTTCGTGGTGAGTTTCTTTATAAATTATCTTGTCATCATTTGCATCTTTTTCTTCATATTAAGCTAATCAAAACTGTTGTTATAGTTTCCTTTCAATTGTTTGGAGGAGACTTTTCCAATCTGTAGTAAATTGGAATCTGAAGTGTACCCATAATGCCTTTGTCTTCTGATTTCTTAATTTCAATCTCACTTTAAGCGAACCTTATACCTAAAGGGGGCATTGCAGTCTTCTTCCATTTGATTGCGTCCCCTAGAACACTGGTTCCCAACCCATGGGTCGCGACCCAAAATTGGGTCGCCAAGCCATTTTCGGTGGGTCGCGAGACTTATGTTAATTAAACAACGATATGCGTGTCCTTAGCGTGTTTTAGCGCATAAATGTCATTTGATTCTGAGTATTGAGTTGTCATTCAGTGGTTTACTTACAACTTTGAAAATTTTTAAAATAACTAAAATAGAAATGTACTCAAATTACATTAACTTTATACATAAAGTAAACTTTTCTTCTGTTTTTGTAAAAAAATGTTTGACTAGGTATTTATTTTATTCGCAACAATGGCAAAATGAAAATATTGTGAAGATAATTTAAAATTCGGTTTCACTTCATTGATCTCGAATTGCATCGAAAAGTCTCAATGTGTTCTTTGTAGTAAATCTTTTATTTTATTCACATGTGTGGTTGTTGTCCTTAGGAAACACGACAAACCGTTTCTTGGAACTAAGAAAAGAAATTCAAATGTTTTAGACATGCGAAAAAAAAACGAACTTTCAGATATAGTGAAAAATTTCACATTTTTTCAGATATATTCAAAGATTTCAACAAATTGAACCTTAAATTACAAGGACATGATATCACTATAATTCAATTTAAAGATCATTTGCAGTGTTTTGTTGAAAAACATGAACACTGGAGTAAAAGGGTAAGTGAGCATTGAGCATAAGATAGCAATGTTTCTGAGCGAAAAAACTCAGCGAGACCCTGGAAGCCAAAAATGAATATGCTAAGGAAGAATTATAAAACCTTATCATCAATCACCTGACTAATTTAAAACAGGAGAATTTCTACTCCAGCTAAGCAGACCTCCGCTCTCTCTGTTGATTGGCATTCTCACGGGCCACAACTCGTTGGGTAACCGCATGATGAGAATGGGCATTAGCACATCCGACTTATGTAGAGGATGCCAAGATGAGGAGGCAGAGGAAGGATCATTCCACTTCCTCTGTGAGTGTCCTAGCTTGGCCCACACTCGGAAAAAATCCTCGGAGAATACTTCTTCGACGAACTGTGCGATATCTCTAATATCCCATTGTGCAACGTCCTGAAATTTACTCAGGGCTCCAAATGGTTCAGTGGGGGTTCCCTACCCCAATAAACCAATTACCAACCCAACCCCCTACCTCTCCAATCCTCCCATCTCCTCATCCACTGATTTTCCCGGGGAGCACAATGGGTCCTTGAGATCCGAGTGAGCTGCCACTTGTTGACTTTTGGTGCAGTGTGAGAGAAGTTTACCCAAAAAACTTTAAAACTGTTAATACCATTGGTTTTTTTGACATATCTTTCCGAAACTGAATTTTCTCAGTTTGTAAATATTAAAACCAAACCAAAAAAAAAATTGGATGTAAAACACGATATGAGACTGGCCCTGACAACAACACTCCCTAGAATTGATGAATTGGTATCTAAATGTCAATATCAAGTTTCTCACTAGGAAACTAATTGCAAATATAATTATTTTTCTAATCAATATTAATTTTCAAATACGCTATGTATATGTACATATTATATATATACAATTGTATGAATATATTGTATGTATGTATGACACATTCGCTTTTCAATTTAAAAATTTGGCACTTTATATATTTAGGTTTGTTGTGAAGTTATTGTCATTGCTAACTTTGAAATTAGATTTCTAGAATATTCTTAAGTATGTACCTAAAATGTATAATATGTAATATGTATATATGTAATTCAACATTTATTCAAATACATTGGGTCGCAGAATTTTTCCAAAACTCCAATTTGGGTCGCTAGTTCAATAAGGTTGGGAACCACTGCGCCTAGAAGACGCGAATTCTCTGTTTTGGAAAATCCCCGTGTTTTGGAAAACCCGCCGATACTTGTTTTTGATCATAGATTTCCATCCGTTTTGCATGTTAGCAATCGAAGTAGTCTATCGATAGTACTTTTCTAGCTTTATGCATATCACGATACAGTTCATACAGCTCATTGTTTTATCTTCCTCTCCACACATTGTTTTCACATAAAAGATCAAACAACATTCGAAGCGTGTCTGCCTGTTAATACTGAGGTTCGTGGTTCGTATCCCAACAGAGGCAAATGATTTTCCACGGGTATCGCCTGCCTTTCGCGAGGAATTGACAAGCCCACCGTTAATAAATTCATTATCATGAACCGGTTCGGAACCGGCAGAAATTTGTAGGTCCCCTCTATGTTTTATTTAATAATTTGTAGGTATAAAATAATATTGTTTTGACTACGAGCCTCTATTTTCCTTTTAGCTAAAGTGAAACGAACATTCAAATTGCCACTCTTTTACTTATTAAAGGGAATTTTTTTAGACGTGTGGTTTTCAATATAAAATAATTATAAGAGTTTGCCATTATGTTTCAAAAATGATTTCGGTCAAATGGCTGGAATAGATTTCAGCCGAGAAGCCGAATTTTCGACCACTTTTTGCAGCACTTGGGACCGTAGGTATGTATATCCGCAAAAACGTACAGAGTATTCTCTTCCAAGACGTCGATCGCCTTGAGCGGGAATATCTGCAGAGACAAGCGATTTCAAATAACCCCACCAATAGTCCAGCGGTATTAAATCGCACGATATTGAAGGCCAGGGCACAGACTTCTACGCGAGCTATAAGGCTCACCAAAAGTTTCCTTCAATAAATTTATTGTTTCGTTGGTTGGATGGCAGGTAGTGCCGTCTTGTTAGAACCAAAAAACACAAAAAAGTCATTTATAGTGGCTCTGTAGCTCTCCCCGGCTTAATTTTTGAAGCCAATTATTCCTCTGCCCATAAAATACACCAAACAGTGACTTTTTGAAACAAATATTCATCGCTGAACGAAATTTTCCCTCAATGAACGTGCGACGTGCTTGATGGTTCGGCTTCAATTTTGCACGAGTTGGATTTCATAAAGCAACAAACCCAGGCTCTTCCGCAAAATCTTTCATAAAGTGAATGAGCATAGCTCCAATTGTTGAGCGCGATGGCGGAAGGACTCATACCAGTCTTCTCCGATACTCTGTTCCACTACAGTAACAGCGGTGCACCCTATGCGGTGGAGGCGTCTTTGAAGATACGTATTATATCCGTATTATAAAGTAAATCCATACAGGTTGCTCGAATTACTGACTCTGCTGGGCAATCATGTTGACCGAATATTAAACGCAGCGCGCGATGCGATGGAATATACAAGAAAATGAGAGGCCTCCCAGGAGAGTAAGTTCTTGTGTGATCAGCACATTTCTTGAATGCACATTTAAGAAAACAGAAATATAAATGATTGCAATTTTAACTCGTCTCCTGCTTTCACCATCACCAAACGAACAACTACCGCCATCGCAAACAATCGAAGGCATTAGAGCCATAAACTCCGTCTGACCCTAATCGAAGATCTGGAAGAAAAACAACCAGCAAAGCAACATTCTATTTCAAACAATGATGAATCGCTTTTAGACGACGTGCTTGAACTTGGAATAGCTTTGCCTGAGTTGGAGATCAATCGAACAATTAGACAAAAGTACCACTACCACCCGGGGCCTGTAACAGAAAGCTTCACGTCTACAAATCAAGAGCCACTTGTATATTTGTGTCCATTGCTCTTGTAGAAAAGCAAACAAACTTGGGGCTTTGTGTTAAAGAAATTGTCTACCTTTGTCATAATTCACTTGTAGTACAAGTACTTGTAGTTCCGTGTTACAGGCCCCAGATGTCATGATCTTGTACCAAGTCATGGCTTAGTAAGCCCCGGCAGGCCCCCGGTTTTAGACTGTTTCTGCTGTTTCTACAACCAAATGCTGATGTCGTTGGATTGGCCTATACCAGGAGTGCTTTGCTACGCCTATATTTTTATTTATTTGCGATCAGACAGGATCGTTCTATAATATTGCCCTTTTGACGGTGATAAAAAGCTTAGGTGCACACCTATTGCTACTTGGAATGGCTCTGTCACTGCTCCTTCAGTTTTTTTTTAAACTAAACTGTTTTACGGATAGCAGCGATGCTCTTTTCCCATCAGGATCTCTCTTTGAGAAGGTTCAGGTGCTGGTTGATGTCTAAAATTCTTTCGGCAAACGTTAGAGCCAAGGTGTTTTTCTTTTTTTATTCAATTAATTCTACGTTTTGCTCAATCGAGCAACACTGTTACTTGGCCTTCTCAATCAGAGGATTCTTTGGGTTAAGCTTGAGGTTTTCGTCAAATACTTTGACTAGTACTGTATTTGTTTTCCTGCCAATTTTAGATGCCATTTTACTAACGTGCTCCTCTGTTCATATTTCGTAATCTAATCTACTTGTGGATTATATCACTTGCAATCAAAGCAAACTTGTGTTTTTTTGGTCTGTCTCAAAATGGATGTATAGCTCATTAAAGGCCAAAAATAAGGCGCATGTGGTTTGACTTTCCTTTTTCCAAAATAAAGCACACAAAAAAAAACCAAATCCAATTAAATGGAAAAGGAAAACATATTGAAAACCATGGTCATTCGAGCCGGACACATATCCGAAAATGCACCTTTTGGTGTGGCGCTACCGATTTTTTTGGGACGAACCACAGCCAACTACAAAGTGGGTGGGTACCCGAAACCCAGGCTCTTCCGCAAAATCTTTCATAAAGTGAATGAGCATAGCTCCAATTGTTGAGCGCGATGGCGGAAGGACTCATACCAGTCTTCTCCGATACTCTGTTCCACTACAGTAACAGCGGTGCACCCTATGCGGTGGAGGCGTCTTTGAAGATACGTATTATATCCGTATTATAAAGTAAATCCATACAGGTTGCTCGAATTACTGACTCTGCTGGGCAATCATGTTGACCGAATATTAAACGCAGCGCGCGATGCGATGGAATATACAAGAAAATGAGAGGCCTCCCAGGAGAGTAAGTTCTTGTGTGATCAGCACATTTCTTGAATGCACATTTAAGAAAACAGAAATATAAATGATTGCAATTTTAACTCGTCTCCTGCTTTCACCATCACCAAACGAACAACTACCGCCATCGCAAACAATCGAAGGCATTAGAGCCATAAACTCCGTCTGACCCTAATCGAAGATCTGGAAGAAAAACAACCAGCAAAGCAACATTCTATTTCAAACAATGATGAATCGCTTTTAGACGACGTGCTTGAACTTGGAATAGCTTTGCCTGAGTTGGAGATCAATCGAACAATTAGACAAAAGTACCACTACCACCCGGGGCCTGTAACAGAAAGCTTCACGTCTACAAATCAAGAGCCACTTGTATATTTGTGTCCATTGCTCTTGTAGAAAAGCAAACAAACTTGGGGCTTTGTGTTAAAGAAATTGTCTACCTTTGTCATAATTCACTTGTAGTACAAGTACTTGTAGTTCCGTGTTACAGGCCCCAGATGTCATGATCTTGTACCAAGTCATGGCTTAGTAAGCCCCGGCAGGCCCCCGGTTTTAGACTGTTTCTGCTGTTTCTACAACCAAATGCTGATGTCGTTGGATTGGCCTATACCAGGAGTGCTTTGCTACGCCTATATTTTTATTTATTTGCGATCAGACAGGATCGTTCTATAATATTGCCCTTTTGACGGTGATAAAAAGCTTAGGTGCACACCTATTGCTACTTGGAATGGCTCTGTCACTGCTCCTTCAGTTTTTTTTTAAACTAAACTGTTTTACGGATAGCAGCGATGCTCTTTTCCCATCAGGATCTCTCTTTGAGAAGGTTCAGGTGCTGGTTGATGTCTAAAATTCTTTCGGCAAACGTTAGAGCCAAGGTGTTTTTCTTTTTTTATTCAATTAATTCTACGTTTTGCTCAATCGAGCAACACTGTTACTTGGCCTTCTCAATCAGAGGATTCTTTGGGTTAAGCTTGAGGTTTTCGTCAAATACTTTGACTAGTACTGTATTTGTTTTCCTGCCAATTTTAGATGCCATTTTACTAACGTGCTCCTCTGTTCATATTTCGTAATCTAATCTACTTGTGGATTATATCACTTGCAATCAAAGCAAACTTGTGTTTTTTTGGTCTGTCTCAAAATGGATGTATAGCTCATTAAAGGCCAAAAATAAGGCGCATGTGGTTTGACTTTCCTTTTTCCAAAATAAAGCACACAAAAAAAAACCAAATCCAATTAAATGGAAAAGGAAAACATATTGAAAACCATGGTCATTCGAGCCGGACACATATCCGAAAATGCACCTTTTGGTGTGGCGCTACCGATTTTTTTGGGACGAACCACAGCCAACTACAAAGTGGGTGGGTACCCGAAAGTCAATTAAGCAATCCGACCAAATACAAACCAAAAATTCTAAACAAGAGAACTAACCAGGGTCAAGTAAAAACATTTTGTCTCGATTTCTGGAAGAAACCTACGCTTCCCGAATTCAACCGATGCTCCACCCAAAGTGAAGTGGAAACTAACTTTTGGGATTCTCATAAAGCCAGAGACCACCAAGTACCATCTTAAGAACCCATTAACTTGAGACAAAGTTTAAATCTTTCTTGAAATAGATCCAAACTGCACGCCACGAACCACCACAGACTCAGCACATAGCGCATACTTAATGCCGTCAGTAATTTGAATAAATCGTCGAGGAATAAAAATAAATTGTTCTTTGTCTAAAGTTTTCCTTCTGCACTTATTGTCCCGACTGTATAAGTAATAATCCTTCTTTCATTGCGGGAGATGCATCTCATTCATCTCTCGTTTGTATCCATTCCAATCCAAAGGGAAATTCAAAATGCATTCTCCTTCTTATTAGAGAAAAGAAGACTCTGCTCCACTATTTCATCGCCTCTGAAGTCTGAAAAATAATTCAACGAACCAACTGACTTATATTCCATCACGGCAACAATACCATCGCGTCCTGATTAGTATTCCAAAGAGAAATGAGAAAGAAAAAAGGAAGAATTAGAGTTGGAAAACTTTTCCCGTAATCCAGCTTATGATGATATGATCCGGATCGCAGTCATCCTCACCGCCACCCATCCTCGCACCATATTGCAACCGCACCGGCACCGACATCCTTTTATCTTTATCTGCTCTGTTTTGTGTATGTGTGTGTTTGAGTGCTATTCACGTGCTGTACGTACCTACCAACTGGCTGCTCAGATGCAGCAGGAGTTTGTCTTTTATCTATTTCGACAAACTGCAGACGACGACGACGACGTACATTCTATGATACATTAAACATGAGAATGACACACACGGACGACAAACAAAGAATGCAAACAGCTAAAGCAAGAACTATACACAGCAATGGCTGAGAGGCTGAGCAGACTAAAGAGACACAGACTGCAACTGCACATGCAAACGTTAAACATATTGGCAAAGGCTATAGAGAGGTGTCCTCTGGCATTTTGTGGGATGAAATTCGCATAACTTTAAGTTCGTGTTACTAAATACAACAACCCGAGGCAATCGTCAATATGTAGACTCATTTCATTGGAATATTCTCCAAGTCGAAAGGGACGAGTAATAATGGCAGAGTGGCATATTTTATGGACATAATCCGGGAGTCGTATATTGGGCATTGTGTGTGTTGTGTGGGCGGGTGAAGTCTTGTGCTATCGATTTCTTTCCTCGGAATACAATACTACCCTAGTTCTTATATGGCAAAAGGGGAATCAGACATATAGAGCAGGAGTGCATCTATAGAATGTGGATTCCAGGACTTGTATACTGTCTGTTTGGCAAGAAGGTTCATTTCTGAAATCTAAACAAAAAAGATGCCATGCGATTTTTTTCGGCTTCAACAATTTTGGTTTTGGTGTCATGTGGTGGTTTCTTAGGGTCTTGTATTTCGCACTTAAGAAGAGCGGCAATCAGGGCTTTAAGTCTCAGGAGTTATCCGAATGCAATTAAATACTTTTAATAGTGAACACAAAACATATGTGAGCATAGAACTTTATTATTAAAGTGATTGATGTAAGAAGTGAAGGCTTACGGCAGTAGTTATAAGGAAATTTTAGAGGACGAACAGACAAACACACCTTTAAATGACAGAGAAGCCATAAAAAATGTGTCACTTACGAGACGTGTTAGTCAACTCGGCCTCTAAAATTTCTTTATAAATACGGCAGTTAAAGTTTTTTTTAACTGACAAGCAAACAGATCAAAATACTTTTAACCAAATGCCGAAGCTATTTACTCCATATGAGTTTCAAAAGACAATCTCCAAACAGATACAATACTTTCTTCCTTCCAACAGCCTTCAATGCAAATGTCTATCAGGCTCTCCTTCACAATGTAGTTGCGAATTCGCAGCACTTCTCGTTGTTGACGAAATTAGAGTTTCTTAAGATAAAGATTACTTTGCCCTGCTAATCATTCATTACTTTGTAGAAGACTGAATCAAATTTCTGGTTTTACAACTGATTCGTGAATACTAATTCACTGCTATCTAAATAGCCGGAGCCAATGTGTTGTTGCAAATGGTAAATCCAAACTTCGATCATGTACTTTACGAAGTACCACAGGGATCTATACTTGGGCCACTGTTTTTTAATGTTTATAAATGATTTAGCCCACATTGTTAAAAATTGTTTATCCATCTATGTATATGCCGTCGATGTATAACGTTTGATCAGTCGATCTGTCCTGCGAATGACGGGGCGGTGTTGCCTTCATCTCAATGCTACCAAGTCCAAAACACTACCGATTCATCGCAAGATTTTTGATAAAGCAATACTAGATCCTTTGCAGATAGAAAATCAGAACATCGTTTACGTTGACTCTGCCCGTAATCTGGGGATGGTTTTCAATCAAACTCTCTGCTGGAATGGCCATATAAATAGCTAAACAAGTCTATGAGCTCTTCGCATCACCCAAGGCTTCATTCTACAGAAAATTAAGTTTCTGTTAATTCAATTAACATTATTTAATGCGAATTTTTGAAAACTTAGTGCAGTCTGTAATAACATTGCCCGTCGATATGACGTCTACAATCGCAAAAGATTCCCAGTGCCTTTTCCAATCGAGTTTTCCTCAAACTATCCTTAGATCTTATGCCGCCATCGCCAGCATCAAGCATTGAAGACCAGTGGCAGCAATGCCAACAAGCCATATCACTCGGGCTCCAAAACGAAACCCATGGTTCGATGAAGAATCAGGCAGGCAAGTGCAGCCAAACAAAAAGCACGACAAATGCTGATGCAAAAACGAACAAGGGCTGCTTTCGTAGAGTATAACGAGATCTACAAGGAGAAAAGAAGAGAAGAACACCGAATTCTCAAAAAGAAAAAGAAGCAGCACGAAAAGCGCTCGTTTGAGGAAGCTGAGAGGTGCCAAGACAGGAACGAGATTCGGAAGTTTTACCAAAAGGTAAAAAGATCCTGCCATGGTGGAAAAATCTGAACTCAAGCCTGTAAAGACCAGTAGGGAAACAGAGTAATAGATATGCAGTAGCTACTGAGGATCTGGAAACACCATTTGCGCAGACTGATTAACGGCGATGAAGACAAATTCCGCTGTCAGTTAGAATACCCCATTCACCTTAGACGATGCCCAAGAATGCCGTCCTCCCAACCTAGAAGAAGTTAAATTTGATTATGCAAACTTAAATCATGTAAGACTGCAGGGGCAGATGGCCTTGATGCCGAATTTTTCAAGGCAGCTGGAGACCACTTGGAAAGGAGAATGCAGCAGCTGATTTGCATGATATGGTCGGAGGAAGTAAGCCCGACGAATGGAACCTCAGCATCGTTACCTAATCCTAAAAGAGGGAGACCCTCAAAATCGCGCCAATTATAGAGGAATAAGCCTTCTTAACGTATGCTTAACTTCTTAACTTTGCGTATAAGATCTTGCGTACTGTAATATGTGAACGTCTGAAACCCCACGTCAACAGTTTGATGAGTCCTTATCAATGTGGTCTTGGAACAGAAAAGTCCACAATCGACCAAAATTTCACATTGGAAAAAGCCCGGGAATATAATATCGATATACACCATCTTCTCAACGATTTCAAGGCCACGAATGACAGAATTTACAGAGACGAGCTGCACAGAGCCATGTCTAGTTTCGGCATCCCTGCAAAACTCGTACGACTATGCAGGATGACTTTGGAGAATTCACGCTTCTCTGTCAAGGTCGGTAAAGAACTCACCGAGACCTTTGATGTCGAAAAAAGCTTTAGGCAAGGCGACAAGCTGTCATGCGATTTCTTCAACATCATATTTACTTGAAAAGATTGTACAAAACTCAAATGTCAACACCAAAGGAACATTCTTTCAAAAGCTTGTGCAACTACTAGCTTACGCAGATGATATTGATATTGACGTACAAAGAGAAGACGGAACATGATGTCATAGGTGCTATTTTGAGCATTGAAACAGAGGCGGCAAAAATGGTTTTGATGGTTAATGAGCGTAGAACGAAGTATATGTTGTCATCAAACAAGGACACCGAACATCGACGAATTGGACAAAACGTCAAAACAGACGGACATAACTTCGAGACTTCGTCTACCTAGGATCTGCTTTAGACGCAAAAAACAACATCAGTGAGAAGATCAAACGGAGAATAACTCTTGCCAACCACGAAACAAAACCCTCTCTAGAAAAACCAAGGTAACCCTTTATAAGACTTACAACAACGAGCTGTATAAGCTGTACTGCGACATGGGCATAGCTAGAAGAGTACGTATCGCGAAGCTACAATGGCTGCACCATTCATCTTATTCTGTAAGCATTTTATATACGTAAAGTACGAAAACAAATACGAAATTAAAAAGGGGTTATGTTTCCTCAGTTGACCTGAGCGTCAAGAGCACTACGCACTACAACCTTTGAGGGCCTTTTTTGTATTTCAGGTTATAACTTAGATTTCTATTTGATTACATTTCTATCTCCGCTTTTTAAACGAGCTAACTTTTCTCGAAAAGGTTTAAGTTTCTTTATTTTAAGCTGAAAATTGTTGAATCTTTTAAATGTTGGTAGGTACTGTAATCACTTCACTGCATAACGTGTTTTAAGTACGCCAAGACCAAAATAACCCTCACCATCATCATTCAGTAAAGTTTCTATGAGCACTCCAACTTCTATACGGCATACTTCACCCTACTCCACATCCCCCTCTTACCACACCAACCAATGCAGACGGCTTTTCATGGCGTGACCTCAATGTAAGTATATCTTGAAAATTTCGGCGGAATGATGAACTTCCACGCAAGTATGCGGTGCGGTGTTAAAATGAAACTAAAACTTCAACATAGCAATTTCAAAACATTATCCCTTTTGTTCTCGTCTATCGCAATTCATTATATGTATGCACGCCGCGCCGCTCCATATCGCACGGGGTGGGTCAGACATCAGAGTTATGAAATTTGTATCTCAGCTAAGTGGAACCCTAATAGCGGTAGAGTAAAAAAAAAAAAAAAAGAATTATAACATCCATTTGCAGACAGTTGAGGGGATATCAAACAATGCCGAAAACCATGGTAGTTTGCATGACCTAGTTTCTGTTTTGCTTTCAGCAATTGCTTAATGGCTTCTAGGACTGGAGGTTTTATTAGATTTTGGTTAAACTGCCGCATTTAAAGCTAACTATCATCGTCTCTCTGTGTAAGTGCAAAGAACGCATATGAAAAAAAAAAAAAAAAATGTAATGGATAAACTTACTTTACGCAAGACAATCTAATTTGTAGACGAAAGTTCATTGAACCAAGTCAGGAAAAAAATAATCTACAAAATTACGTATGGCGTGTGATATAAGAAAAGAAAACACATGAGCATGTGTCTGTTTTTACACACAATATTCTTTTGCTTTTCTGTTTGCTTTCATTCCGTGCAAATTACGGAACTTGTTACAAAAATAGCACTACCATTGTTTTGTTCTAATAAATATTTTAAAAATATCGAATGTCATATAATTTACAAGACTTAGTTCAATCCTATACAAAGAAGGTTCCAATAATGGCGAGTAGATGTTGAAAATAGTGGTCACCGATTGAAGGATAGCTATATTTCAATATCAATATTATGAATTTTGTGCAACTGTTTCAGGTTTTCAAAGACGTTTTATTTAAGGCTGTTGTTTAGACATGTGGTTTTCAATTTTGAGAGCTGTCCCTTGATTTATGCTCAGTTTGGTTTGCCATTTTATCGTCGAAAAATTGAAGACATGTAACCACTACGTGCTGCATACGTTTGGTAAACTGTCTCGAAATGTTGACGAGAGTCTTATAGTTGCTTGTCGATGCAGATAGGCCCGAGCCGATTGTTTAAGGAGGTGTTTGAATAGCCTAAGGACAGTTTTAGAGTAGCCATTCCCTGACAACATGCCCTTTTTAATCTGGCTCGTTGTCCTGGTAGAATTAAAAACACTTTGATATACTCACTCTCTCAGCACTTTGTCTAAAAATTTTTTCTCAGAATCTTTAAATAGTAATCCTTATTTATCATCGTGCGCCTGCCTGACTTTTGTGGTGTGTTTCAAGGTCATAACACTTTGGTATTTTGTGCATTATTTTGACGAAACTTTACTAAGCAAAAGTGAGAGAAGATGGAAAAGAATTTAAATGTGACACGATTTTCTTTCTAATTCACCAAAACAAAAACACATACACAACTCAAAAAATACCTGCAAAATCACTTTAAAATTTCTTTTTAAAGAGAGGAAAAAAATTTTCAACGATCGATGAGGACAAGTTACTCAATTAGGTTTTGAATACGTCCTGCAAAGTGTCCGTATGAAAAACGCTTGTTAAGATATCCTTAAGAGTTTTTGGCTACACCTACCTACCACGAAAACCACTAACAAAGAGCTAAATTAGAGGCTATTAGGTAGAATTCTTGATCAATTTGAATTTCTCGATTAGCCGTTTGGAACCGGCAGAAAATTGTAGGTCCCCTCCATTCCCTCACAAGGCATGGTTGTGAGAAATGCGGTAGGCCCAGGGGCTCCTCGCTCTGTTGCACCACCCTATTTATTTATTTATTTAGGTAGAATAGTATTCTAAAGATTAAATTTAGTGCTTGTAAAGTGCTGGATTACTCTTAAAGAGCTCGTGTGTTTATTGAGACTTTAAACAACTTAAGATTCATCCCGGATCGATTAGACCACATCACTCATAAGTTGGTGTACTATGATAACATTAAAAAGAAGCTTGGGAGAACGGCACTTTCTTGGATAATGAAGCCTTACCTTTCTTCACTGACGGATCTAAAACCGGTGATGGTTTAGGAAATGAAATTTTCTCGAAAGGGCTGAATTTAAGCCTTCTCTTCCGCCTACCTGACTACTGTAGTGCGTTCTAAGTGGAATTTCTGGGGATTAAAGAAGTCCCCTCCTGGCTCGGAGAAAACGTTGTATCCTCCACGGATATTCGTATCTTCTCGGACAGTCAGATTCCTCTCAAAGCTCTTGCCTCTGTCTATAAAAAATCTAATATAGTCCAAAACCGTCACAGGTCCCTAAAGGAGATGTCAGAACAGTTCAACATTCACCTTTCATGGGTGCCAGGTTACAGACACATACCAGGCACCTGTATGAAAGACGAACTCTCCAAAAATAGGAACAACTTTTCCTCTTCGATCTGAAAGGAACAACATAGGTATACCTATCGCTACATTCATACTTTTGGTATAGCAGGGCGCTTCTGAGAACATGAGCACTAGAAGGACGTAATACGTGCCTTAAAAAAAAAAAAAAAAAAAATAGGGTGGCGCTACAGAGCAAGGAGCCCCTGGGCCTAGCGCATTTCTCACAACCATGCCTTGTGGGGGGAATGGAGGGGACCTACAATTTTCTGCCGGTTCCGAACGGCTAATCGAGAAAGCGCTTTTCAACGCTTTTTCGCCAATTCCTCGCGAAAGACGATACCCGTGGAAAAAACATTTTTGCCTCTGTTGGGATTCGAACTCGAACCTCTGGATTAACAGGCGGACATGCTATTCATTACACCACGGGTACCACAATACGTGCCTTACGACTTAAAAAAAACGGTCATGGGTAGACTCAAGGTGCATATTGAACTCATTGACTATAATTCGTCTGCATATTAGCTCCCAAAAGACTTGCAGTCGTATTTATAATCCCTTTTCAAAGTATGTCTAACTTTGGACAGCTCTTAGAACAGTGTCCAAGTCCAAATAGTATTTATAAATACTTTCATCGCTGTCTAAGGAATGTCTAACTTTAGACACCGAAATTGGTTGTCTAAACTGTGGCTAAAGTGACAGATCGAAAAAAGTAAGTAGTTTGAGGTGCAAAAATACTACTTTCAACAATTTCATTTATAAATTGCACAAATTTCATCATTTTATGAGACTTGGAAAAGATGTAACACAAAGTCAAATCATGTGTTTTTTCTGGTTAAGTTCAAGTCTTACGCCACACTCTTTCAGAAGCTTTTAGTTGTTGTACTCGTATTTTAAAACACAAACAAAGGTACTGCACGGATACATCATGAACGCCACTATTTAGTTTTTCGTTCAAAGTTTACAGTTTGAGGGGCTATTTAGACAACTTTTGTAATGCATTTATAAGTACGAAATTGGCTAAGGCTTGTCCAACTCTTTAGACACCGTCTAGCTGGACAGTTTGTTGTCTAAGGATGTCTAAGCAAATTTTATAAATACGACTGTTGGTATCTACTCCAATGACTTTTGAAGAAGCTGCATGGACGAGGAGGAGGGGGAAACAGGTCAAAACCGACTTTGTTCATACCCTGCGCTCTCCTACAGAAGGAAAAGGAACAAAAATTTTGTTTTTTTTTCATTCTGGTTGACAAAATTCTGCTTTCCGAAGTTCTGCTTTTCAAAATTCTGGCTATTAGAGAATAAAAAAAAATTCTAGTGATTTTTTTTGTGATATTTTTTATTTACAGAAGAACAAAAACAAAGTAAAAAAACAATAAAAAAAAAACTAAAGTATGAGAAAAAAACCACATAATATGAAGCTAAACAAGACCAAAAAGAACAATATTTTTTGCAATACGCATGAGATATCCAATTTGACTTAAATCTCTTTCTTTTTTTCTTTATTCTCTCCACAGCTTCGCACGCTAAATTTCTGATTTGGCACTGATAAACTCCTTTCGTAGGTCTCCAATCAATTTATAGACACCTGCAGGGCCGGATTTAGATTTGTGCCGCCCTGGGGCACTGAAGAAAATGCCGCCCTATGACTTAAATTTTATTTTAATAGTTTTGATATCTTATTTTTTAAGAATTAGAATAACTAATTGATTGTAGAAAATTTATTATGTATTACAGTTCATTTATAATACATTATGTTTTTCTATATATTTTTTCTTTATTTACTCATACATTATATTATTTATTATATACTATAGTAATATAAAAAATATTTTTGTATTTTTCTTAGAATTAAGAACGACTTTTATTAGTATTGCATTATTTTTTTCACGGGCAAACTCGCCTAACTTTTTGATTTGCAAAATGGTCGATTAAATCTTATAATAATAGCTAAGCTATTGGGTTTATTTGCACCCATTGTAGAACGTTAGTAATTTTTAACTCGTTTTAAACAAGCAAACGATCGTTCTGCGCTACAGTTTGTTACGGCTAAAGTTATAAATATACGATAAGCGATTTCTACGTTTGGAAACTCAGTGTAAAGGTCGTTTGAATGCAGAAGTTTCAGAAGATTAGAAGGTGAATTTTTTTCCATTTTTTTTTTCGGTGCAATGAGCATGGAAGTGTACAAATTCGTCTTCTAGTGACAACTCAAGATCTGAAAAATACATTTCTCTTAAACGTTTAGCTCGTTTACGAATTTCCCTATTATCTTAATCATCAAATTCAATGATAACCGAGAATTTTTCTTGAATCTTTTCATACACTGTACATCTTTTACGCAATTCAGATCCCAGATTGTCAAGAATGACATTAAAAGTATTAACTCTAAACTGGTCTCGACCTGACAGCTGCAAATCTCTATCTCGTGTTTCATCAGCATGTAATTTTATCTTTCTTTGTCGGGGCTCGGGAAACTGTTATTTTATAATCTTGAATTTCTGAAATTTTTATAGTATTTTCTTCATAGATTTCAAATTAATTTCGCGTATCAGCAACGACTTTGATCAAAGCATGATAATCATCGATTACATCAGCGATGCTACAATCAATTTTTTTGCAATCTCTTGCTTACAGCATTAAATCTTGATAGTAATAAATGCCAAAGTATCTGCATAAATGCTGTTTCAAGTCGCTCCAACTGATTTCGAATACCTTTAGCTTCTTGCCGTGTAATTGTATTTTCTTCGATATCTTCTTCAAGAATAATCAAAGTTTCAATTATTTCAACAAAATGTTGATTAGGTGCTTAAACCGCTTCATAACGAGCTGACCATCTGGTTGCAGATAAAGATTTTTACGCAATTCTTTTTTCAGTAAGAGACTGTAAGACTTCCCAGCGATGTGTCGATGCAGTTAAGAAGTTGTATAAAGTTTGAAGTGTATTAAAGAATGACGCAGCTTCTGGGGCGCATTCTACTGCTGGAATTAATTAGGTTATTATATAGAAAATTTTTAAATTTTGCCGCCCTAGAAAATTTGCCGCCCTGGGCACTAGCCCCGACTGCCCCTAGTGTAAATCCAGCACTGGACACCTGCGTGGCTACGGCCAACTATAACTTTCAACCGACGATGCCAAGCCTCAACATTGTTTTGCGTTCTTGGGAATGCATCTCTAGTTTTATCATAAACTAACCGAATTATGTAATTCTTTTGAGTAGGAGAGCGACGATGAGGAAACCAAAGAGCTACTGCTCTACTTTCCAACTCTTTAGAAAGTAAGAGTTTGCAATTAGCACGCGTTTTTAACATTTTCCAAACCTTCTTTTTCTTTATAATTGGCAGAATTTTGAAAGCAGAATTTTGGAAAAAGAATTTTGACCCCAACCCGATAAAAACCGCCATTTTTAATTTTAGTGGTAAATTACGTTGTCAGGATTCTCAATTGTAAGGTTTTAATATGCGCGGATGATATGATAATATTTAGAAACGTAATATCTCCAGCTGATTATAGCATTTTCCAAAACAGTCTTGATTTATTCTCTGTTTTGAGTCATAAAAATAATTTAAATCTTAATGTAGATGCTGCGCTATAACTTTTTCACGGAAACTTTTACTCCTACACTTCGATGCTATTTACATGGTAAACCCATAGCCGATAGTTCTAATGCTTATGACTTAGGTGTCATTTGTGATAAAGATCTCAACTTTCACTCCCAGATTGAAGTTATAATTAAGAAAGCTAACAGCGTGCTTGGATTTATAAAACGCTGGTCAAAAGAATTTCCCGGCCCATACATCCTCAAATCTCTGTACGTCACTTTCCTTAGGCCTATCCTAGAATGTACTTCCCGAGTGTGCTCACCCTACATAACAGAGTTTACACGAATCCTAGAGTCCAACGCAGATTTCTTCTTTTCACCTTACGTAAGCTTCCTTTGGCTGAAAGATACCACTTGCCTCCACAAGCTGACCGTTTTAAACTTATTAGCCTCTAGTCTCTACAAAGCAGACGTGAGATCGCAGGCATAAGTATTAGGTCAAGGACATTGATTGTGTGTCGCTATATTGAGTTCAATCACTTTTATCACTAATTCCCTGAATCTCTGGTCTATTCCTTTTTTTCGCATTCCCTATCATCGCCTCGAATCTGTTTGACTTCTTTACCTCAAGATCAGTTCTTGGTCTCTTCTTCTTCTTCTTCTCCATTTCCGGCGTTACGAGTAGTGATCTTGAAGCGATCACAACTCTCCCACTTCTCTGCTTCACACTAGTGATCCGCCTGTGGGGTACGCCGCGTTGACCTCAGAAAGCGTCGGCAAGCCTCCCGGTTTTGGATTGTTCCATGTCTGAGGCCAACCAAATGCTGCTGTTTTTGCATTTGCTTGTACCAGGAGTGTTTCGGCCTGCCTTTTCTTTTTCGTCGCGAATTTGTTGAAACGTTGTACGATATTGCCTTTAGGACGGCGTTCTGCGGATCTCTCCTTTGAACATGACGATACCAACTGAGCCGGTCGTGCTGAATTTTGTCCAAGATGGTACTTTTGATATGAAGGCTTCCACGGATCTTAGTACTTCTAATTCGATCAAGCTTTGTTGAATAAAAATAAATAGGGTGGCAGTACAAAAGTCGGGAAGGCCGGCTGGGCCCATCACATCTCTCTCAGCCTTCCTTTGGGTGAAATAGAGGGGATCTGTAAATGTAAGCCGACTCCAAACGCACTAGGGAGTCAACGATCTTCGTGGCATTTACTCAAGGAGAACTTGCCGATTCCTCGAGAAAGGCAATACCCGCTCAAAATAAATTTGAAGTTTCTAACCTTGAAATCTCACGTAGTAGGCAGACATGCTAACCATTACGCTACGGGCATTATCTTGGGAACATCATTACCATTTATCATCACTAAATTATATACAGGGTAAACCATCCAGCGGTTTATTTTTAAATCATATGTTATTCTGCCAACGACAGCAATTTCTCAGCTTGAAAGCTGGACAGAAAGTCAGAATCATATCTCCGTGGAAAATCAGTCGCTTAGAATTTGAACAACGTTGCGAGTTACTGAGAACTAGTTTTCAAAGTGAGCGCTGTGTACCTTTTTGAGAAGAAGTTTTGGACGAAATGAAGTACCCACCGCTGCTGTTGCACTCGATTTTGTGTAAAAAGATTAAGAGATTGGCATGCTAGGGGAAAACCCTGAAGATCCCCGTCTTCATACTTTACTCATAGGCGTCAATGTGGCTACTGTAGCCGAGGGTGTGATGCTTAATATACGACCATGAATTTGATTCGCCACCGATTTCAACAATTCAACAATTCACATATACTAGCATGAGGAGAATTTTGCACAAGGATCTTGGATTAGTTTTCTTTTCAGAGCTTGGGCCTTAAAAAGGAGCAGCTTAAATATGAGTAGCTTAAATATGAGCAGCTTAAATAGGAGCAGCTTTTCTGACGAGGTGCACTTTCATCTTCAGCTACGTTGACAAACAAAATTTTCCGATCTGGTACTCGAAAAACCCTCATGTTATTTTCGAGAAGCAGTTTAGTGCGCCATATGGTCCTTGGCCACTCTTCACATTTGCCCTTTCACTTTTTCTCAAGACGCAAACTCCACAATTTCAGAAAACTTTTGCAATTAGTTAGTTCATTTGTTGAGGTACAATAGATCTAAAAAGGTCGAGGTGCAATACAAAAATTATTCATTCATTAGTTCATTTGTTTATAAGGTTCAATGACTTTTAACAGTCACGTCTACTTATGTATTCCTTCATATTTCACACTTCTCTCCTCCTTCTCCGATAATAAAAAATGGTTCATATATTTTGACAGCATTATTCAAAATAGCATGTTTCAACTTTCAGCATACAGCTCAGCCAGCACACCACAAGTGTTCCGACAACATCCACCCAATCTCCCACTACAAAATTTATCACAATCATCTTCTCGTATTCCATGCCTCGCACGCCGACCTCGTTCATCATCGTCAAATTTCATGAAGAAAAAAGCGTTTCCTTAGTCCGAAGAACATCAGCGAGCAACAGGAGGGAATTCCTATATCCTAATCCACCCAATATCGAAATTACTCACACTCTTGGCATAGTTCCAACTTCGCTAAGTTATTTCGGCTCATAACATATCTGTCTGTTATACTGTTGCGCTCCTTCCTTCTCCTCCTCCTCCCTTCCACTCTTCCAGAGCTCTGATGCTCTCTAAGTCTATTTGGTTTGATAAAATTTGGCCCGTTGTCCAAATTGAGTGTTTCGTTGCTAAAGAAATTGGTTGTTTTTTGTGAAACCGGAAAAATGTTGATGGCTTTTGAAACGCTACGAAATTAACCGACCATAGTGCTGATGTAGGGCCCATGCTATGGAGGGCCGTTACAGTTATTGACGAAAATTTGTCTCACAAACAGAGCAACAAGCACATTGTTTGTGGTTCAAGATACTTATCACACAGATACCTTTCCTGTTAATTTACTTACGCATTCCATGCCCCATCATGCTTGGCTGCAAATAGCATTGTTCCATGGAAACTGTAAACATTTTTATTTATTTTTGTTTTTTTTTTTCTTTCTACTTTTTATTAACCGTGAAGAAATAAACAAATTAGATTTGCGAGAACGCTGCCGCCGAACAAACATAGCGAAACCCGGTGTCATTAGACTGCACCATGGCCGAAAGACCAAACATTCGATAAAAACAATTTTTAGAATTTAGGCCAAGCAACGCATAAAAGAAGGCGTTTATTACGCTTTGTTTAGTTTTTCTATTATGTTGCTCTGTAAAATTTGGCGAGTGTTGTTATATAAATGTCCAGGGAGATGTTTTATCGGCATCTGGCACGATACGATTAATTAATTAGAGATACTCGTATAGTATTTATTATACAAGAAAAGGCGACCCATTTGCAAGTGTATAGATAAGATGGGAGTATGTTGCGTCCGAGGGCTATTCAGATGTGTGGTTTGTGGATTATCATAATTATAGGGCTTTGGTGGATACCTACCTTGCCCAAGTAGACCCAACTGACCGAAGAAGGTCGCATTATTGTTTACTCTTGACATTTGAGGTTAATATGATTAAATCTAGAGGCAGAGAGTTCTTACACTGGCTGCGTTTATTTTCAAACGAAGCTTAAGAGGAAAGCGAGCTACATATGGAATAGGTGTCGGCTTTTTATGACTTGGGCAGCAAGAGGTGATTTTGATGCTTATCTAGAAAGAGATTGAAGGCATATGAGCTTTGGTTTTATTTTTGTTTAGTTTTAAGAAATCTTGATTAAAACGTATGACCGTTATATTCTTAATTGAATCACGTTCTACAGGGAAAAACGGGCCTTTTAGTGCCATAACAATAAAGGCACTGCCTTTGATAATTAAGTTTTAACGTTACTATATGTCTTCCTTTCCGTCATATCTCTCGGCACACCCGTTCCTATATATTCTCTTATGATTAGAGTGAAGAGGATTGGAACCTACCTTAAGGAGAAACGTTTTGATAAAAAAGTTGAAAATATGTGGTTTTCAGTTGCAAACACGAAACTAAGTCCTCAACACTCTCCTCATAAAGTTTGTATTGACAATCAGCAACAGAACAAGCTATTATCACCGACCTTTCAGAGGTCAGCTAACTAGCCCGAACATAGGCTGATTGCCGGGATCTTTTCTTTAAAGCAAAATATTCTCATTACTGTTGACGTATAGCTAAACATGCAGCATCAACCATACCGCTGGTTCCACACAAAAAACAAAAATCGAAAATGGTTAAATCGCAGCTCCGAGGCGGCCAATCGACATCTCCAAAAGACGGTTGATTATAGCATGAGCTGTGTTGTATGGCCGCCATCCTGCATGAAACATAGGTCGCCCAAGTAGGGTACAATTCATCAATTTTAGTAAGAATAAAATCGGTTAGCATGGCGGTGTGACGTGAATCGCTGACCGCTGTTCCTAACCTCATTTTCGGCATCATAGATTTTTTTTCGGTTTTTTCTTCTTTTTGTTGGCGTTTTTCACAATACTAACTGGAGCTCTCCGATCTAAGTAGTGGTGCATTTTACTATCAAATAGAAACCTTCAGACGTTCGGAGAAAAGCCAAAAAAAGCTGCCATGAGAAGGACCCTAAGTTACCAGCTATCTGCGCTGAGTATCTGTAACCTGGTTTGAGAAAATGCTGGACATTCACAGTGGAAGTGCTCCGCGGTGTCGTCATCCTTTCCACAGAATTCACATAGTGTGGTATCACTTGAGCCTAACGCGTTTAAATGCTTAGCAAAAGAGAAGTGCCCCGTGGCAACGCCAATAATTTTTCTACATTACTTTCTGCTAAAAGATGGCAAAAATGTTGCCATCTTCTTGATAGCGTATGCTCCCCATACGTTTGATCTGTTTGATCCCACTGGCGTCATGGCATCTACGATTGTGCTCTTTACAGATCCAACACTTGACTGAAGCCCTCACTGAGGACCCAGGCAGACCAAGCGACGGACGGTTCAGTTCTGAAAAAGCTGTCTGCGAACCTTGCCTCGCAAATTCATCGGCGATCTCATTTCCAGTTATTCCGTGATGGCCTGGAACCCAAACGAGACTCAGAGAATTTAGTCTTCCGGACGCATTCAGAGAGCTCTTGCATTCATGGATCACTTTCGAGGTAGTTAGAGGGTTGAGAAGGGCCTAAGGCACAGCTTGGCTGTCGCTGAAAATACAGATACTTCTCCCCATCCAACCATTGTTCGTAACGTAACTTATAGCCATTTGGATAACTTATGCCTCCGCTTGGAAGACGGATGCGTATGAGCCTAAAGAGGCGTGCAGTCTTGTGTCATCGCTCTCAACAAAAGCACCAGCGCCAGATCCATCATCGGTTTTGGAACCATCTGTGAAGATTCGATAACTATCCTTTCTTGGTTCAGATTCAAGAGTGGCCAAGTCCTGAACCGAATGAAAGTTGACTGTGTATTTTGACGCAGTTTGAACCTTGGAATCATCGTGCTGTCGAGTGGCATATCCTTTAGACGTGAGTCTAAAGATATGCTGCTTACGAGTTCCTTCAAACTTCAGTGCGAATTGTGCCAGAGCCCACATCTCTTTAAACGAGAAATGGTCTAGACCAGAGAGTATATCCTATGATGTAAGTATCAAGGGGATGAAGATTCTGTAGTGCGTCGACAGCAGCCCCTGGAGTGCTGGAGAAGGTCCCAGTACAACCGAGACATATTGTCTTTTACAATCTTGCGAACTAGGCAATAATATATTTACGTGAGAGTTTGGTCCACCTAACAGTTTGACCTATGCTAGGTTTTATCATAGCCGTATAGATCCAAAGGACTCTTTTCGGTGACAGACCCAAGATGTCCAAGATCTTTGTGCAAAATTGATTGAAATGTTGAGCTGTTGGAATCGATTACGAATTCGTTCATGTTCATGGTCATGGATTGAGGATCACACTCTAGGCTACAGCAGCCAAATTCTCGCCTGTGCGCATCGTCCGAATACTGTGGTTTTCAGTGTTAGCCACTTGTATCCCAGTCTCACGAACTTTTTGCACAAACTTGCGTAGTAGTGTTGGGTGCTTCGTTTCGGAAAAAACTTCTTTTCAACAAAATACTATTCAGCAATTCTTTGAAAGCTTATTTTTTATAATTCGCAACTTTGTTCAAACATTAAGCGACTCATTTTATTCCACGGAGGTATGATTCTGACTTTCTGTTCAAATTTCAAGCTGAAAAACAAAATCAGATGATATTTTAATATCATGTGATTTAAAAATAAACCACTAGATGGCCTACTCTGTACGTAATTTAGTGATAATTAACGATCATCATAGTCAATATCGCCCCCAAGATGGTGCCCGTAGCGTAATGGTAAGCATGTCTGCCTGTTACGTGGGAGTTCGAGGATAGAATTCCAGAAGCTTCAAACGGGTATTGCTTTTCTCAAGGAATCGGCAAGTCCTCCTTGAATAAATACACTGCCATGAAGAGCGCTGTCTTACTAATCCGTTTGGAGTCGGCCAACATTTGTAGATCTCTTCCATTTCTCACAAAGCACGATTGAGAGAAATGATTTTGATTCCTTACATACCCGAGTTCCGCCACCCTATTTATTTTTATTCAGTTTTGTTGAAGATGAACACTTCACCAAATTCTGACGTCATTTTAATTTTTAAAAGAGGTATTTTTATAGATGTGTGGGTTTCAAGAATGAATAAAACGCATATTATGTAACGCCAATGCCAAAAATTTATCCATGTTTTATAGATAAGGATTTAGGAGAGAATTTTTAGGCAAGTGGCTTCCGCGGCTGACTCAAACAAATTTAAGCCGAGAGGCCCAATTTTGGACCGCTTTTTGTAGCATTTGGGTCGGTTTATCAACAATAACGAGCTGAATATTTTCTTCCAAACCATCAATCGTCTCGAGCTTATCTGTGTAGACGAATGACTTCACACAACCCTACAAAAAAAAAAAAAAAATAGTCCAGTGATGTTGAACCCACCTGGAACTCGAAATTGTATAAAAATCTTTGACAACAGAAATTTCGATTCGAGACAATTCACCCTTACATACGGCAAATTGTCTCGAAGTCTAGAGGCTTCAAAACGATAAAATGGCAAACTGGGCAGAAATGAAGTGACAGCTGTCAAAAAGACTAGCGCTGAAAAATCACACTACTTAGAAAAAAAACATCCTTTACAATAACTTACTTGGTCCATTCCTTCCACGTTTCTTTACCTCCTATCTTTTTGAAAAAAAGTTAAATCATCTAAGTGATGAATATATTCCTGGCCCCAATGGGCCATATTTCTTAAGAAATGCTCCTCCATTCTTTCTCTTACCCTCTCAAAAATCCTTAACCTGTCCATATCCGTAGAAGATTTCCCCCTGGCTTGGAAAACGGCGTTTATAACCCCTATATACAATTTTTTGTGTCCTAAGTGCGACGTGAAAAATTATCTTCCCATCGCTAAACTATCGCATATACCCTAATTTTTCGAAAGCAAACTTAAATTTTCGTTGCAAATCTCTCATTTCCCCTAGACAACACGGGTTCCTCAAAGGCAAGTCAAGAACAACAAATCTCGTTGACTTTGTCTCATTTTCTCTCTCAGCCTTAGAGAATGGAAAAGAGGTCGATGTAATTTCAACTGACTTTAGTAAAGCTTTCGATAAAATCTCCCACAGACTTATTCTTTTCAAGCTTTCCAACCTCGGCTTTGAACCCATTCTGCTGAGTATTTCGAAAATCGTTTTTACAGCGTTCGGTTCAGATCCGTCTGGTCCAGCCGCTTCTTAGCTACATCCGGTGTTCCCCAAGGCAGCCATATAGGCCCTCTCCTCTTCATTCTTAGTATCAACGACATTGAAATGATCATAAAATACTCCTCTATCTCTCCCTTTGCGGACGATACTAAGTTTTACCGGGTCATTTCTTCTTCTGAAGACTCTTCCCACCTCCAACATGATCTCGACAATTTTTCAATATGGTGTTCAAAAAACAGCTTGGAGCTAATTGTTTCCAAGTGCCAATCAATTACCTTCTAACGTAAACGCATCAAATCTCCTCCCCGTCTCTATCTTCTAAACAGTCAAATCATTTCCCCCGTTCAGGTGATCCGTGACCTTGGGAATATTTGCGACCGTGAGCTGAATTTCCTCAAGCATATCGACGAAATAATCCTTAAGGCAAATCCAGCACTTGGCTGCGTGAAACGATGGTCCAAAGAATCTGCTGACCCCTTTACATTTCATTTGCTCCTCCGCTTCTTGAATACGCTTGTCAAGTCTGGTCGCCTTTCCAACAAGTGCACATTGGCAGAATTGAGAGCAAACAACACCGTTTTCTCCGATTTGCTCTTCGAGGTCTTAATTGGAGTCCTTATCAAGACCGAATTAACCTCCTCAACCTCAATACGCTGAAAGATCGAAGAGAAATATTTGACATTCTCGTCATTCACCGAATCTTACATTTAAATTTACATTTACATGAAACCTAATCCACACATAAATCTGCGGAGTAAGGGGGTTGCAGCCGGGCGACAAAGACCATTTGGCTGATACACCACAAGACTAACTACACAAATACTACATAGAACAAATAACACATGACAACAGCACGCAGTAGTAACGGACGGTCCCCCATCTTGTCACTAACAGCGCTCATTCCGATTTAATTACGGTGTTCTAATGGGGACCGACTCTTTTCGGTTGACAAGGCCGTTGTCGTTTCACCGAATCTTTACAGGTACCATTGACTGCTCAGCCCTTAACGAATCCATCTTTCTAAATACTAACCCTCGTAACACTCGGAATCCCCGTCTCTTCTATCTTCCCACCCATCGAACCTCTTACGGCTCCAATGAACCCATCTCCCGAGTGCTGAGGAATGTCAATTCTCACTCTTCTTGTTTAAACTTCAATATCAGTACTCCCTGCCTAAAGCTTCGTCTCCTAAGCCCTCCATTTTAACTTTAGTCTTAGCTATTAGTTTTCTTAGTTTGTAAGTTAGATTAAGTAATAGCTTGTATTAAGCCTAATAAATGGGGGTTCGCCCCCACCAAAATTAAATTAAAATTGTTCCTCTTCATGTAACTTTAAAAGTAAAAACTTTGGATTGATTAAATTTTACATACATCCAGCCAACATTCCTTAAGTGTTGCAAGACACTACTCGAAAATAGCTTATAATGGTGACCACAAAAAGGCAATGCTTTGAACCCAAGGCGATTGTGTAAGATGTTGCGAACTGTGGTTAAACAACATCAATTTCTCTTACTGCAAGGGCCTAATTGACTTTTCAAGAAGGTATTGCTCTGCAGGTAAATTGTCTTGACGACAGTTGTATAGTTACGTATACCTGACCTTTAGAAACAACAAAAGTTTTGTTTTATTGCCTCTTCAGTCCGGAGTGTCGTTATGCAATTATATCAAACTTTTTGACACTTGTATAGTTTCCATGTTCAAAGGTAGAGTGACACCAGTCGCAAAGGTCTCCAAACTCCAAACGACAGTGACAATATTTCTAACAAAGTCATTCCACTCGTACTATACAATACCGCAGTATGTCAAAGGTACAAGTTTCTTGAAGGTCTCATTGACCACTTTCTCGTTTTCTTTGTAATTTGCAAAGGTAAATGTGAACGTTTTTCAAACCATAAATCTCTGTTAACGATATGGAAAGACCTTCGTAGAAGCCAAACGGATCATGCAATCCACTTTCAAATGAATGGTGACGTGTGATTGCAAGAGAAGAGAGTAACCCCGAACAAGTGCATGGTAGGTTTTGTTCTTCGTCTTCACTTCTATTCAAGAAACCGAAATTTTCTTTGAAGACCTCATTTCTTTGTATTTGAAAACTACAAAGGAAAAAAAAAACAATTTTTGAAACAAAAGGCTCTTACACTTTGAAGGCGAGTCTTCCTCGGATACGAGTTCGAAGGTGAAACTCAACAACAAAGTGATAAATTAGATTTAAAAGGAACGATATATGCACTAGTGTTTTCCTCATTCAACATGCTTATCTACAGCCATTTATTTGCTCTACAAAAAATAAAAAGAAAACATTTGATAAGAATCACCTTGCATACTGCAGCAGAATAAACGTTGCTATGATGATGGCTACCATAAGATATAGATGTCTGTGTAGTGTGTATGGTTAACATGGTTCTTGTTCAGAATGACTTCCATATAAGAGACGCAAATGGAATTAATTTAAATAAAAATGAAAAAAGAAGTGAATATCTGTGGAAGCGGCATTGATTGTGAGGAAGGAATATCGCAGTAACAAGGGCGGATGTTTGATGAGGCAAATTCAGGATATTGGCTTTGTGCGGACAGGTCTTGTGCGGACTATTGTCGGATTGAAGTGGGAAGTAGTGTCATCAGCATTTGCAATGTTACAATGATCGGATGGAAGGCTTTCTGTGTTCGATTTGCTTATGTTCCTTGTCTCAGGTCGTAAGACTTTGAAAAGGTTGTCAGCAACATTGTGGCTAACAACATAGTGACAAATCATTGATTGAATTGCAGAATTTGATTGGTCAAATCAAGAAATCGTGACAATCTGTTTGATGGGTGACATCTTAGAGAGGTGTAGAATGTTGTGATTTCTCTGCTTTCTTGGGTGGTAATGGGACTTATAATGTTATGAAACACAGTGAAAGGGTTAAGGAAAATTCGATGCATATCGATTTTAAGTCACTGTGATGCAGGGGAAAAACAGTGTCACCTAAAGCATTCCACATTCGGGTGGAGCGGCTATTTTTTTTCTATTTAATTCACGCGCACTTCGAGGGGTTTTGACTAACCTTATAATGTTTTAAACACAGTGCGGCTGTTTAGAAATAAGGAAAGGACAAGAAAGGAGATGCCGATGCACATAATTCTTGAAATTCTGTACATTGTAATGCGTTGGAAAAATTGTGTTGGGCTAAGGATTCCACATCCGGCTTGAGCGACTAAAATATAAATCTCAGTACTTCACTGTACGACTAAAATTGGGCTTGGGAGAATTGACCTGCCTTCCTTTCGAGTCGAGGAAGTATGCAAATGGCTGTTTCACAAGAAAACACTGTCTTTAAAAATAGCGATAAAAAAGAGAGACACATGAAACCGTAAGACGATGTTCCAGAGAACGAATTGAACTGCCACCTTTCAATTTTAATATTTTTCGAACCCTGTCGAGCAGGCGTAATGATGTTTGATAAGTACCTGACCAGATTTGGGTGGACGTAGGTTAAATATGAATCTCTTTATTTAACTCATCATCCGAAGTTGGGCTAAAGGTAAATCTGATGAACATATTTTGCGAGGTGGATGTTGCGGTAAAATTTTTTAGGATAGGAACGAACCTGAATATTTCACTAGATCACTGTTTGTGGAAAAGTGATAAAAAGGTTATAAAACTACGTGTTCAAGAGGATCAATCGACAATACAATTGAACTATCACCTATCAATTTTAAAGCTCTGGTTTGAAGCCTATCACACTACCATAATTATGGGCAAGTGACCGCCGTGCTGGCTCCAATAAATTTTGGCCGAGAGGCCCAGTTTTGGACCATTTTTTGTAGCATTTTGGGCCTTTTATCGTCTCGAGCTTATCTGCGTATATTTACTGTTGCACCATTTATGCTCGGCGGCGCTTGTAATCTACAAATTTAATTCACAATTTTTTTGAACGTTGAAGCGAATAATCAAAACAAAAAAAAAATGTTGGCTATCTTGTATCAATATTGTTGAACGTTGTGCTGCTAGACATCAAAATGAAGAAGGAAAATATAATATTTGCAGCCGCTTTGAAAAGAGACAAAAAGATATATTGTTCGGAAATTTTTCCCATTACTTGATACATTCAGACAAAGTAAGTAATGGAAAAGCATTCCTAATTTTTTGCAGTCTCAAGCGCTTCTTAGCGCTTCGTTAGGCCAGCATATTACGTTTTCGAAACATTTGCACTGCGGTGCAAACTCTATGTACGCATCCGCAAACTGATATCCCATGCATGTCGGTAACTTAATGGTAATTGAAGTTGGAACAGGGGCAGGTTTCTTTTCAGAAAGCCTAAACCTAGCCAGTTCATTCAGACTTCCAAATCACAGCAGCGTCTTCCAAGCCAAGATCTTGGCAGTTACAAACGCTGCAAAAAAGGTGTCCATGATGACGCTATCACATGCTGATATCACTTTTTTCATTGATAGCCAAGCAGCAATAAAAGCGATTTCTGCCACTCTTGTCAAATCAAAGCTTGTTTCTTGCTGTCGCGAAGAGCTAAGGGTGCTTGGCACGCAGCATAACGTTAGACTCTGCTGGGTTCCTGGTCATAGTGGTATACCGGGAAACGAAAAAGCGGAGGAACTAGCGAGGAAGGGATCAGCACTTGACCCTTCTCTCATTGATAAATCAATCGGATTACACCCTGTGAAATGAAACAGATCATTGGTAACAAAATAATGCGAAAATCCAATGAAAGATGGGAATGCCTTGTTTAGGCGGAGAAGAAGGGAGGCCGAAGCCAGCTTGGAGTGTTGGAGGTTAATCTGAATTAGCTGCACCATCTTGGGAACAACTAAGTAGACTAACCCCCACCACGGTCTGGTTGAAGGTCATCCTCGCTGAGCGAAACCTCGTTAGCGGAGTCATCAGTCTCCAAGTCGGAGAATTTGACGACGTTTTGGGCATCCAAGTAGGATGTGGAGGGTTTATTTTCATACGTTTCAGCAGAGGATGTGCCGAGCTCGTCTATCTCCATGGATGGAGGGTCGACTTGCCCGGCGGGTTCTTCCACTGAAGACGCACTTTTTGTTTCGGGAGATGGAACGATGTTCTGTTCTTCATCTTTTTTGTACATTTTTAAGGCAATGTTTGACCAGCCGAACCGAATCACGCCTTTTGTCACAGCCAGGGGAGCAAGGGAGTCCTTATTGATGACTATTATAGCCGATCTATAGTGACCCTCCGGCTCTGCCAGCTTCGCGACTTTCCAGTCATGAGTAGGAAGGGTTGGATTGCCAAATTGAATCATTTTCATGATAGTATCTTTGCAGGAGAGTTCTGCTGGTAGCCTAGCGCGAGCCCTAGGCCTGCAAGGGATATCCTCCCTTGACACGACTTCAAGCTTAGCACCAGGCCAGAGTCCCTCTAACCTGCTTGAATGCCTAGATTCCTGTGTTACTTCCAGGAAACTATGGCCGAAATATGATAAGAAAGAATCTGAAAAGCTCCTATCATTGAATAGACTTTCATTGCGAATGCTTATCAGTATCATAACTGGACATAACCTACTAGGTTATCACAAAAAGAAAATGGGTCTTGCACCGATGAGGATACAACTCACTTCCTTTGTCAATGCCCAGCACTCTGCCATATTAGGAAAAAATTTCTAGGCAATTACTTTTTAAATGAACTAGAAGAATTATTATCAGACGCTTCAAAAAGCAGCCTGTTAAACTTCACTAAGTCCACAAAATGATTAAATACTGACCAGACATAAACTCATAGGTTTCTAGGACGTTACAATACGCCAGGGTATCACAATGGATCTACATTGATCTAAGTGTGACGGAAATAAGATCAACCGTCAGCCCATTCTACCTAACCTATGTCGGTAACTCCATGGTATTGTCCTCCATTCCATAGCCAACGCAAAGCTGTTAGAAACTGCTGCTTCTTGTTTTTTTTCGCTCGAGTGGGCTAGTTGTGGTCCAATAATTAAAATTATTTCCTCTGCCTTGCATGACTGAGTTGAAATTTTTCATTAAAATGAAATAACTCAAATATATCATAAATTTATACGCGGCCGATAAATTTTTTTTTGGTATTAAAATATCAAAACTTTGACTGTTATCGCTGCTGCTATGCCTTCGTCGCAAAGACATTTTTTTTATGAAAGCAAGGTATTACAAATTTGTAACAAAAATTACACGTTTACCTTCTTACCTGTAGAATATTCTTACAAACTGAACAAATTTTGTAAGTCTATTTTCGTTGGTGAAATGAAAACTCACAAATTAGTGTTATATTAACAAGTTTATTACTTGTAAAGTACAACTTTAATTTTGTATTGGTGAAACCGAAAGAGAAATTTTTCCACAAATTTCCTTTTGTAAAATACAACTGCAATATTGCAATTAACAAAGTTTGGTGAAGCAACATTTTTACAAAAACTCACAAGCTTTGTTAAAAAAACGCTTGTAATTGCAAATTTGTCAACCACACGTCTAGAAAAACACTCTCTACTTTTTGTCACAACAAATTATCAAAAAGAAACTTCAATCTCAAACGGAAATAAAAAATAAAAGTTGCGACATTTTATCAATTCAGTGAATCGCTATCCATTTCTTTTTTGAAAATTTTAAACAAATCTCTTGTTTGCCCTTCTCCTTATTGTTGTTAAGGAATAAGAATGTTGTGTGCAAATTGTGAAATCTAATTCCATCGGGTATGCCAAATCCAGACCATTTACATTCATCTGTAGTCAGATGTTGTTAATGGCCCATAGATATTTACGTCTATCTATGTATCTTTATCCTGATCAACTATTCCAATTTCCTTCGCCTACATCGAGCAGAAAGAGCTGGTCGAGGGATGCTGAACACTTCACACAACTGGCTGATGGCAAGAGTCAATTGATATCCAAGCTATTGAACTACACACAAAAGATAGGTAGATGGATAAATAGATACCCTACTACCTTTCTATCCTTTTTTTTCTTCTGCTAAATTGAAGTACGCCTCCGTAGGTCCATGCCATAAGATAATAAACACGATTAGGATGTATTTTATACCAGATGTCCTTTTTCCGTTGGTCTTTTCTACCTTGCCTGGTTAGGGAATTTTTAATACATGGATGTTGCCATTTGATGGCTTCCTGTTTGATCTCGAAAACTGATATTAATAGAGGGTCGCAACTTGTAGCACATACACATAATTGCAACTTACAATACGATGGAATTAAAATTGACTGATAACAGATGTATGTAATGGAGCCGAACGAGAACGAGTAATGCCGTTGAATTTAAAACTGTTAATCTTCCCGCCGGGATATAAGAATTGTTTAAGGTTGATGTATGGAATTAAATACTAGCGATCTGTATCTTTTAACTGAAGGAGTATTGTGAGTTTTAGTTAATGTGCACAGGTAGATAGATTTATGAAACATTTTGCCTTCCAACCGCATGGCAGCCGCGTTACTCAGACTTGAGTGGTAATCAGAAGAGTGCCTTGATAGAACGCTAGTATAACGCTTGGTACCGCAAACTTTACAAGCCGAAGCGTAGTTTTGTTATTGCTGCACAACTTGTGTGCCAGTGCAGAATGACGATAGAGAATGCACGCACCGTTGCATCAAGACTAGCAAACCAACCAAATACCTTTTATAAGGATAGAGGTTAATGACAAGAAGAACGCAACTCCTTACTCGTCTTTTTTTTCTACTGTCGACGCAAAAAGCACCATAAGCTCGAGGGGATCATAGCCCCACATTCCCCATAGAGATCCGCTTTTGGGGTAGAATGCCTTTAACTTTAACAATCTGTGCGGTAAAAGTATAACTATGAATTTTTAGGCATTAAGTGTTTTGGACTCTTCTGCTTTTGTTTTAACCAATTTATCTGTAACATTGCGGTTTCTTCTTTTGTTTTGAATACAACATTGCGACAGACAGCTGAGGTCCTAAAGCTGTCTGGACTTTGCTAGTTATAATCATTTAAAAATAATGACAAACCCTTATCTTTATAAAAAGTTAGATTATATGTGTTTTATTTCTTCTTAAAAACTACACGTCTAAAAAACACTCTTTTTGTGCAGACACTTTGGTCCTTCGAGCGCAAGGTGGCGTTCAATTCGCTGACCCGTAAATGATTCATTCCTTCTACCATAGCTACAATTAGAGAAACAGTAACTTGTGTTGGAAATCAAAGATATAAAACTGATCTGGTGATGCCTATTGTATACAATTTGCTTCCTTTAAAATTCACTCTTGGAGTCTTTGCTGCGGAAATCTAAAGCGAAAATAGAACTACAAATGATTAATGATTGACAGACCAATCTATGAACGGTCAAAACACTTTCAACTTGCAACCATTAATTCTGCCTAATTGCCAGCTGCCACAAGTCCTTCCAATGCAACACAAATTCAGTAGCAGATCGGTTGTTGTTTTATTTTTCTCGGAGCCGCTGGCACGCATGACTAGTGTGAAAAAGTTGAATGCCTCGTCAATGATTGAAAAAGAAAAAGAAAATATGTACCATGAATTGCTTGACACCCCTAAGCACCCACGCTTGCAATGACTATAACAACAAACCACAGTTCTATTGCTTTGTTCCCAAAACTAATCTGTAAGCTCTACCAGTGCATTAAATTTCATCAGTATCCTTTGAGCGATGAATAATCGTAGAACGCTAGAGTGGAGTCGAGTCGACCGTCAACATTGCCACAAAAGGCCACCGAAGACATCATAAAATGTGCACGCGTTGCATTTGTGTACAACAGTACACGGAACGTGCTGCAAGGGAGTTCTTTCAACCATTGACAGTGTATACCTACTTCTATCTTGGTCTTGCGACTGTGTCCTACGTCTTTTCCCCTTACTCTTCTATCTTGGCCAAATAAAGTATATTTTTGTGTTTGGCTTTGTTTTGTTGTTTTACGAGTATTTGCTCGTCCGCGTCGCGTCGCCGTTGTAATAAAATTCCCAAGTCATATAATATACCGACCAAAAAGTGTTTACGACTTCAAATGAATGTTGTCATAAACGGCTAAGGAGATCGTTTTCATTGGGGGCTCTCTGTAGATGCAGCAGAACATTAACCCTTTCGAGACCTTAATAAAATATTTACATTTGTGATGAAGTTCATCGAGCGCATTTTGTTTTGTGTAAGATGGTCTGAGAGCATCAGCAAAAGCGATTGGATGCTGTGTGCGCCTTTCGAAAGTACAAAATCAACTTCAATCGTTTTTGAATTAAATGAAAACATCAACATAGTCGCTGACATTATTGAAGAGCACCCATTCAGAACTTCCACACATCTTCTGTAGCAGAGTGTGATTGGATCATTTTTTTTTTTCTTTCTTTCATTGACATCGTGCAGTGTCCAGCAGAATGATTGGTTTTGTTATTCCAGCTACTGTTTAAAGGGAAAATAAAATGAAAACAGACATGACACACAGCTATACCCTTGAATGACTCAGCATTCAGCGAGGAGGAAGAAAAATAAACGAAACTAGTCGCCAAAGGCAGTAAAAACGGGACGAGGAAATAGATCAATACTCTTTTGGTACAGACCAGTTTATGGGTGAACAGAACGACTACAGTGTGGTTGACAAGTCGAGAAATGAAGTAGGTCAGTAGGAAGTAGCCATACATTTAGATATCGATCTCGTTGGCAATGAATTTTTTAGTAAGTTCATAAGCCACAGAGACCAACTACATCAAACATGAAGTTTGTCAAATTTTTGATAATTTTGCATGGAATGTTTCTCTATCTTCATCTCTTTTTTCACATACACCGAATAAAGTACAATCAGGTACTTTTGAAAGAAAAGTATGTGGAATCGAAGTCTCTTACTGGAAAAACAACCTCAAACCAACCAGCAGTGGTCTTTTACGTCAGATATTTGTCATATTTATGTTATTTTCGTATGGGAAGTTTATCAGATTTTCATCTTTCTTCATAACACATATATTCTATCAAAGTTTATTGAAAATGATGTCTAAATATGTGCGTTTTTGTATTCCTTTCATTTCAAACCACTGCAGTGTGCCCAATTTTCTAAAAAAGTATACCAGATCCATATTTCTTTTTCATCAAACAGAAATTGTGTTCTATAGTCAGGTTATCAGTACCTAGCACTTCAAATGATGGAGCACTCTTCCATCAAACACCGTACCTATACTTATGTCAAATGTTGGCTACTTTTGCAATGGAAATGTGTCAAATATTGGCCTGTTCCTCAATAACAATACGTAGAATACAAACTCTTTTAAAAATATTCCAAATTATGTCTACTTTTGTAGAACTTTTACTTCAAACGATGGAGCAACAATCCCTCACACACGATATTTGACATATTTTGGTAATTTTTGTATGGGAAGTATTTCAGGTCTTGATCTCTTCATCGTAAAACATGAATCAAATAAAAGTCCTTTAAAAAGAACGGCAAAATATGATTTTTTTTGTCGAGTTATCTCTTCAAATCATGAAGAAGTCTTCCATTAAACAAAATATTTGTCAAAATTTGGCTCCTTTTGTATGGGAAATGTGTCAGATATTGACCTCTTCCTCACCAAATAAACAAGCTTTTTAAGAAAGGGTTAAATATGTCCACTTTCTCAGTTGACGGAACAACACTTCCCACTATATGTTACAGATTTTGGGTATTTTATAGTGGATGTATGCATGTATGTATATGACATAGAACTTGCTTTTGACAATGCTAGCTTTGATGGTCCGTGCAACGCTGCCTGAGAACATAGCGTGGATGAATCATTAGTCTTAATGTGGCTTAAAGTAATGCTTTGAAAGTTGAAGCGAAATATGGAAAATATTTTACAACAGGAGTGAATAAGGGCTGTCCACAAGTTTTCTGTGGCGCATCCTGACCGACTCTCTACTTGAAATGATCAATTGATTACGTGCGTGGCCAAGCCGACGACGTCACCCAGCTCTCAGTTGGATTCTGTCTTCAAGTCGTTTGTTCCAGAGCACAGGCGACGCTTAACGTGTCTCAGACAATCCTCCAAAAACTTTACAAAATGTAGAAAATTCATTGGTTTGACCCAACTTACACTCAAAGGGGTCAACATTCACTTTTCAAACGAAGTAACACGTCTTGGATTAATCCTTGATAACTAGCTCTTTTGGTACAAACACATCAAGTCGAAAACTGCTAAGGCACTATCAGCATTCTGGCAATGTAAGGGAGTGACATGGGGTCTGACACCGACAAGGGTCCGTTGGATATATACGGCTTTGATTAGACCAATCATATCCTGTGCGTGTTTGAGGGGCCGAGCTCTTACCTAAATATGTAATTTGTAATTGCCTCGCCAAATTTTAAAGAACAATACATAAGCCAAAAATACAAGGTTCGTCTGTTCAGGACTGGTTCACTCTAGAATCTGCACCAGGAAAGGACTGTTATCCTTCTTCTTTTCATTTCCGGCGTTACGAGTAGTGATCTTGAAGCGATCACAGCTCTCCCACTTTTCTGCTTAGTAACATAGACTACTGAATAGTTGAATTGAAAAGAAAACATCAGGTAATTATAAAATAGTCAACGATTACTATAATTTGTAGTAAAATGTACTATTTCGTAGTTAATTTTTAAATTTACTATGACAGTAGTCGTGTTTAACTATTTTTAACTATAAAAAATAGTGTTCCCGATTTTTATTACGAAAATAGTTAAAAAATAGTTATTATTGACTATTTTTATCTCTGAGTGTAGAAGGCATATCTCCATTGGATACAGACAGACAGAAATCTGACAAATTTTTGCTATCTCGTAGCAGAACAGGCTTTGGAAATTTTATTAGGAGTCACCCCGGAGCATCCTTCTTCTGCAAAGTATTTAAACTTGTTAGTCAAAAGTGATACTACACTCTGTGAATCCTGTGGAGAGAATGACGACACCCGCTTCGTCTGCAGATATGTCTGGCATTAACTCGTATCAGGTTACAGATACTCGGCGCAGACATGGTGGAGAGCTGGCAAGTTAGGTTCCTTTTCATGGCAGCGTCATTTGGCTTCTTGAACATCGGGATGGTAGTACAATCGACTGGTATTTAGGCCTGAGAGCTTCAGTTAGTAGTTTTTTACACTACCTCCGACCGAACATATATCGCATCTTACATCTTCTTCAAAAAACATTTATCGGATGAAAGTTCTTTCGAAGTATTGTCAAAATATGTCAGATTGTGGCAACTTTTTTACTGTAATGTTTTAGTACCTCCATAAAAGACGGCAAAATATGGATACTTTTGTAGGGCTTCCACTTCAATTTATGGAACACTCTTCCCCCAATTACCATACCTTGATATATATCAAAGTTTGACTACTTTCCTATGGGAGAAGTGTCAGATATTGACCTCTTTTTTTTATTAAATATAAATTGAATACACACCTTTTAAAAGAGACTGTAAAATATGTATTTTTTTTATAAACCTATTGCTTCAAACGATGGAGTAACCTTCCCTCACACACGTTATTTGACAGATTTTGGCATATTTATATGGGGAATATTTTAGATCTTGATCTCATCCTCATAAATTATTATAAATCAGTCCTAAGACAACGGTAAGATATATATACCTATACTTCTGTCGAGTTATCACTTCAAGCCACGGAACACTCTTCCATCAAACACAATATGTATTTGTCAAATTTCTGGCTTCTTTTGTATGGGAAATGTGTCAGATATTCATCCTCATCTTCATAAAACACAAACTGAATACAAACCTTTTTAAAAATATGGCAAAATATGTTCACTTTTGTAAAGCAGTCACTTCAAACGATGAAACGATTTCCTTTCACATACGATATTTGACATATTTTGGATCTTTTGCACGGGAAGTTTTTCAGATTCTCACCAATTTTCATAAAACATTTATAAAATGAAAATTCTTTGAAAGTAGATAATGTCAAAATATGTCCCTATTTGGATGCTTATCAACATCAATGATGTAAAGTAAATAAACTTACACGTTAATAGTATTGTCTCAAAGGCCAATTCACTGCTTGGTTTTGTCAAAAGGAATTCCTCTGACTTCAAAGATCCTTATACTATAAAATCTTTATTTTGTAGTATTGTTCGTCCCATTTTGGAGTATGGTTGTGTTGTTTGGGGTTCTACTACCATTTCTAATAAAAATCGAATCGAAAGTGTTCAGAAGAAATTTTTGAGATATGCCCTGAGAAACTTCTTCGATAGCAATGATAATGGTACCCATCACTCTTATCATTCAAAATGTCTCTTATTGGGAATTCAAACTCTTGAAACGAGAAGAAATATGTATAGCATTATGTTCATTCGAGATATATTATGTTCGACAATTGAAAGTGAGATTCTGCTTAACTGCTTGAATTTGTACGCTCCGTCAGTGTCTTTGAGAGCGAGACCACTGTTGTCAATAAATTCACACCTCACATTATATGGCCAACGTGAGCCCATATCTGCAAGTTGTAAGTTATTTAATTTGTATTATTCTAATTTAGATATATCTTTGCCCAGAAATATATTTAAAAATAAGTTGTTTTCTTTGCTTAACTAGTTAATTGCAAACCAAATCACCTATCATCGAATGATTGTTTTTATTATACTACAATGTAGTATTATACTTTAAGATATTAAGTTATGTGAATTAATTTTTATTATTTTATTCGAAATCTGTGGAATATGTATTCGTAGATTGAAATAAATAAACTAAACTAAACCAGAGATAGTACGTCAAATCTTGGTGTTTTTATCCCAAGGGATTAATCAAATAAAGTTTTTTTTAAAAAGGTTATAAAAATATGTCTGCTTTAGTTGGCTTTCACTTCAAAGCACGGGACAATTTTCTTCCCACACGATATTTGAGAAATCTGGGGTACCTTTTTGTAGGTACATACTTATGTAAACTGCCCAAAATACAAAACATTCAAGGACACTATTTGATCTGACCGCTACAAGTTTTTTCGGTAGTAACTCAGTCACTTTTCATTAAAATAAAAAATAAATAGGGTGGCGCAACAGAGCGAGGAGCCCCTGGGCCTAGCGCATTTCTCACAACCATCCCTTGTGAGGGAATGGAGGGGACCTACAATTTTCTGCCGGTTCCGAACGGCTAATCGAGAAAGCGCTTTTCATGGCAATCAAAGGCGATACCCGTAGAAAAAACATTTTTGCCTCTGGTGGGATTCGAACTCGAACCTCTGGATTAACAGGCGGACATGCTATCCATCACACCACTTTTCATTGTGAAGAATAAATAAATCGTGTCCTAATTTGTCCTGAACTGGGCGTTTATCCCTTTTTTTCCATTCCTAAGGCATAGAAAACAAGGAAATTCTTAAGATTGTTTTCTATTGAAGAAATTTCAAGACCGGTCGTCTGTAATCGTAAAAGAAAACATTTATTGTTGTCCTGTCCCTAAGTTAGGAAATTTCATCGGCAAGGAAGAATAAAAGCCTTTTTAACTTATTCTCCGAAAATGATTCATTTCAAAGGTAAGACTTCTTTTCATATTCAATTATCTGAATTCAACTCTGCAAAAAAAAAGAATCAAAGTTTACAAAGGTAGGAACGTCCCTTTCAGACCGAGCCAATAAAGACCAGCACTTTGGGAAACAAATTCAAAAGAATGTATACGAGCTTTCTCTACTCGAATACATTCACGTCATTTTAAATTTTTAAACAAACATCCCATGAACAAGCAAAACGGTTCTTTACTTATACGAAGCTAACTATTCAAGCAGAATGCTGAACCTGAAGAATCCTTACAAATAATAACCTGTTTTTTTTTTTAATTTCACTGAGTGCCTTTGGTAAAAAGCTCCTTTTGAACAGACATCTGTATACCTTACCTTCATATAAACTTACTCATTCAATTTCGGAAGTCTAAACCTCTTTAATATGCAATTTGATTAGCGCAAGACTTTCTTCTTTCATATTCAACAACCGGAGAGACGGAGAGTGTTGTTGTTTGTTCACCTAACCATGTATCCCATTCGAATAGAATTAATTAAGAGTTCAAAATGATGGGCTCCGGCACGGGGACGGGGCACGGAGAATTTATGCAATAAATTTCCCTTTGAAATTCATAACAAGGAATATACATATTTGGTTCAAGTTAACGAATAAACTTCGTTTGGTACTTGACGTTGTTGATGTGTCCCATTGTTAGGTTCAAAATTACTTTATTTAATTTTTGAAAATAAATGTGCATAATTTCAACGTAACTGCTATACTACAGTTGTACTGCTCAATGTATACCTTTGCGTGGGAAGCCATTTAGATGAAAATTTCGAATAGAATCATTCTTGCATGGTTCGTTTAACGCAGATTATGTCGAAACACGCGTCAAATGGCTTCAAGTGCCATAGCATTTCGTTTGGAGAAGGATTTGCAGTTCGTTTGTTTCGATTCTGGAAATGGGTTTTAAATGGAAAATGTAGGGATTAGCATTTTTTGTTCAGAAAAGTGTGAAAAGGGCTGTGCTGGGCTTTTAGTCCAATTGGTTAGGTTCTATTGTTGGATGGGTTGTTATTATATATTTTCCTGGCAACAAAAGACAACTTCGTTGGCAGGCTATCAAGGATTTACTTGAAATTTTTGTAAAAATTAGCACATTCTTCTTCTTTTCGATGCTGGAGTGTAACTGTTCCGTTCCTGCATGAAAAATTATGAAAGACAAAACCTTGAGAAAATTAACAAGGTAAAAAATCATTCGTTTACTTCCGAGAAATTATACCTTTTCACATCAAATTAAATCGGCTTAGGATGACTGGGTACGCAATGTCAACTCAGAAGCTGGAGAGACATCCTATGTTTTATGGCGAATGAAGAAGTGTGTGACAAGGCAAGGGGTCTACCTCCAATCCTTTGGATTTTAGATGAAATCACTCAGCTTTGAAAAGAAGATATTATCCGTTTAAGTCAGTCATTATTATTGATTATGCTATTAATTTTTCAATGCCTTAATGTTCTTGAGTTTGCCCACAGTTTTTTTTTTTTTTTAAAGACATTTTGGGTAGGCACTGTCAATCTTTAAAATTGCTAAACAAATATTTGTCACTTGAAAACAAGGTAGAGCAACACAGCGGCCCAGCAAATTGTTCTCAACCACTCCTTGTAAGGAATGGAGGGGACCAATAATTTCTTGCTCCTTTTCTCTTCCCCTTTTAATGGCAGTGAAATTACTATCGGAGGGCTTTCCAATACCTCTAGAAGGCCGTGGAATCTCCTCAAGACCGTGACCAAAATTTAAAGCCTGGCATGCATTATCTCAACCAATACCTTGAGAACGACACCAACGGCGGCTCTGGACACAAACCAAACCAAACAAGCTAGCCAAAAACGGGTCAGCACTCGATACCAGAGAAACGAACACTTTTTCCCCAAGCTACTAGAGCAAGAAAAAATCACATGCCGCATTTATGTAGAGTATGAAAAGACGAAGAGACAGAAAAAGGACCATTTCACTTCCTCTGTGAGTGCCCTGGCCCACACCAGGAAACGAGCCTTCGGACAACCTACTTCTTCGACAATCTCCAATCTCCTACTGAACAGTATCCTAAAATTTATTCAGAGCCTTAATAGTTCAGTGGGGTTTCCCAATCCCCATTGACCCAGTCATCAACCCAATCCTCTGCTGCATCCCCTTACCTCCTCATGCTCTGTCATGCAGGGAGCATAATAGATCCATGAGATCCGAGTGAAGTGTTGCCGCTTGAGGGTGCACCCCCCAATATACGCGGGGGAAAACAATTGGATATTTCTTTGATTCGAACCACGAATTCAGAGTTTGATTTGGTTTCTTTGTTTGACTGATTGTGTTTATTTAATTTCGAATAATTCCATTGATTTTTTGAACAACTTAAAATTATCACTTATAGTTATAGTTATTTTTTATTTCGTCAATATTTTCAGAATAGTTTGTCATCGCACGTTTTACATTTTCAGAGATTTGGTATAATATACCTTTCAGCTATAACATTATTTAATTTTTTTTTAAGAATTATTATTTTATACATTAATTTAAATTAGGAGGAAAGACGAGTAAAACCCCCTATCTGATAAAAAAAGCATATAGCGTTACCTATACGCATGTTATGGCAATAGTAAGCCATGTATATAATTTTAATTTTTATTTGCATTGAGTATGCAATAATTAATTAAATAAATAAATAAATAAATAAATATATAAATAGGTAAGTAAATAAATAAATAAATAAATAAAAAATAAATATAAATAAATAGTAAATCAACAAATAATTAACAAATTAATAAATAAATAAGTAGATAAATTAAATTAATAAATAAATAAGCAAATAAATAATAAACAATATAAACAAAAAGTAAACATAAACATAAATAAATAAGTTATCAAAATAATAATTATCACTTAATATTCGACATTTTGAATTAAAACTTTCAACTAATTAGTCTCTCTATTTACTTATTTATTGCAGCACGGCATTACGAAAGCAACTAGAATGATGCCGAACAAAGTACGATGTGAAAACTATAGGGTAAATGTCACTTGCTTTTAACATTTGAAGTCAACAAAGTACTGCAGGGTAAGTACATTATCTTACGTATCGTTATTTTCATGAAAAATTCATTTGCTCTGAATTTCAAAGTCAAAGTAAAAAATAGAAAATCAAATCCCAATCACTAACAGCCATATTATTGAGAATTCGTAAAACTAGAAATGGAACTTATTGAGTTTGCACCTTAAAGCAAAATAAAATACTTTCATTATTGAGTTTGCACCTTAAGGCACTTTTTCGTCAGTTAAATAATTAGCCATTAGCCTATGTTCTTTAATTCAAATTGTTATACGGGGAATCCCCTACTATATACCTAAGTGATCTGTTCAGTAATTCTTTTTCTCATTCTAAGTTTATTCGTGCTTGAGGCAACACCTAAATAAATTTGTTAAGAAGAAGAAGTGTTTTATTAATATTAAATATCCAATAGGTTATGGGCCCAGGTGCTTTTTTGTTTTTGTGTGTTGAATAATAATAATTAAAGTGAAAATGAAAAATTCCAAATTAAAAAGAAACATTACTCCATTCAACGGAGAAAATTACAGCATATGGAAATTTCGTTTAAGAGCCCTAGTTGCAGAAGAAAACTGTTTGCCAGCTCTGGAGGAGCCTGCTGGGGAAAACAAAAACACAGGAGAATGGAATGGAATGGCGAAGGATGGAAAGGATTGCAAAAGGATGTATAATAGAGCATTTAAGCGATTCTATGATTGGAATGATTGCAGAAGAAAAGACAGCTTTCGAAACAATGCAAAAACTTGATGAAATCTATGAGAGGAAAAGTCTAGCCACCCAGCTTTCAGTTCAAAGGAGGCTCTTGACTTTCAAATTTAAAGGCGATGTCACTTTAATTGAACATTTCATCAAATTTGATGAAATGATGACAGAGCTTCAGGCTGCTGGTGCTCAAGTCAATGAAATGAACAAAGTAGCACAGTTGTTGTTGACGCTACCATCTTCATACGATGGAATAGTGACGGCTATTCAAACCCTTGCAGAAAAGGATTTGACATCGGCGTTTGTGATGTTGCGTGTGCATTTGGGATTGAACCAAGAACATCGTGATACATCTTCAAAAGTGCTCAATATCGAAAACAATTCCGTAACTTATCCATCGAGTAATTTTAGAAAGGACCGAAAAGTTTTTAATCATTTTAAAACGAATAAATTCAACAACAAAAACAACCAAATAAAATGCGATCACTGTGGACGTTCGAACCACATAAAGGCAAACTGTTATTTCTTCAAAAAATCTATATCAAATAATGGAAAAAATAGAAATTATAAAAAAATCAAAAAATCACAATCTAAGAACGGATCAGCTCAAGTCTTAAATACTTTTGAACCACATAACAAATTTGCCTTCATGATTGGACGAACACAGTTCAACAAAAAACCAACTACGAAACCAGCAACAAACGAGGTGAAATTTATTTTGGATTCCGGAGCAACTGACCATTTTGCCAACAGTATGGAATATTTTTCAACATTAACAACGCTGGACCAACCAGTTATGATTAGCGTCGCTAAAGAGAACACCACAATACAAGTGAACGCTAGAGGTTCAATAGACGTAGTGACAAAAGATGGACTCCAAGGGGTGTTACAAAATGTTTTTTACTCACCGGATATACCACACAACATTCTTTCTGTTCGTCGGATCCAAGAAGCTGGAGTATCAGTTTATTTTGAAAATCAATGGAGAAGTTATCATTAAAAAAGGTAGTGAGGTCTTGGTAAAAGGTGAGTCTGTTGACAAATTAATAATAATTAAATTTTGTTATTCACATCTGAGTTTCAATTCAGAAATAAATACTTGCATCAATGATAAGTATATGATATGGCACAAAAGACTTGGTCATCTAAGTAAAAATAAAATTTTACAATTAAAAGAGGGAAAAATGGTTGAGGACAGTCAAATCATTGAAAATATAACCCCTTCAAATATACTCTGTGAAGCATGTATTAACGGTAAACAATCTAGATTACCGTTCGCTAAACAGAAGGACAAATCTCACGTTAATCGTCCTTTATTCATAGTTCATTCCGATATTTGCGGGCCAATTAGTCCTTTGACAATTAACAACAAAAATTATTTTGTTACTTTTATCGATGATTTTACACACTACACGGTAGTGTATTTATTGACACATAAATCTGAACTTTTTGAAGTCTTTAAAGACTTTGTAGGTAAAAGCGAAGTTCATTTTAATTTAAAAATTGAAAATTTTTATTGTGATAATGGACGTGAGTATATTTCAAATGAGATGAAAGCCTTTTTCAGAGAAAAAGGTATTTCATATCACCTCACAGTTCCATATACACCACAGCAAAACTCGGTTGCTGAACGCATGAAGAGGACTTTAACAGAAAAGGCTCGTTGTATGATCAATGGTGCACATTTAAAAAAATGTTTTTGGGGAGAAGCAATTTTAACAGCCACATATTTATTGAATATTTCCCCAACAAAAGCATTAAATACAGACAAAACTCCTTTTGAAATGTGGCATAATAGAAAACCAAAACTATACAACTTAAAAGTTTTTGGTTGCACTGTTTTCGTTCACGAAAAAAATAGAAAAAGTAAATTTGATGAAAAATCATTTAAAGGTATTTTTGTGGGATATGAACCCAATGGCTATAAAATTTTTAACCCAAAAAATAATAAGTTTATTATAGCCCGTGACGTCATTTTTGACGAACACAATTATGAAACATCAAGACCTATTTTGAAACTTGATGAAGGAGCTGATTTAGAAAGCTTTAATGATTTAAAAATACTAAAATTTACTACGACTGAAAACAGTAAACCTGTTGAAATTAAAACAGGTAAATCCGATGAAACGGATAAATCCGATGAAACGGATAAATCCGATGAAACGGATAAATCCGGTGTTATAGAAACGGATAAATCCGGTGTTATAGAAACGGATGATGAACATAAAAATGTTCAATCAAAACGCTTTAAAACTGCAGATGTAAACTGTAGAAAAAGTGAAAGAATAAGAAATTTGCCAAAAATCTCTTATAAAGAGGATGAAATAGATAATGATATTTTTTTTATTATATGCAGAATCTATGATCAATACAGTTCCAGAAAACTTTCAAAAAATTAATGAAATGGAAGAAAAACATAAATGGTTAGAAGCCATAAGAGAGGAACTAAATTCACTAGAAGCGAATAATACTTGGTCGATAGTACAAAGACCAATTGATAAAAATATCGTAAAATGTAAATGGGTTTTTAGTATCAAAAATGATTTAAACGGAAATCCATCTCGGTATAAAGCCAGACTTGTTGCTAAGGGTTTTAGCCAAAAATATTTGGAGGATTATAGCGAAACATTCGCCCCAGTTGTTCGAATTGCCACTTTTCGAATGATCCTTGCATTCGCAAACCAATTTAATTTATTAATCCATCAAATGGATGTCAAGTCTGCCTTTTTAAATGGATACCTGAAGGAAGATATTTATATGACTATACCAGAAGGTATAGCTAACGAAAATGGTACGGTATGCAAATTAAATAAAGCTATATACGGACTAAAACAATCAGCTAGGTGCTGGTTTCAACGTTTTGATGAAATTTTAAAAAATTGTCTTTTTAAAAATTCTCCTAACGATCACTGTCTATATTTTTTTGATAGAGGACATCCAAATAAAAACATTTATCTTATACTTTACGTTGATGATGTTTTGATCGTAACAGGAGATATAGACACTATGAGAAACTTTAAAATTTATTTAAAACAACAATTCGAAATGGTTGATATGAACGAAATAAAGTTGTTTCTTGGAATAAGGGTCCTAAGAAAAGAAAATGAAATTACTATGGATCAAAGTATTTATTTAAAAAATGTTTTAAAAAGATTCAATATGGAAGATTGTAAACCAGTAAGTACTCCTCTTCCAGTCAAATTAGACATAAAAGCTTTGATGTCTGATGAAGAGTTTAACGCTCCTTGTCGAAATCTTATTGGTTGCTTGATGTATGCAATGCTGTGTACTCGTCCCGATCTATGTACAGCAGTCAATTTTCTTAGTAAATTCCAAAATAAAAACAACAAGGAACTATGGCAAAATTTAAAAAGAGTTTTGAGATACATAAAGGGTACAGTTGATTTTAAATTGACATATACAAAAATACCTTATAAAGATTTGTTAATCCGATTTGTAGATGCCGATTGGGGTGGTAGTGAAACCGATAGAAAAAGTACAACGGGATACTTATTCAAATTATTTGGCAATAATTTAGTTTGCTGGAACACGAAACGACAAAATTCAGTGGCAGCTTCATCCACCGAGGCTGAATATATGGCGCTTTTTGAGGCTGTCCGAGAGGCTCTATGGTTAAAGTCTTTGTTAAAGAGTATTGAAATTATAATCAATGAATCGGTTACTATTTTTGAAGACAACCAGAGCTGTATTTCTTTAGCAAACAATCCTGTATCTCATAAACGCTCTAAACATGTTGATATTAAATACCATTTCAGTAGAGAACAAGTAGAAAATAAAACAATTATTCTTAAATATATTTCAACAGATAACCAGCTCGCCGACGCTTTTACCAAGCAACTACCAGCACCAAAGGTCTAAAAGAATAATTTTAATCAATCTTAAAGTATATTATTTACTTATACTTAAAATATAATTACTATATGTATTAATTTAAATTTAATAATTTTTTTTAAATATCTAGTTTTACTTGACTTTAATTAACTTCCATTTTATCAGTCTTTTATCAATAATCAAAATTATTTATATTTTGAGGGCGCCTATTGAGTTTGCACCTTAAAGCAAAATAAAATACTTTCATTATTGAGTTTGCACCTTAAGGCACTTTTTCGTCAGTTAAATAATTAGCCATTAGCCTATGTTCTTTAATTCAAATTGTTATACGGGGAATCCCCTACTATATACCTAAGTGATCTGTTCAGTAATTCTTTTTCTCATTCTAAGTTTATTCGTGCTTGAGGCAACACATAAATAAATTTGTTAAGAAGAAGAAGTGTTTTATTAATATTAAATATCCAATAAAACTAGTTTCAGGTAAAACTAGTTGCGATTCAAGTTTTGCAAAAATTAATCAAAACTAGTTTTAAAAAAAATCGGTATTATTGATTTTTGGAGAAAAACTAGTTCAAGTTTTGAAAATGGTTTCTCGTTTTGAATATCGAAACTAGTTTCATAGCAAGAGCTGCTTTGATTTTGATAACAAAATAGAAAATTCAAACAAATTCTGTAATGTGCAAACGTTTGATTGTTTGCATAAATATATGAAAATGAAATAAAGATAAGCGTTGAACTTACTATTCTAATTCTCAAGAATGGGGTGGTCGACGGTTCAAGATTATTAAAAGTAAAAAATTGACCGAAGCAAAATTCGAGACCCTGGCATAGCTTTGTTTATCAGATGGTAGATGTGGTATTTGGTTCAAAGAGACACGTAGACAAGCAAAGCGACTCAAACAAAAACGATCATTCAATGGATTACTGTCCAATCAGTTTTCAATTCGGTAAATACGCAACACATTAACGTAATTCAGTAGGTATAGAAATAGCACCTCTTTTAGTCCTATATTAGATGCACCTACCACGAATCATATCCGCCCTTCTAGGACGCTTCAAATTCATTTTGATGCATTTACGGATAGAGCACGAGAACGCCATAATATGATAACAATAGGGGGCTAAGGTTGATAATATGCCGTTTCAGGTGACAGGCTCAATGTTAGATCTGGCGGATGCTTTTCATCTTTCGGTTTAGATGGTTTTGGGTCAGATATATCAAATTTGTTGGCTGGCACAGACACCCTGCCAATTGCTTTGACTGTGACAGATAAATATCCAACGACAGCAGTAGCCAGCTCTTTCCAATATTGCATAGCTGAGCAATGGGAAAATCTTTTGAATGCTGACTTCGAAATCCGGTTCACAGAGTCTGTGAACCTTGCTCAAAAATATCTGTCACAAGCCGAGTTGCCTTGCACAGAAATCGAAGCAATAAGTCCAATTGACGTTGCCTTACCAGCGACTCCGATTCCTGGTCACATTCAGTTTTTCCGTAGCAGAAACCCGCCAAATGACTTCCAATCGTTGGAGTTGGAGAAACACAACAAAGAAGTTCTTTTTAATCAGCAAGTACAGTTGATTTTCGCTGCACGCAATGCATTAGCTTGGTCCTGCAAAATGCGTGCTGCAATTATTAGTTTCTGAGCAGATGGCAGTGCCATATTTCACCCATGTCGCAGTACCGGAACCCGGCCTTTACTTTGGACTTTTGATAGGGTCAATAGTCAATAGCCAATCCGGGGTGATTTACTGTGTATGGGGTAGCCAAATACGGTGTATGTGAATAACCTGAATCCCCTACGAAGCTTCAAAATGAATGCAGAAAATGATGTAAAGTAAAAAAGTTTTAATTAATAATACAAAAACGTTTCAAAACTAGTTTTGAAGTCCTCAAAACTAGATATTTCCAGTTTCATGAATTTCTAGTTTTATCAAAAACTATTTTTACGATTTCGAGTTTTATGTGTCACTTTTTTATTCAATAATACCGATTTGTTCAAAACTTGAAACTCGAAAACTAGCTCTACGAAAAACTAGTTTCGAAGTAAGTTAATAATATGGCTGTAAGACTTCTTATTGTTTCAATTTGAATCTCAAATCGATAAAATTTTAAAGAAATTATGAATTTCACAGTGATGGACGGATCGCATTGAAGCATTTTTAAATAAAAAATGAAAGAATTTTGAAGCTGAATAAATTTTTAAGAGCCTTAAACTATGTTAAAAAAAAGGTTTTCCAAAGAATCGAAAAGCACTTAAAGGAAAACTTTTCATGTCCCAAAGACTCACTTCCTCAACAACAGGTCTTTTTGCTTGTTAATTTTTAGAACCTTTTATAGATTGGTCTTGTAGTGGAGTTATGTTTGGACTTTTGATCCTTACAATCTTAATTTTGAGGTGTCCCACAGGGAAGTCATTTGGGTTCCCTTCTCTTTCTCTTATTTATCAATGATATTTTTACTTGCGGTTATAGATACTATAAGGCAATCTTTGCAATCGTGCAGAAAAAATTTTTGAGATAACAATTAAACACGACATTACTATGTACAGAATAGGAAAAAGTGGGTCTTTCAATTCTGTATATGGATCTACAGCCTGAACCGCTGCGCTGGATCGATTTTCTTCAAAATTTGCAATTAGGCTGTGTGGAGCAGCCTACAGAGGGATTAAAGGAATTATAACTCTCGGTTTTGAAATAACGGTACTTGCCACACAACTGATATGTTAATATTTAATTTTCTCGAAACCGACTCCAACGATTTCGATAAAATTTTGTGTAAGGGATTAGTTTTAGATTGTCTTTCTTATGATGTTAAAAGTATTTTCAGAAAAAGTCTAAAACTGGTACCTCCCATAGTATCGTTTTTTTTCAAAACTGACTTTCTGTTGGCCATTAACAACACCATATTTGTATTTTGTATTTTAGAAGTCGTAGATTGTTTAATGGGGGAAGCTGGTCTAGAGCGTGAAAAAATCGTCATAATTTATGAATTTTTTGTGACTCAACAAAAAGATCAATCGAAAATTTGTGAAAGAGGTTTTATAATTTAGGTTTTAATATACAAATACAAATTTTTTCGTGTCAATTAAATTCGGCTGTCCAGAATTTCTTCGGAGGCAACTCATTTTTTAGATAGACGCCACAGGTCCATGGCCGAAGATGTAACCTCCTTAATTTTGGTCCTGGAACAAAATCCCGAAATTTTTTAGTTTCTATACAACAACAACAAGAGACGTACGTAGGATTTTTTCGATATTTTGTTTTTTCGCGAAATTGTACACGTTTGAACAAAACATTACAATTTTCACTATTAAAAAAAGACAAATTTGTTGATTAAAAAAACTATACAAATAAAAAAAATCCTACTTACGTCTCCGGAGAAAGGTATTTCGAATGTACTGTCAAAATTTCGTATAGATCGGTGGGTGAAGAATTGCTCGAGTTATGTCTTCGGCCAGTTCAGAAAAAGTGAGAAAAACGCGTTTAAAGTCTTAAGTACTATAAAATCATATGGCATACCTGAGGAACGCTGCTGCAGAACAGAAAATTTTGGCATTTAGGCATTTTTGCCGGCATCCATCCTTTGGTATGTTATTTTTAAGACCCTAAATTACCTTTTAAGACAAAAAAAAATTTCGGTTTCTTCAAAATTCTAGACCAGCTTCCCCCCTTAAGAAAGATTGCATATAAACATTTAAAAAATTAAAGTTTCAGAAACTTGATAGATTTTGAAATAACTTCAAAACTTAATCTTTGATTTTTTTAAATTTTTTTGTGAAAATAACTAGGCAAGATTTTAAATTTTGCGTACTTGACTTTTAAAAAAACTTGTTTTTAAGAAAAGTGAAAAACAAAAAACCTTTTTTTAAGAAACTGAACCAACGATTTTGATTAAATTTTCAACGTTTATGTGTATTAGCAACTGCAAAGGAATGGCGGTTTTAGACTCTAGCTTGAAACCTTTGGAATATTTAATTTAATTTTTTTCAGTATTTTGCGTATTTTAATTAAATTTTCATAGTTAGTGTGTAGTTGGCAACTCTTTGCCACCATATACATTATGAAGAGCGAATACTAAATCCTTTTAATCAGCCTTAAGAAAATTTTGATATCGTATTGAGCACAGAATCGCAAGTTCGTGTGACCCAGTCGTGCCCATTTTTTTTTTTATATAAATCTCTCTGGCGTTTTTGATTGTTGAAAATTCATTTGTCAATGTAGTGTAATGAATCGTAATGTAAAACGAAGTTTCGACCTTAAAAGTGGTGATGGAAGAACCAATTCTAGTAGCTGTAACTAACACATTTTAGGGTAAAGCTCGATTCAACAGCTAGAAAGATCCTTGACATATATGCTTGGTTGTGAATGCTAAATCAATCAAGTATGTCAGTCAAAGAGGCTTCAAGAATGCACCACAGACAATTTATAGAACATAGCAGTCTTGCTTGAGGTCGTATTCAGAGTTTTGAAAAGGTTATCAATCTAATTAATCGGTTCTCTTTCGGGATTCCTGATTTACAAAGGGATATACACCCCACTTGTGATAACGAACTCAATGTTTCTGTGATCTGGCAACATTCGTTAAGCAGATCTTGTCCATTTATTTTCAATCACAGATGGACAGACGAAAATCGCAGCCTTTTCTGGTCACGGTTCTCGAATGAGCTCTGGCAGTATGAAGTATCGAAGATATTTGGATCCATTGGTTGTTGTTGATGTTGATGTAATGTTAACCGCATTCCTTCTTAATTCACCAAATGAATCGAAAACGGCGAATCAGTTTATTTGTAAAACGGTATCCGGTAAAAAAGTAACATGCCAACAAGTCACTTACACACTTACACGAATGCTTTCGTTGCGAAACAATCTGATCGAAATCGAATGTCTTATCTTTTCCTCTGACCGAATTCAGCTATCGAATCGTTTTGCAATGAGCAATAAGCAGCCCAATTTTCTGTTATTGCAACTCTCAGCCTTGTGCGTCTTATTAATCACTGACATGTAAGCAAACAAACATCTCTTTGATTTACACGTACCAACATCCCATCAAACCACTCAACATCCATTGACCTTAAAACGTCCGCCGAGTCATTTGTTTCCTCATTTTTGTTTTCTTTTTTTCTTAACCACAGTGATGCCATTGCTCCAATAATGACGTCTGCCAAATATTATGAAATGATAAACAGTCATTAGTAATTGGGTCACATTAACTCGGAGGAAATTAAAAATACCACAATACCCCAGAGCTCGTCATAATAATAAACGAAAAATTCCGCATCATTTCATAATTCCCACCTCAATGTATTCGAATGGAACGGATAGCTGGCGCACGAGGAACACTGATCAACCAAATTAAAGATCAAAAGCCTGATGACTAATATTCAAAATTCTGTATTTTATTGGAGCTTAGGGCGAGGGTGACATCACGCCATCGCTACCGACCAGCCCGGCCCGGCTGTCGCGACGACTTATGCTGGGAGTAATTTTGTAAGGAGTTCTTAGTTATTTTTATCTACAGAGTAGGTACAACACCATCATTTGATTGTCTATGTCTATATTGACTTCGCTTGAGGTGTGGCTAACTCCTTAGTTCCCGCCTTCTTTTCTTTTTTTAAAATTGTTCCCGTTTCTTTTGATATTTTTTTGTTCTTCGACCTTTGCTTTGTTTTGGTAATTTATGACTGACCCTGGTTTTTGGATGCTTGTTTTTTTTTCTTTTTCTGGAAGACAAATGATTGATGGGCATTTCTTTGCCCGCACTTAACACGGGAAACGGGTTTAATTTTATCCAATTTATTGTTCACACTTCAGAGGCCTTGAAAAACTGTTTGTGAGGGTCAAATCGATGATTTGGGAATAGAGTGAAAACGTTTTATTAAAAATGTATTAGTGAATTAAGGTGTGACTCCTGGAATGGTTCCGAAAAGATCAGAATTTACAAATTTTTACGAAATGATCGTGAGATAAAAGAGTTCGAAACAAATTGGTTGAATCGTTGTGGCTTCCCATGGATCACTTGCTTGTATTCTCATACATATGATTGATGAGCTTGAGTATTTGGCAATGGTCCACCATCTGTTAAGAAAGAATAGAGCTATTTCCTTGACACTACCTGATATGCACTTAAAAGAAAAAGATCTGTTGGATGAATCCCTAAGCATTGAGTTCAATATCACAAGTGTGGTGTTTATCTTCCTGTAGATTGTGAAAAGCAAAAAAGAACTGATCAACCCGGTAATCTATTCAAAACCCTACAAACGATGTTAGACAAGACCGTGGCGTTCTATTATTTATCTGTGGTGCATTCTGGTAGACTCTTTGTCTGATATATTCGATTGATTTACAACCAAGCATCACTGGACGACCGACGTCACCGTTCTTGCAGCTGGATCCAGTTTTTCCCAAAAGTGTGTTTTATTTGCTGGAAATGGTTTCTCCAATACCACTGTCTAAACCGAAGTTGTGCTTTACATTACATTCCATTCCATTCCATCACATTACATTACATTACATTACATTACATTACATTACATTACATTACATTACATTACATTACATTACATTACATTACATTACATTACATTACATTACATTACATTACATTACATTACATTACATTACATTACATTACATTACATTACATTACATTACATTACATTACATTACATTACATTACATTACATTACATTACATTACATTACATTACATTACATTACATTACATTACATTGCATTACATAACATTACATTACATTACATTGCTTAACATTGCACTACATTAAACCTACTCTACAGATAAACCTACGAATAGGGTTTCAGAACTCGTGGTAAATCAGCTAAGGTGTGTTTTACTAGGCGGAGAAAATTGACTTTTAATGCGGCAGTAGCACTTTCTTTTTAAATCAAATTTTTTGAACTGAAATAAGCCAAGCCACAAACTCGGTCTTCAAAGAAGCAAGGAAAGAAGCTGTTGGCAAGCATTTTAGTTACGATAAGTCCAATGTTTAATATGCGTCACTTATAGTAAAATTTTTACCGTCAAATTTCAAAAAAACAATGTGTCTTGAGGAGCATTCTCATTCCTCAAGTCACATTGTTCTTTCTCGATGAACTCACTCCTCATGATATTTTCATCGTGTGCTGTAGGTACCCTCAGGACAATTTTCTAGTACAAAAAAAAGAAGTGGCCTCTAGCATAACTCGCAATGGAGTTTTGAGGACCACACAAACAGCATATCTCTTAATTCACGTCTGACAGATATACTATTATATGCGATAACTGCAAGTCTCTGTCTACGCTAAACATAAACGGTCAACTTCACGGACGATTCGATGACCGATGTTATCTGGTGCATGTGCTTCTGTTTTTTATGAAAGGAAAAAATCTAAGACTGCAAAAATACAAACTTCGTTAGATCGAACACCTAAGAGTTCGTAGCCACGATATCCTTATTCCCAAAAACTACATTCCATAATCCATAGTATGCAGACAGACTAAAATGATACTGAGGAGCAGCATTCTTGCTTTCGATTGTCAGCAATGCCGACATCATTCTTGTCAGCGTTGTCTTTTGACAAGCATATAAGGCTTCTCGGGTTAAGAGAAACCTCTGTGAGTTTTGTGAAAGGAATGATGACACTGAGCTGCACTTACCCTGCACCTGTCTTCCATTCTCTCGAATCAATTTATAAACACAGAGCAGAGACTTTGTGATAGCTAGTAAGTTGGGCTTCTTTATCATTGCTTCGTTTTCTATCTTCTTAAAAAGCCTGAAACCAAAGAATCTTGCAGAGGTTGCAAAAAAAAAGACTTAAAAAAAAGGCTATAACTACTAAAATTATCAATCCTGGCTTAAAGCCGCTCTTCCTTCTTCTTCCCCCACTACTGATGGTGAATGGCATTAATACTAATCTGAAAAATTGTATCATATTCTAAGATTTCATCTAAGATTGACTTACCCAATCGAGTTCTGATAAAATTAAACCTTATTCAAATAAGGTACAAATAAACAAAGCCAATCAAAGCTAGATTTTGCATCCTATCAGAGCCATCTTTATCAGCTACTTACAAAATCACATTTTTTTCAATTGCTTCTAAGCTATTTTAGAGTTGAGCAAAGAAGTTTTCCGGATTTGAGCTGTACAATGCCGAGATTCCAGAACTGAGGTACTAAAGTAGCAAGCCTTACTTGACTTTCTAATTTGTTAAATATACATGAGGTAAAAACTTCATCAGGGAACTCGATAGAGACCCGTCAATCTTCTAATCTTATTCTATTAAGCAATGGCGCTATAAGCTTTGCGATGTCAGAGGCATCACAGCTCTTCTCCCTAAGCCCTGGGAATTGTCATCCGTTCGTGGAGAACTTGCGTCGCTTTGCAGTTTGTAACCTCCCATAAATGAAAAAATTGAAATTTGAAGAGAATGGAGGCATTACTGAGGTTGATGAGAATGTTGCTGTTGTGAGTGCAACTGCTTCGTATAAATCGAATTCATCGATTTCCATGCGATCACATCTATCCAACGTGTTACATATCGCATTAAGGGCATATTTTGGACTTGCATTTGTATCTCGCTGCACCTAACTTTACGGAAGTATCCGACGTCACAGTCGAAGAAGTTAGGGAGGCAGTTAAGAACTCCAAAAAAGGCTAAGCGATTGGGCCAGACGAGGTACCATATGAGTTTTGGAAAAATATGGGAGACATCGGGTTGAGATGGCTCACGATTCTCATCTCCAAACTTATAAGAGGTGACAGTTTGCCTAATCCATGGAGGGAAAGTTTTCTTCTTCCAATGTACAAGGGAAAGGGAGATACCAGAAGCTGTGACAACTATCGTTCAATCAAGTTGATGTCCCACACTATGAAGATCGTTGAGAGGGTTTTGGATAGCCGACTGCGGAAAATAATAAGGCTGTCTGATGACCAATGCGGGTTTGTCGCGGGTAAGTCAACTACAGACGCAATCCAAAGTATAAGGATCATTATGGAAAAACACCGAGATGCCTTAGAGGATTTGCATATTGTGTTGGTGGACTTCGAAAAAGCATTCGATCGACAACCACGAGATCTGATATGGGTGGCCCTCAGACACCGAGGAGTTCCTGAAGCCTATGTGCGAATAATTATGGACATGTACGAGGGAGCAGTTACAAAAGTGAGATGCCCAGCTGGAGTCACCGAAGAATTCCAAATAACAGTAGGTGTACATCAGGGAGTGTCTTGAGTCCACTGCTCTTTATTGCTGTTCTGGATTATTTGCTCGAAGGAAAAGTAACGGACAATAAAGTACAACAATTATTCTTTGCTGACGATGGAGCCATCATAAGCCAGGATCCTACATCCCTGCAACGAGCACTTGACGTTTGGATTGATGTTCTGGAAGGAAATGGGTACCGTATTAGCGCTAAAAATACTGAATACCTGTGCTGCCCTTTTTCTGATCCAGACAAGCCTATTCCAGACATTTATTTGAATGGAAATGTGCTTCCCAAGTGTGAAAAGTTTAAATATCTGGGATCTATGATTAATAGTGAAGCAACTTGTGATGACGACATCAATCATCGAGTAAGCGTAGGGTGGATGAAGTGGCGAGAAAACTCCGCTATCTTCTGTGATCGAAAAATGCCCCCTAAGCTGAAGGGAAGACTCTACACAGCAGTTGTCCGTCCAGCTCTGACATACGGTTCACAATGTTGGACAATGTACAAAAAGTATGAGAGCAAATTGACGGCAGCCGAAATGAAGATGCTTCGGATGACAGCAGGAGTAACAAAGCTTGATCGAATTAGAAGTACCTACTAAGATCCGTGGAAGCCTTCATGTCAAAAGTACCATCTTGAACAAAATTCAGCAGGACCGGCTCAGTTGGTATTGTCATGTTCAAAGAAGAGATCCGCAGAACCCCGTCCAAAAGGCAATATCGTACAACGTTTCAACAAATTCGCAGGTCAAAACACTCCCGGTAGTAATAATGAAAAGAAGAAAAGAAGAAGAAGATTTGTATCTCTAATCTCCATCCATATGAAGTTCAAATTACGCAACCATTAAAGCCTGCTGACCACTCTCAACTCCCGCCTGCCGCAGATACTTGGAACAACCTACAATAAACACCGATTTTTCGAACAAAATGTTCTTCATCGGTGAGGCACACTTGAATAGGTGGGTCTGGGTATATAAACAAACAAATTTGCCGCATATTGGGCTGAAGAATCCTACAAGTGGTCGAGGAGGTGCCGTTGCATCCAAACAAAGTGACAGTTTGGTGTATTCTATGATCCGAAGGTGTCATTGGTCCCTTTTTCTTCAAAGATTTGGAACGATATGGACGAATGAAAACCGATTTGCTCTTGCCTGTGATTAAACATCATCATGGCTTGTTGTTGCGCGAAAATTTGAAGCTTTACTGTGTGAGAAGCTTCCTGTTGGTGCACTTTTACGTTTTGGTTACCAAGATCATGCTACTTGACAGCTTAAGATTATTTTCTGTTACACTGCGCAACAGACCGTGTTAACGGTCTAAACTCTAGGCGTATTAAAAACCAAAATTACTCAAGTTATGGCCGAGATATCGCGCGAAATATACGAAAAGTGACTAAAAATAAACTCAAAAAGATCGCATGCTGCAAATCTTTCCAAGGCGGCAATTTAAATCTAATTGTTTTTCATACGCAAATAGTGTATGACCGGGCTCAATCTCAGTCAGTATATTTCAAAGGTTTGAAGAGATCCAAAGACTGACTTTTTTTTAAATCAGTATAGTCAATGCTCTTTCTTACAGCAAAAGGTTAATTCTTAACAATCTTTATTGCACTTAATTTGAATTTTTATTTCGCCATCATTTCACAAATGCCTGAAATAAATGCAAAGAAAGTGTGAAAGAGCTTTGATTGATTTAACACCATTTCCCAAGACAGTGTTGCTATGCTTTTAGCCAATTGTCGAGTACTGGCTTTTAAGTCCCTACCGATATCCATGGACAATGTCGATAATATGATAATATCCAATCCACAGTCAACAACACCAAATCCATTGCCCCAGAAGCAACTTTTTCAACTTATTATTGTCAGAAAAGCGCACTTTCCACCATGCAAACTCATCAAACAAGTGTATAGCAAAGAACATTGCATTTTATTGACTAACTATCGATAATAAAGTACGATAAGTATACAAAACAAATCAAACAACTTCATTCCTTCTGAGAACCCCCCACCAGTGGTAAGGTCCCAGCTAAAAAAATATGCTGATACAAAAGCGTAGAAATACTTTCCCTTAAAATTTATGCGAAAAATAAACCTATCCAATAATATTTCATTACATATTGTGTCAGGTTTCACAATTAAAATTACTTTCACAAATTTTCGATGACTTGGAACACACTCTTACCACAAGCAGCATTTGAATCATCAGTTGACTTGAAGTCCTTGTTAGCTCAGATTTAATTCGAAACGATTTATCTTACGCAAGTACGTAATGAAATCATATACAGGCACTCAACAGCACCTATTCGTTTCTCAAATGGTATTTTTTCGTTAATATGTAGTTTTCTTTTGCTTGAAACCCTCTCCCTCTATCATTTAATTTCTTAAAATTGCTCTAGGTGAGTTTTTTTTAATCAAGTCTTAGCTTTAAGATGACGATAAATCTACAAAAATGCTCCAGCCACTTTGAATTAAGTTCAACCTGTGACAATTCAGTCTAGCAAAGCGGACTTATATGTGTCGCAGCTTGTGGATTGTTCCTATCATATTTCAAGACTCGTAAGTAAAAGCTGCTATTTCCTTGAAAAACTTTTTCATCTCAACATTTTTAATTACCTTATTAAATGGCAATTCACCTAGAATCTCGCCTTATCACACATTATTCAAAGAAAAATGTGAAGCTCTCGGAATAATTGTGCTCTCAAGTGTGATTACTTTTTTACGGTCCCATTAAGGCGTGCACACAGGACTATAACCGTTCTTTTTGTTTGTTGTTTTATGTTCATTAAAAATATAATATTTCACCGACGACTAGAGTGTGTGAGTGTGTTGTTCTTTGCAAACCAAAAAGCCTTTCGTGCATATCTCACTCTTTATACAAAATACAGAAAACCCCCTGCAATGCGAACACAACAACAAGAGAGCAAACAACAAGCAATCCGAAGCAAATGAAACATTCTTCAGCAATCGTTAACTCCAATCAAATCCGAACGTGATGGTGACTCATGGACACGATGCAATTGCTCAAGAGCCACACAAGGAGGAGCAGGAGGAACAAGAGATAGAACGAGAAATGAAAATGAAAACCTCTTTGACGTTCGGGATCAATGGAAAATGTCCGTCCTAATTAAAATGGGTGAAACGCACCGACAATTTCCAACAGAAGCAACAAACCAGCCGCAGCAGCAGCGGGTATCGGGTAATGGAATTTTATTCATCCAACAAGCTGGCGTTCAATTGAGATACATTATATTTGTGTGTACAGAATTTTGTTTGTCGTATAAACGGATAAAACAAAAACCAAACAAATCGAAAGAAGGATCGAACTATACCGCACCACAATCGATGTCAAGTCAACCCTCATTTACGTACGTACATATGTATAGTTTATTCAGCGCCGCTGCTGCGCGCTCCGATCGAGTCAACCGCGCCTATACTAGGCCTGGGAATAACCTTTTTTAATTGATAGACTCAGATGACATTAATTGCCCGATATGATGGTGCTGTGCTGTGCCGTTTGCCGTTTGGATAGCATGTGAGTGAGGACAGATAAATTTGATTTAGGAAAACATGAGGGAAACCATCCAGCTCTGGGTTCAAGACAAGACCGACCGACGCGACTCGACGTTCCATAGAAAAGGCGAAGGGTTGTGGTGGTACTGTTGCACGGGTTAGTCGACGAGCAAACTGCAAAGTTATAATGTTTTCAAATAAATTCTCTTTAGACTGGCCAAAAGGTTGTAGTTTGCCGTAAATGAAGACAAATATTGTTTGTGAGTTTCGGGTTACGGATGTGTTTACTGGTCTCTAGCACTCCAGCTCTAGGGCGCATACACATAAAGTCGTAGAGTCGCAATGGCAGTCGTTAGGTTAGATGGAAATGCATTTTAATTTGGATTTTTTATTCAGATCGTGTTTCTGCAGCAGTTTTTTCTTCTTTCCCAGTTCTTTTTTTTTTCCTGTGGCTTTCCTTTCCTAGGCGTGGAGTGAATAAAATTGGAGCTGCAGCATATTTTTTTTTACCCTCTAGTCATTGGAGCGTAGATAGAGGCTATGCGGTGTAATTACTTATGGCGCTCTTTGTACAGATGTTATGTAAATATAAATGAGAAGAATTCAGGTGAAAATCAAGGTTCACGAGAAATTATAATTGAGAAATAAAAAAGAATATTTATGCTTCGTGAAAGTTTAGGGCGGGGGAGTTGGTTATGAGCATCAGTAATCAAAAGGGGCTCAGTTCGAGGTCATTTGGAGGATGTGGTGTGTTTCGGTCACTTAAAGGACAGCTAAGCTTTAATGGAGTCCTTTTTACTTGACTACTTCTGTTTTTTTGTTTCTCAGAGTTTTCTTTTGGAAGAGCCTTTTTCTTTACAGAGGACTTCATTTGTTTCACTCCAAAGAACAATGTGCTGTACCTAAAGAACTAAGAGTTTATTTTTATAGCTATTGGTGGTTGCGAAGTCAATTATGACTTAAAATGGCAACCCGCAGAAATGAGTGGTTTGAGAAAACTATTTCTGCAATCTTCTTCTTTCTCGTGTCCTTTCGTGACAACGCGGCACCTAGCGTGTAACGACCAATTAATTAACACCTACCTAGGAGTCTAATGTGATGTTTTGACAATTTTGCATGGAAGCGTGTAGTTTTTTTTTTTATGGAATAGCAACATATTCTTTGACAGTATCTTAATTAAATCTCTCGGATGGTTCTTGTCGGTGACAACTAAATGGGTTGTATCACTTAATCGAAAGCTGTGTGCGTTTTAGACATTTTTGAGTATGACACAATGTTAATGAAAGTATCTTGAAACAGAAAACCCCTAGGGTGTATAGAAAAGGTTTCAAAATGACAACTACTAGGTTTAGGGGCCGACAAAGCTCCTAAACAAGTTCGTTTGTTTCCAGTTCGTGACTATCTGCAGTAGCAGGATCTACAAATTATATGGTTCTTCATTGTGAATGAACTTCTATGCGTATATAGTTGTCACCTAGTCACGAAGTTGCAATTTTGCTTGTTGCTTTCCGATAACACTGCGTGTGAAAATAAAGAATGTTGGCAAAATGTTGACATCTTTTAAGCTAAATAGAAAGAGAACGACATCATGTAAACTGTAGAACATTTCGTTCGCAATGAGCGCTAAACATGACTTTCGGTAGTTAATGGTTAGGTTGGACTGGTGGATAGGAGATAGGATGGCCTATTCTTCACCTCACTTCGATTTGAATTCATAGTACTCTCAACAATATTTGTAGGTTTAAAGGAAAAGAGATCATTTGAAATTATGAGTAAATTTAAGCATATCTTTCAGTGGTAGATACTGTTATGGTAAATTTTCCCGCAACAAAAACTATTCTTTCATTTGGTTTCGATATCCCTCTTTTTTCCTCAAACCATACCCATCATTTCTTCGTCCCCTCATTTCTCTGTTGTTTGCTCTCAGCAATGTGATCGAAACATAGCTTTGAGCAAATGACAAAATAGGTGCGTGTTGTAATCAGCGGACGAGCTGAACGGATGTCAGCGTTTGGTGTGTCGAGCCAGAAGCCTCTGGAGAATCGTACACCATTTCCTTACATTGAATGTTATACTTCATCACTAAGAAACATCATCATTCTGATACATCATCATTCACAAAAATTTGCATTCACATCATTATCATCATTTACACATACTTATATTCATATACATATACCATCATTCACCCACTGTCATCATTCGTAAACATCATCATTTACAACCATCATGTTTTACACACATCATTACACACAGCACACAAGCAGGATATAACACTTAACACTATACACATGCATACACACATCACTTGCGAGAGAAATAGAAATGGCACGTGTAAACGCCATACCTCGTCTTGAGACACACTGTGCAGCGTAGTGCTGCAAGTGTAAACACGCTCAATTTAACCTTTTTTTTTGGAAGGCCGAATCATAGAATGAAACGTTAATAGTTCTCGTTTTCCCTAAATCTGCGCAAAGATCCACCGAATAGGGTAAAGTAGTTCATTTTGGTTTGGTTAGCTTTTCCTCCCTTCTTCAATTTTTGAAAAGTTGTAACATAGAGAATTTAATCCTTCCCCTGACTCAGTGGTACCCGTGGTGTGATGGATAGCATGTCCGCCTGTTAATCCAGAGATTCGAGTTCGAATCCCAACAGAGGCAAAAATGCTTTTTCCACGGGTATCGCCTTCGCGAGGAATTGGCAAGTCCTCCGTTAGTATTCATAGCCATGAAAAGTGCTTTCTCGATTAGCCGTTCGGAACCGGCAGAAAATTGTAGGTCCCTTCCATTTCCTCACAAGGCATGGTTGTGAGATATGTGCTAGGCCCAGGGGCTCCTTGCTCTGTTGCGCCACCCTATTTATTTATTTATTTAAGTGGGAAAATGCCCAGAAATATTATTTTCAACTTTCAGGAACTTTCATTTTTCTCGACTTATTTTATGGGAGGGGTCTGATCTCGACTCAAGAACTGGATAAGTTTTGGAACAAACCCCCAACAGCTTTTTCAGTTCAGTGTGATTGAAAAATTGTGCGAGCAAAGGGTCTCGCTGGAATTCGACAACGGAGGTGTTTGTCAGCCATAAGGCTGCATGTGCTAGAAAACCGTGACAGAAAACCTCGAGACACGATTGGCTGATTTTATGAATGTGTGTGTGAACTTGAGGGTCGAGAAAGGACTAGTTGACAAGACCAACCACTTCTTGGTTGACCTAGATATCGACAAGTGGTTTTTCTTGCATTTGGTGATTTTTAGAAGAAAAGTGAAGTTGGAAATAGTTTTGAAGATCAATGGTTTAATTTAGTTTTAAAAATTGTTAGAAAAAGTGTAGAATCAGTAAAAGGAAGAAATTCAAGGAGAAGCGGAAGTTGTCAGACGAAAAGATTATTGCAAGGAGGAAAATTTTCGAGATCGTAATGTCAAATATAATATACATTATATATAACGTTGCACTTTTTCAAAAAAAAAAAAAAAAAAGAAATTGAGTTTCAAACAAAAGCATGTCTTCAACTACAGTATTACAGTCTGTTTTTGGAGTCTTGTAAAGAACGTCTAGGATCGTGATAATCGTGTTAGAACTTCGGGGATCAGACTTATTTATTATGATACATCACTTATTTTTGGATAAAAAAATTCGACATGTTTTACTTCTTTCCATGTTTTCGTGTTTACATCTGCCATCTGCCAGTTGGGTTTTCCCTCAACAGTTCAATGATTTGAATTTTTTTTAACAAACTTTGCAGTCACCTTTGCAAATGAAAACTACTTAGTCCAAAATGCAATAAATTTATCCGATTGCAGTTTTAATATTCTTATGACTTTTGATCTTTTATCAAATGACAGCCTGATCAAGTATTCAAAAATTTCTTCTTCGTAATTACACGTAAAATTTTATTTGCACACTAGCTGACCAGGCCAGCACGGCGAAGCTCGGTTCCTACGGTGATCTGCGGTGAATAGCTTCGACAACCTGAGCCATTATTAGATGCAGTTATGTGATTTAGAGACAACTCATTCGGATCTCAAGGATCCTGTATGCTCCACAGGATAACAGAGGATTTGGAACTTGTGGGAGGGATGGTGTAGGAGGTGATAGCGTAGAATTGGGTTGGTGACTAGGTTATTAGGGTTGAGAACCCTCACTGAACCATTTGGAGTCCTGAATAAACTTAAGTAGGAGGTTAGAGATGTCACCTAGTTCATTGTAGAAGTATTTTCCGAGGACTTTTTCCTAGTGTGGGCCAAGCTAGGGCACTCAAAGAAGAAGTGAAATGATCCTTCCTCGGTCTCTGTGTCTTGGCATCCTCTATCACCTGAAAGAGTAGAGTCGAGCTTGAGTGGATACTCTGTTTTTTCTTGGAAATATCAGGTTTTAGGTTTTGGGAAATCCGAAATGTTTCTAAAGATGATCACGTGTCATTGGCTGTCTTTAGAAAGTTTCGTTGGATTTTGATTGCCACTATTTTCAAGTTCTTAAATAACATGCCAAAATTCTGTGCCTAACCTTATTACTTGAATTGCGGCCCGAAAGTGTTAAAAACAGAGGTGTTTATTTCGCTGGATTCCAGTGCTGACCCGATTTTGGCTAGCTTAACCGTTGTTTGCTTGGAGGACAATCCATAGGTCGAGGAGTTTATTGAGCTATTTAGAATGGTAATCTGGTAATCTGCCCCTTAACTTTTAGTAGTAGTAGTAGTAGTAGTAGTAGTAGTAGTAGTAGTAGTAGTAGTAGTAGTAGTAGTAGTAGTAGTAGTAGTAGTAGTAGTAGTAGTAGTAGTAGTAGTAGTAGTAGTAGTAGTAGTAGTAGTAGTAGTAGTAGTAGTAGAATATGATTTTATTTGATATTTACAATAGGTTACATATATTTAAAAATTCATAAGTATAGCATTGGCTTTTGCCGTCAGCCAGAAAAAAAAGTGTATTATTCAAACATTATGTATAATCAAGATTAAAGTAAAATTGAAAAGATTAGACTCCTTTAAGATGTTCACAACAAATAATAATATAAATATTTTGTTTTTCTTATTAAAAAGCTTCATTTAAAATTTGATTTCTGTAGTTAAGGGCTGTTTTAACGTAGCTTGATAACATTATCCAATCTTGACCATTCAAGACATTTGCAGCTTCATCAACAGTTAAATAGTTTTTCCCCAAGTGCTGTCTCCGTATTGCTTGCAGGATTGGGCATGTTCCTATAAAATGGAGAACATTTTCCGTCGCACGAAGATTGCATAAACTGCATTCCGTACTTACATCCGGTCCGTATGGTATGTAGTTCAGTCGTAGTAATTCTCCTCTGGTTTTGAAAATTAAAGAGATTGTTTCTATTGCACATCGGTCGTTGAAGTAATTGTTAGGTCCAAGGTCGTATCTCAGGAGCTTATACATGTTGCGGGTACAACTCTGTTGGGCTGACTCCGTAAATTTAACAAAGAAAGAATCTTCAATCCTTTCCAATAATTCTGGAAAGATGTCTTTCCAGGTACTAGTATTTCTTTCCACCAACTGGATGTCGTGCTGAACTCCAAGTCGTGACCATTCTTCGAAGAACTGTGATTTTCGTGATAGCAGATATTTTGCGATAATATTAGGCAGACGATGATTTGGAAGAGCCATAACCTTTGCAATGTAGAACAAGTGCAATTTGAGCGAAAAGACGTAGAGCGGAGACACCCCGGTCTCTAAATGTAGCATATATGTAGGGGTGTTTTCGGGGAGCCAAAATATCTTTTTCAAAAAATACCTCAGTAATTTTTCTACTTCCTCATATTAAAGAAACCCCCATACTTGACCAGCATAGCACATCACTGACCTCATAACTGCTTCGAAAAGTTTATATTTAGCACTCGGTCTTATGTGTTTTTTCCCAAGGACCCCCTTCCAGTTGCAGTTAATATCTTTTTTTGCTTCTATAAGCTTTTCCTGCAAATGCTTTTTGAACGACATCTGAGGCTTAATGATGACTCCAAGATATTTATATTCCCTAACCAGCTCAAGCTCCACATTTTCCCACATCCATTTCTCCTCCCTTGCATATCACCCTGTGCCATACCGAAATATCATTACCTTGGATTTGTTTGTATTAACTGTAAGACCCCAATTGCGGCAGTACAATTGCAATTTATTAATCATTATTTGCATCATATTTGCAGCCGTATTTATAATCGCATTTTAAACTCCGCGGAACTTTAAAACACGCTTAATCGTTGATTAAAACAAAAATCGTATTTATAATCATTTTTCGGCAGTGAATAAGGGCTGATTAGCTTAAACGCAGAAATGTGTGTTTTAAGCGTGTTTTAGCGTATAAATGTCATTTGATTTTGAGTATTGAGTTGTCATTTAGTGGTTTATTTACATCTTTGAGAATTTTAAAAATAACTAAAATGGAAATGTACTCAAATTACATTAACTTTATAAATAATTTGGATGTAGTAAATGTGTTTCCAGTTGACAGAAATATGCATTGTTTTCCTTTTTTGTAAATTCGTTTCTTACAAGTTTTCCAGTTCGGAAACGTTTTTGATTTTCGCTTTTTGGACAAAACAACAAAATTAAAGCCAAAGAATAATAGAATATATACATATATATAGAACAATGTATATTGCGTGACCAACATTTCATCGTCCATAGGTTAGAAAATATAAACAAAAACAAATTTCTGTTGTCAGTTCAACCATTGAGAAACCAAAATAAGAGAGTTTCTTTATGATTTTGACATAAGGGATGATTAACTAGTATGGGCGAAAAAAGTGATTATAAATAAGGATTTTTTATTCACTGATTAAAGTCTTAATAAGTTCTTAATCACTGAATAACTAATATGCATTTTAAGCGTGTTTTAGCGAAATCTAATATATACGGCTGTTAGTGTTTACGCAAAAATTACAATATCGTCCGCATACATTAAAGTTTTTATAACTGTACCAGCAAAACTAATACCTCCAGGCAAAAACGATGTATGGTCATCCAAGAGTAGCGAAAACAGAAGTGGACTCAAAAGACAACCCTGTTTGACCCCGGAAGAAGTATGAAACCAGGAAGATCCTTCATTACCATCCCATAACTTTTATAAACCTGTTTTTTTCCAGTATTCTCTTATGGGAATGACTGTAAGAGCCACTGAATTAAAATCAGTGTGCCGAGGGATGTAGACTGTTTGAATCAGTACAATTCATTATGGTTTCAGTACAATTCATAATGGTTATGTGTCCTGATAATATGCCTGGACGCCATCTCCTTAGTGAAAAGGTCTAGTCAAGCTAGCGAAAAGAAAGTTTCCAGAGCCGTTGTTGTTCTCATGGAACTGGTTGAGCCAATGCATGCAAGCCTTTGGGTTTTATACACGGTCTTGAGATTTGGCGCCTTCTCTAACGATGGCCATCATACCAAACAGTCGAATGTAAGAAAGGGCCTTATTGTGGAGGTGAACATCCAGTGAATAGTTTTGGGACCAGGTCTCCATTTTTTCCAAAAACTCTGCTGAAAGAGAAGAAACCGATTCGGACTTTTCTTTCTTTTTCTTTCAAATTTTCTTTCCAGTTGGGCTTACGACCATTAACAAAGTCAAATAGGGTGGCGCAACTACAGAGCGTGAAGCCCCGGGACCTTGCTAATTTGTCACAACGATGCTATGTGAGGAGATGGAGAATACGCTTTTCATGGCAATGAATTTACAATAGGAGGATTTGCCAAATTCTTGCGAAAAGGTATACCTACTCGTGGAAAAACATTTTTTGGTTTCTGTTGGGATTTAAACTAAGAACCTTATGCGTAACAAGCTGACATGCGAAACATAACGCCATGGGCACCACCAAAAAATGGGTTGTTTTTTTGTTTTTGTTTTGTTGAAGCTTGGAACTTTTGGTCGGTGATCGGAGCAGTTTCAAGGCCCTCTTTTACGTTTCAGCTCCCGGAGGAATGAATATAGGAATGAAAAAAAGTCTATGTTACTTGAGGATAACGTAGATGAAAGAAAAGAATTTTTGAAATCGGTCAAGTAGTTTCTTAGTTTTCAAGAGAAGCTTGGGAAAATGGCGCTCTTTTGGAAAATGAAGCAATACACTTCTACACCGATGGTTCAAAAACCAGCGAAGATGTGGGAAGTGGAATCTACTCAGAAAAACTGAATCTCAGTCTTTTCTTCCGCCTACTCGATCATTGTAGTGTGTTCCAAGCGGAAATTCTGGCGATTAAGGAGGTGCTGTCTTGGCTCAAAGAAAACTTCATATCCTCCACGGATATTCGGATCTTCTCAGACAGCCAAGCTGCCCTTAAATCTCTTGCCTCTGTCTCTACAAAATCCATCACGGTCCAAAATTGTCAGATGTCTCTGAGGGAGATGTCAAATCAGTTCAACATTCACCTTTCATGGGTGCCAGGGCACAGGGACATACCAGGCAACTGTATGGCAGACGAACTAGCCAAAAAGGGCACGACCACTTCCCTACGCTCAGAATGGAACAACATAGGTGCACCTATCGCTACATGTAAACTCCTACTTAGACAAGACGCTTCAAGGATAACAAACACTAGATCGACTGAGAGTAACAACTGCCTTGCAACCAAAAAAGTTTGGCCGTGTGTTGACTCAAAACGCTCGAAGAGTTTGTTGGCCCTGAACCGTCTGTATCTAGGTTCTACCATAGGTGTTCTTACGGGACACTGTCTAATAGGGAGACACGCCAAAAGACTTGGTGTGTTTTCCAATGATTTCTGCAGAAGCTGCATGGACGAGGCGGAGGAAGCAACCGTTCAACACCTTCTTTGCTCATGCCCTGCACTACTTCATAGGAGGAAAACTCATCTCGGTGAATTCTTCTTCGATGATACTAGCGACCTAGCTTACGTAGACCCTAAAAGTCTTTCGAAATACATTAAAAGTTCCACGTGGTTCGACTAGCAGGTGATTAACCGGCTAGTCCCGTAATGGAAGATTAATAAGTGATCAACTCGTTAATCTTAAATCGGGTTTCTGAGATCAGTAGGTGATTAACTTGCTGATCTCTGTGGTATCACAATGGGCCCTTGCGGCCTAAGTGTGTCAGGCAATGCACTCATTGACTGACAGCCACTTCCACCTAACCTAACCTAGTTTCTTAGTTCACGTTTACTTTCCGTTTTCCGTTCACGAGACAAAATGGGAACAAAATTTTGCCTACGTCATTTTTCAGGCTCTTCTTGACCATCTCTGTTTCAAATTTCATTCAAATCGCCTCGGTATTTTTGAAGCCTACTAAATACAAGCCAACAAACATACCAACAAACAAAAAAACATTCAAAACAACAAACTGGGGTAAGGGATAGCTAAAGCATGCCGATTATTCTACAAATAGCTGTAGCCACTTCCTTGCTGAACATTTAAACTTATGTGACATTTGTTATGACCAATGTCATCGCAGTTCTTGAAAAAACTTCATTCACAGGGACATTTCTGTTTCTGTAGGTTTCCTAAAGGCCGTGAATTTTACAACCCAGAATCTGCCTTGTATCCACCTATCGAAACTTCCTTGTCGCCGTCTACCTCAAACCAATTCAAGTTTGCTTTCGAATCGTTCACTACTGGCACCAACAGAATCAGAAGCTTCGCAGAATCCCACAAAAGCTATGAAGCTACTTCCGTGATATCGCAGTCATAAAGTTACATAGGAAGGGCAACAATATAAACTTTCAGCTCAGTCTAATTATAGACTAGAACTTAAATGGAAAAAATATCCTCAATCCTATTTCGCAACTAATAAATTAGTCAACATTCACAAGAACGACAGTACCTAATAAATAACAGCGATTTTCAAAATTTAATCATGACAGCTTAGAACAATTTTTTTCGCACGCGCTACATTTCATCACGACGATGTGGGGCCTCAAGTACCAAAGTCGTCCATGTATCTATCAATCCATGAATGCAGTACGAGTAACTACATTGCCGAAGCTGACGGCTTTTACAAATGTGCCATTCATTTCATGCCACAGCATTAATCCGATGTCATCGAGATCAATAAAGGTTTTGTGGTATCGTTCAGCCTCATTGAGTCGCAACGATTTCCCTCCACAATTAAAATCAGAACAATCTACATAAAAGCGCGCCATTTGCTTGTATTCATACACGAACGACTCGACTATGCATATAGTTTATTGCTCACTTTGGAATCCTATTGAATATGCATGATTGAGCCCCGCACTAACAGGGCGTGTTTACATTTACATCGAATGTAGGTTAGAAGTCTTATCTTCACAGTCGTCGTCATAGCTTAAAAAGCCGCATTTTTCACACACGAAACCCTTCACTATCTGGTGATGGGTAACCAAACGTTTGAACTTTTCCATTCAACTCACAGTGTAATTCAATCAGATTGACAACAAAACGAAATTAATTTGTCAATTGACAAAATAGTATCTATCGCTTGAAATGTAAATAAATACCGCTGTTTAAACGTATTGAATATCCATTAGCTACTGTATCAAGTTCAAGAAAGGAACGCTGACATAGATATTTTGACGTCTCTGTGTGTTTGTGTCTTCACTTCGTTTCGAAAAGCTCCCACTCTAGTTGGGTGAGGGCTGGGATGAGTAAATGCAAGCAATGTGGTGGGTTTGTTGTTTGATATGAAAAACACATTGTATTATAACGGTCTACTGCAATAAATGAACTTGAACTTAGTGAACTAAGCTTGAGATTACATATGTTGTCGCTATAATGATCTATGAGAGCCTGGTACGATGTGATTAGCTATTTGTTCAGGGGTCGTATGATGTAACTTTTGATAGGGTCTTTTGGTTTAATGATATGAATATGAAAATGGTTTAATAAAGAGACGTTCGAAATTCGGTTTATTATTTTGCTTAAAGGCCTTGATGATATAGGCCTACAAGAATTTAATCAATCAAAATAAATTAAAACTTGGGTGCAACAGCATGGGAAGAGCCAGTGCATCAACCATTTTTTCTTAGGAACGTCGTAGATGAACCTACAATTTTCTGAGGGTTGAGAACAGCTTACTGGGAAAATAATTTCACTGTCAGTGTAACAGTTGTAGCGAGAGAGGCAATCCCTGGGTAAAAACTCAGTGAAACATCAGAAGTGAAACTCTAGAAAAGCCAAGGCGACTACGAAAGAGAAGACGAAGAGAAGAAATACTTGTATTTCACCTCATTCTCTCGCAGACTGAATCCCATTTATGAATTTTTTTTTCTGTGTCACTTTTTCGTTTCATCGAATTTCCAGATCACTTGGTGCTAAAGAAGTGTCAATTCAAAAAATTAATAAATGAGTTGGCACTAGAAAGTTAAGCCTTGGGGTCTTAAACATTTAAGGACTTTAAATTTTATGCTGACTCCAAAAAGCAGAGTGAGAGAGCGCTCTTCATGACAATAAATTACTCTCGGACGACTTTCACTATTTTCGCGAATGGCTGCACACGTGGAATAACAGTTTTGTGGTGTTTAAAAGTTCGAACCTCGAACTTTCCCCATTAGGAACCATTACGCCACCCGACTTCCCAAGTACTAGTACTGATGTACTAGTACTGACGTTCTACATACTACGGTTAGCTCAGGATTTTGTCTGCTTTAGTTTGGATGAGGATGCAGTTGCAAGCGCTAACACTTCACTCGAATCGCAAGGCTCCCCGCGATAGCGGAGGATGAGAAGAGGGGGATTTAAAGGTGAGAAGTTGGGCTACTGAGAAGTCTCACTGAAGCATTTGGAGCCGTGAATGAACGCTTTGATGCTATTCAATCAATGCACAGTGATGTCGCCCAGTTCCTCGAAGAAGGCCAAGCTTGGGCACTCACAGAGGAAGTGTAATAAGTCGGATATGCTGCTAGTGCCCATTCGCATCGTGGGGGTACCCAATAAGTTGTGGCCTGAGAATGGCAGTCAGCGGAGAGAGCCGAAGCCTTCTAAACTGGGAAAGAATTAATGTGGGCCAAGCTTGGGCACTCACAGAGAAAGTCTAATGAATCTTCCTCTGCCTCTACATCGTGGCGACTTCTACATAAATTGGATATGCTGCTAGTGCCCATCGCATCGCCGCCATAAGTTGTGACCTGAGAGAGCCTTATTAGCAGGGAAAATAATAATGTGACCCACAGAGGAAGTAGAGTGAAGCTTGCTCTGCTACTTCGTCGAGTCATCCTCAACATTAGATAGATGTGCAAATGACCTTTCTCATCGTGTGGGTACCCAATAAGTTGTAGTCTGGGAGTGCCAGTCAGCGGAGAGAGCCGAAGCCTTCTATAAGCTGGGAAAGAAATAATATGGACAAAGCTTGGGCACTCACAGAGGAATTGGGAATGAACCTTCCTTTGCTGCTTCGTAGCGGCATCCTCTACATTTGATGGATGTGCTAGTGCCCTTTCTCGTCATGTGGGTTCCCAATGGGTTGTGATCCGAAAGAATACCAATCTACGGAGAGAGTCGAGGTGTGCAAAACTAGAAAAGAAATTCTGTTTTTTTTTTTTTTGAAGTGTCTGGCCAACACCATCAGCATAAGAAAAAAAAAAAAAAAATAAATAGGGTTGCGCTACAGAGCAAGGAGCCCCTAGGCCTAGCGCGTTTCTCACAACCATGCCTTGTGCGGGAATGGAGGGGACCTTCAATTTTTTGCTGATTCCGAACGGCTAATCGAGAAAGCGCTTTTCATGGCAATGAATACTAACGGAGGACTTGCCAATTCCTCGCGAAAGGCGATACAACCTACGAACCTCTGGATTAACAGGCGGACATGCTATCCATCACACCACGGACGGGTACCACGACACTATTTTTGGAAAGTACGTTTTACTTTCAGCTCCAGTGGCTTGAGTATAGATCTGCCTCGCTCTAAATGAATTTGTCCAGCTTTTACCCATAAACAAGTGCAATCCTAAATTTTTTCTCAAAACCAGAGCGCCCATGTGTCTTCACTTCAAAAAATAATCCCTTTCAGAAGCACGTCGGGGTGGCGGGGAGTGCCAATATTATACTCAGCAGAAAGTGAAGCTCGATTTCTACCGGTGCCTAAAAAGATACCCCTTCAGGGGATCTGATGAAACGCATGCGTTCAGATTCAAATCATAAAATACACGTAAAGCCCCGTTCCAAAGTCCATTTCCTTCGTATTTCCGCATCAGTTCATTTTTAGTTTTTCTTATTAAAATTCTTTGAAATCTGCGGTACCACTTTCAATTGCCACACTGCTCCAGCACAACTGCGTGCAACTCATCTTCATTAAAAATACATATACACTTTTCCATCGTCTACACCTAGTAAGGCTGCATTGCCCAAGGGTATCGTAAGAATCCGAAAAGAGAAAAAAAGAAACAAAAATTTCCACAGACGAAAACTATCTAAGAACTCATCTTCAACATGAAAGAAGTGGAGATGCCGAGTGGATACTGCTACAGATACAATATCCGAACAGTAAAGGAGAGTGCTTCTGCATAGTCCTCTCTTCTTTCCAAAAATATAATAGAAGCAATCATGTTCACGATGATGGTGGTAAATTATTTTCCAATCTCAACTAAACGCCAACACAAGACAAAACAACAAATTAGAAATTAGACCGATGCGATGGCAACTACTGCAATTGATGGAGAGAAAGATGATGTTGATGATCAACCGGAAATGTCGCCATAAATCGTACAAGAGAGTGATGCTCAAGTAGAGCCATGCTGTTCTGTTCATGGTTGCTGCTATACAAATGGTGTGTATGTGTGTTGATGTTGGGTGCATTTATAAAAGGACTGACAAAAACCGATTTTAGAATGGAGCACAATGCTGCCCGCGTCAGCCGGGCCAGGCCGACTGCCCCAGCCCCAGCCCCATCCTCAGCCAGTCATCCAAACAGAACGGAAAAGTTGTACGAACGGAAACAAGAGGCTCTTTGTCAACCACAAATGAAGTGCGACAGGCGCCCTGGAAAGTGTCGGTTCTTGTGCTAGAATTGTGCTTAGGGTTGTCTCTATGTGGGGTGGTAAGTATAGAGAAGTAGTCTATGGTTGGTCGTTGCGTTGTAGAGGGACAAGTTGAAACGTTAAATGGTTTCTTTGTCCTTTTTTTTTTGTTGTTGTCAAAATGACAAAATTTTTTTTTTGTGAAAATTGTTCTCACTTGAATAGAGTTTCCACTAAGAATCTCCCTTGTAGGCTTTCTATAATTGGGAACACTATATACTCGCGCGACTGGGTTGTGCGGCCACCTGAGGTGTAATTGGGGGTGTTATCATTTCTCATCAACTTCGGTCGTGGGTTTATGGGAACCAGTTATCTAAGTCCAGTAAAACTTTAAAGAATACTTTCTCAGAGTGAAGTGTGAGAAAAATTAAAAACTTGAAACTCATTTACTCAAGACATTGTCGATGTAACTTTGTATCTGAATATCAACTGACGATTTGAGTACAGAAACTACGTGACTAAACTCGGTATTACTCAACAATTAGGGTTACCACTTTGTGTATTCCCCTCAGTGTATTCCAAACCTTGTTAAGTTAAATTTTAAAAATTGCGAAAACGTATTTCTGTAGTTATGGTTTTTTGAGAAGATTTTTGACTCCCAAAGGAAATTCGTGGTGGCGGTGGCATAAAAGCTAGCTTATTAAGTGGGAGCTTTAAGTGCGAGTCTTTGAAGCCTTCAATGTTTTTCGATGGGTATCGCCAAAACAAGTCCGCCGAGAGTAATTGCCATGAAAAACGTTTTCCCACTTAATCGTTTGGAAATGGAAAAAAATTTAAATTCCTGAAATGCATTAGGCCTCGAGCTTCTCCGAGGTGTGCTGTGCCATTCTATTTACTTTTTTTAGTTTGATAAAGGAAACCTGGATCTCGATTCGGTTATCCAAAGAAATGAAAAATTAAATTGCAATCTCTACTTAGAGAACTTCTTTCAGTTCGCTCGTCATGGGACGCCCTCTTGTTCTTATGAAATTTGAGGAAACAAATGAATGTTTGGAAAAACGCGTTCGTGTGCTATTAGCCCAATAAATGGAATATCAAATAAAGAAGACTTTGAGATTTGAGTGGCTGAGTAGGGACCTAAGCACTAACCTCAGAAACTTGTTCAAGACGATTAGGAAAAGCACATACTAAAAGATAACGACTAACAAATGAGTATGAGGAGGATATGGGCCTAAGAAGAGCCAAGCTATCCTTTTCACATGAAAAAGAAAGAATAACATCGAATACTATTCTTGAAATTGATGAAAAAGAGCTTGGTGACTGTAAAATGATTGGCACACCTTTTATCATGATATGAGATCGAATAACTCTAAAAACCAGAAACGAAGTGTCAGCCTACTCAATGACAAAACTACCAGCCTACACGACCTTTTTTGGATGCATATCCAAAAAATTAGGGCAAGACCAAGTATATGCTGTCATCTAAAAAGGACACCCAACACCGACGCCGACGTCTTGGACAGGACGTCACGATAGACATCTATTACTTTGAGGTAGTTCAGGACTTTGTCTAACTAGAGGAAGACCGCGACTTAGGTGGCGCACGCAAGTAGGAGAGGACCTCAACCAACTTGGCTTGCAAAACTGGAGGCAGCTAGCTAGGGACCGAGCTGGCTGGAGAAGCATGTTGGTTGAGGTCCTGGTCCGACCCGGACTGTAGCGCCAACTTAAGTAAGTAAGTATCCAAAAAAGGTGGTGTAGGCTGGTGTTGGTTTGTTTAACACCGCAATTTTGAGAAATTTCTTAAAACATTTGACAACATTTGGATATGCTTGTTTGTAGCTCTACACCGTATTTTGAGTAATTTGAGTAGAAAAAAAGTATTGAAGGCTAGGCATCAACATCGTCATTTCTAATCAAAAAAGGTTCTCTATTGGTCAATTTTAAATGAGTTCATTGCAGTCTCCTAGTCTCCAAAGTCTCCTAGCCTTGCCAGAGTTTGCTCGAATATGTTATTAGTTTTGTCATTGAAATCAAAAGTTAAAATAATTTTATTTTAAAGTAAATTTATTTTATTCGGACGTGATGGTCGGACGTCTGAAGCCATTATCTTTGTAACTGCAAGGTAGCCATCTTGGACCCCTCTTTTTCATCCTTGCCATTAATGATGTCGAAAAGATCATCCAATATCTTCTATCTCACTTTACTCTGATGGTGCAAAATTTTTTAAAGTCATTTCCTCTAATGGGAATTCTGTCCAGCTTCAAAATGACCTCGATTCATTCGTCACTTGGTGTAGTAAAAATTTCATTGAATTAGACATTGCCAAATGCGAGGCGCAATAACTTTTACTCGAAAAAATAAAACACCTCCCCCCAGATCCTATCATCCTCAGAACCTTCCCATAAACCGTATGCAGCTTATTCGTGTCTTAGGTGTTCTCTGTGACGGCAAATTAAATTTTCGCTCTCATATTGACGAAGTCATATCAAGAACTAATTCTGCCCATTGGTTTTATCAAGAGATGGTCCAAAGAGTTCCGCAATCCCCTGGTCACCAAAACCCTCTACATCACTTATGTTCGTCCTCTCCTAGAGTATGCATCACAGGTGTGGGCTAAATATCAAGCAGTTCACATCTCAATGATCGAAAGCGTTCAACGTCGTTTTCTACTCTTCGGAATCTCTACGAAGTTAGAAACTTTCTCACCCTACCTCCTTATCGCGAACGTCTCTCAATCATTAATCTCCACTCCTTAGAAATCCAAAAGAATATCTTTGACATCATATTCATTCACCGACTTCTTATTAATAACACTGACTGCTCCCCACTTCAAGACCTTATTTCCTTCAACACTAATCCCCGAAATGTAAGATCATCCCGCCTTTTTTTCCTTCCTGCTCATCGTACATCCAGCCTACACCCCCTTTTTTCCACTCAAAATGCTGTGTTACACCAACCAACACCACCTACACCGTGGGTGCATATATACACTTCCTTTGAAAATACACAAAGTGAGGTGACAAAATATACGTTACACTTTGCGTAAAGATCGAAAAATGTCTATAGAATTATCGTCGACTTCCGCATATTTAAAGAGCTATTAGGTTCGTTCTTTGAACCTTACCCAAGGTTGGCCCAGGTTTCATTGACAATCCCATGAGTTTTCAAAAAATCCTGGGTTTTCGGTTGCTTGAAAAAACAATTTAACCACGAAATCACCAAACAAATCTGTCATTTGAAAGAAAAAAATTGTCATTTGATATCACTGTTTGCTACCTAAACTTGTTCTAACAAAAACCTAGTGTGACTCTGGGACGAGTTGTTGGGAAACTCTTGGACTAAAAAACGCTCCGTTTGAAGTTTGAAATGTGTTGGGGTTTCTTTAAAATGGAGCACAGGACTTGAATTACCGAACTTGTTGCTGAAAACCTTTCTCGTCCTCAATCTCCAACCTATGCCAATTAGCTTACATTTTGCTAACTTAACGAAGAAAGTGCTAAAACACTTTTTTGTATTAAATTTTGTGTTCTTTCGAATGAGTATTGTTTCATTTAACAAAAACGTCCAATGAAGCATTTTTTCTCAATTTCTAATGGAGAACATAAAAGTTCGATGAGATAACCACTATTTTAAGCTGGGATTCTGATGGCCAGCAAGTCTATCGGGAAGTTCGTGGTTCGAACCGAAACAGAAGCAAAAAATGTTTTTTCACGGGTATTGTCTTTCGCCAGGAATTGGCAAGTCTTCCGATGGTAAAGTCATTGCCATGAAAAGCTCTAACTCCATTAGCCGTTTCGGAATCGTCAGAACATGGTGGGTGCCCTCCATTCCCTCACAAAAGGCAGTGGTTGTGAGAAATGTGCAAGGCCCCAGAGCTCCTCGATCTGTTGTGCCACCCTATTTATTTTTTATTTTTATTCTAACAAAACTTCCTTGCAGTACTAACAACGATTAAACCAGTTTGAAGCAAACGACAAAAAATTGATACAATTTCAACTAAGAGTTGGTTTCTAAGACATGTGGTTTTCAATCTGGCAATGCTTTTCTGGAGTTAATTTTTTTGACAGCTGCTGTCACATGATTTATGCTCAATACGGTTTGGCATGCTGACGCCGATTTTAGCATAACTCCAATTTTTGAAACTGTGAGTTACTCCCGAGATCGGGAGACTTAACACCGCTGGACTATTTTTTTGTGCGGCTTTGTGAAGTCGCTTGCCTACGCAGATACGTTCGAGACGATTGACTCCTTTGGAAGAGAATATTCGGTGCGTTATTGCTGTCATACGACGCCAAATGCTACATAAGGTAGTCGAAAATATGGACTTCTGCTGAAATTTTGTCGAGCCAGACGTGGACAACTACAGAAAGTCATTTTTAAAACATAATGGCAAACCTTTATCTTTATATAAAGCTTTTATCTTTTGATAAAGCCATAACATCAAATGATATGCGTTTTATTTGTTTTTGAAAACCACACGTTTAAAAAATACCCTTTTTATGGAACTTAAACATGTGCTAGGGCATTGGTTAGGAATTTTATATCCTGCTGATGAGTGCAGTCCTAGCAAATTTCTTGATGAAAATAAGTTTTTAAATCTATAAAAAAACAGAATTTACTAATGACAGACCTCATCAAGACTACGAGGAATTGGCAATTACTCTGAGAGTAAAACACTGCCATGAGAAGCGCTATCCCACATAGCTTTTCGGAGTCGGCATAAAATTGTAGGTCATCCTATTTATTTTATTAAGACTTACACTGTCAAGCTCTTTGCTTTATGTTATTTTAAAAATCGGCTGAGCAAGCGTAGAAATAGTTCGCCGTTTTTACTTAACAACAGCATTAATACTACACTTTGAAGAATTGAACAAATTCTTACACCTTGCGCACCACTTACGCCCACCACTTTGGTCTTAGTTTAAACTTTCCTATATTTTTTTTTTTTATTAATTGGTACTTTATTGAATCATTTCAAGGTTTTATAAAAATAACTTTTTGATGTATAAGTACCTTTAAGCATGGCTTAGCCGTCTGCCGAGAAATGACAACAATTTAAACAATATTTTGTATTCAAAGAATTCAATAAATTAAATAGTCATTTTAATTACAAATATCAAAAATTTAGAAACTTTCGTTCATAATTCTTGTTCTATAACTGAGAGCGGTATGGCAATAATAAACGTAAGGTCTCTTTACGGACTAGGTGCAGCTGGAGAATTAGCGGACGCCCTGGACTGCTGCAAAGCAGACATAACCGCCATCCAAGAAGTGCGATGGAGTGGACCGGGCATAAAGAAGATGAGAAACTGTGACATCTATTATGGCGACTGCTACAGACAAAAGAAACAACGCTTATTTGGGTGCGGATTTGTCGTTAGAGGAAGACTCAAGGATAAGGTGATTAGCCAAAATCCAGTCAATGAGCGTATAATGACCATCCGCATCAGGGCTAAATTCGCCAACATTAGCCTTATATGCGCCCACGCCCCCACAGAAGAGAAAGACGACGATTCCAAAGACTGTTTCTACGAGCTCCTCGAAGAAACGTATGAGCAGTGCCCTAGACACGACGTGAAAATCGTTCTTGGCGATTTTAACGCAAAGCTAGGGAAGGAGGACATCTTTGGAAACACAATCGGTAAGCATAGCCTCCATGACAAAACCTCCGAAAACGGACTGAGGCTAATCGATTTTGCTGCGGGGCTGAATCTTGTTGTAAGTAGTACGCGCTTCCCGCATCTCAAAATTCATAAAGGTACATGGCGATCCCCAGATCAATTAACCGTCAACCTAATTGACCATGTTGCGATCGACGCAAGGCACTCTTCCAGTGTTCTAGATGTCCGAACTTTCCGAGGGGCCAACTCGGACCACTACCTTGTTGTAGCCAAGGTACGAATGAGGATATCTTGTTCACGACCAGCGCGAACTAACGCTGTGAAGAGATATGACGTCGGAAAGCTACAATCGCAAGAGATTGTCAATGCCTTTTCCAATCGAGTGTCCCTTCAATTATCCTTGAATCCCATGCCGCCAGCATTAAACATTGAAGACCAGTGGCAGCAATGCCAAGAAGCCATCAGAACCGCTGCCTCTGAGGTTCTGGGTTTCACTCGGCCACCAAAACGAAACCCATGGTTCGATGAAGAATGCAGGCAGGCAAATGCAGCCAAACAAAGAGCACGACAAATGCTTATGCAAACACGAACAAGGGCTGCTTACGATCAGTATAACGAGATCTACAAGGAGAAAAGAAGGGAAGAACACCGACTTCTCAAAAAGAAAAAGAAGCAACATGAGAAGCGCTCGTTTGAGGAAATTGAGAAATGCCATGACAGGAACGAGATTCGGAAGTTTTACCAAAAGGTAAAAAGATCTTGCCAGGGTGGCAAAGCCCGAACTCAAGACTGTAAAGACCAGCAGGGAAACATAGTTGTAGAGTTACAGTCGCTACTGAGGATCTGGAAAGATCACTTCTGCAGACTGCTTAACGGCGATGAAGACACAAATTCCGCTGTCAGGCAGATTGCCCCATTCAGCTTGGACGATGATCAAGAATGCCGTCCTCCCGACCTAGAAGAGGTTAAGCTTGCCATATGCAAACTTAAATCAAATAAGACTGCAGGTGCAGATGGCCTTGATGCCGAACTTTTCAAGGCAGCTGGAGACCAGTTGGAAAGGAGCATGCACCAGCTGATCTGCATGATATGGTCGAAAGAAAGCATGCCCGATGAATGGAACCTCAGTATCGTATGCCCGATCCTAAAGAAAGGAGACCCTCACAATTGCTCCAATTACAGAGGGATAAGCCTCCTTAACGTCGCTTATAAGATCTTGTCTGCTGTAATATGTGAACATCTGAAACCCCACGTCAACAACTTGATAGGTCCTTATCAATGTAGTTTTAGACCAGAGAAGTCCACAATAGACCAAATTACGGCAGATCTTGGAAAAAACCCGGGAACATAATATCGATATTCACCACCTCTTTATCGACTTTAAGAATAGGACTGGAACCAAGCAAATGCATCACATCTTCATTTTTCCTAGTGTTACATAGGCTGCAAACTGATGGACCATCCTCGCGATGGGGTATGTAGTTAAGCTTGAGTAGTTCTCCTCTCACTCGAATTACCATAGAAATTTGTGCAGTATTTAGGTGGGTGTTTAGGTAGTTAATCTGCTGGTGGTCTAGTTGACGATACAAAAAACGTGTTGTTGAATTTTCAGCTTGGGTTACGCATTCTTTTTTAATTGCCTGTTCCACATCGAGGACGAATTTTCGCGTTAGGTTTCTCCCATCTGGGATATTATTTTCACTTAAATTTAGCGGGATATCATACTTCGTTGCGACGTTTTCCCAGTCCTTATAAAACAATGTTTTCGTTCTCAATGCCTTCATGACTAGGACCTTGGTCAGTCGTGTCTCATCTTCCTCGTTTAAGACTTTGGTTACATAGTTCATGTTCAGTTTAAGTGTATAAACAAAGAGAGGTGAAATGCCACTTTCGATTGTAAGCATGTAATTTGGGGTGGTTGTTGGCAGCCGCAAGAGTTTTTTCAAAAAGAAACGCAAAAGTTTCTCTTCATCTTCGTAGTGTTTGCCTCCCCAGACTTGTGCACCGTAACACTTTCCTATATAAATCGCGTATGGTAGAGCCCTTAACCATGGGTCACACAGAGTTAATTGGCGTCAGCTTTCAACCAGCACCTGGCAGTAGCAGCAGTAAACAGCGAGAGCTGCAAAATACTCGCTGTCCCACAACATCACGTCGCCCGCCGGCTGACCATATGTGTCGTCAAAAACATGCCATTGGCTCTTAGACATGTTATATCAAAGACAATGGAAGAGAACATTTCAGCCCCACATAACAAGTTTTTCAGAAATTGTGAAATTCTCAAAATTGTTTTGGTAATAAAAAAAAAAAAAAACAGTTAAATGGCTTATTTAATGCCTGTACATAAAAAGTGTCCATTTCCATAATGTGCCTATTTTATTTGTGTTTTTCCGGTTTTCTGTTTCATCTTCGCTTTAGATAATATCATTTATTAATTTTTTATAAAAAATTTTCTCGAGGTTTAAAAATTGTATAAGAACTTTCATTATTTTCATTAGCGAAATTTCAATTATTAGAAACGAAATTAGTTTCGTTAGAAATCGTTTTTCATTTTCAGAGAGCAAAATTAAAGGAATATCTAAAACATTCTTAACAATCTAATTGCATTTGGATGTCATTGTTAGATGCGTATTTTCTCTAAACGAGGCTATCTCCTTCAAGATACAAGCCAATTAAGTAAAACAAAACACTTTTCTTAACTCTACCTCAGGCATTAAATAATATTTTATTTATATCTGAGTATGTAATTGATACTTTGTCTGAAGGAACTTTAGAAAATGGACCTCATTGGCCTATTTGAACGAAATTTCATTTTAAATTCATACCCCAACCACCTCCCCCACCCTACCTCAGTTATTATTTCTTTCTTAACCTAATTTTAAACTTTTCTCACTGATCTTCTAATAACATCGAAATGAACGAAACCATGGCTTTTATTCACAAATCATAAGTAGGCAGGTATTTGCACTTGGCTTAGATATATTTCCCGAACTTTCTTTGTATAGGTCCTAGTCCGGTATTAACATGGTACAAACAAATTGAAACATCTCACTCACCTGTGGCAACCATTCCAAAGGCAAGTAGTCCACAAAGGATGAAATTCTTGTAATCCATTTTAACTATCAACACGTCTGCTTCCTTCCTTATTGAGAACAAACAAATGTAAATAAATTTGCAAATTGACACACAAAAAAGAACTTGGTTCCAGATGTTTCTTGGCCAACAACCACTTGTAATATTTTCCCGTTTATATTTTTTTTTTTTGTTGTAATTTATTATATTTTGAATTCACACAACTATTGTCACTACGATTAAGGATAAGCGAATCTTCCTTCTTTTTTTTATTCTGAACCGCCGCCGTACGCAAAAGGAGCTCGAATGAATTTGCCTGAAATTCAATCTAAAAATGCATCAGACCACCAAGTATCTACCATTCCAGTCGGCAAAAGAATTTCATAAATGAATATCCAATTTAGTGAATTGGTGTTCATTTTGGATGGAAAAAGTCATTTCTGTTCTTGCTTTGGCCCTTTCCACTTCCAGGGAGTGTTTGATGAAAATGAAAAGCAGGAAAATTGAGAAATTTGAGAGAATGGAAAATGGAACTTGAGGAATAAGAGAAATACTGAAAAACACAAAATAAGAAAACTATGAAAATGACTAGATGTGTAATAAGAGAAACTGTGAATATAAATAAAGATTCTTAAATCCCTCTTTTGTTTTATTTTGATTATTTATTTTACAACGAAATGAAAGACAAACATTTTTCAGAAAAATAAAGAATACTGGAGTGTAGGAGGTATAGAAATTTGCCATTGGTGTTTTATAGGTTGCTAACTTGCTACCCTACAGGTAAACTTTGTGCGATTCGAGTTTTCTAGTTTCCTTACCGCAATGTCTCTGCATTTATTTTTGAACTTTAAATAGGTAGGTCTAGGTAGGTAGACATTTTGAATCATGGCACTTTCAGCTATAGTGAAAACATAAACATCATTTAAGGAAACTCTTTCTATTTCTTATCAGCCTTGAAAACGATTTGACAAAAATCTCATAATCAGAAACTGAAGGATGGTTGTCCTGTCAGTCAGTCTGTTTATTTATTTGCTTATTTATTTGTTTCGGTCAAGTCTATTGACTGATTTTGACCCTCTTCCTGCTGACGGATGGATGGGAAATTTGGTACGCTTCTGATGAGAATAAGATGGTCGCCGCGCTGCTACAAAATGGCGGCTTTCATATTTTTTCTCTTCTTCCTCAAAATGGGAATGAAATGAAAAGGTTTAGATTAGCATTAAAAAAAAGTAAAAATCCAATAAGGCCGCCAACAAAACTATAAAAGATAAAATCTTAATCAAATAATTTTGTAGAATTTTTATATGGTGCATATATGGCGTAATGGAAAACATGTCTGCTTGCTACATGGGTACTCGAGGTTACTCACTTCCTTATGTGCTCATTACGGTTCGGGGTAGGCCTGGGTCGTAACCAACATCTTCGCTCAACAATTTCGATCCCGACCGAACGCTCTCCCTTCCCTCCTCCGCTACGTCCACGTCAAGCGGGAGTGTTAATTTTCTTCCACTCTATACGTACCAGCCATCGAAGTCTCGCAATGTCGCAATGCGTACTCTTCTAGCTATGCTCATGTCGTGTCGGTTCAGCTGATACAGTTCGTTGTTGAATCTTCTTCTGAACATATTGTCTTCACATACGGGACCAAAGCTCACTGGAAGTTTTTTTCTTTTCTCATTCGTTTCAGATAAAGTGCATGCGTCTGGACCGTATAGCCAGGACAGGTTCTCAATTGCCGTTTTAACTCAAAGTAAAAGCAATTGGCAAAACTAATTCTTCGTTTGATATTCAGACTTCAGTATAGATAATCCAAATAGACTCGAGTATTGTTTCATAGTTAATTATATAAGACCTAAGAGCAGCTTAGAATTATATGTTGAGCTTGTTTCAAATGTTCAAAATTTAGTGAATGGCTTATCGCAAGATCAATTTCCTTGCATCTTTGGTGATTTTAATCTTGGTGACATTGATTGGCATTATCAAGAAGATGATCAAATTCTAATTCCATTAAACGTTTCTAAAGATGTAGAAGTTGAATTAGTGGATAATTTTTTCTCGTTAGTGTTGACTCAAATCAATCACATACCTAATAGCCTTAATAGATTTCTTGATCTAGTTTTTATTCTTAAGGATTTTAAGTTTATGGTTTCCAAAGCGGACTTTCCATTAGTTAGTAATAAAATTTATCACACAGCCATTTTCGTTGTATTTGAAATTTATAATTTTCAACCTGCAAGCGCAGACAAGTGTAAAGCATTTAATTTTCAGAAGGCTGACTTCATTTCGTTAAATAATTATTATAACTCAATTGATTTTGAATATCTAATTGTAACCAAATCTTTGGATCAGGATGTATACCGTCTTTAAAACACTTTTGCTTGAGGGTGTTCAGAAGTTCGTTCCTGTTTTTAGAAAGAAACCGTCCTTTAAATCTCCATGGTTCAATAAAAGGCTTAAGAACTTGGAAAATGTAAAAAATAAAGCTTTAAAGAAATGTAAAGCAACGGGTAACCTGAAGAAAAAGCTCATTTCAAGCAACTGCGAAAAGAATTTGATTTTTTGAGTAGGTTTCATTATTCACAATATATAAGCTGTGTTGAAAGAAATATTAAGCATAATTGTAAATCTTTTTGGGTTTTCTTAAATTCGAAACGGCAAACCACTGTCTTTCCTAGTTCTATGGAGTTTAATGGTGTTAGTTCTCATGATACCAAAGCAACTTGTAATCTTTTTGCACATTTCTTCCAATCAAACTATAATATAGATAGTATTCTGAGTAGAGAAAATCTTTATAGTAATATAATTTCAAAATCAAACTTCGATTGCTTTTTATTCACTGAGGAAGAAGTATTCGAAGGTTTAAAGAACTTAGATATAAATTTGAAGGCTGGAGTAGATTCGATTCCTCCTCTTTTGCTATCAAAATGTGCTACTTCACTTTTTAAAGCTTTAACAGTAATTTTTAATAAATCCCTTCTTACTGGTGTTTTTCTAGAAGAGTGGAAAATATCCTCAATAAGCCCTATTTATAAAAGTGGTCTCAAGCACTTAATTAAAAATTATAGACCAGTCTCAAAACTTTCGGCAATTCCAAAACTATTTGAAAAGTTGGTGTCCAATAGACTCAATTGCGCTGTCCAAGACATAATTACATCAAGACAGCATGGATTTTGCAGCGGTCGTTCCACTACTACAAATTTATGTCTGTTCACCAACTTTTGTGTATCCTGCTTGGAAAATAGAATGCAGGTTGACGTGTTATACACAGATTTTGTAAAAGCTTTTGACAGGGTGCACCATAAACTTCTTTTAATAAAGTTAGAGAAGATGGGTTTCAAATCTGGTTTTCTCAATTGGTTGAAATCATATTTATCTAATCGAAAACAGATAGTCAAAATCGAAGGTGAACATTCGTTTTATATCAATGTTTTATCGGGCCTGCCTTAAGGAAGTCATTTAGGACCACTTCTTTTCAATTTATTTGTTAATGACATTCCAGAATGCCTGAAGTTTGCAAGTTGTTTAATGTTTGCTGATGATTTAAAACTTTATTCTCAGATATCTCTCTATTTGATGATTGTGTTAAATTTCAACAGGATATAGATTCTTTTTTTCGATGGTGTGAATATAATCACCTCCAACTAAATATATCTAAGTGTAAGATATTTAGAGCTTTTCGTTCTTCGCTTAGGGTAGTGTTTAATTACAATCTAGGTAGCGAAAGCCTTTCTTCCGTCAGTGAAATAAAGGATCTTGGTGTTATTTTTGATACCAGGTTGTCTTTTTCAGCACATGTGAATTATATAACATCTAAAGCAAATTCGCTGCTGGGTTTCTTGAAGCGTAACACAGAAGTATTCAAAGATTGTTATTCTTTGAAAACGATTTAAACATCCTTGATAATACCTATATTGGAATATTGTAGCGTTGTTTGGTCTCCTTTTTATCAAAATTCTTCTGACAGAAAGATTCAACAAAGATTCACCCGCTTTGCTTTAAGAAAATTGAGGTGGTCAGATGGTTTACCTAGCTACAGCTCTAGAAGCGCGTTAATCGATTTACAACCTCTAAAAAGTCGAAGAGAAACTCTTTGTGTTGTTTTTATAAAAGATATCCTCAACAACAAGATTAAGTCGCCAGATTTATTAAATCTTATTTCTTTTTATGTTCCTGAGAGAAATCTGAGAAACAGGGATGTTCTCTTTTTAATTCCAAGTCACAGGACGAACTATGGACTAAATGAACCCGTAACCCGTTCTCTATCACTTTTTAATTTAATTCACAGTGAAGTCGACCTTCAAATGAATAAAGTTATGTTTAAGAGTATTGTATCAAATATTTTTAAAAATGTTTAAAGATAATTTAATTTAAGAATTAGATTAATTGTAGTCAACAGATTGTGTATCCATTGATGAAATAATAAATAAATAAATAAATAAATAATTAAATAAATAAATAAACAATTGACTTTATTGTCGGTGTCTATAGCAGATTTTAGGTAGACAAAGTCCTCTACTACCTCGTTTGTTCTCTACTATGTTTGTTAGTTATGATGTTTTTCCAATGCTTCGATGTTCTATGCACACTTTCGATGACTGTATAGACAGCATTCTGCACGATTAATATTTCCCCATGAAACATTGCTGTCAACGCCACATCCGAAGAGCATAAGGAGGTGAAGTTGGACACGATTGTAAGAAACTAAGTGTACAGTCGCCAGCAAAGCAATTTAGTGGATTAGAGGTTTCAGACGAAAGATCATTGGTAAGGACAAGAAAGAGTATCGGAGTCAAAACGGAGCCTTGGGGCACACCATCATTTGTATGGTGAGCATCATACCTAAAACCCTCCAATACAAATTGTATAGGACAGTCTGAAAGGTAATTCCTAATCCATCGACGAAGAGACTCATCGATACCAGTGCTTTTTCTATAAGAGAGCTTGACGTCTATAACTAAATCAAATGCCTTAAAAATATGAAGTGCAATAGTCTTACTTTCTCCAAAACAGTGTAAAGATTGGTTCCATTTTTCGGTGAGATATGCCATCAAATCACCATTGGACCTTTTTCTACTAAAGCCGTACTGTTGGTCATTGAGCAGCTTTCTTTCTTCAAGATATTTCATGAGTTGACGGTTTATCAACGTTTCCAAGACGTTGAAAAAAAGGGACGTTAGTGCAATTGAACGGTAATTGCTTCTTCACATAACGCTCGGATTGTCTGAGTGAGCGACTAATTGCACAGATATTTGAAGGATTATGCATGTGATGTTGACGTTTGAATTTTGTACAATCTTTTCTGGAATTGAATGTCTAAGAGTCTTACGACAGTTTGTTGCCGTGTCTATAGCCTTTTTCGGCATCAATAGTCTAGGTGAGCTCTTTACCAACTGTGAGGATGCTTTTTATCAAAGACTGATGTATGCTCAGCGGATCCAGAGTCTTCTAAAGAAGCAACCAAATTTTATATTATTGAAGCTACCGATATTTAACATAAGTGTTGGTTATACATTTCATACAGTGTTTTCTAACTTTAATTCATGTTTTTATTTCAACGTCTCTATTGATATGGGTAGATTCCTAGTACGCGTCTTCGGGTGAGGAAGGTTTCCCTGGGAATTCGGCTGGGATGTGGTCCAGTCCGGGATTCACGACCAGATTCTTGAATTGGTCTTCAGGTCAATCAGATGAAGATTTCTGGTCCTGGATTGTGTGGATTAATCTTGGGACACTCGGATTATGGTTTCCTGCCCTGGGTTAAAGGCTTCCAATTCTGGAGGTCGGATTTGGAGTAACGCTGGGTTCTTGTTATCTCTCTCTTTGTAAGGTAAATTCTGTAATGATACTAGAAAGAGGGAGTTCAGGGTTGATCTGAGGGAGCAGGAGCCACTAAATTCACAACGATGTAGCGTTGGACACTCAATTCACAACGGGATAGCGTTGGACACTAAATTCACAACGAGATAGCGTTGGACACTAAATTCACAACGAGGTAGCGTTCGGTGTTGTTGGTGGCGAATATTGCTGCCCCGTGCAGTATCGGATTAGAATAGCACTGCAGCGCCTCCCCGCTTGTCGTAAAAGGCGACTAAAGGAACAATCATATCTAGACGACTAACATCAAAGTGAGTCTAGCGACACACATACCACCTAAAAACTCTCCCCAAGTATGCATGCAGATCCCGGGGTTTACACGACTTGAGATTACCGGTGTAGTAAAAGGGAAATCAAACTCATTAAATGGAGCATGCATGTGTCGAAAAGGATGAAAGGAAAATTTTTTAAAAATTTTGAGCATTATGGAAGTACTTGCAAACTTAAGAAGCTCTACCCCGCCAGACAGTTCCATTGCTATGCATGGAGCTGATCCTGGACCGAGCAGCAATGTTCGGGTCAGAGCTATACGAATTCCGGGGGCTAGCAAAGTAATGCGACGAGTTGGACGAAAATTTCGAGTCGCGAGTTGGAACGTTGGAAGTATGACTGGTAGAAGTCTCGAACTCGAAGAGATGATGAGAAGGAGGCGAGTGGACATCTTGTATGTTCAGGAAACGAAATGGCGAAACACAGCAAACAAAGCCCGTTTCTTAGATGCAAAGACCAAGGCTTACAAGATGTTCTACTATGGAACAGAACAAGGTAGGAACGGAGTCGGTATCATCCTTAACCAAAGTTTATGTAACAGCGTGTTGACCATTTTGAAGTACAGTGACCGTTTGCTGTCTCTTAAATTGGTGATGGAAGGAAAGGTCTGGAATATAATCAGTGTATATGCTCCCCAAATAGGGTGTGAGCAGGAGGAAAAAGATGCATTCTGGCTTATTTTCATAACCTACTTAAGAACATCCCAAAAGAAGAGTATTTGTTTGTTGGAGGAGATTTGAATGGACATGTCGGGATGACAAACGAGGATTATGAAGACTGCCATGGAGGTTTGGGATTCGGCACCAGGAACACTCCTGGTGCAGATATTCTAAATATGTGCAAGTCATACGGTCTAATCGTACTAAATACCATGTTCATCAAACAAAACCGACACCTTATCACTTACAGCAGTGGAGGAAATGAAACCCAGATTGATTGCCATTTGGTAACCAATTACATGAAATCTCGGGTGAAAGACTGCAAAGTGATACTAGGAGAAGCTGCCGCTCAACAACACCGTCTTCTTTTAACAGAATTTTTTACGGATGCGGTGAAGGAAGTCAAACAAACAAAGGCTCCTAGGAGAATCAAGTGGTACAATCTGGAGAAAACCAAAGGACAGCAATTCATTTCGTATATGCGAAGTCAGCTGTGTAATACCATCGACGCAGTTTCAAATGCAATCACGGCACAAAATATGTGGGATCGTCTACAACGAACCTGCTTAGAGAGAGCCAAATCACTGTTAGGAGTCTCAAAAGGACACCACCAACAAGCTAAAGAGACCTGGTGGTGGGATGATGAAGCTAAAGCAGTGATTAGAAAGAAGAAAGCAGCTTTCCAAGCTTGGCGAAGTGCCCCTCAAGAAATACAAATGAAAAAGCGCATTTCAAAATGGAATACAGGGGCTGCAGAAAAGAAGCGAAGAAAAAGTGCGCCCAACTTCAAGCAAAAAGCACGGAGGGCCTGTATCAAGAGCTGGAAGAGATTTCTGCCCCAGCTGCTGAAGCAAATCAGGCAATCCTAGAGCTAAGACAAAGCAACTTGAATAAGGGAGCAACCATTTTCAAAATAGCCGCTCAGAGAAGGAGAAATGCGCAGGAGGTTCGTTCGCCAAAGTTCATAAATGATGCTCAAGGACTGCTACTTGTGGATGACGACAAAATTCTTCACAGGTGGCGACAGTATTGTGATGATCTTTTGAATGAACAGTTTCCTCGGCGCCACTTTCCAACAGCTGCACCTAACTTTACGGAAGTATCCGACGTCACAGTCGAAGAAGTTATGGAGGCAGTTAAGAACTCCAAAAGAGGCAAAGCGACTGGGCCAGACGAGGTACCATATGAGTTTTGGAAAAATGTGGGAGACATCGGGTTGAGATGGCTCATGATTCTCATCTCCAAACTTATAAGAGGTGACAATTTGCCTAATCAGTGGAGGGAAAGTTTTCTTCTTCCAATGTACAAGGGAAAGGGAGATACCAGAAGCTGTGACAACTATCGTTCGATCAAGTTGATGTCCCACACTATGAAGATCGTTGAGCGGGTCTTGGATAGCCGACTGCGGAAAATAATAAGGCTTTCTGATGACCAATGCGGGTTTGTCGCGGGTAAGTCAACTACAGACGCAATCCAAAGTATAAGGATCATTATGGAAAAACACCGAGATGCCTTAGAGGATTTGCATATTGTGTTGGTTGACTTCGAAAAAGCATTCGATCGACAACCACGAGATCTGATATGGGTGGCCCTCAGACACCGAGGAGTTCCTGAAGCCTATGTGCAAATAATTATGGACATGTACGAGGGAGCAGTTACAAAAGTGAGATGCCCAGCTGGAGTCACCGAAGAATTCCAAATAACAGTAGGTGTACATCAGGGAAGTGTCTTGAGTCCACTACTCTTTATTGCTGTTCTGAATTATTTGCTCGAAGGAAAAGTAACAAACAATAAAGTACAACAATTATTCTTTGCTGACGATGAAGCCATCATAAGCGAGGATCCTACATCCCTGCAACGAGCACTCGACGTTTGGATTGATGTTCTGGAAGGAAATGGGTACCGTATTAGCGCTAAAAAGACTGAATACCTGTGCTGCCCTTTTTCTGATCCAGACAAGCCTATTCCAGACATTTATTTGAATGGAAATGTGATTCCCAAGTGTGAAAAGTTTAAATATCTGGGATCTATGATCAGTAGTGAAGCAACTTGTGATGACGACATCAATCATCGAGTAAGCAAGCGTAGGGTGGATGAAGTGGCGAGAAAACTCCGCTATCTTCTGGTGATCGAAAAATGCCCCCTAAGCTGAAGGAAAGACTCTACACAGCAGTTGTCCGTCCAGCTCTGACATACGGTTCACAATGTTGAACGATGTACAAAAAGTATGAGAGCAAATTGAAGGCAGCCGAAATGAAGATACTTCGAATGACAGCAGGAGTAACAAAGCTTGATCGAATTAGAAGTACTAAGATCCGTGGAAGCCTTCATGTCAAAAGTACCATCTTGGACAAAATTCAGCACAACCGGCTCAGTTGGTATTGTCATGTTCAAAGAAGAGATCCGCAGAACCCCGTCCAAAAGGCAATATCGTACAACGTTTCAACAAATTCGCGACGAAAAAGAAAAGGCAGGCCAAAACACTCCTGGTATACAAGCAAATGCAAAAACAGCAGCATTTGGTTGGCCTCAGACATGGAACAATCCAAAACCGGGAGGCTTGCCGACGTTTTCTGAGGTCAACGCGGCGTACCCCACAGGCGGATCACTAGTGTGAAGCAGAAAAGTGGGAGAGTTGTGATCGCTTCAAGATCACTACTCGTAACGCCGGAAATGGAAAGAAGAAGAGGGGCGAAAATGTAATGGGTCATTACACAACCTTGGCGAGGCAGTATGCATATGGCAGGTTTAATTTCTTCTAAGTTGGAAGGACGGCATTCTTGATCATCGGCCAAGTTGAATGTGGTATTCTATTTCTTAGCACAAAATGTGTCTTCATCGCTTTTATACAGTCTGCAAAAGTGGTCTTACCAGAGCTACAATGTTAGGTGATAATTACAAGCTTATATTAGTTCATGGTTTGTCATTCCACCATGATTTTTGACATTTTGGTAAAGCTTTCGAATCGTGGCATCACTCAATTTCTCAAACGAGCTCTTCTCACGCTTTTTGAGAAATTCCTTCTTCCCTTCTTATTTCCTTGTAAGTCTGTTATTCTGGTCAAGACAAGGAGCCCTGGTTTTCTTTTGTATAAATATCTGTCGTGCTTTTTGTTTGGTTTTATTTACCAAACATGGGCTCTGTTTTGGAGACCGAGTGAAACCCAAAACATCATAGACTACGATTTAGCAGTTCCTCAAAGATCGCCATGAATAGCGTTTTCTCGCACTAAGCTGTTCAGAACGGACATAAACTTTAAGATCGCCTTCACTCCTCACAAGGTATAATTGAGAAAAATTCACTAGACCTCGAAGCTGTATTGTAGTTATTACCCGATTTATTTAATATTATTCTTTCCCTTACCACCAATAACTAGATTTTCATAGGTAATCATCGGCCTTACATGATCTCCAACTACATGCCAATATCTCTCCTCAACGACCTGACTAAGATTTTGGAAAAGCTGATTCTAAGGAAATTTATTAAGTTCTGCATTGATACTAGAATCATCCATTATATGCTGTTCGGTTTCTGGGAAAACCATACCACATTGCAGTCACTCCTGAAGTTTCAACACGAAATTCATCATTTTCCTCAACAGTGTCGTATAGCCGTAAGATCCTTTCTGGATGCTGACAAAGGATTCCTTAGATTGTAGATCGGAATTCGTATGCTTACTCTTCACTTAATAGAACTTCCTAGTTAGTAAGTTCATAATTTCTGGAAACTTATGAATGCAGCTGTGAAGCTGCTAATCAGCAGTTAGGAAGCTCATAGCTACAGTTGACCACGGTTCGAAACAGGAGGCAGATTCAGTCACTCGGCTGGAACCTGCAGAAGCATTTTGTTAACTTTCCCTGAAGAAATCCTATTAAAAGAAACGCTAAGTACGTGAGTATTAACTTTGAAGAGATGCTAAGATTCAACCCCCATTCAAGGACTGAAGCTTTTTTCACATACTCTACTCGCTGATGAAAAAGAAGAGAACTGGCCTTAACCAGACAAAAGCCTAAATATACAAACATCTTCTTATACCAAACACCGGCAACAGCTTCCGAGCCTGGTTTACAATTTACTGATTTAAAAGTATTGAAGAAACTTCAAGTACCCGAGAGGAAAAACCTATGGATTTGGGCCGCTTTCAGTTTGATTGTCGGTGACAAAAGCATTTCCAGAACGAAAAGCTTTTCACTGAAGCTGATGTAATCCCCTTGGACAAGTTATTAATGAAGGCTCCATTAAACCTGATGCAAAACTAACTAAAACCATCCTATTTAACTCAAAGGAAATATGTATAGCCGACAAAGACATCCCTAACCAAGGTACCTCGGCGCTATTGAAATGCTGGACGAAGATGAAGCTGCAGCCTTTTACACTGACATTCAGTGAGCCTACTGCCATGCACCACCCCTCCCCAACATACACCCAAACCATCATTTGACAACCGGGACAAAACACCCCGAGAAGACCAGAGCCAAACAATTCATGTTGTTTTATAGTAAACAAATTAAAGGTACAAAACAAAAATTTGAGCTACCTTTGCGGGCAAAGTAGAAGCTTCCTCCGAAAAATGGAATGAAATAGAAGTGCATTGTGTCACTTCAACGTTCCAAGACCTTAGATTAGATTGGTGCGTTAAGCTTGCGCAGCTCTGGGTACTGCGCCTGCGGTGTCTGAATGAAACCTATTGTGCCAACCCATGTAAGGTTTCAGCACAGTTGTCCTGATTCTGAGTTGAACCAGAAGTAAACAATCTTCTGTGGGTGGATTAGTTTGAGTTTATCTAGTCAAATATTTGCTTTCTAGGGTAAAAAAGTGCTGGACATTCCGCAATAATTTGCAATGATGTTTCTTGATTTTCGAGGCATAGTCTGCAGATGGGGTCCGCTACTAACCTCATTTGTTGACGGCGTTTCTTTAAAGAACAATGGGCGGTTAATAGTCCTGTGCAAATTTTTATGGTTTTCCCATAGAGCATCAGCAGGAATTTTGATGTTTTTTCAGTATATTCTGGCAAAAATAGTTTTCTAAGACCTTAAGTGCTTGAATTATTTCCGAATTGTTGGCACTACATAAGTCCTTCACGGTTCTCCACAAAAAACGTCGCAAGCGGCTATTTTGCGGTCAGTCATTCATTTCTGCCGAAACTTCATTTCAAAAAGTGCATGGTTTTGACTACACAGCACTGAATTTGGGAAATAGTTTCAGTGTTTCCCAATTTTGTTCAAACGTCAGGATTCTTTCAAACCGATTTTCAAGTCGTGACAGTGAAAGACTACGATGGCGATGTGGTGAACACATAATTGAGACCTTAAACCTTTCAAAACTCCTATTCTTGTTAATTTTTTCTTAAGTTTGATGAAATTTCCTTAATACTTCGGCTGATTCGGATGCTTGTAGGAACTTGACTTCTTTTGTTTATGAAGTGATATAAATCGTGTTTCTAATTCAATCTCATCTTTGGCTTACAGGTTCAACCAAGACTTTATCACCTGATTTTGTAGTCGTTTTTGGCTATCCTGAGCATTTCCCATTATACACGTTTAACTTGATTAATTTTTTAACAAAGCAACCGCAGCATAAAAGTCCTTGTAGTAACGATTGTCAAACAATTAATTTTTCATTTTTAATTTTCGTGGGTTGTTTTCCTTATATTTTACTCGGTTCTTATTAATTTTTTGTGGGCGTTTCACCAAAAATATGCAAATGAGAAAAATATTGACTAAAAGAAAGGACTAAAGATATTTTCGAAAATTTAAGGCGACGTTGGATTCATCGTAAAAAACGAACAAATGAAATGCAAATCCAAGTCATACCGAAGGTTTCCGTCAACACAAACCAGTTAACCTTAATGAAGAGATGGTAAGCATTGTTTTTGTAAAACTTTTATTTATCCTATGTTGTGCTCGGTATTATTTGTTTGAGGACTAAAAAGTGAGACGTTTGTTTGTTCTTAAACAATGCTATTCATACTCAAGGTACATCCATATGTTCCACTTATCTTGTTTAAATGAACAGGGGTAGTTGTCGCGTCGAGGCAAAACATCTTCACCATTCCTGATGGGAAACTACAAAAACCTAGGTCTACGTGGTGTTTATTAAAAAAGTCAATACGTTCGTTGACCTGCAATTCAAAAGCAGACAAGACTTCCTAGTCACTTCCGACTTCGAGTCCCATCCCATCCCATTGCCAACTACATGCACACTTAATATAAACATATTTAGTGTTGAGTCTTGCAAGTATGACGCTGACGACTCTGCCTCTGCCTACCTACAAATGCTAAGGTGCACGTGTGATATGAAACTGTGTGTACCTATGGCATAAATGCTCGTTCAAATAGAACTTCATTAAAAGTGCAGATATTACTTTGCAAACCAATTTCCCGGTACAATGTCACGACCACACTACTTCCTAATTGAATGTGTTTTCTTTTTTTTCGTTTTTTGATTTTCTCTTTACGACTTATGCGGGATGTGACGAAAGGAAAAGCGTTTCTATTTGTGGAGTAAATGTTGTTTTTGAAATTGTTTCTTTTGTTTGGGTGTATGATTATTTGATGTGTGCTATGGAAATACGGAAATTAAACAAATATTCTTAGGTAGGCACATTTAAACAAAGACGACTCATTGAGCGTTTTCATTTACTGTATGTGTCCATCCACCTGGTGAGAAATCACTTTTTTTAATGTCGGGATGGTTTTTATTTTGTAATTTCCTGTGAGTTGTATTGTTCCATAAAGTATAGATAGATACAGCGCTTCGCTAGGACGCAAACGTTTGGAAACATACTGCTTATGCTACTTAAGTTTTGAGGTTTGAAAAGTTTGAATTTTTTTCTTTTTCTGCAAAAATTACATCCTCCCACCAGGATGGATCCTTTTTTTAATGTTATCCTCTGCAAAATTTTGACGAATGTAAGTCGGTTTTCAACTCGACCATTGAAACCATTAGTTTCCCACATTTAATCAGAACTTCACCAACGATTTTAGAGAGACTCAAGCGGGGGATAGCTTTTATTTTCCAAATTATTGAGCGATCTTCCTGCGCTCTCAACTTTTTGAGTCTTTTTTTGCTTTTTGAACCTGATACGTCCCATTGCGAGATCTTCTTACAATTTCACCAACAGTACCTATTAGACTTCATGTTCAGTATCGTTCAATATCTTTTTACGGGGCCAAAGACCACTAGGAGTTGTTTTCTGTCGAAACTAACGACTGTTTCTTCGTTCATTTTGGATAAGGTCAATGCTTCCGCGTCATAAAGAAGGGCTGATATGATCAAAGTCTTATAAAGGGTTATCTTGGTTTTCTACTCAAGGTTTTGTTTTTACATTGCCTTCTTAACAAAAATTTGTTTTGGCGTTGATTTCCGCACTGGTGTTACTTTGCGTTTCTAGTGATGAAGAAGTCCTGTGCCCAGTATGGTCGTGAGATATCTATTCCTTTGTGATGAAATGGCGAACCAAACTGAGCATAAACTAAGTGACAGCTTTCGAAAAGAAAACCACACGTCTAAGAAAACAACCTTTATAAAATTAAATGCGTCCTTGAAATCGATGGATGGATCTTGTATATCGATATTGTATTTCGTTTTTTTTTTCAAGATCTACTGTAATATGAAAATTTGGTCGAATTAGGACATTTCTAAACGTGCGTCCACACTATGCCGATCGGAATACGGATCCATTTCATTCGGTTCGAATTCGGTTCGGCTTTCGGTAAGGAGAAAGCCCGATCGAGACGTCCTCACTAAGTCGGTATTGCCGATCGGCATGTGCCGATTGATGCCGATCGGCATAGTGTGAATGCACCTTAAGAGAAGATACGAACTTTTAAAATTTTTGTCGTGGAGTTTTCAGAAGTTCAACTTTTGCAGCAGGCGAGATCTTATGTCCGATTGGAGCAGTTATGAGAGCCAGCCTTTTTTTAGGATCGGAGAAACAATTTAGAGGTTCCATTTAGTGGGCATTCTCGCTCTAGTCATTTTCTCCGACCATATCATGCAGATCAGCTGGTGAATGGTTCTTTCCAACAAGCTTCACCTCTTTTAAGGCCCCGACCCATAATTCAACTGACAGCAGTGAGTTTTACCGGACACAAGGGATTGGGGTGACCCATAGAATCCGTTGCGGTGTGAAGAGAAATCTTCAAATTGGTTTTGACTGCGCATGTCATCAGTTCTGCCGGACGCTAAAGTTAAAAGTCTTTTTCCGTTTCACCTTTTCACCTCTCATCAGATCGTGTGTATTTAATCGAGCTGTCAGTTGAATCCGGCAGCGAACGGACGCAACGGATTCTATGGTCGGGGCCTTTAGGACGGTGCGAAGTCATTCTTGATCAACGTTCAAGTTGAATGGTTCATTCCTTTCAACAGCAAAACTTGGGTCTTAATCGCCGCTGCTCTAAGCAGTCCTTCAAGGTTCCTTTTCGTAAAACTTTTGAATATAATTCCTATCATGGCATCTCTCGAATTCCTAAAAGGAGCGTTTCTCATGTTGCTTCTTTTTTTTTTTTTTTTTAGAGTTTTTTGAGAATTCGGTGTTCTTTTAATCTTTTGCATCAACATTTGTCATGCGTTTTGTTTCGCTGTATTCTTCATCGAGCCATATGGACGTGAATTGAGGTCCGATTTAAGCCCAGAACATCAGAGCCTGCGGTTTTGATGGCTTCAATGTTGATGCTGGCGGCACAAGATTCAAAGGTAGTTGGAGCGGCATTCGATTGGAAAGGATATTTTGACAATCTCTTGCGATTGTAATTTTTTTGACGTCATATCGTTTCACAGCATTAGCTTGCGTTAATCGTGATAAGGATGTCCTCATTCGTACCTTAGCTACAGCAAGATGGAGGTCCGATCGAAATTGACCCTTCAGAATTTTTGGACATCAATAGCACTGGAAGAGTGTCCTGCGTTGATTGTAACATAGGCTATAAGTAAGGATTGCAACATGGTGAATTTGGTTGACGGTAAATTGATCTGGGGATCGCCATGTACCTTTATGAATTTTAAGACGAGCGAAGCGTGTGCTACTTACAACAAGTTTTAGCCTCGCAACAAAATCTATTAGCCTGAGTCCGTTTCGGGGGTTTTGTCTTGGAGGCTATGCTTACCGATAGAATTGCCATAGATGTCTTCCTTCCCTAGTTTTGCGTTAAGATTGCCAAGAACGATTTTCACGTCACGTCTAGGGCACTGCTGATATGTTTTTTTCGAGGAGCTCGTAGAAACAAACAGTCTTTGGAGTTCCCGTCTTTCTCTTCTGTGGGGGCTTGGACTTATATCGAGCTAATGTTGGCGAATTCAGCCCTGATAGGCAATGTCATTACTAATACTAACCACAAATCTCCACCCAAATAAGCGTTGTTTCTGTTGTCTGTAGCAGTCGCCATAGTAGATCTCGCAGTTTTTCATCTTATTTATGCCCATTCCATGGCGGTTATGTCTTTCTTTGCAACAGTCTAGGGGGTGCACTAATTATCAAGCTGCACATAATCCGTTGAAAGATCTTACGTTCCACGTGCAGATTCAGAGGCCTTTGGCTTTTTTCTTGCGATTATACGAGTCCTTATTATAAGGCAAGTTTTGCAATCTTGCAGAAAATAAATTTTAAGATAACATAAAAACAACTTTTGGCAAGGTCAAGCTGTGCACGCTTTTCTTTTTAAAAACTCGTTTTTTAAAAAAGTGATAATTAAAAACCGTTTTTTTTAAACTGGTTCAACGGTTTGATAATATTTTCAGCCTGTATATGTATTACTTACTTACTTACTTACTTACTTAGGTGGGCATTACAGTTCGGGGTGAACTTGGGCCTCAACCAACATCCTTCTATAACTCCGACTCCGATTTCGGGCGAGCTCTCTCCAGTTTCGCACTCCAAGTCGGTTGAGGTCTTCATCCACTTGATTGCGCCACCTAAGACGAGGTCTTCCCCTTCCGCGATTTCCCTGCAATGTGCTTTCGAACACCCGACGAGCCGGAGCGTTTGGGTCCATCCGCTCTACATGGCCCAACCATCGTAGCCTCGCGATGCGTACTCTTCTGGCTATGCCCATGTCGCGTTACAGCTCATACAGCTCGTTGTTGTACCTTCTTCTCCACACATTGTCTTCGCATACGGGACCAAAGATCATTCGGAGAATTTTTCTTTCGAAACGACCAAGGGATTCCTCATCCGCTTTCGATAAGGTCCATGCTTCCGCGCCGTAAAGCAGGACTGGGATGATTTAGGTCTTATACAAGGTCACCTTGGTTTTTCTAGAGAGGGTTTTGTTTCTCAATTGTCTTCTTAACCCAAAGAAGCAACGGTTGGCAAAAGTTATTCTCTGTTTGATCTCCGCACTGATGTTGTTGTCCGTGTCTACAGCGGATCCTAGGTAGACGAAGTCCTGTACTGCCTCGAAGTTATGTCTGTCTATTGTGACGTTTTGTCCAATTCGTCGATGTTCTGTGTCCTTGTTTGATGACAGCATATACTTCGTTTTGCCCTCATTAAGCATCAAACCCATTTTTGCCGCTTCTGTTTCAATACTCGCAAAAGCACCTATGACATCACGCTTTTTTCTTCCCATTACGTCAATATCGTCTGCGTAGGTGAGTAATTGTACAGACTTTTGAAAGATTGTTCCTCTGGTTTTGACTTCTGAGTTTCTTACAATCTGTTCAAGTATGGTGTTGAAGAAATCGCATAACAGTTTGTCGCCTTGCCTAAAACCTTTTTCGACATCAAAGGTCTCGGTGAGTTCTTTACCGACCTTGACGGAGCAGCGTGAGTTCTCCAAAGTCATCCTTCATAGTCGTACGAGCTTTGCAGGGATGCCGAAACTAGACATGGCTCTGCACAGCTCGTCTCTGTAAATACTGTCATACGCGGCCTTAAAATCGATAAAGAGGTGGTGAATATCGATATTATGTTCTCGGGTTTTTTCCAAGATCTGCCGTAATGTGAAAATTTGGTCTATTGTGGACTTCTCTGGTCTAAAACCACATTGATAAGGACCTATCAAGTTGTTGACGTGGGGTTTCAGACGTTCACATATTACAGCAGACAAGATCTTATAAGCGACGTTAAGGAGGCTTATCCCTCTGCAATTGGCGCAATTGTGAGGGTCTCCCTTCTTTAGGATCGGGCATACGATACTGAGGTTCCATTCATCGGGCATGCTTTCTTTCGACCATATCATGCAGATCAGCTGGTGCATGCTCCTTTCCAACTGATCTCCAGCTGCCTTGAAAAGTTCGGCATCAAGGCCATCTGTACCTGCAGTCTTATTTGATTTAATTTTGCATATGGCAAGCTTAACTTCCTCTAGGTCGGGAGGACGGCATTCTTGATCATCGTCCAAGCTGAATGGGGCAATCTGCCTGACAGCGGAATTTGTGTCCTCATCGCCGTTAAGCAGTCTGCAGAAATGATCTTTCCAGATCCTCAGTAGCGACTGTGACTCTATAACTATGTTTCCCTGCTGGTCTTTACAGGCTATATATGTTTTAGCAACTGCAAAAGATCGGCGTTTTAGATTTTCGCTTGAAATCTTTGGAATATTTAATTTAATTTTTTTCAATATTTTGCGTGATTTAATTCAAATTTCATATTCAATGTGAAGTTGGCAACCCTGTACCACCACATATATTATAAGAGGCGAATACCAAAACCTTTCACTCAGCCTTAAGATTTTGATATCGTATATCGTATTTAACACAATCGTAAGTTCGTGCGACCAAGTCGTGCCCTTCTTTTCATTTGCTTGTTTCGTCAACGTTGCCAGTTCCTTTTGGGATCCCTTAGAACGTAGACTTCGTAGAAAAAGTTTTTGGAATTATCGTTTTTCTCTTGTGTGGTTCGTGGGTGCATATTAGGGCACTGCTGACGAGTTGAGCCCTGGTGTTAATTGTCGTTGCACTTGTAAACCTTTAACGGACCTTTCGTTGAACGTGCAGATCAGATCCGGAGGTCTCTTCTCTTGTTTCGTTTGCTAAGGTCGTGAACGATGTTACCATTGAATAATTACAGACAGAAGTAACACCGCAATAAACAGCCACCAGAGTTCTTATGACGCTAGTATCGATATTGGAGCTTGTTAGTTCACCAACCTTTTTGTAAATTTAGTCCTAAAGGACATTTTTTATTATTGTTTCGCTGGTTACCGAAGAGGTTGTTAAGATAAAAAATGGATTTGGAATGATTATGGGGGCTGAGTATTAAATATTTGATTACAATCAATCATAATAAATCCCTTAGGGTTCCTTAGGGAACTATTTTAAAATCTAAAGTGCCAAATTTCTTTCATTTGAAAATAGTTTGTGTATGAAGTTAGCAAAACAGAGACAAAAACATAAATAATAATAAATACGGCGACTGTTGTCTGCTTCTATATATGTAATTATTCAATGGTGTTACTATTTTCCGAGTTTTTTTGGCTGTTTCGGAACCGATAAAACCCCAATCACAATCCCCAAACTGTGTGGGGGCCGGCAGGTCCTTTCGGATTCACTTAGACATAAATCGTTGATTCTGGAAGTCGAATTCAACCACTGTGACATTACTGATAAGCTTTGGCAGAACGATAAGAATCGCTCTGGAAGTCAGCCATTATAGTGTTTGCTCTTTGGTCATACACACGCACTTACTAGTCATTACCCTACCTGTGAGCAGTGATATACATTATAACTTTAAGTTATTAAAATGCTTCCGTGTCGAACTCTGCGCTCTCTAAACCGAATGCCTACGTTCGATGCCACATACTTAAGATGCTGCGGCTTGTCATCTACTCAGTGTTACCATCTCATGGAACAAGTTGAAAGTATACTTTTAAATGGAAAAGAAATAGATTGAAAAATCCGAAATAAAAACAAACATTTCACTTTAATAAATACTTGCTAAAAACTTAATGGGATCTTCAGCTTGAACACCCTAAACCCTCCCACTGCTCACGGCCCGTGCTCCCGGATATTACAGCTTTTGCCATGGCGTTATAGTCTCCAAAAAGAGACAAGAAATAATCACGTTTTGGCTAAAAAGTCATAATGAATAGAATTAGTCGATGTCATCGATCCCCCGGTTCAGGCAACCCCAAAAAAAGGTTCTCATTTACCTAACAGTATTGTCTAACTACTCCATTCCATCTTCATTGTCAATTTGCAATTTCAAATGATAATTATAGCGACAAAAATGAGCACACCCACCTACTAACCAAGCCTTAGAACAAAGTCAAAACATTTCGCTTAACTGTCGCCTCTAGAAATGGTCTTACGACACACTTAAAAAACTACGCTCTGACTCTGCTATCATAGTTTTTATTTTTTTATTTTTTCAAACGATTACTTTCGAAAAACAGAAACGGAATGATGGAGCAAATTGATTCATCACCCAGAGTCATTATTGATTCAGTTCAGGTTCTTTATTCCTTCCCATAAAACTGGCAAAGGCGTCGAATGACAACTGTCATCCGATGTTGCTCTAGTGTTGCGCCAGTGTCAAAATAAAACCAACAACACACATCCCGAGTGGATTGAATAGTGTCTTATAGTTGCATTGCTTTGTTGAAATGGAATGGTTGGTGCAAACAATGAATCGAATCAACGCACTCTTCAATTGCATGAGTTTCATCGATGATGACATATCCGTGGGGTTCTTTGGTGCGCGACCAAGTGTGATTTAATGACGCATAGGCCGAACCAATCGTTGTACTATGTGCGGTTTTGAAGTTCTGCCATAAAATTCATTGGAACCCTATCAGCACTGCAATAGACTCAACGCAGGCAAGACTCATATGTATAGTGGAAGAGATGAGTTTCCTTGTGTTTGTCAAGGCAAAATATACTCTACTGCGGCTAATTACAATACGAGTCATCCCTTTTTCTACTATTTGCCTTGTCAACCAGCAACAACTGCCATATATGAGAAAAGAATTAAGATTCTCAGATTCTATTGAGTCTTCCGATCGGCCGGAGCGCAGAGGCGCGGCGAGACACAAAAAGGGGACGTGTTTACTGTTCAATGTCACATGATGATCTTCAGTCTTCAGAAATAACAAAACCATGACATCTGTTTAATTTGCAGCAAGTGTCGCAATCCTCATACACTAAAAGAGGGAAAAACCATAGTCATAGTCACAGCACACAACATCAGAACCACACTGACTGTGGTGCGGAAATCATAAAACAAAAATGATGATGTCAGACATTCCATCTTCAATCCATTAAATTACGCTAGTTCGGATCGGTTCGGTACGTCCTCACTCATTCCCCATTACCACGTTTTCCCGGAGCGCCCTTAACATAATTTGAAAACTGTGCGTTCCTGCTGCGTGGTGCGTGGTATGCGCGTATTGGCGATTTGGTGGAGCCTAAAATGGCGTCTATTTATTAATTAATTCGGTAATGAAGTGTTCTGCAAACGCTAAAATGAATAGCAAATAGTTTTCGGTAGGATTTCCAATTATTGGACATCAAATAAAACATTTGAGCTTTATGCTGACTAAGCGTCATGTTTTTTGCTCATCGCTCATCACCACTGCCCAGCAATAAAAAAAAGTGCCGACCATAGTGAGAAAAAAATAGAATTACCAACATTCTGCTTGCGCAATTGTGTGCTCAAGTGGAATCCAGGAACTGGACGGGAGAGATAGTCTGTTGATACAAATGTCGTGTGATAAATATTTGAACAACTTGAATTCAGTCCAACGCTAATGTCAATACTGCAATAGTCAACAATGCAGATTTACACTGCAGAACATGTCTGAAGAAACGTGTTGTCTTCAAATAGTGTGAGGGTAGCTACAAGGGGGGAGGGGGGTGATGTTTTGCATTGAATGACTCAAAGCTGCTGTGTTTGCACGTTAATATTTATGAAAACAAACGTATTCCCATATCTTATTTATTATGCGGTTTAACAATCAAACTTTTATCGTGAATTAATTTTTGTGGAGGAGCAATCGAGGAAAGTTAGTCATGTCGGTAGGTGATTCTTAGAAGTCGATATCTTTTTATACGAAGAGAAGGTTGTAAAATAGGATCATCTTTCTTCAAAAGCTCAATCGTAGTGAAGGGATACAAGGATCCAGGGAAAACTTATGAGCTAAATTTCGTTTGAAAGCATTCGCCAAGAGAGTGTCTATGGTGTTTTCTTTTCGGGTTTCGTAGTCATTGCCATTGGCATAGGTCTTTTTGCTGGAGAGTTGCAGCAGTTGTCCATAGATGGGGCTGGTTTCTTCTACTTTGTCGTATCTCGGAGATATGTCAACTGCTTTGATTTAAATCGTATGATTTTTTAAATAGTCTCAATAAGGTGGATATTTGTGCTAGTGATATACATACATAGAACAGAGAAAAGCCAGTTTGGTCTTCAATACAAATTTTTGATAAACCCTTTCCGTTTTTCGTTAGGTAATCACTGGACAGGGAGAAAATGTAAGTTTGTTCGTTGATGTATCGCCTCCGCATGTATATATATTTTTTTTTTTAAAAAGAGGAGGCTTATGCTAATCTGGGGCACTCAGACCTAATTGCCGGTCCATTGTACTACCAGCGTAGCAGCATTGAATCTTTATTACTATATAATTGAGCTTTTTTGTTTGCAAAAATCCTAAGAAAGAGCAAATCTTTAAACTTACCTATTTAATTGTCCCGAAAATTAATCCATTGGGTAGCCTATAACCATGGTTTGGTTATAGGCTATACTGAAAACCTAAAAAATAACAATTATTTAAGATATCTTACAATTTAAACAATTTTCCGTACTTACAAGCCTTTGTTTACATTCCAAATGACGTTTAGAATAATAATAATTATCAGAATTGCAGCCCATACTCTGTTTCCATAGTGGGTTGAACCAAGGTTGACTTTGCCAACTCCATGGAAACAGCAATAATCAGTGAATAGAAAAATGGGTGCGTTCAAGAAAGTATCTAAGGCGATTATATCCCTTTCGTGACATTTTTTGTTGTTGACTCATTTTGTTTTGCTTTCTGGGTTGTTGGTTGTTGGGTTTTTGTTGGAAATAAAGTACACAGCAGTTTGAAAAAAAAAAATTGTTCAAAGAAAATTATGTGGAATGCTATTTTCTTTTGGTTTGTTTTGGTTACGTTTTTTCAGCTGTTTATGATTTGACAGATATCTACTTTAATCGTTCGAAAACTCACCTGTGGTCTCAGCCAGCAGCATCACATCTACCGAAAGTCCAACGGAGACCAAAAATTCCATGTCCTTCAAATGACATGTCGGTGAAATTCATTTTTTGAGTGGTGTTGAAACTCGGGAATGGATTTGAAGAGTTATCCTTTGGTAAGGAGTTAGTTTTGACATATCTCATGATCGTATGGGTTAGCTCGAAAATTCTCACCACAGGACAACTCTGCACTGAAAAACTGGCTCTAAATGACAAATGAGTTAATTTGACGTAATTCAGAAAAATGTCAATGGCAAATTGCTGAGACTCATGAGACTGGTGAGTTGAAATTTTTCAGTGTGTCTTTCATATTTTTCTATTATATGGTGAGGAGTCAACTCTGACATATCTCATGATCGTATGGGTTCACTCGAAAATTCTCACCACAGGACAACTCTGCACCGAAAAACTGGCTCTAAATGACAAATGAGCTAATTTGACGTAATTCAGAAAAATGTCAATGGCAATTTGCTGAGACTCATGGTGAGTTAAATTTTTCATTGTGTCTTTCATATTTTTCTATCCTATGGTGAGGAGTCAACTCTGACATAACTCATGATCGTATGGGTTAACTCGAAAATTCTCACCACAGGACAACTCTGCACTGAAAAACTGGCTCTAAATGACAAATGAGTTAATTTGACGTAATTCAGAAAAATGTCAATGGCAAATTGCTGAGACTCATGAGACTGGTGAGTTGAAATTTTTCAGTGTGTCTTTCATATTTTTCTATTATATGGTGAGGAGTCAACTCTGACATATCTCATGATCGTATGGGTTCACTCGAAAATTCTCACCACAGGACAACTCTGCACCGAAAAACTGGCTCTAAATGACAAATGAGCTAATTTGACGTAATTCAGAAAAATGTCAATGGCAAATTGCTGAGACTCATGGTGAGTTAAATTTTTCATTCTGTCTTTCATATTTTTCTATCCTATGGTGAGGAGTCAACTCTGACATAACTCATGATCGTATGGGTTAACTCGAAAGTTCTCATCACAGGACAACTCTGCACTGAAAAACTGGCTATAAATGACAAATGAGCTAATTTGACGTAATTCAGAAAAATATCAATGGCAAATTGCTGAGACTCATGGTGAGTTAAAATTTTTCATTCTGTCTTTCATATTTTTCTATCCTATGGTGAGGAGTAGACTCTGACATACCTCATGATCGTATGGGTTAACTCGAAAATTTTCACTAAGGACAACTCTGCACTGAAAAAGTGGCTCTATATGACAAATGAGCTTATTTGACGTAGTTCAGAAAAATGACAATGGCAAATTGCTGAGACACATGGTGAGTTAAAATTTTTCAGTGTGTCTTTCATATTTTTCTATCTTATGGTGAGGAGTCAACTCTGACATAACTCATGATCGTATGGGTTAACTCGAAAATTCTCACCACTGGACAACTCTGCACTGAAAAACTGGCTCTAAATGACAAATGGGCTAATTTGACGTAATTCAGAAAAATGTCAATGGCAAATTGCTGAGACTCATGCAGAGTTAAATTTTTCATTCTGTCTTTCATATTTTTCTATCCTATGGTGAGGAGTCAACTCTGACATAACTCATGATCGTATGGGTTTACTCGAAAATTCTCACCACAGGACAACTCTGCACTGAAAAACTGGCTATAAATGACAAATGAGCTAATTTGACGTAATTCAGAAAAATGTCAATGGCAAATTGCTGAGACTCATGAGACTGGTGAGTTAAAATTTTTCAGTGTGTCTTTCATATTTTTCTTTCCTATGGTGAGGAGTCAACTCTGACATAACTCATGATCGTATGGGTTAACTCGAAAATTCTCACCACAGGACAACTCTGCACTAAAAACTGGCTCTAAATGACAAATGAGCTTATTTGACGTAATTAAGAAAAATTTCAATGGCAAATTGCTGAGACTCATGGTGAGCAAGCATTGAATGGTGAGTTAAAATTTTTCATTTCGTCTTTCATATTTTTCTATCCTATAGTGAGGAGTAAACTCTGACAACTCCGACATAACTCATGATCGTATGGGTTAACTCGAAAATTCTCACCACAGGACAACTGCACTGAAAAACTGGCACTAAATGACAAATGAGCTTATTTGACGTATTTGAGAAAAATGTCAATGGCAAATTGCTGAGACTCATGGTGAGTTAAAATTTTTCATTCTGTCTTTCATATTTTTCTATCCTATAGTGAGGAGTAAACTCTGACAACTCCGACATAACTCATGATCGTATGGGTTAACTCGAAAATTCTCACCACAGAACAACTCTGCACTGAAAAACTGGCTCTAAATGACAAATGAGCTTATTTGACGTAGTTCAGAAAAATGTCAATGGCAAATTGCTGAGACACATGGTGAGTTAGAATTTTTCAGTGTGTCTTTCATATTTTTCTATTTTATGGTGAGGAGTCAACTCTGACATATCTCATGATCGTATGGGTTCACTCGAAAATTCTCACCACAGGACAACTCTGCACTGAAAAACTGGCTCTAAATGACAAATGAGCTAATTTGACGTAATTCAGAAAAATGTCAATGGCAAATTGCTGAGACACATGGTGAGTTAAAATTTTTCATTGTGTCTTTCATATTTTTCTATCCTATGGGGAGGAGTCAACTTTGTCATAACTCATGATCGTATGGGATAACTCGAAAATTCTCACCACAGGACAACTCTGCACTGAAAAACTGGCTCTAAATGACAAATGAGCTTATTTGACGTAGTTCAGAAAAATGTCAATGGCAAATTGCTGAGACACATGGTGAGTTAGAATTTTTCAGTGTGTCTTTCATATTTTTCTATTTTATGGTGAGGAGTCAACTCTGACATATCTCATGATCGTATGGGTTCACTCGAAAATTCTCACCACAGGACAACTCTGCACTGAAAAACTGGCTCTAAATGACAAATGAGCTAATTTGACGTAATTCAGAAAAATGTCAATGGCAAATTGCTGAGACTCATGGTGAGTTAAATTTTTCATTCTGTCTTTCATATCTTTCTATCCTATGGTGAGGAGTCAACTCTGACATAACTCATGATCGTATGGGTTAACTCGAAAATTCTCACCACAGGACAACTCTGCACTGAAAAACTGGCTCTAATTGACAAATGAGCTAATTTGACGTAATTCAGAAAAATGTCAATGGCAAATTGCTGAGACTCATGGTGAGCAAACACTGAATGGTGAGTTAAAATTTTTCATTCTGTCTTTCATATTTTTCTATCATATGGTGAGAATATAACTCTGACATAACTCATGATTGTATGGGTTAATTCGAAAATTCTCACCACAGGACAACTCTGCACTGAAAAACTGGCTCTAAATGACAGATGAGCTAATTTGACATAATTCAGAAAAATGACAATGGCAAATTGCTGAGACTCATGGTGAGCAAACACTGAATGGTGAGCTAAAATTTTTCATTCTGTCTTTCATATTTTTCTATCCTATGGTGAGAGGTTAACTCTGACATAGCTCATGATTGTATGGGTTAACTCTAAAATTCTCACCACAAGACAACTCTGCACTGAAAAACAGGCTCTAAATGACAGATGAGCTAATTTGACATAATTCAGAAAAATGACAATGGCAAATTGCTGAGACTCATGTTGAGCAAACACTGAATGGTTAGTTAAAATTTTTCAGTCTGTCTTCATGTTTTTCTATCCTATGGTGAGGAGTCAACTCTGACATAACTCATGATTGTATGGGTTGTCTCGGAAATTCTCACCACAGGACAACTCTGCACTGAAAAACTGGCTCTAAATGACAGATAAGCTAATTTGACATAATTCAGAAAAATGACAATGGCAAATTGCTGAGACTCATGGTGAGCAAACACTGAATGGTGAGCTAAAATTTTTCATTATGTCTTTCATATTTTTCTATCCTATGGTGAGAAGTTAACTCTGACATAGCTCATGATTGTATGGGTTAACTCTAAAATTCTCACCACAGGACAACTCTGCACTGAAAAACAGGCTCTAAATGACAGATGAGCTAATTTGACATAATTCAGAAAAATGACAGTGGCAAATTGCTGAGACTCATGGTGAGCAAACACTGAATGGTGAGTTAAAATTTTTCATTCTGTCTTTCATATTTTTCTATCCTATGGTGAGAAGTTAGCTCTGACATAACTCATGATTGTATGGGTTAACCCGAAAATTCTCACCACAGGACAATTCTGCACTGAAAAACTGGCTCTAAATGACAGATGAGCTAATTTGACATAATTCAGAAAAATGACAATGGCAAATTGCTGAGACTCATGGTGAGCAAACACTGAATGGTGAGTAAAAATTTTTCATTCTGTCTTTCATATTTTTCTATCCTATGGTGAGAAGTTAACTGCGTGAACACAATGGCTGCAGAAACGGAGCAGCAAGAGATGTCAAAACATGAAATACAAGCAATACAAAAACAACGCAAGACGGAGCTGGACAAGTTAACTTGATTTTAACTCTTGCGGCTCCGGCTCCGTATGCGTATGCGTATGCATTGTGTTCAGCCAGTAACTCTGACATAACTCATGATTGTATGGGTTAATTCGAAAATTCTCACCACAGGACAACTCTGCACTGAAAAACTGGCTCTAAATGACAGATGAGCTAATTTGACATAATTCAGAAAAATGACAATGGCAAATTGCTGAGACTCATGGTGAGCAAACACTGAATGGTGAGTTAAAATTTTTCATTCTGTCTTTCATATTTTTCTATCCTATGGTGAGAAGTTAGCTCTGACATAACTCATGATTGTATGGGTTAACTCGAAAATCTCACCACAGGACAACTCTGCACTGAAAAACTGCTTTAATTTGTTGCTTATTGTTTCTTCCATTGGGTTTCCTTCAGACGCTTCCTGGAAATCTTTAAATTCATTTTAATGTTATTTCAATAAATTGTACACAAATAAACAGGATTTTTTTTCTTTGGATACTTCCAGCTTTGTAGGTAAGAAGCCTTGGCAAAAAGGAACCCGGGCAACGCCGGGTGTTTTCGGCTAGTAATTATATATAGAAGTGACACCGGAATAAATCGCCACTAGGAGTTCTTATGCCGCTAGTATCGATATTGGAGCTAGTTAGTTCACCAACCTTTTGCAAATTTAGTCCCAAAGGATATTTTTTATTATTTTTTCGCTGGTTACCGAAGAGGTTGTTAAGATTAAAAATAGGTTTGAAATGATGATGGGGATTTAGTGTATTATGTATTTGATTATAATCAATTATAATAAATCCCTAAGGGTTCCTTACGAAACATATTTCAAAATTTAAACTGCCAAATTTCCTTCATTTGAAAATGGTTTGTGTATCAAAATAGAAAAGCAGAGACAAAAACATAAACAATAATAAATAGTGTGACTATTGCTAGGTAACAATCTTCTTATGCCGAGTTTGAGAAAGTTGTTTATTTCGGGTGTCAGCTTCTATATATAGTTATTCAATGGTAGCAGCCTTCCCTTTTTTGTGGTGCAGTAGATTGAAAAATAAGGTGGATGTAATTTTCATATGTAACCTCAAGGACGGCGTCCAGATGAAACTGTGAGGCTGAAAGAAAAGTAGATGCCCAGAGCGGGATTCGAACCCACGCATCTGGCCTACCTACTGAACACTCTGCCACTGCACCACGGCCGCCCTTCTCCGCATGTATAACACCACGCTTTTATTAAATGTACCCTTTAAAGATTTCGAACTCTTCTTAGCAAGAAGTAATATACAATAGGGTGGCGCAACAAAGCGAGAAGCTTCGGTGCCTATTGCATTTACAACAACCATGCCTTGAGAGGGATTGGAGGGGACCTATAATTTTCTGCCGATTCCGAACGGCTAAACAAGGAAGTACTTCTGATGCAATGAATTGGTCTGAGGAATGATGTTATTCGCCTTGTTTTTAACAGATCCTAGGTAGACGAATCTTGTTGTAAGTAGTACACACTTCCCGCATCTCAAAATTCATAAAGGTACATGGCGATCACAAGATCAATTTACCGTCAACCAAATTGACCATGTTGCGATCGACGCAAGGCACTCTTCCAGTGTGTTAGATGTCCGAACTTTCCGAGGTGCCAACTTTGATTCTGACCACTACCTTGTTGTAGCCAAGGTACGAATGAAGATTTCTTGTTCACGGAATACACCAACTAAAGCTGTGAAAGAGATATGACGTCGGAAAGCTACAATCACAAAAGATTGCCAATGCCTTTTCCAATCGAGTGTCCCTTCAATTATCCATTGAAGACCAGTGGCAGCAATGCCAAGAAGCCATCAGAACCGTCTTCTGATGACTCTGAGCCTTCTGGGTTTCACTCGGCCACCAAGACGAAACCCATGGTTCGATGAAGAATGCAGGCAGGCAAATGCAGCCAAACAAAAAGCACGACAAATGCTGATGCAACAACGAACAAGTGCTGCTTGCGATCAGTATAACGAGATCTACAAGGAGAAAAGAAGGGAAGAACACCGACTTCTCAAAAAGAAAAAGAAGCAGCATGAGAAGCGCTCGTTTGAGGAAATAGAGAGGTGCTATGACAGTTTTACGAAAAGGTAAAAAGATCCTGCCAACTCCGAACTCAATCCTGTAAAGACCAACAGGGAAACATAGTTATAGAGTCACAGTCGCTACTGAGGATCTGGAAAGATCATTTCTGCAGACTGCTTAACGGCGATGAGGACACAAATTCCGCTGTCAGGCAGATTGCCCCATTCAGCTTGGACGATGATCAAGAATGCCGTCCTCCCGACCTAGAGGAAATTAAGCTTGTCATATGCAAACTTAAATCAAATAAGACTGCAGGTGCCTTGATGCCGAACTTTTCAAGGCAGCTGGAGACCAGTTGGAAAGGAGCATGCACCAGCAGATCTGCATGATATGATCAGAAGAAAGCATGCCCGATGAATGGAACCTCAGTATCGTATGCCCGATCCTAAAGAAGGGAGACCCTCACAATTGCGACAATTACAGAGGGATAAGCCTCCTTAATGTCGCTTATAAGATCTTGTCTGCTGTAATATGTGAACGTCTGAAACCCCACGTCAACAACTTGATAGGTCCTTATCAATGTGGTTTTAGACCAGAGAAGTCCACAATAGACCAAATTTTCACATTGCGGCAGATCTTTGAAAAAATCCGAGAACATAATATCGATATTCACCATCTCTTTACCGATTTCAAGGCCGCGTATGACAGTACACAGTATTAATACTGAGACGAGCTGTACAAAGCCATGTCTAGTTTCGGCATCCCTGCAAAACTCGTACGACTATGCAGGATGACTTTGGAGAATTCACGCTGCTCCGTCAAGGTCGGTAAAGAACTCACCGAGACCTTTGATGTCGAAAAAGGTTTTAGGCAAGGCGACAAGCTGTCATGCGATTTCTTCAACATCATACTTGAACAGATTGTAAGAAACTCAAACGTCAACACCAGAGGAACAATCTTTCAAAAGTCTGTACAATTACTTGCCTATGCAGACGATATTGACGTAATGGGAAGAAAAAAGCGTGATGTCATAGGTGCTTTTGCGAGTATTGAAACAGAAGCGGCAAAAATGGGTTTGATGGTTAATGAGGGCAAAACGAAGTATATGCTGTCATCAAACAGGGACACAGAACATCGACGAATTGGACAATTCGTCACAATAGACAGACATAACTTCGAGGTAGTACAATACTTCGTCTACCTAGGATCCGCTATAGACACGGACAACAACATCAGTGCGGAGATCAAACGGAGAATAACTCTTGCCAACCGTTGCTTCTTTGGGTTAAGAAGGCAATTGAGAAACAAAACCCTCTCTAGAAAAACCAAGGTGACCTTGTATAAGACCTTAATCATCCCAGTCCTGCTGTACGGCGCGGATGAGGAAACCCTTGGTCATTTCGAAAGAAAAATTCTCCGAATGATCTTTGGTCCCGTATGCGAAGACAATGTGTGGAGAAGAAGATACAACAAAGAGCTGTATGAGCTGTACCGCAACATGGGCATAGCCAGAAGAGTACGCATCGCGAGGCTACGTTGGTTGGGCCATGTAGAGCGGATGGACCCAAACGCTCCGGCTCGTCGGGCTTCGAAAGCACATTGCAGGGAAATCGTGGAAGGGGAAGACCTCGTCTTAGGTGGCGCAATCAAGTGGATGAAGACCTCAACCGACTTGGAGTGCGAAACTGGAGAGAGCCCGAAGTCGGAGTCGGAGTTATAGAAGGATGTTGGTTGAGGCCCAGGTTCACCCCGAACTGTAATGCCCGCCTAAGTAAGTAAGTAAGGTAGACGAAGTCCCAAACTAGCGAAGAACGGAATCATTTGTAAATGTAAAAGTTTTATCATTTTGTTTAAGGCCAACGAAGATTTTAGTAATATTATCTTTGTTTTGGTTATACTTTTCGGGAAGGCTCTGATTGGTGTTAACTTGGCGACGCCCAAATGTTGCAACTTATAATACAAGTCAAGGGAACTGGGATGGTCCACCCAGAGATGACCTGCTAAACAAGTAAGTGCGAGCGTTGAGAAAGTGACGAAGAAGAAATAGATTTTTTTTGGGAATGTCTCAGCGGATGAACTCGACTTATAGAATCAACGGTGAACTTCAGCTGTCAGATAAAGCAGAAATCCCTGAATGAACTACGCCGACTTATTTGGTTTAAAGTTTTTTTTAGGGTCTTTCAATACTGGGATAGGGCATGGAAGTTGAGATGATGGCGGATGACCTCCTGGCGAGCATACGACAGCTCTCATACCCCTGCAGCAGGGTATTGCTTCCTGATTATTCGGCACTTTATGTCCAATGGGTCAAGTGTCAAGGGGATACCAAAAGGACCTGGCCTTCCAGGTTGGGGGTTGAGGTGTTGTTAGCTATCCAACCACTTTAGGAATACACGGTGCTGGAACAAACAATAGCCTCGGATAACAATTAGGTATGATTTCAACGCTGATGTACGAGGCAAACGAAAAAAGACAGACCTACGGATCTGCACATTGAACGCAAGATCCTTTAACGGATTACGTGCAGCTGAAGAATTAGCGATGCCCCAGACTGATGCATAGCAGATATAACCACTATTTAAGAAGTGCGATGGAACGGGCCGGACATAAGGAATATAACAAAATGCGGCATCTACTGAGGTGCGGGTTTTGTTGTTAGATGTAGGCTCAGGAATAAGTTTATATATATTATATTATTAGCTAAAATTAATTTTTTGAGCGTATGAACATGAGCCTAATATACGCACACGCCCTTACATTAGAGAAAGACTCCAAAGATTGTTTCTACAATCGCAAAATTCATATAGATACATGGCGATCCCCAGATCAATCTACCGTAAAAGAGATTGACCATATTGCAATCGATGCAAGGCACTCTTTCAGTGAGATAGATGTCCGAACTTTCCAACTTTGACTCGGACTATCCAATCGATTGTCCCTCCAACTATCCCTGATTCTTATGCCGGCAGCATCAAGCATTGAAGACCAGTGGCAGCAATGCCAACGAGCCATCAGTGCCGCTGCCTCTGAAGTTCTGGGTTTCATTCGGGCCCCAAAACAAAGCCCATGGTTCGATGAAGAATGCAGACAGGCAAATGCAGACAAACAAAAAGCACGGCAAATGCTGATTCAAAAACGAACGAGTGCTGCTTTCGACCAGTATAACGGGTTCTAGAAAAAGAAAGCAGGGAAGAACACCGAATTCTCAAAAAAAAAGAAGCAGCATGAGAAGCGTTCGTTTGAGTAAATTGAGAGATGCCATGACAGGAATGAGGGTAGGAAGTTTTACCAAAAGGTAAAAACATCTTGCCAGGGTGGTAAAGCCCGAACTCAAGCCTGTAGAGATAAGCAGGGAAACATAGTAATTGAGTCACAGTTGCTGCTGAGGATCTGGAAAGACCACTTCTGCTGACTGCGACGAAGTATAAATTGTGCCTTATACAATACAACTGCGAAATTGTAGGAACAGCGGTTTTTGGTGAAACAACATCAATAAAAAACATCATTAGGTTTCGAAAAGACTTGTAACAATACAAATTTGAAAGTCGTTGAAAAAGGACTCTGATATGCCAACAGACGTTCATCATCTACGCTTGTAAATTTAATGCAAATTATGGAAACCTTACATTTTTTTTGGCTCAGCATTTATAAAGTTTTTTTTTTTTTTTTAAACAACAATATGTTTTTCTTGCAATCTTAAACAAATTTGTATTTTACTAGGTCTTTGTAATAACGCTTCCTTTTGGTGTTTCTTCGACGAAGATCCTCGACTTTTTCATCCGAGGAACCCCAATACTCGTTACGTTTGTTAACTTCATCAAATGTAATCCAATTGCGTTGCGAATTAGAAACAAATAAAAAAGAAATTCCTTCTCTTTTTTCAATCAGGACCCTTTTTTTCGCATATTAATCGAATTCAAAACAACAAAAGGATTCTAATCCCTTGTCTCATTTGAAGCCATGAGAAAATGATATGTTGGTAGGCCATCGCATTTTGAATTAAAACTTCTCAACCCGATAACGAATCTATTTTCCCTCAATGCAGTTCTACTACGGTCCCTATTGTTTTCCTTTGCTTCTCACACAAATGAAATGGCCCTCCAATTAGCAACAAAAGAAAAAAAAACCAAAAGAATTAGCAAAGACTACTTCCTCCTTAATAATAATTTATCGATTCTTCCTAAAGGTCGAAGGAACAAGCAAAGGGTATTAAGTTCACTTCTGGATTTTATCCAAACAAAGAACATCACCGGGAGCGATGTTTCGTAACAGGATTAGGTAATAGAAAATCTAGAATTCCTATTCCTATACGGTTTTAGTATACTCATGCTGGGAGCATGATTTGAAACAAGTTCCAACAGCTCTTCTATTAGTGAAATTTAAATTCATTCCTGTCTTTAGGTGATTTGTAGAAAGTTTTCTAAGAACTGCCGACAGCGACGAGGTCTTGCCAAGCAAGAAAAAGAAACAAAACTAAAACAAAAACACTTCAACAAAAACAGACCTCTGTAAACACAGGTACTACTTACTCATTACTGCATTCCAACACCAATCGATTAATAAGAAGATAGATACTAAAGTGTTTTTCAGTACAAACAAGAGTCTAAAATAATTGTATTCGACTCACGTTCCTGGAATGTGAGGTCGCGTACATACAGAAAATGTGAATAATAAAACAAAGCAGGTGCATCCCAACGCTATAAATGTCATATCGGCGTTTAATCAACAAATATCTTGCTTCATGCAACGTAAACTTGACCGTTGCCTGGAGACCAACGTTTTCCTATATGAGTACTATTTTTGTTTTTGATTTCCATGCGCCGGAAATTCACTTTCACCAAATTCAAAAATGGACACACAAAAGAAATTATAATTGGACCAGATGCAGATAAGGGAAGCCCTTGGCCTTAAAAGTTTTCTGTTTTGGTTTCTGCTGGTTGCTTATCCCTTTCTTACGATTGATTGATATGATTCCCCATTAGCTACCCATATATGCACAGTACATATAGACAATTAATTCATTTATTGAAAATTCTATTACCCAACAGTCAAACAAGTTAACGAAGGCGATTTGAATTCCTGATGAGATTACAAATTGCATCGGAAAATGTAAAAAATTGTAAATATATTTTTTCAATATGAAAGTGGAGTTTTTTCATTTTATTCACAACGCAGATCAATCACTTGTCAGAGGGACAGAGAGACATAAGATTACCGTATCAGGCATTGAAGTAAGAAGCTTTTTGCTTTGGAATCAGCTTAGACTAGATTGGTCGTGATAAGAAGTAATTAATAGACTTGATATCACTTTTCGATTTCCTCAGAGAAGGATTGTGTTTGGAATTTTGAGCAATGGGGAACAATAAACAGAAGTCGACGGCGACGACGGCACCAATGCCCACACATTGAAGCTATCGGTTTGGCATCGTTTAAATCAAGTCTTTTCAAATGCAAGATTGTCTGACTTGAAGTTCCGGTGGCGGACGGCAGGTTGATGACTGTTAAATCAAAAGTGGCTTAGGTATGAACAAGTCGTTCTGAGGTCTCCATAGAAACTGACATACATATGGTGGCGCAATAGAGGGGAGTCCTAGAACCTAGTGCATCTCTCACATTTATACATTGCGAGGAATGGAGGGAACCTATTGTCTATCGATTCCGAACTGCTTATCTAGAAAGCGCTTTTCATGGCAATGACATTAGTATCGGAGGGCTTGCCAGTTCTTCTCCAAAGGTGCTGCCCGTGGAAAAATAGCCCTTTTTTATTTGAACCTCGAACCTCGTAAGTAATAGGCAGACGTGCTAACCAATACTCAAAGGGCACCACGTTCTGAGGCCCAAGATACACTAATTGTCTTGATATCGATGCGGTTTAAGACGTGAATGACAGACCTTTGGTAAACGAAGGTAAAACGAAGTACAGGTATGTTGTATCAAACAAGGACACCGAACATCGACCAATTGGACAAACCGTCACAATAGACAAACATAACTTCGAGGTAGTACAGGATTTCGTGTGCCTACCTAGGACCCGCTATGGGCACGGAAAACAACATCAGTGCGGGAATCAAATGGTGAATTGCCAACCGTTGTTGTTTGGGTTAAGAACGCTATTGAGAAACAAAACCCTCTCTAGAAAAACCATGGCCACCCATTGTAAGACCCTGATTATCCAAGTCCAGCTTTACGGCCCTGAAGCGTAGACCATATCGAAATTGGATGATGAAAACCTTGATCGTTTCGAAAGAAAAGTAATCCTAATGATCTTTATTTCCGTATGCGAAAATAATGTGTTGAGAAGAAGATAGAACTAGGAGCTGTATAAGCTATACCATGACATAAGTAGGTATAGCTTGCAGAGTACGTATCGCAAGGCTACGATGGCTGGGCCATGTGGATCGGATGGTGGACTACAACGATTCGGGTCGACGAATTTTAGAAAGGACATTTTAACCTTTAATGCCACGAGTATCGTGATTTCTAAGGGGGATCACAAACGCTGCACTTATCTGCTTCGAACTAGTGATCCGCCTGTTGTTCCATTTGCTTCATTTTGGTCTGCCTTTTCTTTTTATTCTTCGGGATCGTGTTGGAAGGTTGCATTATATTTCAATACATTTCCATGCTTTATTTTCTGAATGACTTGATTTTCGACTTAAAGGCTTCTAAAGATCTTTGGTACTTCTAATTCATCGAGGTTCGTTACTTCTATTTCAAGCGAAGCATATACCTATTTCTTACCTGTTTCCAACTTATTTCTATTCTTTTTATACAATGACTAACTATGTGAACAGAGAGCACAGAACTGAAAACCTTTCCTTCGTGTTCTCTAACTTTGACTTGGTATACATTGGTAATCCCCCCTGGACGGATCTCAGGGCTGGGAATTTGTTTAGAGGTCAACCTTCTCTCGGTTCAGTACTGGTTCGCTCTAGAATCTAGAATAGAAAAGTAACGTGTTAAGTGTAACATGTAACGTCTAACGTCTATCGTCTAACGTCTAACGTCTAACGTCTAACGTCTAACGTCTAACGTCTAACGTCTAACGTCTAACGTCTAACGTCTAACGTCTAACGTCTAACGTCTAACGTCTAACGTCTAACGTCTAACGTCTAACGTCTAACGTCTAACGTCTAACGTCTAACGTCTAACGTCTAACGTCTAACGTCTAACGTCTAACGTCTAACGTCTAACGTCTTACGCCTAACGTCTAACGTCTAACGTCTAACGTCTAACGTCTAACGTCTAACGTCTAACGTCTAACGTCTAACGTCTAACGTCTAACGTCTAACGTCTAACGTCTAACGTCTAACGTCTAACGTCTAACGTCTAACGTCTAACGTCTAACGTCTAACGTCTAACGTCTAACGTCTAACGTCTAACGTCTAACATCTAACGTCTAACGTCTAACGTCTAACGTCTAACGTTTAACTTCTAACGTTTAACGTCTAACGTCTTACGTCTAACGTCTAACGTCTAACGTCTAACATCTATCGTCTAACGAATACGAATACGAATACGAATATGAATGAATACGAATGCGAAAACGAATACGAATACAATACGAATACGAACACAACTATTGAAACGAATATGAACAGGACATAAGGTCCTTAAAACCCATTAATTTTTAACACAATCAAAAAAAATTCCGAAATCTCTGAAAATCATGTTCGTTTTGCAAAACGGTTTTGGAATCGAATGACGCGTTTTACTCAAATATAGACTAAAACAACATTTTTTATAATTGTATTTTTGTCTGGATTTTCATATTGATGATTTGCAGTTTTCAATCCGAAAACTGGTAAAATTAAATCATCACATTAACATCCACGATAGTCAATATGATAACCGCAAAGTGACGATCATCATATTGACAACCGAAGTTGTTAATACGAAAACGTTTTTGCATACTGTTTTTATATTTAGATATACCGTTTTGTTTCGGTCTTTCGGAACCACAACTGCAAGGAGGTAATCATCATGTTGACAACTTTGATCGTCAATATGACAACTGCAAAACCAGCGATCATCATATTGACAATCGTAGTTATCATATTGAAAATAACGATCAACATATTGACAATTGCAAATTGATAACCGAAATTAATGACCGCAATCATAAAATGCGAAAAACAGGTTCTCATACATTTTATTCATCAATATGACAATTTTAAGTTAAGTACCGATTAATTATCAATATGACAACCAATATTTTTTTCAGTGTAGGCTCGCATAGTCGATTTTTACCCAGAATTGACACAGGTTTGCTTAACAACCCTATAAGTTGTCAAAAACACCTGAGTTTTCGGATCTTACAAAACGCAAAACTATGAAATCATCACATATTCCTGTCATTCGAAGGAAAATACTTGCCATTTAAAAGCCCTGTTCGTTACTTGAACTCGCCCCAGCAAAAACCAGGAGCTACTTCAGGGCGAGTTGAGGGCAAACCCGCGGTTTAAAAAAAAGAAACACATATAAACGGCTGGAGAGCTTAGAAATACTTAAAAATTAGGAAACTTGACTTATCAACACTGTGTTTGAGATTTGAGGCTAGTTCAGGTTTTTTAAAAAACGCTTTTTGGCTACTACATGGCAACCCTAGGGCTTCAACGAGCAAACCCACAAACAAGATTTCTTGAGCTGCAGAATATATTATTAAAATGATTGAGAGTTTTCTCTCAAACAGATTTTCCTCAATTTTCATTGGAACTGACAATACGAATTATTTTCCGATGAACTCGGGCGTTCCTCAAGGATCGATACTGGGCCCATTCTTGTTTAATATATACTTACAAGACTTTCCGCTCTCGTACCCTACATCGAATGAATCAGGATCACTACACTATGCAGATGACATTCTGGTATTGGCAAGTGATATACGGCCACTGTTGGCGCTCAACAAAATAAAACAAACACTCCCACTTGTGGAAAATTATTTTAAAAAGTGGAGACTTAAAATCAACACCCAAAAATGTGGGTTGACATGCTTTAGAAATGCAAGTGGTAAAGGGCACTATCTTGCGGTTAGGGAGAGCAAGTCTCTTTCCTTAAAAATAAATAATTTTTCTATCCCACTACGCTCGGAAACGAAGTATCTCGGAATATACTTCCACAACAGGTTTGGATTCAACAAGCATGGACGGGCCATGGAAACGAAGTATCTCGGAATATACTTCCACAACAGGTTTGGATTCAACATTCCGATATATTCGGTATATTCCGAGATACTTCGTTTCCATGGCCCGTCCATGCTTGTTGAATCCAAACCTGTTGTGGAAGTATATTCCGAGATACTTCGTTTCCGAGCGTAGTGGGATAGAAAAATTATTTATTTTTAAGGAAAGAGACTTGCTCTTGCTCTCAATAGAGCAAAAATGGTTACCGGAACTCTAAAACAATTAATTAATTCTAGAGTAATGTTAGGAAAAACAAAAGTTCTAATATACAAGACTCTTATTAGGCCCATTTTGACTTATGGTTTCTGCACATGGTTCACCATATCACCAACAGTAGCAAAAGAAATGGAGGTTTTCGAAAGAAAAATTCTAAGGTTTTGTTGTGGAATGTTTAGAAGGTCTGATAAAAGATGGTTCCCTAACAAAGCAATATATGACGCAACTAAGCTTACACCTCTAATGAAATATCAAATAGAGCTTCTTTTGAAAAAGATGGAACGAATAAGTTCCCACCAGAACCCACTAATGAGGTCATTAATGGATTCTAATATCGAAAACGGAGTGGGTGACCACTATTATTTGTCACCATTTAATTTAATTAATGAGGGGTCAGTATCCCTTTTAAGACCAGATGCAAGCGACGCAATGTTAGCCCCGTTTTATGAAAAAGCATCGCCCGTAATTTATAGGGCATGATATTGATGATTAGTATTCATGCAATTTGATTGAGAACATAAACCTTTGTTTCAATACAGACTGCTAAAGATCTCATTTTTGTAATAATGTATGTTTATGAACAAGTAAGGATTTTTTAAGCAGCTGTAACGAGTGTATGTTTGTAAACTATCTACATACTATATATCCTGCTAAACCCTGATTAAATGGGTTTCGTTTAGTTTTAATTTTTATGTATTAGTAGTAGTTTAGTTTTAAGATCTAGTCATTAAGTTAAGAATGCCAAAAAAGAGCAGAGCAGTGAATGTACACCGGGAGCAAGTGTACACATATAGTTTAACTATTATAATATTATAAAATTGAGTCTTGATCAATATTCACTTGAATATTTAAGGAATTTAGATAAAGTTAGACATATCATTAAGTCAACCAAATGTTAAATTAAGCTTTTAAATAACAATGTAGGTAATGAACTTGTGAAATATGCCTCAATAAAGTTAACTTGTAAAAAAAAAATTATTAAATTAGAAGCGAAGGATTAAGATCAGCTATCGGACTGTTTTTCATTCCTTAAAAACATTGGTATGATTTGCTAGTAACGATAAGTTTGTTTGCGACTGATGTAATGCCGTTCTCATTCAATCAAAAATCTGTAAATCATTATATAAAATTTGATTGTTGTATGTTTTTAATATTATCGCTTTTGTTTTGCAAATAAATTTGAGTTCTTTGTTTAGTAAGTGGGTTATTAGTTACATTCAGTTCTGTTGCTGCGTGCTTCATATATTTTCTCTCTTTTCTCTTTCTTTCTTCTTTTCTCTTTCTCTTTCGCACTTATGTGCGTCTTCCTAAAAACGTCTGAGTGTAATAACCCACCACACTAATGAATATATTAAATTTCATTAAAGGAGAACCGAAAAATCGACTCTCGTGCTCAAGTAAGCGATAATCTGAAGAGCAGCCTTAGAGCAACTTTGCTCAGCCACTCTCTTTTATTAAAGTTGCTGAAAGCTCTCCTTGACCTAAATATTTTGCTTAGCGACAGTCGACAGTGTTGTTTTTTAAACAAACACAGTTCAAAATAAAGTTCATCTTTCAATAGTGCCATCTGCCATCTGCCATCTGCCATCGATCGTGCCATCCCATCGCCATCGCCCATGGCGTTCGACCTTCGAGCTTCGAGCTTCGACTGTGCAAAATATTATTCTCTTTTATTTTCTCTTCAAGTTCACTTGAATGCAGTTAAATTGCAAGAGTTGCTCTCAAGTCTCAAGTAGGCAAAGACAAAGACCCGCATTAAAAAGACCGGTTTGCTTAGATCTGTGAAAGCTCAAAGCTCTTCTCCACATTTGTACTATGTATTCGGGGACTCGCATTTAGTCAGTGAATGATTTTTGCTCCTGTAACGTGTCGAAATTTTCTTATAAAAATCTATTTTAATAAAATGTTGTTGCCAGCCTTAAAGTGTTCTTTTTATTCTTCAATTCAATAGAAATGTGATGTTTCAGTTCTAAAATAAAAAACAAATAGTACCTTACATACCTCGTATGTTGTTCATTAAAAAACAAAATGGCCGTCTGGTGAGTCATATTTTGACAAACTTATTATTTTTTTATTCCAGTTTGCATTTAAAGGGTTTTTAAGACAATTTCATTCATTTATTCATGAGACGCATTTTTTTTTTAATAAACTTTCTTTTCTCATCATCCTCAGGCCGTGACTCGCAGTGCATATGTATATGTATGTGAATTTTTCTAATGCAATGGAGCCACATATTTGATTCGTGTTGATTCATGTTCGTTCATGCACGTAGGCCGGCTGCCTTAAAAGTCTTTATTACAGGGTGAGTACGAAATATTTTCGCTTTCTATGATGTGATTTATTATTAAATAATTGGACTGGTGTAAATCAATTGGAGCCCTCTTTTATAAAAAAAAATATGTTTGTCCCCAAAAAAAGGGTTTCAGAAGCAACTGAGGATTTTCAAGTGGACAAAACGATTTCCTTTTTATTGTGGAGAACTTACTTTTTTGACAGAGATTTCTCAAACGAAATTTTTCAGAATGATTTCAATTGAGCTCTAATTGGCGCATGTTTTCATCATGCTGTTTATTATACCGTAGCGTAGGTACAGATATGAAAAGGTTTGAATTTTCAAAATAATTTTTCTTGTTCCTTCTGAAATGTTATTGTTGGTAGTCTTATCGTGAAGCAATTGTCATTTAGATTTTTCGTCTAGTTCTTTCGTCATTTAGAAGGAATCACATCTCTTTCACTTCATAGCTTAACACTTTTGCGTGCGGTACGCTGCATTGACCTAAGAGAGCGTCGACAAGTCTCCCGGTTTTAGAGTGTTCCATGTCTGGGCCCACCGAGATACAGGTGACTTTTGGTTTACCTGTTTCTTCGGGAATATGACTAAATATTGTATCTGATATTGCCTTTTTAACGGGGTGCTCTGGATCTATCCTCCCTAACAGAGCTATGCGTCCTCTATTTTCTCCAAGAAGGTGTATTTTTGATTGTTGGAAGACTTCACGGATCTTTTGATATTGGTATTTCGTTTAAGCTTTGTTATTTCTGATCTTTTCATACGATTTAATCTCATACTTTTTGTACATTGTCCAACATTGTACATTCAAGCCGTATGTTAAATGATAGTGTTGGACGCACAAAGATGGTGCAGTCTTCTGTTTAGCTTATGAGCTTTTTTCTATCACAGAAGATGGCGGAGTTTTCTCAACACTTCGGCACTTTGAGTCATAGACCCCAGGTTTTCATATCAAAACATTTCGAAAACCGAGGTTGTCCTCTTCACGAGTCGTAGAAAATTGACTATGGTCTGACCCAACTTACACTTAAAGGCGTCAACATCCCCTTTCAAATGAAGTCAAACATCTCGGAGTAATCCTAAACAACAAGCTTCTTTGGTCTAATCATATCGAGTCGAAAACTACTAAAGCACTCTCAGTCTTCTGAAAATGTAAAGGAGCCTTTGGCAAGACATGAGGTTTTTCACCGAAAAGAGTCCTTGGGATCTATACGGCTATGATGAGACCAATGATCTCCTATGCGTCAGTTGTTTGGTGGAATTAGCTTTCGCGTAAATACGTAATTGCCTCGTTTGCCAAACCTCAAGGAAAAATTTGTCTTGGTGTTACTGGGGCTTTCCCCAGCACACCGGTAGCTGCTCTCGACGCACTGCTGAATCTTCCTCCCCTTGATACCTTCATCATGGGGTGAACTTTCAAGACAAATTCTCGTTTAAAAAGATGTGGTCTCTGGCACAATTCGCACTGGAGCTTTGAGGAACTCGCAAGCAGCATATCTTTTGAATCACGTCTAATGGATATGCCGTCTGACATGATGTTCCCAAGGCTCAAAACTGCGTAAAAAATACACAGTCAACTTACCTTCGGTTCAGGACCGGTTCGTTCCAGAATCTGAGCCTGGATGGTTTCAAAACCAACGAGGGGTCTGGCGCTGGTGCTTTTTTTTTTAGAACGACGCACGCCATACGACTGCACACCTCTTTAGGATCACACGCATCCGTTTTCCTAGAGGAGGAGTATGCTATTCTAATGAATTTAAACCCTGTTACGAACAATGACTGGACGGGGAGAAGTATCTGTGTTTGCAGCGACAGCCAAGTCCCTTCAACCCTTTAACCACTTCGAAAGTGATCCAGGTATGCAAAAGCTCTCTGAATGCGATCGAAAGATTAAATTCCTTGAGTCTCATTTGGGTTCAGGGCCATATCACGGTACTGGAAATGAGATCGCCGATGAACTTGCTAGACAAGGTTCTCAGACAGCTTTTACTGGACCTGAACCTTCGCTAGGTCTGCTAGCGTCCTCTGTGAGGGATTCAATCAACGATTGGATCTGTGAAGAGCACAACCGTAGATGGCATTGTTAAATTACCCGCGAGTAATCCGCATGGGTTATCAGGTAGCTTTATCTTTTTAAGTCGACTACTTTATACCCACTCAATGATCTTCAAATTGTGGGTCACTATCTTGATCGAACGGTAGTTATCGCAATTTCATATTCCTCCCTTCCATTTGTTCACTGTTAAACAGATTATCTCCTGCTATGTATAAACTTGGAGACGAGAACAGTGTGATACTTAAACCCGAAATGTTCCCATTTATGCCCAAAACTCATATGGTATCTCGTGTGAGCCAGCTCCTTTGCCTGCTTTGAAGCTTTTTAAAACCTCTTTAGCTGCTGCGGCTGTACTTTTTTTTATGATTAACGCACACACGAACGGGTTATGAATACCCTTATAATGTTTTAAAACACAGTACGAGCTTAAGAAAATAGGACAGGATTTAATAGGAGACACCGAAGTACACTGCTTTTAAACTTTTGTGAGTCGTAATGCTTGGGAGAAACTGAGTCTGACGGAGCATTCCACATTTGGGTAGTGCGACTAAGATATGAATATATACTTGACTGTACGTCTGAAGCGGGGCTCATGGTAAAACTGATGGGCATTCCTATCGAGGCGGGTGCTACGGCTAAATTGTTTCTAGGGAGGAATGCAACTGGCTATTTCACTAGAGCACTGTTTGTAGAAAAAGCGATAAAAGAGAGAGAGAGACAGGTAACGTTTCGACGATGTTCAAGAGAATCAATCGATTCTACAATTGAATTATCACCTATCAATCGTAAAATTCTATTGCGTTTATCCGTATTTGCCTAAAAGTAGATTGAACTAGTCCATGACAATATTGTTGACACCTGTGCAGAGAGGTGAGCCTGTCATTGAAGATCGTTGATGGATTTCGGGAACCGAATTCTCTAAACATTTCTCCTTTTTTTAGCGCCTATTTAAAAAATGGCTACCCCTTATTTAAATTGTTTTGTCATAATTCTTGAATAGCTTGGTTTTCATCAGCAGCTAGGGTAGAACATCTTTCGGCTCCCGAAACATGCCCTCGGTGCTCTTGGCTTGGAGTTGAGGGTACAGTTCTTCGGTTCGGTTCTTTTTTGCAGCTTCTGCATTTCATTTCAAAGTCACCTTAATTATATTTGAGGGGCACCTTGACTATGCTTCCATGGCAGATTTTCTTTTTTACTTATCAATGGTTTTATTTGATTATTCCTCTACCATGTATCTTTGGCTTGTTGTAAGTTTTCCTTTGAAAACCTTTTAGGAATGATTTGGATTTTTTTAATCAAGAGGTTATCCCTCATATTTTGTGCCGCATTTTGTATTGTCTTGATGGTGTAACACAGTTATTTCGGCAAATACAAAATGCTGTTCGCAGAAGACGACGTTGCTGGGTGACAGCTTCATCCAATATATCTTTGCTGTAACTGGCAAAGACCTGGATTCCGTAATTTTTAAGATGGCTATCGTCTTAGAAAAGTAGTCTAAAAAAGCAACTAACATTTATAAGACAATCGCTGAAAGAAAAGCTACATGCATCTATCGTATGTAGTCACGAAATCCAGGCCAAGGTTTTGGCCTTGTTTGATGAATATGGTACAATGTGATTTACACATGCTTTAAGAACCTTCACGAAGATTGTTTATGGTACAATCTGTGGCAAACCTCATGGTGCTCTTTTGTCTTACCGACATGTCCATTCCATTCTCGGCCATAAGAAAAACTCTTCTTTAGGGATATTCTTGAGTTAAATTTGAAGGACCGTATGAACTGAAAATATTCTACACTTTTCCTTGAATTTGCATCACCAATTTAAGAGACATAGAACGGTCACTAAACTTCCAAATGGTCAACACGCTGTTAAGTAGCTCCTCAGTACCAGAGTCATTTAAAATAAAAATTCAAGACTGCCTATTCTAGGACTGAGAAGATTTTAAAAATGACTTCCTAAAGTCGTCTCTTCTGATCAAAACAATTTTGAATCTCTGCATGACGAGGTGTTAAAAACATAAATTAATAATTAAAAATAGATAAATAGGGTAGCGCACAGAGCGAGGAGCCCCTGGGCCTAGCGCATTTCTCACAAACATGCCTTGGAAGGGAATGGAGGGGACCTACAATTTTCTGCCAGTTCCGAACGGCTAATTGAGGAAGCGCTTTTCATGGCAATGAATTTACCTACGAAGCACTTGGCAATTCCGCGCGAAAGGCGATACCCGTGAAAAAACATTTTTGCCTCTGCTGGGATTCGAACCTCGAACCTCTGGGTTAGCAGGTGGACATGCTTACCATCACGCCACGGGTACCACACATAAATAATAAGATGATGAAAAACAGCTCAAAGGAACCCTGGGCCGAACGCATTTAAAAAACCTACTTTTTCATAGCGATCCTGAACGGCGAGGTCAGAGAACGCTTTTCATGGCATTCTGTTTACTCTCGGAAGAGTTGCCTCGCGAAACGCGATGCTGTGGAAGCAAAATTTCTTTGTTTCTGTTTCTATGACCCCGAACTCCCACGCACAGCCATGCAAACCAAACAGCCACTTATAGTTTAAGTAAATTTTCGCCTTTTCGGTTTATACATATAAGTGTATTGTGACTTTGTTCACTTCCTAGTTAAGTCTTTTTAAAAAACTCCAAATTGTACCATTTAACCACTAGTCTCAAACCTTGAGGTTTATTAAAAAAGCAGCTTTTACTATATATTAGAGACCAATGCTCCAGATTAACTTGGCATTAAACTATGGATGAAGCCTTCACGCTACACTCATAAATTTCAACGTTTTTGACTGCTGGGTCATTCCATCGAAACCGACACCGCACGCTTAAATAATAAATAACTTAATTTATAATTAAATCCATATCTGGAGAATAGAGCATTATACATTCTTATGAAATGAAATTATTACTTGAGTAACATTTAAATAATTCATTAAAATAAAGCTTATTTAAAGTAAATATAAAAAAAAGACTTTGTACAGTTGTATGGAAAAATATTACTCGTCCCACACGTCACAAAAGTACTGCGTAAATTATACCAATGCTTTAATCTGTACAATATCAGGAACCATATAAAATTAGGTTCTTTAACAAAAGTTTCATAGTTTCTTGCCTATTGCGAATGGTTTAAGTCAACTCGCAAAGGATAGGTAATTTGATCTCCCACCCGTCACACTTTTTATACCATCAATTTCTCATAATAATAATGATATTTTCATACCTTTTTCGATGGTACAGTATGGAATGACTATTCAAGTATGTAAAAATGTCATATTGAGTACGTAAATCGTTGCCGTTTGACAGAAATGAAGCAAAGTGTAGGCAAAAAATGAATATAAATGTCCCACCCGTCACAATGGAATGACCCTGCTTTGAATCATAGATCTTTTTTGCGAAGCAGATCTAAGTATTTTAAATTTACGATAGTAGCAGTTGGTAGTCAAGCAGAGTAACTTGCAAGTTGGATCTCGAAATCATGAATAATAGGTTCGTTCGTTGAACTTTACACAAGGATCCAGATTTCCCTGACAACCCCAAGAGTTGTAAAAAAAACCTGGGTTTTCCCAGTTTTCAAAAATCGCTAAACCATAAAATCACCACACATCCCTGTCATTTGAACAAAAATTCACGCCTTTTGACAGCCCTGTTCGTTACACTAGCTCGCCCCAACAAAAACCTAGGGCCAGTTGAGGGAAAACCAAGGGCAAACTCAAGGCTCATAAACACTTAATTTGACATTCGGGGCTTAGGTTTTTCAAAAAACGCTTTGTATCCACCACAGGGTGACGCCAGGGCTTCAACGAACGAATCTAATGTTAGGCCATTGCCTTAATGAGCAATAATCAATTGCTGAGTTTACGTAACTTGGTTGCTTTATCACCTTTAGTGAGCCAATTTAGTACCAAAGAACGAATCTTTCAACAAAATCTGAAAAAGACCTTCCATGTTTCTTGATCACATCATTCATTGAGGTTTTTACACCGTCAATCGAATCTGAAACATTCTGAGATGGTGAGATGAGGGTTGGAAATCATTTGAGATCCTTACTTTAAGAGTATTTTATGACTATTTTGAAACTCTTTCTCGTGAAAAATTTGACAAATCGTTCGCATTGTTCATCCATTGCTTCTATGGGTTAGTAATTTTTTTTTTATAATTAACACGCACATCAAGGGGTTATGAATACCCTTATAATGTTATAGGATAATAGGAGAGGATTTGAAAGGAGACACTGATGCACGTTGATTTTGAACCTCTGTTAATCGTACTGTAGGGGAAAGACAGGGTCAGGTAGAGCATTCCACATTCGGATGGTGCGACTGAAATAAGAATCTCTATACTTGACAGTACAAATTGTAGCCGGATCAGAACCAATGAGAAGGTTAAAGGTATCTACCTCTCACACCTACTGGTTTTCACACTAAGACTTGCTTGACTTTATTCTTCTTTGATAACAAGAGCAAGTTTGTACTACCTAGACGTACTTTTATCGCAGAGTTGGTCTGCTAGGTAGTGCTTCTGTTACAAACCGATGAACGTTTGAGTATTGAGATTCAGAGTGTCGTGTTCAAAGCAATAAGTTTCAGACTTAAATTCCCCTTTACTTTCCACCGTCTGCAATGAAAAAAAAAATACTTACTTTCTTTTTCTCATTACCATTCAATGTTTCGAAAACGATCCTTGTTGTATAATGAATCAGCTCCTTAATTTATAGTCCAACTGTTCAACTTACCCATGAAAACCAAGTGTAAACTCAATACAAAATGAAAGCATCCATTAAATAAATTAAAATTACTTTTATTCGAGAAAAATTAAAAATTAAGAACAAAAAAAAAATACATTTCTATTAACAATGTGTATTCTTAGAGCACCTACTACAACTACTAACACACACATCCATCTATATCCTTAAGAACAAGAAGATACCAATCACCGACGATGTTATCAGAGACGTTGTCACTTTGAAGTGCACCGACTCTTGTGATGAATTTACACTCTTCTCTGGAACGATTGCCTCAATGGGATGCTCACCAACCACCAGGGTTGTGTGTAAACGAATCTTTTCTGGCAAAACCTCACAGAAATATTCACCCAGATTGGCTTCTGTGATATTGGTGATTTGCAAAGCGAAGTTGGTGCCATCAAGGGAATATTGGGTGTTTTCGCCTTTCAAGACTTGTGTTCCTGTAGTCAACGTATCGTTCTTGTCCTTGTACCAAACAATCACTTGCTTATCTGTTTTGAAAACAAGAGAATTTGTAGTGTAAAGTCGATTATGAGTTTGATTCTTCAAATTTACCTGACAAATTGTTTACAGGACACTCTAGAGTGACATTCTTGCCAATAGCTGTCCAAGCAGTCAAATCATTCTTCATGAAGAATGGCTTCTGGGCAACTATGGGGGTTGCTTCTGTGGATTTGGTGTTGCTACTTGGTACACTCTCGTCATCCGAATACTGGTATTCATCATCGTTTTGAAAATTATCCAAAGAGTCCATCGAGTCGGCTACAGGAATACCGTATGCTGAAAGAAAAAATAGAAAGAAAAAAATTGAATATAAGCTTATGTGGCATTGTCTAGGCTCTATAGGATCTCACATAAGAGGCCTAAAAGCCTTCTCCACTTAAAGTTTTGTTTCTTAATAAGAGAGAACCATTGTAAGGTTAAAGTTCAAGGATCTTGTGAACAATAGGAAGATAAAAAGCCACTTCCTTTGCATTTATATATCAAAGCAATTGAATTGCACAAATCCTTAGCATCCTCTTTTATTCGTTTTACTTTCCGACTCCCCCCACTCTGATTATGATACATAATCCTTTTGTTAGGGATTTTTTCCAGTCGAAGAAGCTTCTCTTCTCTGATGTTATGTTGGGCACATTGTGCAGTGCAGACAAAGACAAGTAAAATAGAAAAACTCGTCAGGATAAGTCCTTTGAACGAGGGAAGAAGAAAACATAAAATAAAATAAAATAAAAAAAAACACATTTCTGAATTATCCTCTCATTGCAATTATTTGTTACAATTGTTGTTGCATGCAACAGCAATTTGCGGGGATAATATGTATATAGGTAGCGGTACACCTCCCTCCTTCTATAATAGAAACAAATAAAGCAATCACGTGGTGTATGTAGGAGCTACAGAAGAGGATGCCATTGTTAGTCTATTGTGAAAGTAAACTTGTTCTGACACACACAGCAGCAGAGTGGGATAGATAGAAGCGAAAGAATTTAAATGTAAATGTTGTTGCTTTATCACTAGGGCAGGCACATGCCATCTGTCGGAAAGGTATTTCCGTAATACTAAGGGCGAGTAGGTATACTAATGCAGACTTCATCTAGGTCATCTATAGGGTAGCGAATGCCAAGTGTCCTTTATTAAATGGTCAAATGGTGCGTGGGTCTATGAACACTGAACAACAGTGAGTCAACAGAAGGACATCTGCTGATTTTAGATGGGACATTAATGATAACGCTCGCGGTATCAAATCGGATCTGAGGGCTTTGTCATGGTCAGTGAGATTGAGTGAAGTTTTTGGGGTTGACACCTTGGTTGAAATGTGTGATCGATTAGTTCCTTAAAAATGCCGTAGTTTGATGGCTTATGGGCTGTGAAAGTTATAAAATCGCATTAATGATATTTGAGTGCACCGCACCGTAATTAGGAACGGAAGCCTTAACAGACTTTTGACAGAAAAAAAACTGAAATCGTCATGCTGAATGAGTTTTAGATTGATAAACACTTCCAGCATTATATTGAAAAAGAACCGTTACCACTTCTGGAGATGGAAAGTGCTTCTGAAGTTTATAGAACCCCCGTTTGAAGAGTCCAGAATTGGTTTTCTGAATGAGTTCCTACTATTTTTTTTAACTAGACATGACATTTGAAGCTTTGTCTCCTGGTAACCTTTGGCGTGTGATTGGAAGTCAGCCAATGAAGTTCATTGTACAACCCGTGACAGAAGTGCCCGCTTGATCACGAATGGCAGACAGAGTAAATCCTCTTAACGTAGCCATAATGAAGGCCAGCTCAACTCAATTAAATTGGTATTCACTTTTCGAAGCGTATTCAAGAGCAACACCAGACGCTCCTGCTCCAGGCATGTGTGATTTGACAAATTTGGTAAGACTGAGACACTTTGGTTTTTCCTTTTCGGCAATGCCGAGAATATTCGTAAGCTCTTTAGAGAACATTTTTGGCTCGGATATGACAAAGGGTTGTGCGAGCTTACTCCTTTTCTAGTTGGGCATTCAGTCCAAGCGATGTAGTGCCATGGAATAGTACACTCCACCAACACTGTTGCCATCTTCATTCTCAAACTATAGCACCCTTGTTCTCATTGATAATATCGATCGAGAAACGGTGGAAACTGGAACAAAGCCCTATTCAAGTCTCAGAATTTCGTTCCAGTTTCCACCGTTTATCCCTGGATTTCATTGAAGAGAGAGAGTTAGAGAGCATGGTTATAAAAGTTTCTCAAAACTGTGACAGCCTTCCTAGATCACCCGAAAGTCGTCATAAGAAGAGAATGAAAGACAAAGTTACTGTAGACCACTTACTTCTATGATGTTATACGAATTTGAAGAGCAAAAGTTGTACATGCTTTAAACCAGTGGTCATACATTTTACCTATTTCCGTAAGAAAAATGGTCATTGAGTGTATATTTTAAAGACTAATTTTCTAAAATAAGAGAGGCAGACTTTCTCATGCGGAGATGGCCAAGACCGTTTTACCCTTCTCGGTCATGCCTAATTTGAACTTTTTAGAGGGTCGGCATTCTAAGTTTACACTTTTGTAAAACAAAATCACCCTCTTGCAATTTAGATTCACGCTTTTGTAAATTCAATCCATCCGTGAATAGGGAATCATTACAAAATCTGTGGATTTCGTTTGCCAAATAAAGTCAAACTACTACTAAGTTGTGGTATCCGTGGAGTGATGGTTACTATGTCTGCCTGCTGACCCAGAGGTTCGTGGTCCGAATCCCAACAAAGCCAAAAAGTTTTTCCACGGATATCGCCTTTCGCGAGGAGTTGGCAAGTCCTCCGTTAGTAAATTCATTGCCATGAAAAGAGCTTTCTCGATTAGCCGTTCGCAACCGGAGGAAAATTGTAGGTCCCTCCATTCCCTAACAAGGCCTTTATTTAATTTATTTATTTTATTTACTCAAGTCAAAGAAACCAGCTTGAAAAATGTGAATTCAATTTGCAAAAAGTTGGGACAAATTTTTAAAAGGACGAATTCAATGCTCTGTACAAAGGGAATAAAAATAAATAGGGAGGTTGTAAAACGTTTTATATACAAGGTCTAGCCACTGAACAAATCGTTTTACTGGCATTTAATTGCAGTTGTTTTATTTCTGACTATTTTGCAATATTACTTAAGTCTTTGTTCTTATCAGACACGCTTAAACTAATCGAACTGTTAAATGTTTTATAAATTTAGACATCATCGCATCGGTATAAATATGATACTGACACTTTGATAGACACTTCAAAATATCGTTGTTGAACATTGAAAACAAAAGTGGTCTTAACAGGAAACCTTGTGGTACACCTAACTAACAGGAAAGCTTTTGAATGTTTCAGTACAACATGCACAACTTGAGTACCCCGTCGCAGATATTACACCAGAAGTTGACATGCCAAATCACCTAAAACGAATTACTTTCGAATAAGTAAATCATGATTAACAGAATCAATCGTGTTTGTAAAGTCAAGAAATACTAGCAAAATCATCATATTACTGTCAATGTCTACACAGATTAGATTTCTAGGCAAATATAGCCTCACCAGCACACACTTCGTTAACACAATGTAAAGAAAATGAAAGATTTCAAATACCTTCTGGGGGGTTCTGGGGGTTGTGGAACCTTACTTAACCTTGTAGAGTCTTGAATGAACTCAAAGATGCTGTTTGGTGGAAGTGTTTTTCCAGATTCGGCCAAGTTAGGGTACGCACAGAGGAAGTGGAATGATCCTTCTTCTACCTCTCTATTTTGGCATCTTCTTCATAAGTCAGATGTGCAATGCCAATTCTCAACATGTGGGTACCCAATGAGTTGTGAGTTATGACCCGTCAGAATGCAAATCAACAGAGAGGTAGAGAGTCAAAAGAGTGTGGGCCAAGCTAGAGCACTCACAGAGAAAGAGTAATGATCCTTCCTTCGCCTCTTCGTCCTGGCACTCTACATAAGTCGGATGTGCTGATGCCCATTTTTATTATGATGAAAACATCCGAGACCTGCTAAGCTAAAGGAAAACTATGTTTTTTTTTCTTTGAAATGTTTGGCTATAAGTTTCTGTCTTATGGTGAACATCTGTAGTTGAAAGTTTTTGAATGGTTTCTTTTATTTTTGGTCTAGTAGCTTGAGCGCGGGGGTATTCTTTTTGCCAGATTTGAGTGATGACCCGATTTTGGCTTATTCGGCCTTTCATTACCAATTTCATCACGGTATGCTGGCACCCAAACTACAATTTTCTGCAGATTCCGAACGGCTAAACGAGAAAGCGCTTATCAATTCCTAGCGCAATGCGACACCCGTGGAAAACCATTTTTTGTTTTATGCTGGGATTCGAAAGACGATTCTCCTCCGTAACAGGCAATCGAGCTAACCATAACACCACAGGCATAGTATGTGCGGGGGCTTTATAGCTCTAAACGGATAAACTGATGGATTTGGTGGTATTGAAAGCTACTTTTTAATGTAATTTTACCACACTGGCCATAGAGTTCCAATGACTTTAGGAATCAACTGAGCTTTCCTATCGGGAATGTAACGAAATGAGAATGAAACATACTGCCTTATATAGAAGCTATGTTCGCGAACTGTGGCGAAATTCACCTTAAATCAGTGAAATCGTATTTCAGCACATTAATATTTTTCCTAATTGTGCACAGAAAAGAGTGCTCACAAATGAAGTTCAAATTTCTGTCATCAGAATCTCTGTGGAGAGAGATCGTGTACAATCAAACGAAAACCTCAACTGTCAAACACACAAACTTTCCTGTGATTTTCTGGCAAAAGTAATTTCTTTTCTGTCACTTTTTGAGAAATGTTTACCCTCAATCTTGAAAACATGATAGATTAAGAATTTCCGTGACCAGAGAAGAAAAACTTATTTTACTCCTTGAGCCTTCCCCTATGACCACAGAGCAGAGTGCCAATGACGGCAGAAAAAAGCAACTGAGATTGCCTATAGAGAATGCAACGAAATGGGAATGAAACTTACTACATCGCAGATCGCACAGAGTTTAATGAAATTTTATTGGATTCGGTAAACGGAGATATTCTCGATTTTTCTCTTTTCCACGCACTAATGAGAAATAACTCCCTACCTTTCGTAGTTTCACTCAAGTTGAATGCATTTCGATGCCCTAGTAACCCTGGTCTTTGTGAATATTATGTTTACTTTGGGTCATCAGGTAAAGGTTCTCAGTAAACGTTTTTTCGGTGTTAAAACCTGCATCAAAACCGCTCTAATTTAAGGCCAAACTGCTTTCAGCCCGAATATAGTTCAATTTCTCAACCTCGATTTGAACCAGCCTCGTTTCACAAAAGAAACGACTTTCTGACCTTTTCTGGTGCAACTATCGCTAGGGCAAACATTTTATAGTTTTTTTTTGTCTTAAGCATAGAGATTAAGTGTCAAATTGTTATGTTTTCGAAAAAGTTAGTAGGTACATACTTGGTAGCGACCCAAATGCGGCAAACATTCATTAATAAAAATGAATAGTTCAGTGCCATATGCGACCACTGACCTATAACCACACTAAAAAAAAAACCATGGGCATCTAGAAAACCAGCTTTAAACTAAATTTTGTGCTTATGTTCCCTTGTTCAACAGAAAAACCTACACAAATGTGTTCAAGATTTTATTTTACCCTCAAAACTTTCTCATTTAAATCCTCAAAGAAAGTGCACTTATGTGGCATGTGGCATTAATTGTAAAATCTCAATACAAATTAATTCAACTCAGCAATTTTCGAAATTGTTTCATCCCACAAAAGGATAAGATACAAAGTTAACTTGTAGAGGGATGAATACAGAAATTAATATCTGACCGCTGTCGTTGCGTTGTCAGTGTCCTGGTCTAGTTCAAAATTAATTTCAATTTGGTTCTCAATTTGAAATCGAATTGAATTGCTTGCAGCATCCTCGATCACAGATTTCATTAAATTTGTTCAAAAAGTCCACAATCGTTTCCTTTTCTAGGACTTCCATTGCCTTTTGCCCACAACCACCCAACCACAATAGTGTGTCTGACCTAACACACTATACCGGTTGGCCATCATTCCCTCCCAAGGGGGACAGGAGTGATGGCCAAACCATGGTCAGTTTCCAATTTGTAATTTATCGGTCAAAGTGCAGAACCGGAAACCAACGTATATACAGTCCGCAGTACAAAATGCAAATATCTGCGAACGTGAGTTTGGATGTTCGTGGATAAGGACTTAATATCTACTATACAAGTGCTTGTTAGAGGTTTTGCACAAACGAGGCGCCTGGCCATAATGAACAACAATAAAGTGCTGGAATGTTTTCTCTTCTTTTTTTCTTCCTTTTTTTTATCTCTTTCAGGCTGTGCTCTCTCCAGGCTACATGGACACTTTTTAATGACCACAATAGACCGTTTGTTATATAAAATGTGGACTTTCTAAGCGGTGTGCGGTGTGTGGTGGTGGTTTGGTCCTCGTCCGATGGCGGCGGCAACGCTCACTTGTTAAGGCTTTGAAAAATATGTACACTGTGGCAACGCGGTTCGTTGCTTCCGGCAAATGGTGTACAAATTCTGATATGAAAATGGGTCATTTTCATTTGGGTGCCGGGAACGCCTGAAACCATAGAGACTGTGCCCACCTCAGTCGGGGGTCATTGGAATCGCAATTGCATAATGTACAGAGTCCTGAAACAGGTCGACTATATAATAAACTCGAGTGTTTTATTACCACCTCTTTGAAAATCCCTTCAAATTCATAGGAATGTTCACTTTGTGTGTGATTTGCATTTAATAGGCATATTTCGTTTGGTATAAAGCGATCCATGCGCTCTGGATGAAGTTGTCCTGAAAGGGGTGGGCTGCTGACGTGAGTTGAATGTTTCCATAAAGGCTTGCTAGTATAGTTGAAGCTTATGTTGTTACTCTGATGGTTTAAGGGCTAATGTAGTTGTGCAGCTTTATGACCCAATTTGCACTTACATTGATTTAATGCCTCAATACAATCGGGTGTATAGGAACATTGTGTTGGATGTTTCAAGAATGAGTATGTACATTGTACAAATTGCAAGGAGTTTAGTTAAGCTACCAACCAGAACAAGTAACAACGAATCAAACTAATTTACACCGATTGTATGCTTCATAGACTTACATTTGTGTCGAAGTTTACAATGGAAATCCCAAGTTCCAACTCGTGTAACAACCTACAACATTGGACTATAGAGTAAGGGGTTGTAAAATCCATTTGGTTTGATTTGCAGCTGAAACAACAAAATGTTGAGGAAATCTATCGTTAACATAACTGTAGTAGTTTTTTTTGTGATTTCTTCAGGAATAGATAACAGCACCTGATTTCGTTCAGATTCTGAAGTGGATATGGTCCATGCAACATAACCCGAACGAAGATAGGCTGATATCGCAAACTGTGGCAATACAGCGACTGATGAGCATAATGTATCATTGATTCCGTGTAAGGTGTCACCGCTTGCTGCTGCACTGTCATATAACTCTGGGCTACTTAAAGCTTATTGGACATTTTTCGATATGTTCCTGTCCATTTTGGTGGTGATAACGCGAACTTTTGTGATACCAGTGGAGTTATGGTTAGCATTTCTGCTGTTAAAGTTAAAGATGGAGACACAAAAGCGAGGATCCCTGCGTAACAAGTACTTGACGTATATCGGCAAAAGTTTTATAAGGAATTTTTATTAGCCCAAAAAGACTGAGTACTTGTTTTACCTATTTTCTGTACACATGCCCATTTCAGACATTTCTTTGAAGTTGAGAACGATAAACTCAATTGGTATTGTTCTTCAAAGGCGAAATCCAGAAAAACCTGTCAAAGAGGCAACATCATAAAACAATCGAGCATTAGCCATATTAGTGGGAGAGATTTGATCCCTTCAAGATGTTTAGAACGTTGAAAACGAACAATAAAAAGCCCACAAAAGCAATGTCCTCACCAAATCGGCATACAATCTATTCAATCTACAATTTGTTATCTGTTAGCATTGCTGCCAAAAGTAATTTAAAAATAGTACGTGAACTCGTTACAGAAACAATTAGTAGATAGCAAATGAAACACATTTGGGCTAACTGATTAGAAAAGGAAGAAGAGAGGTTTGGAGCGTAAGGGCAGAGCGGCAGAGCATTAAAGGGGAAAAATTAGAACGAAATTAAAAGTCCCTACAGGTCATTACCAAGAGATAAAAATGACAGCTTGGGGTCCAGCCACGTTTTGAGCTGCGAAGCGATTTTGCTTGGTTTTCAAATTTGCCACCATATCGCTTTCACGTTTGAAACGTGGCTGGAATTCCACATTTCCGAGTTGCAATTCCTCTCTCATAGCAAGGACCTCTAGACATATTTTTTTTTTGCATCTCAGAGACTAAGTCGCACGGAGCTTAGAGCAAGCTTATTTGTACGTACTTATCTACGATCTTCATCATAAATGCAAGTGTTAGAGGTTAGAAGTAATGAAATGGCGGATAAGCTGGCTAAAATCGGGTCAGCACTCGAATCCAGCGAAACGAACACCTCAGTTCTAAGGCCACTTGAGCAAGAAAAAAACAGAATCAAACACAATTTTCTAAAAACCACCAATGACAGGTGGTCATCTTTAGAAACATGCCGAGTCTCTAGAAACTTTTGGCCAGATATTTCCAAGAAAAAAACATAATTTCTACTATAGCTAAGCAGACCTCGGCTCTCTCTGTTGATTGGCATTCTCACGGGACACAACTCGTTGGGTACCCACATGATGAGAATGGGCATTAGCATTAGCACATCCGACTTATGTAGAGGATGCCAAGATGAGGAGGCAAAGGAGGGATCATTCCACTTCCTCTGTGAGTGTCCTAGCTTGGCCCACACTCGGAAAAAAACCCTCGGAGAATACTTTTTCGACGAACTGGGTGACATCTCAAGTCTCCCACTAAGCAACGTCCTGAAATTTACTCAGGACTCCAAATGGTTCAGTGGGAGTTCCCTACCACAATAACCATCTTCCTCTCCAATCCTCCCATTTCCTCAACCTCTGATTTCCCGGGGAGCACAATGGATCCTTGAGATCCGAGTGAGGTGTTGCCACTTGTGGCTGCACCCCCCATTCAACCTAACCTAACCTAGAGGTTGGAAAACACCAACACTAGCACAAAGAGAACGTATAGAAAATATATAAATGAGAAAAAAAATACAAATAGTGACATACAATAATACAATACAACACCTAACATGAAATACAATAAGCTGCATCAGTGGTAGCGCTGGCTTGTGTTTATTAGGACAGCCTTTTGGTACATTTTAACCTCCGCGTCTCAGGTTCATATCCCAGTGGAGTCACATTTTTTTTCTCGTATTATTTTCTTGTTAAATTTAATTTTTTATTTATCTTCATGGCATTTGTAATTAAATTTATTATTTCTATTAATTTTATCATGGCCTGTGCTTCATCGAAAGTGCATCGAAAACTCCAATAGTGCCCCTCTCTTTGAATGTTATGGGCCTTGCGGGAATGTTTTCCATTCCAAATGTATGGGATCAAACAATGCATTTTTAGACAAAATAAGTGCGTCTAAGATTGCATGTTGGTATTGTTCCGATTGTTAAAAAATATCACTTTACCTAACCTACTGGCAATTAAAATGTCCACTTTTAAATTGGACATTTTAAAACTATCGAAAGGCTTTAGATTTTCAAGGATAGTGTTTCCAGCCTTACTTCGTTTTCTTCTCCACATAGTTCTGTGGATATTTCAACTTCTACTGATGATTTGGAGCCTATCATCATTGTCAAGATCCAAATATTAGCAGACCTTCAACTACAAACGACTTCTACTACCAGCTCAGCCTTAGCTTCATCCAAAAACTCAAAAAGAAATCGCGATGGCTTAGTACTTAATCTAGTCCTCCTCCTAAGCGTAAAACACTGAGGAGCAATATGAACAAAGGTCAAGGTCTTGAGTCCACTGCGTCAGTAGTTAAAAATCCTGTCTCTACAGTTACAGTTACCCAAGATGCAATTTAGTCCACTGCGTCAACGATCGAAAACTTGGACTCTATGGACATGGACACGCAGCCTGTAATTGAACCAGTTTCTCTGGGAATGTCCTTATGGAAGCGGTTCCCAAACCTAGATCTCATTTAATCTCACGACTGGTCTATGTGGTCTAGATATCACTTCGGAAGATGTTTTGCGGCATTTGTTTGACAAAAAGAGTATCCCCTCTGTTAAGTCAATCAAATGTAATAAAATCAGTAAAAACAATAGCTTTGTTTCTTCATTTAAATTAGTTGTTCCTCCTTCCCTCTCTACTTCTATTTTGAATAGTAATTCTTGGCCTGATGGTACACTCATTAAAGAGTTATTACACAAGAAAAAACCAGTAAGAACTGACCGGACACCTCAGACCAAAAACCTAAATAGACCAAAAAACTAAATAGAATTACCCTCTTTTGCCAAAATGTTAGAGGGCTTCGTATAAAAATTAGTAATCTTTATCTTAACTCTCATGTCTTCTCGCATGATATATTTGCCTTAACTGAAACCTGGCTCAATCCAAGTCATTTGGACACTGAGCTCTTTAGTCAGGAGTTCTCAGTATATTGGAAAGACCGTCATTACGATAAGCCTGAAGATGTGGGAGGTGGTGCATTGATTTCTGTAAGAAATACTTATGTCTTCTCAAATCACTTTTCCTTTTCCATTTACAATTGCTGTCTTATGTGTCAAAGTATCCGTACAGTTAAATAGTATCTATGTCGTGAACGTCTATATTCCTCCAAAGAGTCCTGTCTCAGCTTATACTGAGCTCTCTTTAGTTTTAGATTATGTAACGGAATTGTCTTGTCTGAAAAGCTATATTTTATTATTGGGAGATTTTAATTTGCCAGAAGTGAATTGGGTCCCTTCTAAAGACGGATCCTTTCAAGTAGCATCACTGACTTCGTCTCAACAAGAGCTTCGTTTACTTGACAATATCATTTCCTCAGACTTACAGCAAAAAAGCTGTATCAGAAACTTTATGAATCGCATGCTCGATTTAGTTTTTTTATCTGACGCAGTTAGTACTGTTGTTCTTAAATCTAAGTATGGCATTACTAACTTAGATAATCTTCACCCACCTTTAGATATTTTTCTGAATTTAAGCTCTGATTTATATGTTCGTAGTAACTCATTTGACTGTTCATACACTTTTGACTTTCGGAGAGCGAATTTCGATTTGCTTTCCTTCCATTGCGGTGTGACCAATTTATTCAACAAAAAAATCTGTTGAACAATTGGCTTGTGCCCCTTGGAACACCTGCCTGCCAACATCGCATTAATCAACTCCGTGGTGATAACCACACACACCTCGAATATGTGTTCAGTGTTCACAGCATTTCTTCAAAAACAATTTCACAACATCCTGGCAAACCGCTTTTATCCAATTCCATACACTTCCTTCAAAAGAGGTAACGTTACTCAGACTCCGATCCACTTCCTTAAAAAGAGCGTTACTCAGATGCTATCTTATTCATCCCCAAAAGCACTTCCGCGCCATACCCCATCGTTCAAGTATAATTCAAAGGTTTAATGATCCCATACGAACCACGACCACCGCAAAAGTTCATCAACCGACCCACAATCTTAAATAAAGTTCTTAATTTCAAAAAGTCATAAATTCAGTTTGAAGTGCTTATCACCTCCTACCCTCATATCAAACTTACTTTCAACTGCACAACCCTTTCTCACGTGAAGTGCTGTTGGTTTGGTTAGTTTGTTTCTTGAAACTTCACAAAATTACACGCATAGGTAACCGCTTAGTTATTTACGCTTACTTAAACATCTTAAGCATCTACCTTTCCCCCCCATTATTGCCAAGTGGTTGCGTGAATTTATTTTAATGTCGACTTGAAGGTTCCATTTGTAAGACCAACCACATGATATGTGGTTTTTAAGTGTTAAGTTTGTTGACATGCTCAAATGTAAGTTTAAAGCATAAAATGGTGGACTTTATTTGTGGTTCAAATCAGAACGTTGTTGTTTCGTTTGTTTTGTGTAAACAATTGATGGTGTTTGAAGTGTGTGGGTTTGGGTTGACAAAACACCATCGTCGTGTCGTACTAGTAAAGTTTGTGGATTTTTGAATTATTTCAAAATAAAAGTAAACATCCAAAAATTACAACAATAAAAACTTGATTGAGTGCAGATTCATTAGCTCCCCATTGTGCCACAGCAAACCACTCTGTGCCACGCTGACACTTTCAAAACATAACCTCGTTGCAATTTACGCTCAACTGCATTTGTTGAATGTGCGCGTTATTGTTATAAACGCAAACAAAACGCCGCCGGCACTTCGTAGAGGATATCCGGACGACCGACGCAGTCTTTTATCTTTCACCACATTCGTTTTTATTACCCCGCTGTTGACGGTTGCTCTTTGCCATCAGCCATCACCGTCACCAGTACCCGCAACATTGTTTATTTTGATTCTAAACTTCCGAAACAAAAACACAAAACTGCTGCTGCTGACTGAGCTGGTGTATATGAGCATAAGTCGATATGTCCCAGCTCCCAGCCCTACTTACATCCGCTGGCTGGTGAAGCAACAGATGACTTTCAAGAATCAAACGATACGACCTGATGGAAAAACGGCGCACGGATCAATGCATCAGCTCAGTAGTCAGCACTCAGCACCCACACACAAGTGCACAATGTATATTAATCGGCGATTCATTATTTTAATTAGGCAAAACCATCAAGGCTGGAACTATTTTTGGAAGTGCCTTAAAGCTATTTCCGATCGTTGTGGTTCCCATGAAGAGTGACCGAATTTTTTTTTGTTTTTAATGCGCTCATAGTCGTTAAAAAGCAAAAATCCACTAGCTTCTGCAAGTATATCGCCTAAAATAAACACAGGACGATCGGATTCGGAGAACATCACGAACCGCACGTATCCATGCTTTGGATGCAAGCGCAGCGCTTCGGGTCCATGCTCCATCCCCAAGAGCAATAAATGCTGATTTGCTTTACAGTCGTGTCGCTAGTGGAGAAAAACACGCGGGACTTTTCTGGCTATTTTGTTGATGGTGCTTGTTGTTTTTGCTTTAGTTGAATCCGGTCTATTGTGGGGTTTGGTTTATGGGGCTTATGTTGCATCGTTGTGACTGTTTATTAAGCAATGCACTTTTTTTGTATACATGTTGTTTGTTTGGTTCGTGTTTTTTTTTTCTTCTTCTTTTTTTTATTATTATTTTGGTCGTATCTAGCTGATTCATTGTTTAACAGTCGTGGGCAATTTACAAATCAATGTCAGACGTCAGATGAAAATCGGATATGTGTTGAATGGATGTGGTGGTGTCAGTGCATTAAAATAACATTTTTGTACGTTCATGTTGCATGGTTTGGCTATGGTGTAATGTTAAAAGAGGAAGGCTTGATGAAGTTTTTCTTTCATCCATAAAAATTAATTCAAAAGATGTTTATACTGTTGTGCCCCCCTTGTCTTCTTGTCTGAAAAGGCCTTTAGGGAAAAATTGTTGTGAAACAAACGCTGAATTATTGAAGAGGGATCAAGTTTCTGCATAACTATACATCACTTTTGATGTACAAGATAAAAATTGGCTTTGGCTGTGCTGACGTCACGGAGGCAGCTAATGAAGAATAGGGCGGTTCACACTGTACAATTAGTTGGAGAGACTTTGTTTGATGGATGTTGGCTTGTTGGATGTAGACTAATCAAACTTATGGTCAGAACTCATTCTAGCACAATAAAAAATGTCAAAAATATTTGAAAACCTTCTTACAAGTTGGACAAGCGGTCGTTTGAGGACTTATATTATCCAACATAGGTCGCTCAGACCAAAGTCTGTCCAACTTGTCGTACTGTAAAGCGAAAGGCCCTCATAGCAAAATCAAATTTTCTCATGTTCAAATATTTGAACGGAAGACCTTAACTTCAAACTATAGAAAGCCCTAATCAGGCTTTAAAGAGTTTTTGGCTGGATTAACAAAAAAAGGATTCAAAGTCTAGAATTGTAGTTTTTTTCTTGATTCTTACGTAAGGTTGTTTGTTTTGCACTAAAGCAGTAACCTCAAACAAGCCATTGTTTTTTACAGGCTTCCAAGAAAACAAATAAATCCTCAAAGAAGTTTTGACTGGGGTACCACAAGGAAGTGTTATAGGCCCTGTTTTGGTAGATTTATTAAGACGCGGAATATTCCAAGCACTTTCTCGATGATCGGTAAAAAATCGTCCTTCACAGGGCATGGTTGTGAGAAATGTGCTAAGCCCAGTCTCCCCGTTCTGTTGCCCCAGCCTATTTATTTATTTATTTATGTTGTATTTTAAATTGGAGACAATTTAGTTTAGTTTAGCTTGTTTTATTAAATCATAAGTTTTTTTTTTCAAAATTTAACAAAAACAAATGGACTTGGCTTTTGCCGTCTGCCAGATTGACAATTTTAAAAAGAACTAATAAAAAGTAAAAAAAAGTATTTAATTTAAAATTTCAGAAACTTCCGGTCATAATTCTTTGTCTGTATGCAAGAGCGATTTTGGAAAATAAAAACAGTTTCTTCATATCAACTTGGTTCAACACATTAAAGCAATCTTCATCCGTTAGAAAACTTTTTCCAAAGACATGCAATCTTGTTTCCTGTAGTATAGGGCATTTTCCAATAAAGTGCAGGACATCTTCTCGTTCTTTCAAATTACACAATTCGCAAAGGCATGGTAAATCATCCCTGTGTGGCACATAATTTAGGCTCAAAAGTTCTTCTCTCAACCTTATCATCATGGATATTTCTTGTACGCTGTTGTTGTCATGAAAATAGTTTTTCGCTCCCAAATTGTGATCTAAACGACTGTAAATAGATCTAAAAACTGATGATTCAGCATCTTGCCTGTATTTAGATGCATATAGCTCATCCACCTTCTGTATCAGCCTATACATCTCGTTTTTCCAGTTGTCTTTATTTCCTAGACTTAAGTCCACGGCCATGTCGCACTGCAGTGCCAGATCTAACCATTCCGCGTACCAACTTGTTCCATTCGCAATATTTTTTAGAGCTGCTTTTTTTGGTAGACGCTCATTAGACATTTTCATCACTTTTAAGATATAGTCTACCTGCAGTTTTAAGGTCTTAATAAACAGAGGTGAAAGCCCCGTTTCGACCATGAGTAAATAGTTTGGGGCGTTTGAAGGAATATGAAAAATTCTTTTGATATAAAACCTTAAAAGTTTCTCGACCTCTTCATGTTTATGTCCCCATACCTGCGCAGCATAGAACATCACTGACTCTGCAACTGCTTCAAAAACTTTATATTTGCTGCTATGTGAAATGTAACGAATTCCAAAACATCCTTTCCACGTTGCGTTTATTGCGTTTTTAGACTTTGCTAATTTTTCTTTGAGATGCTTTTGCAAGGTAAAGCCGTTGGTGAGCAGCACACCTAAGTATGTACTTATAATCTGCTACCACTTCCAATTCTACATCATTATAGTACCATCTTTCCTTTCTACTGCGCCTTCCTCCACCTTTCTTACAAATCATTATTTTGGATTTTTCTGAGTTAACGCTTATATTCCAGAGCTTACAGTAGTCATAAGCGTCCTACAGACGATCAATGTTACTTGTCAAGTATTATTGAGGTTTTCTCTTGTCAAGTAAAATTGATGAACAATCGCCACCACACGTTCAATGAAAATTGACAATTTTTTCCTTCTGTAGTTTCCTAATCGCACTACACAACGACACGAGTGACAGTGAAACTTGATGAAAACCAAATCAGATTTGATTTTCGTCAATGTTTCAATTTTACTTGACAGTAACATTGAAGAGCCTACAAACGATCAATTTTACTTGAACAGAAGCTCTTTCAAGTAATATTGTCAAGTAACATTGATCGTCTGTAGGGCGCTATAAAGGCGATTGATCATTAGCTGCAAGGATTCTGGTGTACTGGACAGCAAAACCACATCGTCCGCAAACATTAGGCCCTTGGTACGCGTTCCACCCCACTCCACACCTCCAGGAAGTCCATCGAGTAAATCATCAATAAAAAGCGAAAAAAGTACTGAGCTCAAGGCACATCCCTGTCTTACCCTCGATTTTGTCTCAAACCATGCAGATAATTCCTCTCCGTTCCAAACTGCTGCTCGAGTACCTGCATATAAGCTTTGTAAGACCCTTCCGAACTTATATGACATGCCCTTTCCGTAGAGTTTGTAAAACAACTCATTTCGATCTATTAAATCAAATGCTGCCTTAAAATCCACAAAAAACGTATACAGCTTCTTGCCCTGCCTTTGAAATCCCTCCGCTATGGTTTTGAGCACAAACACTTGGTCTACCGTCGAGTATCCTCTCCTAAAACCAGCCTGGTATTCACTAAGAAGATTTTCTTCTTCCACCCACGTGCATAGTCGTTTTTTCAGCACTCCCGTAAAGATTTTATAACTGGCATTCAGAAATGATATACCCCTATAATGTTCCGGGTTAGATAAGCTTCCTTTTTTGTGTATGGGGTAGATAAGGCCCTCTTAAAAACTCTGCGGCACAGTTCCAGACTCAAATACTTCATTAAACAAAAGGTAGAGCTTATGTACAACAACTCGGTTCCATATTTATAAAATTCTGTAGTAATGATGTCTGTACCTGGTGCTTTACCATCCTTTAGCTCATGTAGAACATCTTTAATTTCCAACTCAGTGATAACCGGATCAAGAATATCATTCCGCAATCCTGGATTTGCATATCGAAAAGATACCGTGGAATCTATGGGATTGAGTAAACTCTCAAAGTATATTCGAAGCACTTCTGGTTTTAAATTGCAATTGATTAAAGGCACCGTTCCATTGAGCTTCTTCGCTAGTTTCCAAAATTTGGAAGAATCTTTACATGTTCCCATCTTCATTGCTTCTCTTTCAAAATATGCTTTCTTCTTTTCCTTGGAAATGTCTTTATACCGCCGATTCGCTTCTAGATACGATTCTTTCAAAACCGTCGTGTTGTTTTCTCGAAAGAGCTTTAGCCGTTTAAAGGACAGGTTTCTAGCTTTGGTGCAACCTTTATCAAACCATGGAGCTACTTGTGTTTTTTTTCCTAAATTGGAGACAATGTAGCAGCCTTGTTCGCTGATGAAAGCATGGGAAATAAGCAGTGTGCGATATGACTGAGTAATTTTTGTACATTGGGTGGATAAAAGCATTGCGGCAGGGCTCAATGAACCTATATTACTTCACGTGGATCTAAAATCTTAAAAAAGAGATAAGTTTTTGGTCGCGTAGCATTTGAATGTTAGAGTTGTAACACCTACTTAAAGAGTTAAGCACCTGGAGTGCCACAAGGAACTGTCTTAGGGCCAGTTTTATTTATCTTATTTGAACGTAAAACGAGGACCATAGGACTTGCCAATTTGTTTATGGTGCATGCCTTAAGTGAGAAGGCATCATCAGGACTGTCCCGTTTTTTGAACACGTCCTTTTACCCAAAAAAAAAAACTTAAAATAAACAAAATAGAATGGCGCAACAGAGCGAAAAGCCGCGGGGTCTAGAGCATTTCTCACAACCATTGCCTACAAATATTTAGCAATTTAAAAAAAAGTCTGAATGCGGGGAAAGTTACTGGCTGGAAGCTACAGCGGCAATAACCTTTTTTTTAAGTATGTCTTTCGCTATTAAATATTCCATGTTCTTATCATCTGACTGCGTACAACGTGCGTCTATAAACCAAGTAGATTGACATAGAGCTACGAGTGGTGTACACTCTTCATAGACATCAGTATATCTACATCAAGATTAATTGACTTTATGTTTATTAACCACTAAAGATCACATTATTTATGAATATCTGTGTCAAGCATCGAATCAAACACAAATTGCTTTTCTGCCTTCAGGTGTTATTGACGATAATCAGCGAAGCCCGTAGGTAAACCTTGATTACATAATTAAAACTACAAAATTTCATCTCAGTTTTGTTAAAATTAGCAACTATACATGAAAGCCACTCCCTGGGCATTTAACATTTAAACGAACACTCCCCACAAAGTGATACCTTCCTAATCATTTTCAGAGATCATGTTTCGATAAGGTCATGACACACAATTGAAACTTCCGCACTGAAAACTGCATATGAATACATATGCCTAATCGTTTAGTTAAACTAAATAATTATGTGCATGCTATGCATTAAACGCAAGAAGGTAGTCCATAGTGGAATGATTAATCAGCAAATTATGCACTTCACATTTATTTATGTATGCAAACATGAATTCGATGTTTGATTATGTAAACGAATGTTTAGCAAACAAATACTCTTCAACAATTGAATGATGATACTAATAAACGAAATGCTTCGTCTTTTATTTACAAATAAATGTTTGTTGGTTTCTATAGAATTTCGTTGGGGAATTTTTGAGGGACTATTAAAGAAGGCAATGAAACTTACTTTTCAAAACAAATCCGAGGACAAAGAGGTAGAGACAGGAAACACATGAAAATAGTTCACTACACAGGACAAAAGTGCCTGAAATCAACCCAAATGATTGAACTCTTATTTATTTACTTGGAGTCAGAAAGTTTGTCTTTGCAATGGCTGCAAAGACGAAAGTTCTAATGAGTAATGACCGTTCAACTATTGTGTAAAGTAGAAGCCTTTTTGAAGCCTATTTTATTACAGTTTAGAGTATAGAACATTAACCCAAAGGTTCGTGGTTCGAATTCCAACAGAGGCAAAAGTTTGCAAGTCCTTCGTTAGTAAATTCGTTGCCATGATAAGGGCTTTCATGTTTAGCCGTTCGGGACCGGCAGAAAATTATAGATCCTCTCCATTCCCTCACAAGGCATGGTTGTGCGAAATGCGCTAGGCCCTGGGGCTACTCGCTCTGTTTATTTATTTATTTTAACCACACCTTTTACGATTTAGCACGTGTAAATAAAACACATACTAAACAAAACTGGCCCTAAAAGACTTCCTTGAGGTAGGTAATGATTTGAGCAGCTTTTTCTGCAAATTGAAATTGGAATATTGCATTTCTGCCTGAAAGAAATGAACTTGTAAGGTTATGCTGAGTTCTTGAGAAAGATGGGCTGTAACTTTTGCAAATGTAAGGGACATAATCCTACAAGAGACTTTTGAGTTGTAACTTTGTTTTACAGGTCTCAGAGTTATGCGAAACTGACTTCATATCCCTGCAGGATAACGCTCCTATTCATCTCTCTGGAAGGCGTAGAGACTATAGTTTCAGTTCAAACATACAGCAACTTTCACTTGGTCTTGTCGAAGTCACGATTTAAATCATTTATAAAAATATTACGAACCCCAAGCCTGGCGTTGGCATATACCAACGGGCACAAATTGAGCAACGTTAAAATGCTTCGAAGTGCAATAATAGAACAATGTACCGCGATGCAATAGCAGAAGTGAAAAGGCTTGTGGAATTCGTTCCGAGGCGGATGATATCGTTCGTGTGAGCAAGTGGCTTCCTTTTGCATTGATTATAAGTTTCTGATCCTGAACTCCCCTTAATTCTAACCGAAAAACGTTGGTGTTGTATTGGAATTTCCTCCAAGATTTATTTTTGTCTTTTGTTTATAAATTTTGTTTAAATTTGTTAAAAGCAAATAAATAATTTTTGAAGTGAAACTTCTTATGCGACTTTCAACAAGGTTGCGTTAAACGTTTAACGCGGATTATCGATTGCATACTTTTCATCACTGCTCGCAATTTGTTAATATAACAGTTGTATCGATTCCGCGTCATTTAGCTAGACGATTTAATCACTTCTTCCGCACGGAGGGACTCCACGCACAATTTTTTTTATATTTAATGACTAAGCACATTTTGTAATTTCGTAAGAAAGAAAAAAATAAAAGTTGATTCAAAGAAAAAATGTACAAAAACCGTACATTACTTAAGCGGGGATTTCCTCCACTGTGTGTCACATATTTTTTAGCAGGAATACACCCGACAATGAATCTTTCTTAACAGCTCACTAAGCCTATTACTCTGTTGGTAATGGGGGTCTAGAATGTAATTTATGTCACGTTTTATGATTTTTTTTCTCAGTTTTAAACTTTTTAAATGCAAGGTGAAAGCAGTTGATGAAATACTCTAATTTTTATGTCTTTTAGTAGAAATTCCTCGTCAAAGTTTGTTTCCCAGATACCTAGATGGTTCTTTATTTTCATCTGTCAGGAATGCTCTCAGCATCTGTTGGTACATAAATACACATACAAAAACATTTGAACTTCTATGGGTTCGTTTTTGCCTATAAAAATTGCAGACGTTAAACTTTGATTTTTAAACTTTTATTTTAAGGACACTTTGGGGTTGAACTTCTGCACTCCCTTTTCAAATGACTAAACTTTTGCCACCAGTGGCACTCATTTTCCTTTTTTGAGTTCCAGATCTATTGATTTACGATTCAGAGAACGAATACCTACAATTTTATTTAGTAGTCCGCACAAGTCCTTAAATAGCATTTTTCTCGTAGTTCCCGTAATTTGTAAAGCCACACTTCAATGCCTACGCATCACGCGTGATGAATAAAAGAACAAAAAAGTATTCCTTTTGGACAAAATTCCCCGAAATCATAATTCACTTGATTCCAAAATCTGTCGGAGAGTTCAAAGTCTACCCCAAAAAATCAACTCAAATTGATTGAAACAAAGAGACTTTCTTAACAAAAAAACACACACACAATTTGCAATAAAACATCTCCATCCATTTCACTAATCAAAATGTTTTGACTCTTAATCGATCATAATTGGCTCCTTTCATCAAAAAGCAAAAACCCAAAAAGCTTCTTCACTCCACACATAAAAAAAGAGAAGAAAACAGAAAATGTTTCAGACGAAAAAGTATTCCTTTTTCCCTTGTTGCTGTCCGTTCATCATAGCCAATTGATAAATTAAACTTTGACTGTGAAATGTTGTACCATTGGGGGTTGTTTTTCAAAAAACAGGGAAAGTAAATTTCTTCGAAAATACTGCCCCATTTGTATGGGACTACGTATAGTGCTTTTCCATTTTATATGCTTGCCTTTCAGAAAATATCTAATCTGTTTTGCCACAGTAGATACGATACGAGTAGATACACAGATACGTTAGTGGGTTTTACATTTCCATATTTTCTCTATGCGGTGTGTGGTTTTCCTCTTTCAATGGTCGATCCATGAAATCCTGCTCCTTGACATTGAACTCCTCGGCATCGTCATCGTTCGAAATACATTTTCTCCCCGACTCGACTTGACTGACTGTTCTTCGTCATCGTCGTCGGTCGTCGTCAGTATTGGATTGTTTAGATATACAATTTCCCTTTGCATCTTCAATCAAATCAAATGCATCTATTCGTTACTTGGCACCCGGCTCTCGTCTTCGTTAACGAATATGATAAATTAATATCGAAAACATCTCGCAGATTGATATATGGCCTCGAAACAAAAAAACACATTCACATTCCATCCGATTCCTCCGCATGGGGAGAAAAAAGCGAAAAACTCTAACTCATGGTAAGGCATGGCCCACGACGTATGGGGGGAAAGTCAGCAATTGAAATATTGTGCACACCCAATTTTTGTTTCTGTAACCCCAAACAACAACAAAAAAAAAAAAGAATATTTATACGAGTTGCAAGTCCCTTTTGGTTTGAGTTAAGAAAAGTTAAGGCCCGCTAGAGTGCTATACGGAATGCTGCTTGGGCTGGTGTGCGTGTAATTTAATGATGCAATTAAGGGCCACTCCTTGTTCCCTCATTAACTTATGAGAACGAAACGATGGTCTAGGAAGTCTCGAACTTATGAGTGACGAATCTTTCTAAAACGAAACAACCACACTTCCTCCTATCACATGTAGGCATAATAAGCACACGAATCGAAGTGCCGAAACGCCCCCTTTAATAACAATTTTACACGACCGTACCACCGATCCCAGTGACTAATGCAAATCGACATTTGCAAAATAAAAAACGATTTTGATAAGGCCAGATATTAATGTGATCTTTATGCAAATTAAATGCTGGTCATTAGGGTTGGATGTCAGTCGTTTGTTTGTCGAATTCCCGAAATTTGTCTTCTAATACCTTTGGGATTGTGTAGAGCAGCAGTTTGCAAAGTTATCTTACGAATTAAAATTTAAAAAAAAAATCGCGCGCGCGTTGTATGTCGAAGTGACTCATGGCGAGGGGCAGCTATTTTTGGTAATAAACGTCTATGGTGCGGGTGACGACTTTTATTCTTAAATTGTAAGTGATACGTATAATTTATTTGGAGGAGGCTTACATAATCGCTTTTGTTTGATGATAATTAAAGGCACTTTAGCATATCAAAGCCGAAATTATGTTGGTTTTTTTTTTAATAGAGACGGAGAACAAAAAAAAAAGGGGAAGACTGCTGCAAACATCCAAAGTCAAAGTGGTAGGGTGTCGTTATTTGAATTAAATTGATGGGAATAGGTCATAAGGGTTATATTTTCTCAAATGACAGTTTACAAATGAATGGTGGTTTCATATGAGAAGAATTTCTAGGCCATTTGCAAATAACTTTGCAATGACGAAGTATGTATGTACTTCTTTGACTTTAATTTGCTTTGATTCACTTCAGACCTGAGTGAAGCTGCTTAGTGTGCCATTCGATTCCAATACAAATTTGTAGAAATTATGGGGTTGAGAGCAAAATAGAGAAATAAGAGTTTTAGAAATGGCAATTTAGAAGCTTTAGCGTTTTCGCCTTTGGAAGATAGAAAAAAGGTGCTGAGATCGTGGTATGCCACTTAGAGCCCCCGAAGTCTGCAGACTTTTAGTTGGTCGATGGCTCGGTCGGCTTGGGTTGCCAGCGCGCAAACCAAACCAACTAAATTGTTGGGTTGTGAACGAGCAGAGTTTGAAAATCATATCCGATCCCTGAAACATAGTCGAAATATGCACATCACCATGCATTTCCATACTGATTAAAACAGCTTTAGTAACGATTGGATTCTACTCACTGTTATAACTCTGTTGGTCCTATAAGATTGAGTTCTTTTCTCCAGGGCTTGATCCCACAAAACAACGCAAATAAACAAATATGGAACAGCAGAGCTCAGAAACCTCCTGACCTAGCACATTTTTCTCAACCGTACCTTAGCAGAGAGAGAACCTAATTTTTGCCGATTTCGAAAAGGCTTTTCGTTACAGTTTAGATACTCTCGTTCCTCGAAGAGGTGATATCCATGAAAAATATTGCATTTTTCTGGGATTAGGATCCGAACTCAAACGAAACAAGCTAACCACAATGCCACGGCCACCACGTGATGTCTTGCCTTTTGATAAAATGTTGGGAACTTATTTCTACATTTCGTCAGTGGATGACTGCGCCCATGCTTTCTATCCTTTAAGGGCCCATCTTTAATTTATACATAATAGGCATGATACATAAGCGTACAACAGCGGCGTGCATGAAAGACGCAGCATACCAGGGTAATAACGATAATGTAGGCCAACTCTGCTCATTTAAGTTTTTTGACTTCACGAAGCATGCCCAAGACCGATCTCATCCGCTCTCGCTAAATAGAACTGGAGATTTGGCAAAGCAGTTCGTTAAAAAATAACAGGAATGATTTGATGTTTAGTGGAATAAGAATCAATGTTGCCATTGTGAAAACTTACTTGCGAAAGCATCGGCGACTATAGAATCAATTAGTTGAACTCGCTTGTTAACTGAAGAGAACTTCTTGTGTCCATGGGGTAGTGATCAACATGAGAGGTTTGAGGTTGGCGTCCCATTAGAGACATTAAATCGTTTTTCCTCAGAAAGTTAAAGCTTGTCTTTTCCTTTTTCGAAATTGGCATAAAATTGTGGGTCCTGGAAATGCGTTACGCAAGGTTATGGAAACCGGTGTTGTGCTACCCTTCATTTATGCAGTAATCTCTTAAAGTCCTAAGCATCCGCATCTTAATAAGCATTTTTTCTGCTGCGTAACGGAAACGGTCACCACAGTTGACATCACAGTTTTGTATCACCGTTTTTCAAATGGCAGTCATGTCTGCCCTTGTGGTACCCGTGGTGTGATGGATAGCGTGTCCGCCTGTTAATCCAGAGGTTCGAGTTCGAATCCCACCAGAGGCAAAAATGTTTTTTCTACGGGTATCGCCTTTCGCGAGGAATTGGCAGGTCCTCCGTTAGTATTCATTGCCATGAAAAGCGCTTTCTCGATTAGCCGTTCGGAACCGGCAGAAAATTGTAGGTCCCCTCCATTCCCTCACAAGGGATGGTTGTGAGAAATGCGCTAGGCCCAGGGGCTCCTCGCTCTGTTGCGCCACCCTATTTATTTTATTTTATTTTTAGTCATGTCTGCCCTGAAACGGTTTAGGTAGTACCTTTTTTTAGTCACCCGCAGCATGCTAAGGAACAGAAAGCTGTACGTACAAATCTGATAGCCAGGGTCCTCATTTTAAAATAAATTTTAGTTAAGGTACCTACTAATTTTCCACTGTAGTTTCAACTGATTCTCACTTCTTTTTGAAGCAACTTTTCATTCCAATATGACTGGAATCTATCTGGGACCTGTAACACAAAGCTACAAGTAAACAAGTCTAGAGCCACTTGTAGGAATAAGTCCATTACACTTGTAAAAGATCAAGCAAGCTAAAACTAGTACCTATAGCTTTGTGATATAGAAATTTCTTACATTTGTCACAAATTCACTTGTTTTACAAGCTCTCATAAACAAGTTGGAATCGGCGACTTGAAGCCATCTGTTTAGGAGTATGAAAAATCTGGCCACAGGAATCAACTTAGTTAATCCACCTTTAGTCAAAAAGCTTTGGCTAAATAAACTGCCATCTAGCATTCGCGTTTGCCTCATGGCAGTTGAGAGCTCTCAATCGCAAAACAAACTTTTTTCCCTGGCTGACAGACTACATGACTCCTCAACAGTTTACGGCTCTCAAGTTTCGCAAGTGAATAATACCGAGACTTCTGATTCGGACAGGTACTTGTTAAGAAAATTCGTGTATAGAATAGAACGTTTAGAAATGCGAATTTCGGAGACTAATAACAGAGCATCTAGAAGTTTTTCAGGCGATCGTTCAAACGATAGGTACGGTTACAAAGTAGGAAGGAGAATGAAAAATCGTCTTGTTGGTTCCATAGAAATTTTGAAGCGAGGGCAAAGAACTTGCAACTTCAAAGATAGCAACTCAAAAAACTATAGTTGGTCAGATCTCAGATGTGGCACTGAGGGAGGCAAACATTTCGCGCCGTATTTTCGTTCGGGATAAAAATTCCATACTGCAATTCCTAGTCGACGATGGGACAGAGACTTCGATTATTCCTCGCAAGTTCTAAACATCAACTAACCAAACAATTTCATTCTCCTTAATGCAAACGGTGGAAGAATACATGCATACGGTTGCAAACAAAGTTTGAAAAGATTCAAAGTTGACTTGAATTTAAGACGCGCGTTCGATGTTACATTTGTAATAGCAGAAATCGATCACCCTTTTATATTAGCTGATTTTCTACACAAATTCAATCTCATTGTCAATCTTCGAAGCCAACGAGTAGTAGACAAAACTATTCTAATCTTCAAGTCAGCTGCTTAATCAAATTCGCAAACACGGGTTCTCCAAAACTTTTTTCGATTCCAAGCGAGTTCGGTGCTATTCTCGACGAGTTTCCTGAGCTTAAGGCTCCACTAGATTTTACATTACCGGTAAAACATAACGTGGTCCACCGGATAGTGACAAACGGTCAACTTCAATCTCATAAATGCCCGACGACTCAATCCTGAGACTGAGAGGTTAGCAATAGCAAGGCGTCAGTTTCAGCAAAAGATCGATTTAGGTATTTGTCGTGTTTCGAAGTCACAAAAAGAATTCCCGAAAAAGAATTCTTTTGATTTTCGACCATGCGGTGGCTACCGATGGCTAAATCAAGCGACAGTACCCGACAAACATCCAATCGCAAACGGTCAAGATTCCAGATTTGGAGTTCCTCAAACGATCACAACTGATCAAGGGACCCAATTCGAGTCCAGTCTATTCAAAGAAATCTCTAAAACTCTCGGTACAAACCGAGAGTTGTCTAACAGGCCCCTGGACTAAAGACCATCCAAGGATGGCTTTTCATGCTTTCATTTCAACTTGTCGTGTTGATTACTTTTTAATTTGTTCATCGTTGACATTTTTTTTTTATAACTTTCGAATAAAAATTGAGTAACCGCACTGCATCTCCTGATTTTTCCAGGAAAAATTTATGAGTAACCGCACTGCATCTCCTGATTTTTTACAAATGGAATGGAGGGGACCTACAATTTTCTGCTGGCTCAGAACGACTAATCATGTAAGCGCTTTTCATGGCAATGAATTTACTTACGGACTTGCCTATTACTCGCCAAAGGCGATAGCCGTTGAAAAACATTTTTCCCTCTGTTGGGATTCGAGTAAAAACAAGTCAGTTTTTAAAAACTTGCTGATTTCTCAAGTTAATGAGAAGACAAGAGCTCTAGATTGAATTTCTACCACAAGGGGTTCATTGGTTGACGCTGCCTATCTCGAGCTTTTTCATAAGGTAGTCGCTACTCTTACTTACTGCTTCAGCCGAATTTCTCGAGAAAACAGATCAATGTCTTATCAGATTTTATATCCCATCACGTCCCAAAGCGGATATGCCAATATTTATACAAAAAACAGTCATTTGCATTCACGCTCATCTTTCAAATTCAAATTGGATTTCAAAATCGCTCACAACAACATTAAACATAAGTCGTCCTGTGAACCCTTTTTGGCCAAACGAAATCTGATTCAGCTAATAAGCAATAAAAAATAAATTTGTCATGAACTCCTCAAATGAATATGAAAAGCCGCAGTGCACATCACAAACAAAAAACCATTCCATTTAAATGTCTCAATGAATTGGTTTAAACATTTGTTTGAATCAACCAAACCACGTTGTCTCTATAGCCGGGCACCAACTGGCAGGCAATTGGAATTTTTTCATGTAATATTCGCGTTAAATTTTAAATGCGTGTTGATTTGAGTGGGACATGTCTTGCATTTCAATATTTTGAATAAAAACCCACAACCCTCATCATCGTGCCGCTGACAAAAGGCGACGACAAGAGCTCTGAATTCCACGTACTCTAAAAGTCTCTGAAATTTAATATTGTTCACATGGTTCACTTTTCAGAGGTTCTTTTTTTTTGTATTCCGTTCTCTCACCTTCCTCCTTCCCATCGATTTTGAATTTCATGATGGAGGTAGATATAGAGGTATGTACCCACTACCCATATCGTACCTCCATTCTCCACATAAAAACTATTGACCTTAAACTGTGAAAGAAGAAATGATGCGATACCTACTCGAACAGCAAACACAGATGCAAAGAGCACATACACTTACACAGGCTCACAGGCACACACTGCACTACCTTAACCTTGAACTTGATGGGTATCTTTTCTATTCTAGAGCAAACACCTTTTGTTGTGATGGAAAGAAGAGACCAAAACCAATCTGGAATCCATTAACATTATAGTTTTCTTTTCGTCGTTGTTGTTGTTTTTTTTAAATATATTTTTTTATTTTTCACAACTGGCAGTTTGTTATGAATCTGCGATGAAAATCAGGAGGTGCATTAATTTATATCCCCAGACGAATGAAAGAGGACACGCATAATCAGAGAAAAGAGCAATAGCAATTACACAGCTCAGAGAGGTGAGAACAATTGGTGATTCGAATAAATAGGAGATGCTAGGGCTTGGGTTTTGGCTACAAAACCAACACAGAAGGAAAGTAATGAAAGGGGTCGTCTTTCAAGGTGGTGTAAATATCTGATCAGCTGCTTTGTTGGAAATTATTTAGAGACGGATCATTGAGAAAGGGTTGATGCAGGTTTTATGCATGAGAAGACGTCATATGATCGTCTTAAGTATGTTTTATTCGATTGAACCTTTTTAATATGCAGAAGGGATTTTCACAAATCGCAATACTGAACTTAGGGGTTTCGCAACACAATAGGCAAGTACCGACACGTCTTGTTTTTTGCAATTATTTGATAAAGACACAGCAGTAGACGGTGTCAAAGCTTTAGCTGTTCGAAAAATTCAAAGACTTTGATTTATGTACATGACAGCTTAACTCTGAGTCACTTCGCTGATGAACTTGAATCTTGTTCAACTCAACAGCAGCATCAGCAGGGGGTTTGTTGTGAGAACAGTCTTAGTATCGTGAATGCATTCAAGAAGGAACAATCGAAGTATGGCGAAGCGAAATCTTTTCTGAAATATTTATGGACTCAGCAGGACATTTACTCACACATTTGATCAAATTTGCAAGCTATTTACTTTTCTGTAACTAGATTTTTTTGTACGCAAGCGGCAAATATCCAATATCCCACAGTATTATATCAGTTACAATACCTGCGGTAAGGGCAAAGGAGAGGAGAAAATTATATGCTATAGTATAATTCACAGACGCGATTTCTGCAAAGCCAAACGAGGTCATCAAGCATTGAATCAAATGCGCTGCGTTAAGGCAAATTCCATTCCAAGAAAGAGAAGCCACTTTTTTTTGTTACTTAATTGAAAAAGAGATTTGGTAGCTAATTAGCTGAAACATTCATACCAATTACATGTCAAATCTACTAGCCAAGCCTTTTCTTGTAGCAGGGTAGGTGGCGTTATAAAATGGCTGTAGTTTCAGTCATAGCCAGCGTTCAGGGGCATGCAACACAGAGATACAGACCTACAAGTCAAGAGCCACTTGTTGGATTATGTTCATTCCACTTGTAAATATGTAGAAGAACAAGCAAAATTGTGGTTTTGTGTAACGAAAATTTCTTACATTTGTCATCATTCACTTTTATTACAAATACCTACTTGTAGTTTTGCGTTACGAGACCCACGCTTTGGGGTTATTGCATTAACATTCGACATCGCAAAATTGCAGCACTTAAAGGTCAGCCTTACATCGGGCGCATTCATCAAAATTCAGTTTTTCAGATAACCTTTAACCTTTTTAGGCCTCTGATTGGTGAGAAGTCACGTATCAAAAGAAATACTGAGCTTCTGACGAATCGGAGGCCGAAAATAGTTGGATCATCTGAAAAACTCAATGCATTTAATGCCCGCATATGCCTAGCACTAGAAGAAGCTTTCAGGATTCAGGATGAAAAACGAACTACGAAGAGGCAGACTCTTGTGGAATTTTTGTACATCATCTTGACTTTTAGATAAAAGATTCTATTTCAGCCAAGGAATACTGAGTACTGGCTCAACTGTGAAAATTCAAATAAAATCTTTTTCCAAGGCTACAGACATGAAAAATGTGATGAAATTAAACTGCTAGGGAAAGGATTTCTTGAACTTTGTTTTGTGGGCTTGATTTTTTAGATGAGAAAGTCTTAACAGAAATTTTACCTCAGAAACACGAGAGCTGGGTGTGAGCTGAACTAGGCTAAGATTAATTTCATTTCACTTAGTTGCTGCAAATTGACGTCTTTTCTTCAAGGTCTTCGTTCGATTGGTTGTCAACGAAAATATCTATGAACATCTGCAAATGATTCATTATTTTTGTCTGGTAGAAAAAACTTTCTAAGTAAAATCTGATGATTCAGTGACAAATTCGTCACAATGAAAAAAAAATAGAAGTGACAGATAAAGTGAGCCGTTATACATGGTGTGAAGGTTAGCATGTCTGTCTGTTAACCGGGAGGTTCGTGATTCGAATCCCAACAGAAGCAACAATGCTTTTAACGGGTATCGCCTTTAGGAATTGCCTCTAATCATTGCCATGAAAATTTCTCGATTAATTAGTTCGGAATCGGCAGAAAATTGTATAGGTCCCCTCAACCCTATTTATTTATGTAGTTTATTTTTTAGCTAAAGTGAGATATTGAGTTCCACACTTTCTGAGTGGCTGAGCATGAATATTGATTAAACGACGTTGACGACCTGAAAAAATGACAACTTAAATTTTTTTTTTTGGTTTTCAGTCCAAAAATAAGGCGGTACGAGAAACCCAGGTTTTTTTGTGTTGAAAAAATATCTCGATTGATTTTATGCGCAACACAAACCACCTTTCGAAAAGCCGAAAAACCTGTTAATTGTTTTTCAGAAACTATATTACTGCATTTTTTGTCCGAAACAGGCGAGGCGTGGCCCGGTCCACTGGCATAGAAGATCGACCAATATCTGAAGGAAACTTAAACACGACTTCGTTCTGCATTACTGGGACCTTGTCAACAAACCTTATTTTGTGTAAAGGGTGTTTCTTTTAGAGGTATACAAATTTAGAATGTAATTAAGTACATACTTAAAAATTAGTTTCATTAGTATGGTGTTGGTCTTAAATAAAAGATATTCTTATGCCATCTTTGCTAAAAACGGCTTTGGACACATGGGCCCCAAGGCCCCAACGAATGAAGCGCAATGAGGAATCCTAATATTCGATCACTTTTTTGAGCAACAGGAGTTGTATAGCGGCAATAACCATTTGCAAAGCGCAGTAAGCCTATTCATTCTCTGAAATGGCAATACGAACTGAACTACAGACCACAAACATACCGCTTATTGTCAAATGTACAATCATAAGAAACAAGATTGCCAACTTGAAAACCAAACCTCGTAAAAACATCTTTTGTTTACCGTGTGGTGAGGAAGATAGACACTACTAGTAAATTTATTCAGCTATTTCGTGTTATACATAATGTTTTTTGAAGCATGTCTGTCTGCTACGTGGGAGGTTCGTGGTTCAAATTCCAAACAATAAAAAAAAAAAATTGCCATGTTCTCTGACAGCAACTACATATTGCCATGAAAAACGCTTTCTCACTTAGCCATTCGGGATAGGAATAAAATTGTAGGTTGTGGAAATGGTTTCGGCCCCGTGGTTTCCATTGGCACTAGCGTCGTCAGCCCTAGTGATGTCGCCTCTTACGAAATCGGAATAACAATTACACTAAGCTGTCAGAAATTACACAAATGAAACACTTGATAACACTTCAAATCCCAAACAGTTGTTCGGAAGAAAACTTTTAAGCAAAAACCTCTAAATCGAACAAAATAGGAGAATTTTCCTCTCCAAACGATTACCTTGCTAGGGCTGCATACCTTTTTTGCAACACCCAAGAAACTGTCGTAATGAAGGAAAATTAACAACTTAATATCAAACTGCCTGGCTTAGATTGTATAAGGTTTTCTCTGCATTCTGCAGGTACCTTGGCATGTTAAACCTGCAACAAGTCTCATTACAACCTAATTTTCTTTCATTTTAGTAATACAATAAAAGTTTCCTTGGCGGGATTTCGAATCTATATAAATCAAGTAAATAATTTATATTTCAGAGAACATGAGATCCATATTCATTTAGTAAAGCTGTTACTGACTTCATGTAGCCCGAAATGTTCGCCGAACATGCTTGCCCAACATACTTGTTTGCCGACGAACACATTAAACGAATATTCACTTTTGGGGATGGATGCCGTAACTTTTATGACGACTCTCGTCTAAATTCTTGGTTCTAAAAAAAAAAGTATTTAAAAACCCCAAAAAATCACTTAAATTTAAAAGACGATAGTATATATAGTCCTTTTACTCAAGTTTTATGAAACAATCTTTTGACCATACAATCGCTGATAGACCATAATCGACAATTGGACCTTAATTAAGATTAGTCGCTTCTTGAAGTGTAAGTACGTGCCATAAAAAAACCCAAGTAAATGAGCGCATGGCGACGAACATGAAAGCCAACAGCTAGTGGTTTGTGAATTATACAAGCCTACACAAGAGAATCATGATTAACACGAACATTTAGGGTCTAGGGCTAACTTAATTGATTTTTTTGTGTAGCTTCAAGAAATTAATAATTAGCACCTCGTTTAATGCACTTTTTTTATAATTTTTTGAACATAATTACGTTTTTAATTTGACTCAAATCTTAGATCAATCTTTCAGAGCTTTAATGCCTAGCTAAGGTTGCCAGACAAAACCGAAAGCAATAGATTGTCGAAATACAGAAGAAAAAAAAATTTTTAAGCAAGATCGACTCATTTCTTTAAAGTCAAAATTTTGTATCGTTTTCCTGATTTTATTTGTATTGCTGATATTGATCAAAGCCCTTCAATTTATGTTGAAGCGAATAGTTCATTTAATTTTAAAATTTAATTTATAATATTTAAAGAGCTTTAAAATAAATTCGAAAATGGAAAACTTTAAATTTAGCATTAAAAATGAGAAAATTCTTTCTTAAAAAGAAATTGAACAGAAAAAAAAACCAAAACACTCAAATGAAACAAAATTTTAAAAGTCAAAGATCCGATAAACAATTTAGAAATGAAATTATTTGAATGAATCTTCCAAAAAGAAAAACTGAGCACGCATAAAGCAAAATGATCTCGAATTTCAAAATCTAAAGAAAAATAAACGTCTTGTTAGGTTCCCATCACTTTTCATTTACTAAATCACCTGAGTCTTTTAAAAAATTTATTTTTAAATCACTTCATTAAAAAATTCATAAAACAAACAAAAAACAAAGCACAAGTTCTTAACTCACCTAAACTACAAATGCCAAATAAAACTAGTCCGGCTAAGATGTGATTAAATATTTGCATCTTCATTTTGTTCGCTTTAATTAATTTTTTGCGGTAAATATAAATTTTGTTTCTTGAACAAGTTTCGTTTGAAACGATTTCACTGATTTTGAATTAATTTTATTCTCTTCCTTTCTTTTTGCACTAAACGCACTAAAAAACCCACTGCACACTTTCTTAACGTTTCGCGGATCGGTCGGTTAGCAATTGAATAGATTCAAATGTCGCAACACTAATTTATTTAAATTTTCATTTAAAATTATTTTGCAAACAAACTTATCACTTATCTGTGACGTAATTGATATACCGTGAAGCTTAAAAACCGTTTTTTTTTTTTCTTCTTTTGTGGGATGACTATTTTGAATCATTCACTAAGATAATTTTATATTTTATTGAACTCAAAAGAACGTTTTAAATTCAAAACTCATGCGCTGTACACGATCTTAGCAACCAGTCGCCGCAAGGGAATTTTTTTAAATGAATTTTGGAAATGTAGCTAAATGGAGGAGAGTGTGAGTTTGTGTGGCGGCTGGAATGTTGAATTTGTTGAGTAAGCAGAAATAAACTCGCGCAAGTGAACTTCCAGTATTCCCGTGAGTAAAAAGGGAAAAATGAATTGTTTGTTGGATTTGGAAATTGGAATGGATGTATGGAGTATCGAGTATGGATGGCAGGGTTGGAAAATTCGATACAATTGTACCGAATTCGATACAATTGAGTTTGTTCGAGTACAAAAGTACAATTGGACAGAATTCAGTACAATTTGCGAATTGGCATCTTATATGTATTTCACGAAAAAAAAATATCAAAACAAGAAACTGAACTGATTCAAAACGATATTCATAATTGCTTCGGGATTACCACACTTTAAACGCATCCCATTTTATACCAATCAGTAAATCTCCGATGTGCACTCATCTAGCTCTTCTTTATAACCATTTTTGAATTTGTGTGCAAATGAAAAAAAAAGAAGTTGTTCCAAATGTAATAGTTGACGGTTGCATCTGTCATAACTTGAACTTGTCTTCAAAAGCTGCGTCTGCTGAATTACCAAGCAATATCGACACTTTAATAAGGGCAATTTGACATCATTTTTGTACAGCGCCTTAAGAAGACAAGATTTCAAAAATTTCCAAGAACATTTCGGAACAGAACTTCATGTTATCATAAGCTATAATGCAACGCGATGGCTTTCCCGTCAGATAATCAATATTCTTAACTTATTTTGAATGTAATTTATTTTTTCCTACCAATCCTTTATTGGCATTTTTAACAGGCTGCGATTGATCGAATGATTGAACACTGGAGTGCTTTAAAGTATTATTACTGTTTGGCAGATTTTGAAACCCACAGTTCAAAAGAAAAACTAAATTTCATTTCAACTTATCTCAACAACGCAACAAAGTTTTACTTTTACTTCTTATCTTATGCTTTAGGTATGATTAATAAACTTAATTTAGAGATGTAAGCTGAAGATGTTAGAATTCATGTCATAGTCCCTCGAGTCAAGCATTTGTTCAAGCAATTTTGTAGAAATTTTATGTCAAGAAATGTAATAGATCGCAAAGATATTTATAGAGCTAATTTAAATGAAAATCATTTACCTCTTGAAAACGTATTCTGCGGTGATCTGGTAGAATCTTTTTACATTGAAAATAGCATAAGCAATGAAGACTTAATAGAGTTTAAGGAAAATGCCAAAAAATTTTATATAAACTTTTTGGAACACATCAAAAATGGAATCGACATCGATAACGGTTTTTTAAGTTCCTTGGAATATTTTATTCCAGAAGCCGCAGTTTCTGGATCATTTAATTTCATTTTGAAATTTGTTTTTATTTCCAAATGAAATCGAAATCGACTTCATGTTTAACAAGCAATTTATAAACTAAAAATATATCAAACGAGACTGCAAGTGTAGATGAATTATAGGGCCCCTACACTACCCAAACACGTTTGTGCAAACATAGTTTCGCCACACACTACACAAACATGTTTGAGAGATATTAGTTGCTTGACGTTTTTCATATCAATCAGACCTACGGAGCAATGAGCAATTTTGGATGTGCTGCTTTAATTATTGCCTTGGCAATGAAAAAAAAGTTGTCTAGCTAGTTTTCGATACAATTGAATCCATTTCAGTACAATTTTTAATCAGTTTTAAGTACAATTGAAAATGTTCATTTTCCATCCCTGATGGATGGTGTGCTCATTGTCGTCATCTCTTTCGATGAAAGAGAATAATGAAGTGGAAACAAATAAGAGTAGGACATTTAAACAGATTTTTATGCAAAGGTTCGTTGTTTATTCGAATTCGTCGGATGCGGAAGCGGAGGCGTGTACCTATGTTATTCATATTTTTCGTTAAATTTTTGAATTGTTTTGAGGTTATTATAATGGGAGCCGCCGCTCCGCCGCCGATGGGTATTAGTTAAAGCATGAAGTTTCCAATTACGACTTATTAAAGTTAGTTTTGTTCGAAATCACATTCGGAAAATAGTTATACAAACCCAGTCACTGTCAAAGGGGTTATTTTAAAGCATGAGAACACAGAACAGCTTTCAAAGAAAACGAAAAGCAAATATACTGCTGCTAAGTAAGGCCTTGTAATAACCTGTTAACCATGTCGTGAATCCATTCATTTCCATTGACATTATCGTTTACTCGAGAACTTTCTTGTGAAGCCGTGTAAAGAATAATGTGGATAGTTTTCGTTCACGAGCCGTGAACCATATTCACGTGCAAACTGTACGGGAATCTAGCATAACCTATCAAATATGCTTTCGAGGATGTCCTTCTGTAGGATACATTTTTGGAAGTAAGTCACATATCTTAATTCAGGTTGCTGCTTTCTGTGCAGTGTCGTTAAAAAATTCTGTGTTTGAAAACAAAAAAGACACAAAACCTTGTGGCAAAACGCAAATTAAATTTTTTCGGTTTTCCCTGCAACTTAAGGGGGCTCACCTGTGTAATCGAAAGAAGGGAAGAACAGGTAGAGAATCGAGAGTTTACAAACGCCCAGGAAGGGGAACTCTATGGTCCTGTAATTGCAGATTGAATGTATGTCAATAAAAACGATGATTCATCACGTCCTCAAACTTTGAACGCGTTTTTCTCGAAACCATGTTTTTCAAGGTGGTGTGCAGAATTGCGCAAAATCTATTTGATGAATCTTGCTGAAATTTTGAGGGGTCAATTTTAATGCATAATCCAAGGTACTGACGTAGGGATTTCTTGAAATTTTTTTTTTCACACCTCAATATGTTAGAAAAAAACTTGAAGATCGAAAAGTTTTTTCCCGACGTACGTCATTTTGGCAATTTTCAAAATTTTACGAATTCCCTACGTCAGTACCTCGGTAACTTGATTACGAATAACGGAGTATTTTCGATTTTTGTTTAAGACGATTAATGTGTGGTGTATCTTGCACACCGTTTGTGTCCGTAATTTTGGGGAGGTCTTGTTCCAGTTTCGGTCACCAGTACACTTTTTCTATATAGCTGTTGAAAATTAAATTGTATAAACTTGAATAATAAACCAACAAAATACAAAAAGAATTATTAAAAAATCTTGAATAGTTGACTTACACCAAGTATCTTAAAAAGCGCTCGAAAATCGATATTCACACAGGTGAACCCCCTGAAGTGGCTCAAATACTGTGATCGGTATAATGACACCAAAATGAAAGGAGAGCATTGAAAGAAACATTATGAGCAATTCATATCAAATATTCTCTGATAGTTTTGATATCTTTTTCATAGTAATGGGTGCCCATCTGCTCAATGTTAAACATGTGAACCACAACGAAAAGCCATCCAAGTTCTGTGAGTATATAAAATATACCCCATTTGTATTTATATGCTGACCTGTATATAGAAGTTACGAATTGATATCCATTCTCGCTCCGTCAAAACCATAAAATTCAATTTTCATTTCGGATATTTGAAAACAAATGATCTTAAACTTTGCAAACTCAAGCAACAATGCGGCAACCAGTTTGCAACTAGTCGCAAAGCTGTTTTTAATAAGTTGCGATTAGTTTACAGCTGATTTTCAACTACTTGTTTTCGAATACTTTCCAAGTTTCAAATCAGTTGCTGATGAATCTAATTCGTCTCACAACTGAATATAAACCGAAATGTAACTCTTTGGCAACTAGTTTGCAACTGTTTGCAAGTAGACTGTAGGTTTTCTCTAACATTGGCTTCGTAAGTGATTCCAATAAAAACTAACTAATACTGTTTTATTCTTCTTCCAGACCTATTCACAATGAACCAATCACCTGTCTTGATTGATTGAGCACTGCAACAATCCCACTGCTGTGGCATGGAAAAGAAGAGGTCCAAATTGGAGTCCAACGGTCAATTCGTGTGCAAAACAGAATTGTAAATTAATTTCTCATCATTCGAAAAAAGTGATGTTTATCAAAATATTTGCCGCGTAGCTTTCCGCCGGTATCTTGTCGTTAGAGTAAACTCGAAATCGCTTCTTTTCTACACGAAAATATCCTTCGTAATCGCCGCCACCGCGCCGGTAGATCGTTAACATTCGCAGGTTCGGAATTTCGGTTCTTGTTTTCGCGAAAGTGTCCGTCGCACCGTTGCGTCGTCGTCGCCGCCGGTATATCGCAAAGAAAGCGTTTGTTAGTTCGGAAACTCAATTTTTGCCTTAACGAAAGTAGCTGTCGCGTCGGTCGATTCCGTGTGTTATTGTGTGTGTTTTATTGAAGTGCGCGTTTCTAGAAAAAAAATATCAATCCAAATGTGTTCCTTAAATGTCTGCCCCTATTCGTTGGTTGGTTAGAAAAGTGCAGTGACTATTCAAAGCCCTTATCATGTCAAAGTGTACCTATGCAGAAAATAAAAGTCTTAGTTAGCTAGGTATGTAGCTAGTTAGTTTTTGTGAGAAAAGTGCATCTATAAAAAATCTGTCAGGCGTCTCCTTTACATAAATTTAAATTTTGTGTTTTTTTTTTATTTCTTTCGAGTGGACTGTAGTAATTAGTGAAAAGACGTAATCACCATTTAAGTGGATACCTGTTTTCTCTTCAGTGAATACAGTCAAAGTAAATCAAGATCGAATCAACGTCTTCACACCTGCACGCATGCTTTTCAAGAACTAAAATGGGTGAGTCAATATAAAAAAGTCTTATTTTTCAATTATTAATTCTTATAAAAACATTTTGAAAGCTTCTTGTTTAACATAAGCCTACGTTTTCGTGATTTTAGCTAAACATTGCACAGCATTCGTGAAATATGTGACATTCCAACAAAGATGCAAAGGTGTTTATTGTCATAATCTGAATGCAAAACAGCCAACGCTGCTGCTCAGCATATTTTTTTTGTCCAGGTGGTCTTTTTTTATTCTTAATTTATGAAAATATGATAAAGACTGAATTTCCGACGATGTGGAATTGAATGTTCCACTGGTCTAGCAAAGATTTGTTTCAGTGTCATTTGCTGGAAGCTGGTTGACTTAATCGTTGATATTAAGAACGCAAAAGACAGCGAAACTAAGGCCTGCTATGTACCTTAGTTTTGAAGTTTTTAGGACAGTTTTGAATTGTAATTTAACTCTTCGAATCCTTTCTCACAGTAAAAAAGTTCGTTTTGTAAAAAAATTATTTTTTTTGTTTAAAATTACTTCGAAGATAAATGAATGGATCCCTTTTCCAAAGTGTTTGACTTTCCTCTTTGTGATACATTATTCCACCAGATGTGGTTAGCACATTGAATTGACAAGGGGCAGTAAATTGCTAGTTCGTTTCTATCATCTTTTCGAATAAGGACCCTTTATAGTCGGCTTAAAGTGCAATGAAAACATTTATGAATGGAACTCGACTTCGATCGTGTGACCAAACCATCAAGGGCGGAATTGCCGCGTTCGATTCGCTGAACCCTATTTTCGATGACTGGGGCACACATTTCTTCCGATACGGCCGCTAATTTGCGATCAATGTTGGCTCTGAGCTCTGAGCTTAACGTAACCCCAAAGAAAATAGTCTTACTTACTTACTTAGGTGGTCATTACAGTTCGGGGTGAACCTGGGCCTCAAACAACATCCTTCTGTTCGACTTCGGGCGAGCTCTCTCCAATTTTGCACTCTAAGTCGGTTAAGTCGGTTCTTCCACTTGATTGCGCCAGCTAAGACGAGGTCTTCCCCTTCCGCGATTTCCCTGCAATGTGGTTTCGAAAACCAGTCGAGCCAAAGCGTTTGGGTCCATCCGCTCTTCATGGCCCAGCCATCATAACCTCGGGATGCGTACTCTTCTGGCTATGCCCATGTCGCGGTACAGCTCATACAGCTCGTTGTTGTATCTTCTTCTCCACACATTGACTTCGCATACGGGACCAAAGATCATTCGGAGAATTTTTCTTTCGAAACGACCAAGAGTTTCCTCATCCGCTTTCGATAAGGCCCATGCTTCCGCGCCGTAAAGCAGGACTAGGATGATTAAGGTCTTATACAAGGTTACCCTGGTTTTTCTGGAGAGGGGTTTGTTTCTCAATTGCCTTCTTAACCCAAAGAAGCAACGGTTGGCAAGAGTTATTCTATGTTTGATCTCCGCACTGATGTTGTTTTCCGTGTCTGTAGCGAATCCTAGGTAGACGAAGTTTTCCATCTAACCCAGTTTTGCCGATTCTGTTTCAATACTCGCAAAAGCACCTATGACACCACGCTTATTTCTTCACATTACGTCAATATCGTCTGCATAGGCGAGTAATTGTACAGACTTTTGGAAGATTGTTCCTCTGGTGTTGACGTTTGAGTTTCTTACAATCTGTTCAAGTATGATGTTGAAGAAATCGCATGACAGTTTGTCGCATTGCCTTAAACCTTTAAATTCGTCATCGTCGTCTCTGTAAATACTGTCATACGCGGCCTTGAACTCGATAAAAAGATGGTGAATATCGATATTACGTTCTGGGGTTTTTTCCAAGATCTGCCGTAATGTGAAAATTTGGTCTATTGTGGACTTCTCTGGTCTAAAATCACATTGATAAGGACCTATCAAGTTGTTGACGTGGGGTTTCAGACGTTCACATATTACAGCAGACAAGATCTTATAAGCGACGTTAAGGAGGCTTATCCCTCTGTAATTGGCGCAATTGTGAGGGTCTCCCTTCTTTAGGATCGGGCATACGATACTGAGGTTCCATTCATCGGGCATAATTTCTTCCGACCATATCATGCAGATCAGCTGGTGCATGCTCTTTTCCAACCGATCTCCAGCTGCCTTGAAAAGTTCGGCATCAAGGCCATCTGCACCTGCAGTCTTATTTGATTTAAGTTTGCATATGGCAAGCTTAACTTCTTCTAGGTTGGGAGGACGGCATTCTTGATCATCGTCCAAGTTGAATGGGGCAATCTGCCTGACAGCGGAATTTGTGTCCTTATCGCCGCTAAGCAGTCTGCAGAAGTGATCTTTCCTGATCCTCAGTAGCGACTGTGACTGTACAACTATGTTTCCTTGCTGGTCTTTACAGGCTTGAGTTCGGGGCTTACTACTTTGTGGTTCTGATGGCTTCTTGGCATTGCTGCCACTGGTCTTCAATGCTTGATGCTGATGGCAGCATAAAATTCAAGGATAATTGAAGGGACACTCTATTGGAAAAGGCATTGGCAATCTCTTGCGATTGTTACTTTTCCGACTTCATATCTCTTCACAGCGTTAGTACGTGCAAGTCGTGAACAAGATATCCTCATTCGTACCTTGGCTACAACATGGTAGTGGCCCGAGTCAAAGTTTACTCCTTTCAGCCATAAGCAACATTGTAAAAGTGTCTTCTGTCGATCGCAACGTTGTCAATGGGGTTGATGGTTGATTGATCTGAGGATCGCCATATACCTTAATGAATTTTGAGATGCGGGAAGCGTGTACTACTTACAACAAGATTTAGCCCCGCAGCAAAATCGATTAGCCTTAGTTTTCAGAGGTTTTTACATGGAGGCTATGCTTACCGATTGTATTTCCAAAAATGTCTTCCTTCCCTAGTTTTGCGTTAAGATTGCCAAGAACGATTTTCACGTCGTATCTAGGGCACTGCTCATATGTTTTTTCGAGGTGCTCGTAGAAACACTCTTTTGAGTAGTAGTCTTTCTCTTCTGTGGGTGCGTGGGCGCATATTAGGCTAATGTTGGCCTAATATGCAGCGAATTTAGCCCTGATAAAAGAAAATAGTCTAGAAACGTTGAATCGCACAAACGAGGCAGCCAGTCAACTGTCCCGTTTCTCATCCAACTTATTCTTCAATAAATCGATTGTAGGTGCGCTGAATGGCTTCTGGCACCTTCTTGTTCATGGTCATGTCTTCATTTTTTGAGTGAGGTTGATCTTGTATGGGTCTAAACCAAGATCTTTAACGCTCTTAAAGTTGCGGTCACCGACTCCGAATTTTGGTAAAGATTTTTAAGACGTTGCTCGTTCGTGTACTTTATCATGGTGAAAGTGTTGAGTTAACTGAATAAATAAATAAATAAACACAGAAAGCGGTTCCGGATGCTGATACCCAATGTGCTTAGAGACAGATGTGCGATTTCAGTAGAGACAAGAACTTTCTTTCCTTTTTTCGATACGTTCTCGTCGGCGATTTTTTGTCGAAAGTTTTAACAAAATAAATCCTAACCATGGTGCAACTTCACCATGGCCAAATCAACGTAATGGACGATGCCCTTAGACTCGTGAGTTACGCCGAAAGGCGCGATGAGCGCCAGTTCCTCCTTCGTCTTGACTGTGATGATGTATCCATTCATCATCATTGGCAAGCTCGAGATTGTCAATGACGACGGATCTGCGTCAAGGCGTCATCTTAGCACTTTTCGGTGTCCCAATCAATTATATCTTAACAACTTTGGATTTAATTTGTGAACGCATTACAAAATTTAAAAGTCCAAAGTTGTCTAGTCGATCTTTTTGCATCCAATTCCACTTATTTAAAACAAAGCTTAATGTTGAAACGGAAAAGATTGAAAGAACCAACATGTAATTCAGAAAGCCTTTACCTCCCCTTGAGCGTATTATCGCGTATACCTGGCCTGAGAGGCCTTTGAAAATAACACAGATACATTTTATATTTTCAATTTCTCATAAGCTATGACTCACTGATGAAATGACACGTTCGAAGCAAAATACAGTCTGACTTCACTAGATAAGGGCTACAAAATCTGCACCGCATTTGATGCAATATTTGCAAAGTATCTAAGAATAAACTCGAATATAAACAGCAATGAAGCTTGTGTGACAAAGAAATATCAATAAAAAGTTGACAAACACGCACGGATATTACTCACGTGTTCACAATTAAATTGAGTCAGTAGCCAATAAGTTGACAATGCTGACGAACTTTTAATTTTTTAAAAGTATTTTTCTAGTATCATTAACCACTGTCTTCATATTTTCGGGATTCCCTCGCAAACCAACAGATGTGTCAGCAAGTTTTTTGCATACACATTTGTTCAATCCAATTTCCACATAATTCTTTCTTAGGTGTCATGATGAAAATATTATGTAAACAAATGTGTGTATATAGAATGCAAACTACGTGATGTGATGAGATAGAATATAAATGTCGCAACTCATAATAAAAACAGATTAATTTTTGCGTTAAAGTGACGTATTTGAATATCAATTCGAGATTTGACTTCCGTTGATTCATTCATAAATCGTTTTTTGTTTTCATTTTTATCTCGAGATTTTTCAAGCTAATTTATCGTTAGGTTTAATCTTAAACACACTTTGACATGTCTGGGAAATTATGTTGAAAAGTATTTTAATGTTTCAAGGTAAGGCTTCATTGCCTTAGAAGAATCAATATAAAATGGTGTTTTGTTTTTGAAAATTATTGTTTTTCAGACAAGGGAGTTTAATAATAAGTTTCGAATCTATACTTTGCCCAATTTTGTTGCGTAAAGTCGTCTCCTTCTTTAGTTTCGGCGTTGCTTCACGATAGTGATCTACCTGTGGGGTACTCCAAGTTGACCTCAGAATGCATTGGAGAACCTACCGGTTTTGGATTGCTCCTAGTCTGAAGCCAATCAAATCCAAATTTTGCTTCATTTGTCTGTACCAGCAGTGTTTCGGTTTGCTCTTCTTTGCCTTCTTCGCTAACGTGTCTGAATGTTGTCTGATATTGCCTTTTTGACGAGGTTCTCTTGATCTCTCCATTTATGACAATACCAACGGAGCGAGTAGTGCTGTATTTTTTCCAAGGTGGAGTTTTTGAAGTGAAGGTTTTGACAGATTTTACTACTTCTAATACGATAAAGCTTTGGTGTGTAAGGTCTTTGTTATAATAAGTAATAACTCTTGAACAAAAGTATCGAAAATCTTTTCTATCGAAGCCTTTTATACGAAAAAGCTCTTTGAGTGTATTCCATTTCACAAGTACTGGATTCAATTAGTATTTGTGAAAAAGAGAAAGAAACTTATTCTTCCATTGAACTGAAATGATTGGAACAATTGTAAACCAGAGCTCTTAAATTGTTCTTAAGAAGAGTACATTAGGAGCTCTTCAGTTCATGCAGTTAGCTCTTCCCCTTCGGGTCTTATCGACTACTTTACGGAAATTTAAAGCGTGAAAACTCTTATCAAATTGATTCTTTAAGATTTCTATAAGAGGCTTTTGTATAAAGGTTCAAAGCCTTTAAATTTGATTTTGAAACCAAAGACTGGCAGGTAAACAGGAAGGCATATTCTCATTTTTCAGCAGCTAGATTTATCAAAGTTATCAATCCTTTTCTTAATAAACCCAATGATCCAAGAAAATTGCTTCCCGGCTTCCCGCCGATGGTTCTCTTAACGCGCCTTGTAGCGCATTTACCAGCTGCTATCAATTCTACTGTGACCCAGCCTTATCCCATATATGAGTTGTTTGGCTAATCAGCAAGCACTAAGACCGTGGTCTCATTAGGCTTATCTTCTTCCTCCTAAAAACGTTTAAAAGACTGGTAAAGCTACCCTTCTAACTAGCTGCTGGCAGTAGAAGCAGCAAACAGCCTCAGGCAGCAACTTTATACTTTCAGCTCACAAGAGGCTAGCTTTCACTACCAAACAAAATAGACAGAAAGCGTACAAACTTTGAACTTTGTTTGAATTGCTATATCTATGAAACATGTAAAAAAAAATTCAGAAGGAAAAATATACAAAATACCACCAGTAGCTGTATTTTTTCTTTTCTATTTCGGGCATAAGGGCCCCACAGTTGGCTCAAACAAAGCGTAATTGAAAAGCCCAATTTTCGACCACTTTTTCGAGGAACTGAGGCTTTATTTAGAATAACATGAAGTCAGTCTACTAATTGAGCAATGACAAAAAGGATTGACCTCAAATATACCGCCCAATTGTCAAATTGACAATCAACAGAAGTTGTGTTTTAAATTGAAAAACCAAACCTATAAAAAACATCCTTTATTAGAAACTGTTGTTCGCATCCAGAAGTTACTACATTTTACTTTATACAGCTATTGTTGAATACCTACAAGCTAACGGCTAGCTGATGAACAGAATTTAGTAGCGGCTTACCGGCTCGCGGCTTGATGCTAGGCCAGTTTACTCTTTCCGTATGTAACAACAGGAGTGAACAAGGTGTGCCCACAATATGATGCTTTGTCACACCTCCTCCGGTGCATTCCGATTGGCTTTCTGCTCGAAGTATGGTAGATAATCTTACGTCTTTGCCCACGTACTTATATGTTGACGACGACGCGACGTGGCTTAGCTTTCTGCTTAATCCAACCTACAAGAAACTTGGTCCAGAGTGTAAGGTTTCTCTAAACTTCATTGATTACTGTATGCTAGAAATACTGACTGCAAATCATTTCAAATCCGTGAATCTTCTCTTGAAGCTTAAAATTCAGTGAGTCAATGCAACACATCTTGTTAAAAGTGTCAAATGGTCTTAAGCAGGTTATGTTATCCTTAGACGGCCTGAACCAAGTATACTTGGAATCGAAATCTTTGGAATCACTACCGGTCTTCTCGCAGTTTAAGGGAGCTATAGATTGGAAACTATAAGACCTCCACTGAAAAGGATTCTTTAAACCTATCCGTTTGCAAAAGTTCAAAAAGCAACATTTCGGCTTTTTTTTGGACCTTCTCTGTTTGATGATGTTTTTCTACATCACGAGCTGGTGTCTAAACCAATTTCGTCCAATGCACCAAAGGTACCTACTCTCATCAACTTGTCAAAAATTATTTCTAACGAAACGAAAAACTGGAGAAGTATATTTCTGCGCAACTGATGTCGTTTTGGAAACACAAAAAAACTTAGTTCTCGTGTTGTTATACACCCACTTGTAATGTGTGATTGTTTCCCTTTGGCAATACTGGCTTTGACAGCTCACGTACGTTTCGTGATTTTTGTCATTGTCAAAAATCCTTTGCTTGGGCTCTAATTTAATCGTATAACAAACGAAAACGCTTGCAAACGAACAACAATTGCAAATTAAAGGGTGGCGCAGCAGATCGGGAAGCCCCAGATCCAAGCACATTCCTCACAACCATGTCTTGGGAGGGAATGGAGGGGACCTACAATTTCCTGACGATTTCGAACAACTAATCGAGAAAGCGCTTTTTATGGTCATGAATTTACTATCGGAGGACTTGTCAATTCCTCGCTAAAGGCGATACCCATGGAAAAGGATTTTTCATTTCTGTTGGGATAGAAATCACGAACCTCCCGATAGCTTTTCAAAAACCACTCTTTTCAAATGACATGGAAAGTTTCTAGTCAGTCTAATTGACTTCGGCTTTTTCATTGAAAATTTCAAATTATTAAATTCTTTTTTGACTTTAACTTAGAAATTTTTCACTCATTAAGAAAAACATTTATGAATAAAGTAAAGTAAAAGTAAAAATTCGAGCACACTAATTTTTGGAAATTAGATAAACTGACAGGCACCCCACCCTGTGGCATGTGTGTCAGTTTCGTGGTTTTGATACTCGAATGCTATGACTTCCAATATTTTTTTGACTTGTATTATATTTTAGAAGAAATTTCAAGTACTCCGAAAATAATCACACTGCCATGAAAAGCGCTCTTTCACTTATCAGTTCTTAATTGTCAAAAATTTGTGGGTCACCAAAGTATGGTTGAGACTAATGTTTTTCGAATTCTGTCGTGCCACCCTATACATTTATTTATTCAAATACTCGGCAAATGATTCTCGTGTCAAAGTCAACTCAGCACGCAGCTTGATTTAAGTGGAGCTAAATTAGAGGCAATAACATGTAAAAGTATATGATAGACTGAGTAAAGAGCTTATAAAGAGCTGAAATTAGAGTCAATAACATGTTAAAGTATACGAAAAACTGAATAAAGAGCTTATTAAGAGCTGATGCATTCTCCTGGAAAGCGTATCTCCTCAGCAGGCCGCTATTTGACTTTTTTTTAGAGCTAAGTTAGAAGTAGAAAAGTTCAATAGTATTCAAAGACTCAATTAAGAGCTCATTAAGAGCTGATGAATTCTTTCCGAAAACTGCTCAAGTGCTTTTGTGTTATTTATTTGGGTTTCAAACCCAAATCTGAACATGGAAAAAATAATTATCGAACTTAAATGGATGATTCGTTGCATGAAGACATTTATCGTCGATTGGATCGGACAAGAGCAAAGCTGTAGATGGAATACCTCCGTTGGATGTACAGAAAGACGAATTGTATACTGCGAAGCGTTTGTAGGAAAATTCAAACATTTTTAGTTTCTCTTAGCGTAAATACCTGCAGTAAGCAGGTTAACGTGTCGAAGCGATGGGACATTTTTTCCTTGCCAAGTTCATAGATGTGTTCTGTTAAAGTACGACAACCCTCTGACAATCCCGTAGAGAGAGAGAGAGAGTTTTGACATTCTGGAGCCCTTCTTCTGTTACTGTTCTTTTGTTTTTTGGAATAAATTTACTAACATTCGGCAGTGTAGTGTTTTTTAGATTAAAAACAAAAATCTTGAAAGCTAAAGCTAAAAGAGGCTCTATAAATTTTTGAACAATGGGTGTTCCTTTTTTTCTGAGTGCTGCAGTGGAATAAAACCTCCGCCAAAAAATAAATTCTGCAGTTTTTCTTTCCAAACAAATAACAAGAAGCTGCAGATTTGGTATGACCTTATGGAGCATTCGTCTGTTGATTCTCTCCTTCGTTGAATTCATGAATTCGTATGGACACAATTGAGTTGTATTCTGTCATTGTAAGTGATTCTGTGCCTCTGGAATATCAGAGAAAGTCTAAAGAAAGTAAAAAGTGGACATTTAATATTTTGAATGTAGCGAGCTGCTCATTGCATACTCAATAACTTATAATTTACTCGAACTTAATTGGCATATAACTTTACACGAATCACTAGCCACCCTTTGGAGGGAACTAAATCTTCAGCGTCGACATAATTCTGCCACCTTGCAAGCCTGTCATGAATATGAACTCATAAACCATTCTCTAGGTCACTAGGAACAGCACGTCAAACGAAAACAAAAATATGTAAGAAATGCACTCTGCCATTGCACCTTGAATCGTGTAATGAAAACTTTCACTGTCATAAATAACGAGTTTTAAGGCCTGGCCGCCTGAGCCCGAGCCCGAGCCCGACCCGTAATTTATTTAATTACATTGAAAGACTTGAAAAGAACCAACGATTTAGAGGTCACTCGAGTGTTTGGTATGCAAAGTGCACTCACTCATTCATTAATTTTGCACAATTGAAACGTAGGTGTTGTCCTTTTGCAGAAAAGTGCTCAAGTTATTTGGAAAGTGTCTGATCTCATCGTTGAACACTGCAGCAGGACTGCAAATATTTCAATGTGAACTTGTGATGTACTTGTTAATTACCCACATTACCGAAACCTATTCCTCTTCCTACGTGCTGCGATTCCAAAATAGAAACACACCCAACCCAACTTTGTCTTTATAGAAAGGGATACCATACGATTTTTGGTGACAAAGAGTACGCAGATTAATTTCATTTGATTACTTCTTTGGGATAGCGTTTTTGGTGGGGTTTTTTTTTGGTTGTTTTTGTTGGCAGCCTTCTGAGAGGCCGACAAATTAGCATAACAACGAGGAAAAATGGACGTACCGGTTGGTGATTAATGTCATAGTGTGGTGTGCTCTATGAGGCGGATTACATTTAGGACAATGTGGCCAATTTGCAATCAAAGTGCGGGTTAAGAATGAGTCTATTAATTTTTCTAACGATAAGGAAATTTGAATACAAGATTTATTGAGCTCTGATGGCGGCCATTAAAAACAGACTTGAAAGAATTGGTTATCCAACCATTTCAACACCGTTAAGTAGGCATGTTCTTCGGCTAAGCTTTAGGACGTGTTGTGTGCAATGAATTTTCAATTATCGGTGAACTGGGTCTCCTTAAACAATGGTTGCTTTCAGGCAAACAAAACTGTGGTCTGAATGCGAATTGTATTTGCTTTTCAACCCCTTTTCACTGACACTCTGACCTCTTTAGTTAATGAACGTTTCTGTGTGTTCCTTAAGTTGAATTTGTTATGAGACCGTGTAAGTCCTCAACTGCTATTATGGCCATTTTTATTTTAAATCTCTTAGGGATGTTTTTAAGATTATTTAAAGAAGAGGTATACAAAATGGCAGTGCATTTCTTAATTAAAGGAAGATTTCTTTAGAAATACCTGGGGAGGCAAGTTGTAGAGATGAGGAGCACTTTGTCTGCGATTTTTTCTGGCTTCATTATAATATGTGTGATTTATGTATTTGTGTGTATACATATCTATCTACGTTCTGGCCTGGGAATATGATGATGAGCTGCGGCTAAGATCATAACCAGAGTACAGGAATACAGAAGAGTACTAAACTTACACTAAGTGAGATGGAACAAATGAATTTTCGGCGAGAATTTTTAACATTGTGGAAGAAGCAGAGGGAGTTCATGACTTGGCAAGTTTGTCACCTTGTTTTTGTTTAAAATTCTGAGGAGAATCTTTCTTAGAATCGACGGAAGTAGAAAAAAAATTGGAACTCAGGTTTGCTTAGTCCCTGGTGTGGTGTTCATTATTAATTTTTCTTTCTATTGCAGTACCTACGTATGCAGGTATATGTGACGACGAGGATGTAGAAGCTTGTTTAAAAGAGTCAACGAAGCAGAAAAAAAGCGCCTACTGCCTTCTTTTCTGGTGAAGGAAAAATTGTATTAGAATGCTTCCTCCCATTTGTGGTAAAGTTCTGACCGTGCAAAACACTAAGCCTCCCAAGGTGGTAAAACATCAATGGTGACAATGAAGCACATCGCAAAAAGGTAACGGTTGAATATCTTGCAAACTAGGAGGTATTTGAAGCCTCAGGGGTGTGAGTAAACTCAGAAACATATTCATTTTGAAGGAACTTGATCAAAAAATAGAAAATTGAAATTTTTTTTTCATCATTTCCGAAAATCAGTCAACGATGGCTTAAATATTAACGCAGCGTTCTGTTCTGAAAAGAATCACAGATCTCCTGGTTTTTTACTTTACATTTGAGCTCCGGCTGTGGTTTACGTTGCGTTTACTGATTTGGAGACCATCTCGGCCTTGGATTGGGAGGGACCAACTTTTTGCTGACTTGAGCTAGTAGTTGTTTTTAGCCTACCTGAGTTTCTTCTCTTCTATCTGCAATCGAAACGGCCCATCGTAAGATATTACCTCTCCACTAAATCTCTCTTTCGAATGTGACAAAGATATTTTTTAAGTTACAAGCATTTGTTCGGCCGGTTTTTAAGCTTCTTTTTTTTTGCAATAATAAAAAAAAAGTTTGGTGCGTTTTATGTCAGACCTTCGTATTGTAAAGCTCCTAATCATTCACTGGAAATTTCGACCCAACATCCATTATGTGCATTTTTCTTCTAATTCACTGTGTGGCTGTGTGAGAAAATTAATTTTGGACGGTCTTTACAATTTCTTTCGAAAATTCAATTGATTTTTATACCGATCGCTCAGTGCCCTACCTACTTCTGATAGATGCATAGATAGATAGATTCTTTATTTTTTTCTTCAAATGAGTTACAATACTTATTTGCCAAAGAACACGGACCTGGCAGTCCTGCCGTCTGCTTAAATTAGTGCCACTATTCATCCCCTCCTATAGCATTGCTGTTAATATTGAGAACGATGTCTAAAATCAGCTTCAACGACGCGACGGTACAGCCTTAGTTCGACAAGATCTTCTACTACAATTTGGTTAAAATTTTCCGTTCGTAAATAACTTATCCACAATTGTTGTTTTTTTAAGCAAGAATTTAGATCGCTGTTCAAGTTGTTAACAAGCCCGATGACTCCACCTCAAGAATAGCTCTCCAATATCATCACTTTTAAGTCCGATTGCAGGTGATTTTATTATACACATTTTTTGTTGGTTTCAACAATAGATAGATTTTCAATAGACATGAATTCCTTGGTCCCGTGGTGTGATGGTTAGCATGTCTTCCTGTCAACCGGGAGTTTCGTGGTTCGAATCCCAACAGAAGCAAAATTGGTTTTCACGGGTATCACATTTCACGAGGAATTGGCAAGTCCTCTGATAGTAAATTCATTGCTTAGAAAAGCTCTTTCTGGATTAGCCGTTTAGCTGTAGGTCCCCTCCATTCCCTTACAAAGGCAATGGTTGTGAAGAACGGGCAAAGCCCCGGGGCTCCTCGCTCTGTTGATGCACCCTATTTTTTTTAATTTATTTTGATTGTATCCCCGCCGTTATTCTGAAGAGGTGTTCTTCTACCCTTTCAAAGTCGCTTTGTAAGCTTTTCTATCTTTCCTATTCTTCTGGGCTCTTCCTAGCGGATAGAAAAATGCATTTTTCCCTAAATAAGTCGAACCTTCTTGCTCTTCCAATTACCGTCCAATTACCGTCCAATTGTACTAACGCTCCTTCTTTCCAAGGTCATGGAAACGGTGCGTTGATAAGCCATCAACTCATGAATTATCTTGAGGGGCGAACGCTTCTTCATGACCTACATTATTCCTTTAGGAGCAAAAGCTCCACAGGTGATTTGATGGCATATATCATCGAAAAGTATAATCACACCTTACTCTGTTTTGGAGAAAGAGAGATTATTGAGTTTGATATTTCTAAGGCATTTTGATCGAGTTCTTTAATACAAAACTTGACCTTTTGCTTTGGTATCGATGAGTCTCTAATTCATTGGATATGAGACTACCTTTCGGATCGATTAACACCAGCTGTGTTGAATGGTTTCGAGTATAATAGTCACTTTATGAATGCTGTTGCGCCCTCGAGCTTCATTTTCTCCACTACTCTCTTCCTTATTTTAACTAATGACCTCTCATCTAAAACTTTGAATCCACTCAATTATTATTAGTTGACGACTCGAACCTTAGCTTCTTATATTCGTTTCAAAATTCACATCCCTGCTCTTCGGAAGTTTAATTTGAGCGGTTGCATTATTGCATAGGGTAATAAAAACGGAGTTGAATTCAATGCTTTGAAAACGCAACGCTGTCTGTTGTCGTTACAGCTAAATCGACCCCCAATGAATCTATCCCTGAATGGTACTTGTTTTCCTAAAATCAGAAAGGTTGTTAAACGATGGTCTTCGTTGGAATTATTACCTATTTGACGTCGTTAAAAATGCTGCCAAATGCTTAGGCTTCCTTTAAAGATGCAGAAGATCACCCATTCTTGTGGTGCTCTTAGCGTAATGGTTAGGTTAGGTTAGGCCTTTTGGTAACTTCAGAAAATTGTCCATTCCCTCACAAGGTACGGTTGTGATAGGTGCCCTAGGCCCCCGTTGTTCCCCGCTCTGTTGCGCCACCCTACTTATTTACATTATTCGAGCGCCTATTCTGATCTGGCTACTATTTATTAGCCTATACTTGGTCAGGTGCTCCGCAAACATCATTGCGCCTACTTGAACCAATTTATTTTCTTGACCATCGTCGTGAAGTTTCATGTGTTTCTTTTCTATGAGTTTTATATAAACAATTTTGTGATCAAATAAACAACTGCATTAATCTCCTTAAGCAATTTGACTGGAATATACGCATCGCAAGGAATGTAAACCAGTTGTACATTTAGACTAAACAGTCCACATCAGACGAGGGGCTTATTCAACAAGCTTCTGCTCGGTTCCTATCTAGCTGTCTCCAGTTTCGCACGCCAAGTTAGCTGAGGTCATCATCCACCAATGTGTTCCACTTTATACGCGACCTTCCTTTCCTGCAACGTCCTTAGAGTAAAAATTCGAAGACTTTTCGAACGTTGCTGTCCATTTACTCGACATGACCAACCTTTATACCTAAGTCGTTGAGCTTTAATTCTTTAGACTAGATCGATTTCGCTTCCCCGATTGTGCAGAATAAACCAAAAATCACGCGAACAATTTTCATCTTTTTGACAAAAGTCATGGGTAGGCCACTTGTATTTTTTGTGTCTTTACCATTCTTAACAGTTTAGAAGTTATCATAACAACTAAAGATGGCAACACTTCTCATAAATTTTGTAAAATTCAATTTTCACTGCATAATTCACTGTCTTAATTTCACTTCCGTCTTTAATTTTGGGCTTGTATTACGATTACGAGTCTCAAAAACCCCAAACCTAAGCACCGGTAGCCACGTAGACCGTATATGAATAACGGATCCATGAAAATTTCAAAACGATAATAAAACGAGTATCGTTTGTCGAGTATTGTGATTTATGATTTATTTAACTCTTTTGATTGATAGTGTATGTGGTCCTTTCCCCTTTATTCTTTTCAACTTCCTTATCTTTCTTCACTGTACTACTGCATTACATAAAACAACGGTTAACAGTTTCAGGATTAGCTTTATATTTTCAAATCTTAACTTTCATACATCATACAATAATTTTGTTTTTCTTTTCTATTTTTATTTTTATTTTATTCTAAACTAATATTTACAAAAACAAAAGTTATTTACTTCCATAGTTTATATGCCAATTAATTACCAAATTTAAAATGTTAAACTTAAACACATATCATCCCATTTTTTAATTTTCAAAACTAATAACTAACAAAACTTAATCAAATAAATGTAAATATTTCCAACCAAACATTATTTGCTTTTTTTTTTTGTTTTTTGGGAATACATAAAACTAAAAGAAATTTAATAAATACTGACTTGATAAATGTTAATTACAACAAAGAAAAACTACAAATAAATGTTTATTTTTACATAACACATTAAATATGATACAGAAAATTAGTCATCCGCTAAACATTTAGTATTTTAATATTTTTACTTAATTTTTGTTCAAGGTTTTCAAAAATGATATTTGATTGTTTTTCTATTTACCTTACTTCGTTTTAACCTACCAAAGATATTCTTTAGTGTCATTTTCTATGAATATGTAAATATAGGTTTTAAAACTCTCTTTTAATTTTTTATAATTAAATAACAATTCAAGAGGCCTTTGAAAAAATGTAAATATGGATTCTCTGTGAAGGTACATACATTGAATTCTCAAAAACATCAATTCTACTCGTAAATGTTGTAAAGGATTTTTGTCCTTTTTACTTTTCTAAATGATTACTTCTTTCTTCCTACAACAGGCGATTGTTTAATAACTTTCTATAACAAACGATGATTGCTGTTGTAAACTATAATTTCATGTTAAGTTATGAGGCACATATGCTAAGGTTTTTTCGTTTTTTTTCTATTTGTGATTGGATAGATGGTTCTTAGGATTTACAAAAATTTTGAGCGGAAAAGAAAAGCTGGTATGACAGAGTGGATAAAGGATATACTCTAGGCTTTTAGGGTTAAATCAGGGGTTGTGTTCAAAAACTTTAACAGTGTTTCTGTTGAGGTACCTCATATTGGCATTGTAATGGGTTTTACCATTTTCCAAAAAGAGGAAGTGAAGTGATCAGAGAACAGAACTGAGAACATTGTGCAGAAAGTTTCAAAAATACACCTATGCTCTTTACTGCAGGTGGAAAACCGTGTAGTTGGTGTTTTAACTTTTTTTTTCTAAAAATTTCAATATTACATTTCTGTATGTACAAAAATTATTCAAGGTCTTTTAACAGGCGATGTTATTTACGTACTGTCCTGAAACCGTTTTGATTAGAGACCCGATCTCTGAAATTCTTAGCAAATAAGCCTTTTGATTTTAAAATGAAGTGACTTTTCACAGAATTGTGAGCTTATCAACAAAGATCCCTACTCGATTTCAAGGACGATCCTAATGAAAAACTGTAGAAAATCAGTTTGATCCTCCTTAATCATCTACGTAAAGCAGAGCTGTAAAAGAATGCATTCATTTGGTATTGCATTGCAAAAAGTCTCATTCATTTAACTGTATATATGGAATGCATTCACATTCTTTATCGCAGTACCTCAACTTTCAAAAAAAAGTCCCAGTCAATTTTGAAGTCTTTTGTGAAGAAGGAAGTCTCTTAAAAGTCTTTTACAATCTTTGCAATCATGAAGTATTTTGATTGCATTGAAAGTAATGCAGTCTTTTGACTGCTTGAAGTCTTTTTTACTGCTTGAAGTCTTTTGACTGCTTGAAGTCTTTTTTACTGCTTGGAGTCTTTTAACTGCATGAAGTCATTTGACTGATTGAATTCTTTTTAACTGCTTGAAGTCTTTTGACTGCTTGGATTATTTTCAAATTTTAATAGACCTTGAAAGGCAGCTTATAATAGGAAATGAAAGCATAAGAGCAACGTAAATGCTTTAGGTCGTAAGGAACCTGATGTTAAGAGAATTCAAGCAATCAAAATACTCCAAGCAGTAAAAAAGAATTCAAGCAGTCAAAAGACTTCAAGCAGTTAAAAAAAATTCAAGCAATCAAATGACTTCATGCAGTTAAAAGACTCCAAGCAGTAAAACAGACTTCAAGCAGTCAAAAGACTTCAAGCAGTCAAAAGACTCCAAAGCAGCCAAATGACTGCATTATTTTCAATGCAATCAAAAGACTTCATGATTGCAAGGATTGTAAAAGACTTTTAAGAGACTTCCAAGATTGCGACCAGTTAAAAAGTATTGCATTCTTTTGACTTCAAGTCTTTTGACTGCTCTAGATGATTGGTTCACAAAAGACTTCACAATTGACTGTGAATTTTTTTCAAAGTTAAGTACTAACATGAAGTCAAAATATTCAAAAGATGAATCTTTTTCATCATTTGACTGCAATACAAAAAAGAATGCATTCTTTTACAGCTCTGACGTAAAGCGACTAAGCAGATCTACTGTTTGTTTGAAGACTAACTAATTTATAATACACAACCTGCCTTTCCAATGACTATATAACTATTAAATTTATATTGTGCACTTCCTCTCAGCAAGAGCTTTTCAAATATATAACATTCACGTAAATACACCTCGTTGGAAGCAAGTAAAAGGGTTTCATCCGACCTCCTAAAAGATTTTTTAGAGCTAAAACAGATTTTTTTGAGAAAAGTATTTTCTGGGCATAAGCCCTGCTGATTGGTGAAGAAAACACTAGTTAAGTTAGGGACAGTCAATGAAAACCAAGCGAAACCTTGAACGAGACTACCAAAACAATGTTATTAGCTTAAATTGCCACAAAATATTTCGACTCTTGCCCAGTTTGTAGTTGAAAGTCTCTCTTGACTGACTGACCTAGGGAACATTTTGAAATAGTCTTTTCTTTTTATGTCTCACAACGTCTGAGGTTGTAAACTGGTTTTTCACATTTTACCTTGAAGTGAACGAATAAATGACAAACCATTTGAAAAACTATCTGTCTTTCTTGACTTTCTAATTTTCTTTCAAAAAGTGGCAGCCATAAAAATGCTCAAATCCCCTTTCTGACTCCCCATAAATACAAAATTCCCTAGGTGCTTCCAAACTTCGAGCAAAAGAACAGACTAAATGATTGGCCTATCACTGGAAAGTCAGTTGCTGGCATGGCAGAAGATAAATAACAGTGGCGAATCTTCCACAAAAAACAGTTTTACAGATGCCAAAGCAATAAAAGAAGTAATTTCATTCGTTTATTTATGTGGTAAAAAATTGCCGAAAAAAATATGAAACTTAAGAACTCTAATTAAAATTGAACGATTAGCATGCAATTCAACCACATATGCCCTACGGACAACTCCAACTCCAACTTTAGACGGGCGAGATTACGATATGTTGGGTAGTTCTTCAACAAAAACTCACCGAATATTTCAACTCTTTTTACATTTGTTTGTCTTTCTAAAATCCGACTTAATTATTAAGGTAGAGGCACCTCACTGATATCTGGATGTATCTGATGCTGTTCAGTATAAGGTTTGATATGTCTTCCAGCTCTAAAAGTTTTCTACGAAGGCTCTTTTCCTGGTTTTGGTCGAACTTGGGCACTCACAAAGGAAGTGGAATGTCTTTTTCATCGTCATTCTTCTCATAAGTAGCCAACCAGCTGTTGTACGCAAAAATGTTTATTCCGGCCTGTTAAGCCAGAATAAGAATTAAATTTTTAAGTAAGCCTCCACCTGTCATTGGCAGTTTTAAGGAAGTGCTGGTAAGTTCTGGTCAATTCTTTCTTACTCGAACACAGAGGTCATGTTGGTTCCTCTGGATGGAGTTCGGATTTTGATCAGGTTATCCGCTTTTTCATTCACAATTATGCAATGCTGTCCTTCAACCCAAAATCAAAGCTACGATTATCTTTGTTCTAATCATTACTTCGGCGGCTTTCTACCAATTTGGACTTTCTGACTTTAATTGAAATAGATATTTATTAAAATGTCAATGTTTTTGCTGGCCAATTTGCACACAAGTTGGTGCCCGAGGCGTAATGATGAACATCAGCCTGTTACGCCAAGAGGTTTGTGGCTCAAATACCAACAGAAAACAACAAATTCCTTTTTTACGGGTATCGCCTTTTAAGAGGAACTGGCAAGACCTTAGATAATAGACTCATTTCCATGAAAAGCTCAATCTCGATTAGCCGTGCGGAATGGGCTGAAATGTGAGAAATAGGCTAGGGCTCGGGTCTCTCCCCTCTGTTGCAGCACCCTAATTCGTGCCTAACGAGATGTTTTTTGGCTTTACAGACTGCAAGTACATTGGAAGACTCATACGAAAGTCTAACCCTACTATATACAAATAATCTGAAATGTCTAACCCTACGAGTTCCTCTTTTTGAACTGTCTCTGAAGACGGGTACATGACTCTCCTTCATAACTCTGTCTTCCCCAGGACTCCTCTGCCCGAATGTGTTTTAGGGCCACTGGGTTCAAATCAATTTACGATGAGATGTAGTCCGTTTGAATGTCTACATATCGGTATGAGTCAATATACATAGTTCTGAAACCTGGCTGGCTTATTTTCCTATACCTGCATTGCTTGAGCCGGAGTGCATGGTATCCACAATGTCTTTCGCGATAAAATCTAGGATAGCTGCTAAGGACAGGAATGTTTCTAAACGCAATAAGTGAAATTCAACAACGACACATGGAACTTCTTATGTAAATGACATTGAGTGTTAACATATTTTTGGTTGTGCTTGTCGCATTACAGGCATGTCTGCCTGTGACGTGGGAATTCGAGGTTCGAATCCTAGAAACATTAAGTTATTTTTCCACGAGATAGCCTTTATTGAGGAATTGGCAAGTACTGTAAGAGAAACAGCATTGCCATGAAAAGTGCTTTCTCACCCAGCCGTTTGGGATCGGCAAAAAAATGTGGGCCCCTTCCACTTCTCACCAAGGTATGATAGAGAGGAAAACGATGGGCCTCAGGGTTCTCCGAGCTGGGTTGTTCCATAAAGTTAGCATAATTTTGCTTGTCTCATTTATATTACCAGAATAAAAACCGTTTTCATTAATAGAAATTTAATGCCCAAGTTTTGTAAGATTTGACGTGTACATGCGGAAACCCAACAGAATATTTAAAAGGACTTTAATTTTTTCCTTTACCAGGACGGCAACAGAATATTTTCTACTCTGTCAAAACTCAATTTTTATGTTGCAAATGGCTTTCATTTTCATTTGGTTGGCCTCAGATGTGGAAGAACCCAAAACTGAGAAGTTAGCTGAGACAATTTGAAGCCAACGCGGCATACCACTCAGGCGGATCACTAGTGTGAAGCAGTTAAGTGGGAGAGCTTTGATCCCTTCGAGTAATGCCGGAAAAAGTAGAAGAAGAATGGTCTTCATTGCGTGTTTACAAATGCTGCGGTGCATTGAATGCTGAGTTTTCTGTTCTCATTTCATTTTCAGTATGTTTAAATTTTTTTTCAAGAAAATTTTAAAATTTTTAAGGTTCTCTGAACATTTTATTGAAACTTTATCTGATTAAAAGCAAAACCAAAGTTTCTGAAACACTATTTTAAAAAGCAAATTATGTTGGTCCCCATGACTTGAATGACGATAGATGCAAACGAACTTATTGTGGACATAATTGTATGAGGATTGGTGGGAAACTAATTGTTTTTCTCTTTTTTACGATATGCATGTGCAAATGTGTACACAATATTCTCTCATCACAATTAACTTTACTATTACGTGACTCATAAAGTTCTTAACCACAGTTTAATTTTAAAAACAAATAAACAATCTGAATCTTCTTATCTTAAAAGCAAAAATAAAGAAATAATAAGTATACGCCTAGGTGTTTCTATTAATTGCCTAACCTTCATCATATATTCGTTCCGTAATTATCATTAGATATATGCTTTGGTCTATATATATTAATTTTATAATTAAAATTAAATATAAAATTAAAATTAAAATACAAATCTAAATCTAGTTACAAAAGAAAAAGAAACATTTTGTTGGAAAACTACACTTTTTTTCTTTGTTTCTATTGTTTTTTGTGCAACAAGTTGTATGTTTTAGTTTTTCAGTAGCTATTGAGACATTAATTTTTTAGGTTTTCATTTTGTGATTTTCATTCCTTGTAGTTTGATTGGTTTGATTGAGTAATATACATAAATAGTCAATAGTATACATAAAGAAGGTTGGTATAAATTATATTCAAAGATCAAAACGATCTTATAAATTCATTGCAAATGGCACAATTGTTTTGAACATGGCTATCAGACTAAGGCTAATGATAAATGATGGTAGTAGTGTTAGTCGGCTGGAGCCTCCGGGAGTGGGTTTGGCAATCATTCCAGAGCCGATACCAGCGGCCAGCACCATATCTTCTGGAATGTTGTTTTCCATTTCGTCTGAAAGAGAATCAAATTTTAATAAATGTTGGAGTAAAAGGACAGACTACACTTTATTGAATGTAAAGTTCAGTAAAATTGTTTATTCCAAGAATGTATAGGTACCTTGTTCGTCGGAATCATCTATTTTGAAATTGTGCTCGGCGGAGAACTTCGACCAGCCAATAGTGTTTCTTGTCTTAACACGGGCGTGCCAGAAGCCAGGAACGAGCTCAATTTCATGTTTTAGTTTCCAAACACCGGTGTGCTCTGGGTGTTTACTTGTGCTGATTATACTTTCTGAACTCCACGTGTAGGTCTGGAAAAAATATTTAAAAATTAGATTAACGGCGATCAACTACTTCAGCTGTGGAGAGATTTTTTTGATTATCTTAAACCAGGCCAGACACACTTCTGATCTTAATTCTTTCGGCTGGAAACACAGAAAAGAAGGGTATGACAAGAGACTTTGAATGAGGCCCTCCAACTGTGTTTGGTTTCTCTACTGCTCCTCATTAAGCACTGGATGTCATGCAGCTTCTGGGTAAAACCTATTTGGGCGCAGAAGTAGGAAAAAGATTACTTTGTGCCGGTAAGATGTACTGAGAGCTTTGAAACACCATAAAACAAACAACAAAAATTCCCACAGATTTTGTTTCAGACTCGAGGTGATTGCTTGAAGTAATTTTCAAGTTTCTTTCAAGCAGTCTTGAAACTGTCTTCAGTACCAAAAACAAATAATCACTTTTCAACTACTTAAATAAATAAAAGGGGTGGTACAACAGAGTCAGTAGCCCCGGGACTAGGGTTATTTCTCTCAATCATATCTTAGGAAAAATGGAGAGGATCAACAATTTTTTCCGAGTTTGAACAACAGAGCGAGAAAGCTCTTTTAATGGCTGTGAAACTACTATCGGAAGACTGCTTAAGGCAATACTCATGGAAAACCAATGTTTTGAATATTCAACCCTGGAGCACCCACGTAACAGACAGACATGCCAATGACTACACTTCGGGAACCTTCTGTTTTATATAACTGCATTACCCAAGAATATATTCTTTACGCTTATTTTTTTTTAAATTAAATCTATGAGGAAATTCAACGCTGGGTAACTTTCTTTTCTGACCTACTGTAGCTCATGAAGCGCATTGCTATTGATGTGTTCGTTTTGGTCGCGTTCAAGAACCTATCGGGTAGTCTATTTCGCAAACCCGTATCTTAGAAACCTTTTTGAACGATTCAGATATTTTTTCTGGGGAAAATATACCGAAAATGTTCGAATATCTTTAGATAGATAGATAGGAAATCTTTTCTTATCAAAAATGACGGTGCTAAACGAACCAACACCAGCCTACACCGTTTGGGTGCATCTACATATACACTTCCAGCTTTTGTATAGAAGTGGGTTTGTGCCTTTGCTAAGTATTTTATACTTAAACAACAATATAAATTTTACCAAATGCGATTATTGAACACAGTCATTTATCACTTAATCATTTCCCATTCGTTGCTTGTAATGAATCGATAGTGGTACTAAACAAACAAATAATTAAGGTGGTGCAACAAAGTCGCATTAACCTGGAGAAGAACTACAATTTTATGCCGATTTCGAACGGCTAAGCTAAAGTGCTTTACATGGCTGTCTAATTACTCTGGAAGGACTTACCAATTCTTCGCAGAAGGTGATACTTTAAATTGGATGATTCTGGTATTCGAACGTCGCGTCGCACTATGACGTACCAGGCAGATATGCTTACTAACACGCCGGCGCGCGCCGCTTGCATAGAGTATAACTATCGTGATTCAAAATACATCAAAAAGTAGTTCATAGTCTTGTCTAATTTCCGTCTTTTATTCATTGTCCCGAGGTGATGCCTAGTAATGTTGAAATAGCTAAAATCTTTCGAGTTTGGGCCAGGTTTGAAGGGTTACAATGCAAATTGGTTCGTTTGTCCACATGACCCAGAGTATTTGGTACGCGATTCTTGTATCGTCGTTCTCCGTTTCCAATAAGTTTGTGAGTATTGTACTTTTTTTGACGAGTTCGTTTGCTTAGAGCCCTGGTGCTCGTATCGTATTGTGTCGTAGGAATCCGAATTTCGAATACCAAAAAGTAAAATTGTTTTCCACCAAGGAGATTTGCCTTTTGCAATTAATTAGCAGGTAGAGTAATATAATAACATTGTCATGTAAACTTGTTTCTCACATAACTGCTCCGTACCGGCAAACATGTGTACGGTTCTTCCATTCCTCAATTTCTTAAGAAAGGACTTATCGCATAGATCATAGAGACATTTTAGTTAAAAAATTATTGGGATTCAACATTGATCTTAAAATCTATCTATCTATCTATCTATCTATCTATCTATCTATCTATCTTTTAATATAAAATATGATGTATGTATGTATGTATGTCCGGGGTAAACTCCTAAACCACCCAACGGAGTTTTATGAAATTTTCTGGGTAGACATAGCTTAGGCCAGAAATTTTTCATGTCAAGGTTTGATCCTACTATTCCCACAGGAACGGGGTTGGGAACGGAATATTAGAAACTCCTCCACAGATTTCAAAAATTCTTTCAGCACTAGGGGTGCTACATTATCTCCCATCATCAGTAACTTAAACTATATTTCATCCCTATAATCCCACAGGAACAGAAACGGGAACGAAAACGGGAACCTTAAATTCAAAAATTTTTTCAACTTTAAAATGTTAAATTAGCCCTCAGTGACATAGATTTATATTTCATTCACATATTTCCACGGGAACGGAAGGTTCCAACAGGAAAGGGTTGGGAAAGGAAACTTAGGAACTACTGGACAGATTTCAAAAATTCTTTCAGCATTAGGATGCCACATAGTCCCACAGTAAGAAAGATTATATTTCAACCCCAAATTCCCACGGAAGAGGAAAAACGAGAACGGGAACCTTAAAACTACAGACCCGAGCAAAGCCGGGCGGCTCAGCTAGTATTTAATAAAATTGTTTGATCGATTATCAGATTAAAATATTTCAGTGATCTAATGTGATTGAACTTTTATGATGACAGACGTCCATCAATAAAAGTATAGTTTTACTTTCGGATTGAGGTTTTTTACATGCTAAGATGCTCAAGGATACGTCATTTTCGGCTTATAACGAAAATATCTCTAAAGAAAGATGATAAGTTACCCATCTGAAGTTGGCATAATCATATTGACTTGGACTAAAAGTGAATGTCTAGTCATTTGCCTCCTTAACAAAATTTTGTAGTTAGCTACAATCACACGCTACACGGCTAACTTTGCTTACTTGGCATTAAGTTACGAGGGCGGTTTAATAAGTCCGTGACTTTTGATTTTTCCGCCCAATTGTTTTAAATGTAACATTGCTTCCGTCAACTGCCATCTACTAGTAGATTACTGCCAAATTTCGGGCAAGCTTTAATGGAGAAAAATGAACTTCGTGTGCTGATTAAGCATTATTTTTCGGGTAAAAAAAACCATTACCGAAACCAAGGAAAGACTTGATAAGTACTATATGGTCCCTTAACCATCAATTTCTATGGTTTAAAAGTGGTTTACGGAGTTCCGTTGTGACCGTATCAACACAAGTGATTCCGAAAGTCCAGGTCGCACAAAAAAATCGTCACGCCACGAATCGGATAATGAAAGTGCGTGAGGCAACTGAGACTGTAGGCATCTCAACTGAGCGGATACATCACATTTTACATAAACAAAATGGATAAGAGAAAACTATCCGCGCGATGAGTGACGCGATTGCTCACACTCGGCCATAAGCGCAACCCTTTGACCTCTTCAAAGGATTGTTTGGTGATGTTTAACCGCAATCCGAACGAGTTTTTGTGCCGCTGGGACCGAATTACCACATCAGTTATCCAGTCAGTGAGTGTCATTTTTCTTTCAAAATCCGCTTTGAATTACACATTATCAATCTGATGTCCATTTACTGATTTCAATTCGTTCAAATGCTGATGAAAATAATGTCAAATTTTGGTACTAAAGTGCTCGATAACTTACATAATTCAGTCACCTATTACTCGATCACGTGTGCGGTAATTCGACCAAGAAACAGTTAAAACATTGAGTTTCTCCGGAAAGTTATAAAAAAGCTAAGGTGGAAATTTCGGCAAAACAAGGTCATACCCACAGTGTTTTGGGATGCACGGGGTGTATCGATCGCATCGATCACCTTGAAAGGATAAAACGATAAAAAGAGAATATTATTCACAGCTTTTGAATAGATTCGAATTCGATTTGAAGCAGAAACGATCATATTTGGCAGAGGAAAAAGTGCTGCTTCATCAAGATAATGCATGGGCGCGTAAGTGTGTAGTCACCATGACAAAAATCCATTAATTGGGCTACGAAATGCTACCTCACCCAGCATATTCTCCAGATTAAGCACCCTGCGAATTTTTCTTGTTTCTAAATCTGAAGAAATGGTTGTGTGGTAAGAGATTTGGGTCGAATGAAGAGGTCATCACTGGAATAAATGCCTATTTTGAGGACAGTGTGAAAACCTATTATTTGAAAGGAGTAAAATAATTGGGAAATGCTGGACTAAATGTATTTGCTGGATAACATTAGTGCAAGTGCCAAATTCACATAATTCAGTGACGTATTACTCGATAACGTATGCGGTTGTTCGGTATAAGTTACACAATATCATCAATTGAATCAAATTCCATTCGATTCCTTATGAGAGAATGTCAAAATATGTTGATAGATTGCTTGCTAAGGTAAATACAAGAGCCAAATTCACATAATACAGTGACGTATTACTCGATAGCGTGTGCAGTAATCTGGCCCATGGTATCGATATCAGCTATCTCAAATAATCGAATAGCTTGTCTGGCGTTAAATAAAGAAATGAACTTCCCATTTTCATACACTAAATGCTTTTCGAGCTTAAAAACTTTTTCCAATGTGATTTGGGATAAAATATAACTTCTCACTTACTCCATCGATTTTATAATCCATAACTGCTTCCGACAAAGGCTGCACACTCCTGACCAACCAATACAGAGTAACCTTTCGTCCGTCGATTTTCATTTCTTCGAATTGAGGATGTTCGGGTTCGTAAATTAAATGTATTTTAACTTCGTTTGCACCAATTGCATTCTAAAAACAAAAAAATTGCTTAGCCCTTTTGTCTCCTTTTATAAGAAAAACACCTTCAACTTTTACCTTAACTTCGCATTCGTATTCACCCAAATCAGTCGACGAAACATCCTTGACCGTCAAAATGGTGCGATTCTTTTCTTTGTGTACGGCACTCTTTACTGAATACTTGTCTGAGAACATCTCCAAATACTGTCCACTCCTCTTCCACTGAGCTACAGCAATAGGAACGGCTTTGAAGTCACAATACAACTCAGCCTTACCATTAGCTTCGGTATTGATGAAATGACGATGTGTTGATACCTTAGGTGCGTAGTGTACATCGATAGTCACTGAACCGTGTAGAGGATCCTTAGATCCATCATCTCCAAGACACTGATACATACCAGCGCGGTCAGCGTCGAAGTATTCAATGATAAGTTTTCCGTTGTCAAGCTTAGTGTCGAATCTTTCACCCTGCAATCAAAGAGAAAAACAGTTTTCAAAAGTTTCATGTTTGGATTGACAAAGAGACTCACATTCAAGAACCACTTGATTGTTACGTTTTCGTTTACAAATGTCTTGCACTCCAATGTATGACTTTCGCCTTGATGAACTGTGACAGTCTTTTCAGTAACATCACGTCCATCAGAGTAAATCGCCAACTTGCCTCCAATGGCCAAGTTAATGTGCAGCCTCACAAGTTCTGGCAATACTGTGCAGTAATAGTCATCGGCATCGGATTCTTGAACGTTCAAAATTCTGATGGAATTATTTTTCAAAGCTTCGATGTGCTTGTCCAATGATGTCTGGCCGTTGATAATGAGGTTCTTCTTCTTGTACCACATAACCACGTTCTTTACTGTAATGAAAAGGATGTTAAAATTTGCATTTTTAGGATGTGTGTGATTTGTATTTACATTGGAAATTGCGGACGTCACAGTTGAGGACGACATTCTCGCCGTGATTTGCTTTCACATTCAGCTCGGAGATTTCGAAATAAGGTGGATCACTATTGATGGCATTACTTTCAATCGGCCCTCCAACTTCAGATCCTTCCGACTTGTTTTCTTCGTCATCATAGTTGTAGTCGTCATCTTCCGCATAGTCATAGTTTTTAATTGTTGTGTCCTGTGCCGATGGTTTACCATGAACTGTAAATTAAATAAAACGAATGTTAATTTGATTAACATAAAAAATAGTTTTGAGAAGAATTGCAAAGCTGAAAATGTTGTCGAAAGCTCTTAATGAGATTAACATTCAATTCAATGGAATGGAAGATAAGTCAAGGAAGTCTTTTCAGACTTTACTACGTCATGCGTCAGTTGTATCGGAGAATTTCAACAAGTTACTTAATTCGAAGAAAAAAAAAAACAACTTAATGAAACCACATAACAGGAAATATTATATTGTGATTGTATTCCCAAAACATCGATAACACGTGCCGTGAGCGAAGCGATAAACGTGTGCAAATCGTTGCCGACACAAATCGGTCTCCAATCGAAAATAGAAATCGGTTGATTTTTGGAATGGGCTCTTATCATCTAGCTATGTCAATAAATCAAAGAAAAAAAGAAATAAACGAACATAAGGTTTCTGTCCCTATTCCTCCTTTTTTTATTTATAATAAACAACATCAGAGCGGGGTGCGTAACAGGTCAGGTGCCAATTTTTTTCGATTAAATAAACACATAGGGTGGTACAGCAAAGCACGAGGGCCCTCAGGGGCCGAACATTATCTACGGTGGGGCCCATGGTGTAGTAGTTACATGTTACGCGGGAGGATTATGGTTCGAATTCCTACAGAAAACAAAAAAATGTTTTTCCTTTCGCGAGTAAGTGGCAAGTCCTCCGATACTTAATGCAATAAAGCGATTAGTTTTCTGAAGTCGGCAGAAAATTGTAAGTCCCTTTAATTCCTTCACAAGGCAGTGTTGTGAGAACTGCGCCAGGCCCAGGGGGCTCTCCACTTTCTTGAGCGAATGTAGGTACAATTTTATGAAGATTCTGAACGTCCCCTTAGTTGGAAAGCTTTTTGACGGCAGTGTAATTTAATAACTCTCGCCGGACTTGCTAATTCTTTTCGAAAGGCGATACCGACCGACGCACAGTGGTCGGATTCGACAATCTAGCGGGACAAAACTATTTTGGAACAGAAAAACATGTTTCAACTTACTTATATTTTATTTCATGAGTTTAAATGACTAAATTGTACAATTTTTTACAAAAATAATATTTTTTTATAATTATAGAAATTATACAAAAATAATTTTATATAAACTATAAAAAAAAGTTGTTTTTTTAATAATTTGATAAAATCAATTTTTGTCTTGAAAGTAAAATTTTTTTTCCTGAAGTAAATAAGAATAAGTCTTCATTAAAAACTACCATCATCTTTACTAGCTAAAACTTCTTCATCGAGAACATCGATTGATAACAAAGAGAAAACTTCTTTTGGTGTCGTCCCACTCGAACGTATTCGTTTTGGTACATGTCGTAAGCTAGCACTATGGATCTGACGTTACCAACAACCGAGAGAAATGATTTTTTCCTTGTAAACAACTCTCTAAACTTCCTCGTATCCTTATTCCTAGCCTCTTGCGATTCTTCTGAGAGTTGCCCAAAAGGAAGAATACAAGACAATATGATGTCTTTTCCATGAAAGAGGACTTTATGAACACTCACTGGCATAGTGTACCAAGAATATTCACTAAAATACAGATCTCTTTGCTCGTTGCTCTCGTTGCTTTTCAAATGCATTTCCACTTATAGCGTATCCACTTCCCATCCTTTTCTAAAATTCTAAAGTTCTAAAATTCTATGAAACCGTTCTACGAGTTCTCGATTAACACCGGTAATTTCTGAGCTTTTTTCAGCAGCTCGAAAAAAACGTCTGGAAGTTTTGCCATCATTTGTATTGGCTGCTTGCTGTGTTGGCATAACTACAAGCAAACCGAGCTCGCTTCAAAACCTATTTTGGATTTTTTTTTTTGCTTCAGCTACTTTGGCTTAGTGACTCGTCAACTACAAACTTAACAACTTTAAACTTTCTTGTTGGCAAAATAAATCAAAAATCAAAATATGAATTACAGTTATCTTTCGAGTTGTGACGACAAGTGCATTATTTTAAAGCCGTTCACTTCACTTTCATTTTTACATTATGTTCACCTGGATGGGGCATTTGCCACTCAAGAGACCTTCTAGTTCCTCCAAACTTTTTTTTTTTAAATTTCCCTGTCCAGAAAGCTCAAGCTTATTTATAGTAATTGCTCTAACCATAACAAGCTTATTTGTTTTATCCATTTGCCGCCAAATTTCAAAAATTTGGTTCCGCGATAAAGGAGGTAATTCTGAAAACTGAAAAAAGTTCAAAAAAAAAAAAAAAAAGTTGTATGGGCGTCGCAAAAACGCGCAATGGATTTTTTTTTATATCTAATAGCCAACACTCCACAGAATTTTTTTTTATAAAGTTGGAGGCGGAGCTCGGCGGAGCTCTATACTTTTGCTCCAATTGAAAATTCAATAAAAAAATTTCAGCTAAATTTTTCACGTTGAACTTAAAATGCTATAAGAAATTATTTAATGAACCAGTTAACTTCGGAAATCGTTTTTATTTACTGCTCACAATCTATTCTATTCAGAAAAAAAAAATTATTCCAAAAGACGCACCGTAGCACTTTTTATAGCTGAACCAAATTGCACAAAAAACCTTTTATTTTCTGTCGTTAAATGGCTTTCATAAACTACTTACTTCTATGCTTAATATTTTCTTAATAGTGCAAAAAATCAAAAAACAAAGTATGAACTACAGTTACCTAGTGTATTGACAAGTTACGTACATCATTTTGAAACGTATCGCTTGACTTTGATTTTCGACTTTTGTCCCGCTAGATTGTTGAATCCGACCACTGTGCGACGCGACGGTTTGTTGTAAGCCGACCGAGGCTTACACCTTAAGCTAAGTGTACACCATTGCCTGATCTGCAAATATTGCCAGATCTGTCAGTGAAAAATTTGTCTCGAATGGCTGACAATCGTGTACACACCAAATTAATTTGCAGAAATACTATTTGGCTGCTAATTTGTAGACAAATATCTGCCAAATAATATGCAGATATCTGGCAATCGTGTACACGCAAGCTGACAACCGTGTACACACCAAAATTAATTTGCAGAAAAATTTGTTTATCAATCATTTTGAAGACAAATTAATTTGCAGATGTGGCAATCGTGTGTACCTATACACAAATTTTGTTCATTTTCTGACGTTTCTGCAAATGTCTGGCAATAATTAAATTTGCAGACCCAGTTTGAAGAACATTTGCAAATTTATTCATTGGCAGACAAATTTGGCAAGGATTACAAGGAAAAAAAAACATTGTCTCTACAATTGGATTGTCAACTACAAGACTCATCGAAAATTTAAAGATGATTTTTGTTTTTTATAGAAAATGTGTTAATTACGCGAACAAAAAAAAAATTTTAACAGATGCGATGTGACAATGAACTGAAAATGAATTTGCAGATCCACAAATGAATTTGTGTGTATGTACACGGTTTGCATAAATCTACAAATATCTGCAAACCTATTGCCAGCTATTTGCCCAAATTAGTTTTTCGACATTGTCAGCCAAATAGCTGGCAATAAACTTGCAGATATTTGTAGATTTCTGCAAACCGTGTACACACAAATTTCATTTTCACCCTCATTGTCAGCTCATTTGCACACATTGTCAGACGTTTGCAGATCTGACAATGATTGTCAGACCTACCAATCGTGTACACTTAGCTTTAGACATGTCAGCGAAATATCCGCTTTCGTTTGTGTTTAGAAGCAACAAAAACAGGTTCTCCTTCTTAACCTTAACTTTTCCGTCAAGATCGGATGAATTTCTACCAAAAAAAAAAGACACTCTGCTAGGCGTTGTGTGTGCTCAACTTGGTAGATTAGCTGAACCAGGAGTTCAAATAAAAATGTATTGTTTCTGTCAATGTTTGGAAAAGTTGTAAATTTTCTTAGATAAAGTGGGTATATTGCCATCAGTCATCAGCTATCTACTACTACACTCCATCCGGATTTATTTTTTGAAATGTTTGGCTTAATTTTGTTCCCTTCTGGGATTGTCGTTTGAACTGTTCTGTGCTGGTTCACAGAGATTCGACCAACCTGTGAAAATGATTGCACTCCATTGAGTATTCTGTGATAGTAGCCACTGCCACTTCCTTTTGTGGTAGCGATGTCGACTGGCGTTTGGCCTTTTCTGTGAGTTCTTCGTTAGAGATGATACTTACTAACATATGTGGGCATTAAAGTTCGGGGTAAACTTGGGTCTCAATCAACACCTTTCACCAACAATTTTGATTTCAAGCGAGCTCTCTCCAGTTTTGAGTCGGTTGAGGTTTTCTTACACTTTATTCAGTCACCTAAAACGACATCCTTTTCTGATTTTCTGCTATGAGTGCTTTCGAAGACCTGTCGAACTGGAGCTTTGGTGTCCATCTGCTCAGAATGCCTCAGCCAACGTAGTCTGGTTATGTGTACTTTTTCTGCTATGCTCATGTTTTAACTTTTGGTTAAACTTCGAATTGTATTCCTTTCATGGCATCTCTTAATTCCTCAAACGAGCGCTTCTCATACTGCTTCTTTTCCTTTTTGAGAATTCGAAGTTCTTCCTTTTTTTTGCCCTTGTGTCAATCACGCGCGGAAGTATTTTTCCTTAGCATCAACCTGGTTCTGCTTTTTGCTTGGTTGCATTTGCTTACGTGCATTCTTCATCGAACCATGGCTTTAGTTTTTGAGGCCGAGTGAAACTAAAAAACTTCAGAGGCTTTTGTTATGTTGGATTGTTGGCATTGCCGACTTCAATTCTTAAAGCCGGCGGTATAAGATTTGACGATAATTGGAGGAACACTCGATTGGAAAAGGTCATGGCAATCTTTTCTCAACGTCATATCGTTTCACAGCGTTATGCCGATCAAGTATTTTTCATCACAACTGCTGTTATCTTTCTCTTATACTTTTTCTACATTGTCCAATATTGTGAATCGTATGAGAGAGCTGGACGCATACCGGTGTAGAGTGATCCCTCCAGCTGCGGGCGGATTATTCTATCATAGAAGATGGCAGATTTTTGCGTCATTTCATCCACCCTACGCTTACTCGTTGATTCACATCAAATTTCGGTTCCAGGTATTTAAACTTTTCACTCTTGGGTAGCTTCCATTCCAATAAATGCCTGATGTATAAGAAAACATTCAGCACAAAAACTCTGTCTTTTTTTAACTAATACGATAGACTCTTCCTTGTGAAACGTCTATACCCAATTCAATTGGGTGTTGAGATGCTGAATTCTAGCTAATGGAGATTTCACCATCATCAAAATAGATTTGAGGTGCTTTGGTGTTCTGTACCGCTGGAAGTTGCAGTTTAGGACTGTAGTAAAAAGCAAAGGACTTAAGACGCTTCCTTGGTGTACACCTACTGGGACGGGCAATGCTTCAGTGACTTCTGTTGGAATTTTTTCTTCGTCACCTCTCATTTATACATATCCTCAATCATCCGTACAGAAACCTTTGGAACTTATCGTTTTCTGAAGGCCACCCATAGAAGATCTCGTAGTTGTCGATCGAATATATTCAAAGTCAACCAAGACAACATGCAAATCATCTCAAGAATGCCGGTATTTCTCCATTAGGTTAGCATCTGGTGATGCCTTATACCCTCGACAAACCCGCATTGGTTATCACTATCAGTCAGCCTTTTTATTTCTCACAGTCGAGTACTTATTAGGAGCTCAACGTTCTTCGAATTGTGGGACATAGCAAATCGGACGGTTAATACTTTAGTTTCCTGTATCTCCCTTTTCCTTTCTGGCAACTGGAAATTTGTTACAAAGGGGGTATTTAAAGCCTTATTAATAATAATCGATAACATTTCTCTATCTGTTGAATGCTATGAAAAATTCTAAATATCACGCAAGTGACCTCCACAACCGAAACGTTTTTGCCGTTACGGTAGATGCAAAAAAAACCCATGGTTCGATGAAGAATGCAGGCAGGCAAATGCAGCCAAAGAAAAAGCATGCTGATGCAAAAGCGAACAAGGGCTGCTGCTTACGATCAGTATAACGAGATCTACAAGGAGAAAAGAAGGGAAGAACACCGAATTCTCAAAAAGAAAAAGAAGCCGCATGAGAAGCGCTCGTTTGAGGAAATTGAGAGGTGCCATGACAGGAACGAGATTCGGAAGTTTTACGAATAGGTAAAAAGATCCTGCCAGGGTGGCAAACCCCGAACTGCAGCCTGTAAAGACCAGCAGGGAAACATAGTTATAGAGTCACAGTTGCTACTGAGGATCTGGAAAGATAATTTCTGCAGACTGCTTAACGGCGATGAGGACACAAATTCCGCTGTCAGGCAGATTGCTCCATTCAGCTTGGACGATGATCAAGAATGCCGTCCTCCCTACCTAGAGGAAGTTAAGCTTGCCATATGCAAACTTAAATCAAATAAGACTACAGGTGCAGATGGCCTTGATGCCGAACTTTTCAAGGCAACTGAAGACCAGTTGGAAAGGAGCATGCATGATATGGTCTGATCTGCATGATATGGTCGGAAGAAAGCATACCCGATGAATGGAACCTCAGTATCGTATGCCCTAAAGAAGGGAGACCCTCACAATTGCGCCAATTATAGAGGGATAAGCCTCCTTAACGTCGCTTATAAGATCTTGTCTGCTGTAATATGTGAACGTCTGAAACCCCACGTCAACAACTTGATAGGTCCTTATCAATGTGGTTTTAGACCAGGGAAGTCCACAATAGACCAAATTTTCACATTACGGCAGATCTTGGAAAAAACCCGAGAACATAATATCGATATTCACCACCTCTTTATCGATTTCAAGGCCGCGTATGACAGTATTTACAGAGACGAGCTGTACAGAGCCATGTCTAGTTTCGGCATCCCTGCAAAACTCGTACGACTATGCAGGATGACTTTGGAGAATTCACGCTGCTCCGTCAAGGTCGGTAAAGAACTCACCGAGACCTTTGATGTCGAAAAAGGTTTTAGGCAAGGCGACAAACTGTCATGCGATTTCTTCAACATCATACTTGAACAGATTGTAAGAAACTCAAACGTCAACACCAGAGGAACAATCTTTCAAAAGTCTGTACAATTACTCGCCTATGCAGACGATATTCACGTAATGGGAAGAAAAAAGCGTGATGTCATATGTGCTTTTGCGAGTATTGAAACAGAAGCTGTAAAAATGGGTTTGATGGTTAATGAGGGCAAAACGAAGTATAGGCTATCATCAAACAAGGACACAGAACATCGACGAATTGGACAAAACGTCACAATAGACAGACATAACTTCGAGGAAGTACAGGACTTCGTCTACCTAGGATCCGCTGTAGACACGGAAAACAACATCAGTGCGGAGATCAAACGGAGAATAACTCTTGAAAACCGTTGCTTCTTTGGGTTAAGAAGGCAATTGAGAAAGAAACCCCTCTCTAGAAAAACCATGGTGACCTTGTATAAGACCTTGATCATCCCAGTCCTGCCTTACGCGGCGGAAGCATGGACTTTATCGAAAGCGGATGAGGAGACCCTTGGTCGTTTCGAAAGAAAAATTCTCCGAATGATCTTTGGTCCCGTATGCGAAAACAATGTGTGGAGAAGAAGATACAACAACGAGCTGTATGAGCTGTACCGCGACATGGGCATAGCCAGAAGAGTACGCAACGCGTGGCTACGATGGTTGGGCCATGTAGAGCGGATGGACCCAAACGCTCCAGTTCGTCGGGTGTTCGAAAGCACATTGCAGGGAAATCGCGGAAGGGGAAGACCTCGTCTTAGGTGGGGCAATCAAGTGGATGAAGACCTCAACCGACTTGGAGTGCGAAACTGGAGAGAGCTCGCCCGAGATCGAAATCGTTATAGAAGGATGTTGGTTGAGGCCCAGGTTCACCCCGAACTGTAATGCCCACCTAAGTAAGTAAGTAAGGTAGATGCAAAATCGGTTGTCAAAATTAAGTTATACAGCCACATATGAGAATGCCCACACCGACACTACAAGAAAAAACCCAACGATTTCTTACATTTGTACTGTCCCGACATTGAAAATTATAATAGCTACGTCGTCGTTTCTGCCGCTGACGTAACTGCAAAAACGCTTTGGTTTGTTAGAACTTTTATTTATACTCAAATCGACATTATTATTAATGAAGACCTTCATTTGTATCAAATTTTAAACAAGTGAAAGTATTTCCATCTTACGAAGAAGAAAGAGTAAAAACGGAATCAATTGTTATTGTAAATCAGTAATCATTTTACTTACAGCCGAAGTACTGACTTCCTTTAAAGATGACGGAAGGACGTTTACTTATTGTTGCTTGTACTCTTGAATATTTATTCTAAAAACAAAACCTCAGTCTAGAACTTCTCATGAAGTTTCCGAATTTGTCGGAAATCTAATTTTTCAATGCTGAAAAAAAATGCTAAGAGCTCTGTGGAAATTTTAACACTCAGAATATTCCTATATTTCCTTGAATGATTTAAATGGTGACAATTTGAAGTTAATTAATTAATTAAAAAAAAGGTAGGAAAATTAAACAACTCTACAACAATGTGCACGAATATTAATATGAAGTAAATTATTTGAATTTGAATGCTTTCGCGGTTTATTTTACTCTACCCAATTCTCCATGAATGCTAGAGAGAGACAGGTGTCTTTTTTAACTAGCAAATGTCAAACTGCAATGGACCGCGGCTAGTGCAGGTAATGTCGCAACATTTCTGTAAAAAATTAATTGTTTTAGCGAGTATTTGTAAAGTTTCAACTTCAAATTCACAATTTGTTTTGATTTTATTGTTTTAAAGTTGATGTGGAACTAAATTAAGTTGGTTGGAAGCCATTTCTTGTAAATTAAAGTCGTGATTGTGCGTGGGGTGAGATCGTAATGTGTTTTTCTTCAGTCGTAGTTGGTATTCAATCTGGTCAATTGTTGTAAATATGTATTTTTTTGTCCAGCAAGTGGTTCAATTTAATTTCTTAGTATTGTGTTGCGTTGTGGTCGAAATACTTGAGTTAGTTTTTGGTCTCCGTCCGGTTTATATGTGCAAAAAAAAACCAAAATGGTTATCAGGTAGAATTTTTGCCTATAAATTCATGTGATTGTGATGTTTTTTTAGTCCCTCGCGAGTGTTTACATCTGCTTATTTGTTTTCCAATTCAAATTTTGGATTTCGTTTTTCGTGGTGAGTTCCTTTATATTTTCATCATTTGAATTTTAACAATAAGATAAATATAACAAGGCAGCTATAGTTTTGATTAGCACGCATTGATTGCGTACTGTTGTTGGAATTTCAAGAAGGTATTTGAAGGAGAGAAAATTTGTAGTACAATTTTGTCGTCCGATTTCCGTCTTTCAATTTTCCTTAAAGCGAACTTACTTAAGTGGGCATTACAGTTCGTGGTGAACTTTGCATCAACCAACAACTTTCGCCAGCAACATCGATTTCTAGAGAGTTTTCTACCGTTTTGCATTCAAGTTTTCTTCCATTTGAATGAAACACCTAGAAGAAGTGTTCATGACTGTCCGTGATATCCCTGCAATGTGCTTTCTAAAACTTGTAGAGCCGGAGCTTTTATGTCCATCCGTTGTCGCAGCTATTATAGTCTCGCGATGCGTACTCTTCTGGCTAAGCTCTTGTCGAGGTACATCATACGGCCCGTTGTTGTATCTTCTTCTCCACAATATGTCTTCGCATACGGGGTCAAGATCACTCGGACTATTTTGCTTTCGAAACGACCAAGGGTTTCCTCATACGCTTTAGATATGGTCCATGCTTCCGCGCTGTGTAGCAGGATTAGAATGCTCAAAGGTTACCGGTTTTTGAAGTGCGTTTTTTATATCCAATTGCATTCTCAATACAAAATAGCAGCTGCGGCACTGTTTGATCTCCGCACTGCTATATTTCGTGTCTGTATTTGATTGTAGGTAGGTGAAGTCCTACACTACCTCGGCTATTGAGAGGTTTTGTCTTGTTCGTCAATTTTCTATGTCCTTGTTTGATGATTTACGGTGCCCGTGCCGTAATGGTAGCACGGTAGTTAATTCATCGCCATGAAAAGAGCTTTTTCGATTAGCTTAGAACTGGCAGAAAATTGTAGGTCCCTTTCATTCCTTGACAAGGCATGGTTGGAAGAAATGCGTCACCCTATGTACCTATGTATGTATGTTGTCTGATGACAGTTTAAATTTACTTCATTTTAACTTCATTTGCCATTGAACCAATTCTTCAGGCTCAATACTCGCAAAAGCACCCATGACACCAAGCTTCCGTCTTCCCATTGTAGATTTTGCCTCTAATTCCGATTCTTGAGTTTTGCATAATCTTTTTAAGTATCATACTAAAAGCTGGTACCCTTGGCGTAATGGATAGGATGTCTGTCTGTTACGTTGGAGGATCGTGACTCGAGAGTAAATTTCTCACTGTCATGAAAACGATTTCTAGCAGCCCTTACCTAATCGGCATAAGATGGTAGGTTTGTTAAATGTGTTAAGGCCCGAGGTTTCCATCGCTTTGTTGTTCCACCCTATTTATTTTTGTTTTGGGAAAAAGCTTTTAGTAAAACAGCTCGCCTGACAATGTGTATTTTTTTTTTAAATAACGCCTACATCAAGGATGAATACCTTTATAATGTCATAGAACACTGTGCGACCTTTTAGGAAAATAGGAGAGGATTTGAAAGGAGACACCAATGCATGTTGCTTTTGAATTTTTGTGAATCTTAATGTAGGGGAAAACAGGGTCAGGTAGAGCATTCCACATTCGGGTGATGCGACTAAAATAAGAATCTCTATACTTGACTGTACGCCCGAAGTTGGGCTCAAGGTAAAACTGATGGGTACCTATTAGGAATAGGCGAGCCGGGTGTCTCGGCTAATTTGTTTCAGGGGAGGAATGCAACTGGCTACTTCACTAGAGCACTGTTTGTGAAAAAAGCGATAAAAGAGAGAGAGAGAGACAGGTGACGTTTCGACGATGTTCAGGAGAATCAATCGATTCTACGATTGAACCATCACCTATCAATTTTAACGCTCTAATTTGTACCCTATCAAGTAAGCGCAAAGATGTTGGAGGAGCACCTGACTAGATATGGAAGTTCTACTCCAGTTTTGGACGGATGAAGGCGTCATAAATTGTAGCCAGATCAGAAGGGGTGAAGAACTTCCTACATCGTCTCAAGAAACCTAAGCATTTAGCAGCGTTTTTGGCGACTTCAAATATGTGGTCATTCCAACGAAGATCATCGTTTACACACATACCAAGTACTGACAGCTATTCGGTTTCTTGGATGCAGGCACCATTCATGGATAATGGTAATAGGGGAATGTTAAGCTTCAACGACAAGAGACAGCATTGAGTTTTCGAAGCATTGAATTCTACTCGGTTTTTATGACCCCATGTAACAGTGCTGTCAAAGTCAGAATTCAATGAGCTAATCATACGCAACCGTTCCAGTTCCACATCCGAAGAGCAGGGACGTGAATTTGGAAACGAATATGAAAAGCTGAGGGTCGAGTCGTCAGCAAAACAGTTAAGCGGATTAGAAGTTTCAGACAAGAGATCATTTATAAAAATGAGGAAGAGAGTCGGAGACAAAACGGAGCCCTGGGGCACACCAGCATTTATGAAGTGGGTATCAGATTTGAAGCCATCCAATACAATTTGTTTTGAATGGTCGGAGAGGTAGTTTGTAATCCAACGAAGAAGAGACTCATCGATACCAAAAGCACGCATTTTTGATAAAAGAGCTTGTTGCCAAACTCTATCAAATGCTTTAGAAAAATCAAGCGCAATAAATCTTACTTTCTCCAAAACAATGTAAAGATTGGTTCCACTTTTCGGTGAAATAAGCCTTCAAATAACCAGGGGACCGTTTGCTACGAAAGCCGTACTGATGGTCATTAAGAAGCTTTCGTTCTTCAAGATATTTCATAAGTTGACGGTTTATCGACGTTTCCATGACCTTGAAAAGAAGGGACGTTAGTGCAATATGACGGCAATTGGAAGTGGAGGAAGATTGGAACCGGTTGCACAGTTTTCCATCTGCTCGGAAAAATCCCAGCAGAATAGGAAAGATGGAAAAGTTCAGAATAACGGCAGGGATACCATCTGGACCAGCGGATTTTTGTATATTGAGATCTTTGAGGACTCTCGCAACCGAGCGAATTCAAAAAAAATATCTGTTTCATTACAGAATTTGCAGACTCGAGCTCAGGTGGAGCCAATACCTATGCTATGAGGAAGTGTCGAGTTGGTAGCAAATTGAGCTGTAAACAAATACCTTACCAAAAGCCTTTTTTCTGCATCAGGGGTCTCGGTGACTTCTTTACCGAGCATCGTAAATTCGCGCTAGTCAATGACTATGGAAAATTCACGATATCTATAGCTATTAGTCATCCTCAATTTTTTCTTCCTGTTTCTTGTTTTATTTGAGAATTGGGTGTTATTTTCTTCTTTTTGTCTCGAAGATTTCCTTTTAGTGATCCAAGGCAGCCTTGGAATTTCTTATGTATCAAAGATTGTCGTGCTTGGGCTTCATTTTCGAGGGCGAATGAAACCGAAAACCTCAGAAGCTGCAATTGTGATGGCTTTTTGGCGTTTCTGCGATTGGACTTCAATGCTTAATGCTATCGGCCTTCGGTTCAGGTATAGTTCCAGAGGCTCTTCAATGTAAAATCACTGGTTATCTCTTGCGATTGTCGATTTTTAAGGTAAGTTATCAAAGGTAGAGTCTGTAAAATGAATTTTGAAAATGCATTCAATTCGTTTTTGAAGAGAACCAGTTCATTGAGAATATCGATGTTATTCAACTATACGTACGTTTGTTGCTGGGTTGAAATCTGCGTTAAGTCCCAAATGTTTCTTCGATTATTAAGAGCAAACACATTTCGATGAAGATCGCTTTTTTACGAAGCGGTTCATAGCCGGCCACAAATTGTGGGTTCTTTCCAATCCCCACATATTTATGTCTGAGAGAAATGCCCTTAGTCACTGCCCAACCCAAGCTTTTTGAATTCTCTTTATTAGTCATTCAAGAAACTCGAGGTCTTAAGTCAAAAACATCATAAAATTCATTGAGTTAATTACAAACAAATCAATGAAATTCACCCAACGGAAACTTTTGCCAAAAAAAAAATATGAGTCGGCGTTGAGTTCATTAAAAAATTACTTTAGTCGTTGATGACTACAAGAAACTTGAACAACAGCCTCACTTGCACTGTTCAACAATTTTGAATGAAACCTGTTTATTAATACGGTAAACAAGTGCCTATATGAACTATGGTATTCATATGAAGTCAATTGGACAGTTCGTTCAAGTGGCTTGATTCTTGACAATACCCAAACTCATGTGTGCACATGTTGTTTGCTTGATCAATTAGCGACAAATAAATGTCTTGTTCATATATACGCATTCAGCTTGTGAAATATTTCATACTCCAGTCAGCCAGTTAACAGTCACAAATTATAATTTTGACCTCGTTAAAGATAGTTTTTGTATCTTTGGGATCTTATCTCGAATAAATTATACTGCCTCGAGTTTAAAACGATTCCACATGTAGTTAAGACTCCCTCGATGCTAAACGTTCATACTCCCATATAAGCCGTTTATGACCAGAGACAACTCTCAAATACATGGCTTGTAAAGACAAAAAGAAAAAGACAAACGTGCGACGAGCGACGACGATACTACTCAATTAGCAGTGGAAAGTCTGGATTTAATTGGATGTTTTGCCTCAGAGCGACAATGCTCAAGCTCACATGTGCTTCAAAAATGCAACATGCGTCGTGACTAGTGAATCTCACTTTCGAGGAACAAATTGCATGGATATAACTACTCATGTTCGAATTTGAATTAGTATGGGATGACTAGCCACAAAATCCAAAAACCTCATGGGTTCCCCATCATAATAAATGCCGAAGATTTGACTTAAAGTTCACTTGCCGGGCCAGTTCATCTGTTGCCGTTCGGTAAAAAGAAACCACTTAACAGCAACTCACATCTCAATTAAAGTCACCGCTGCTGGTATTTGCACCCCAGTTGCATAATCAAATGCTAGTTGCAAGAACGCCGTTTAGCACCTGCACGCTCTTCTATCGCCTATGGCATGCTTTCATATTCATGTTAACACGAATGTGGCTTCCCATTTCGATTCCTCTAACTGAGTGCATCTCCACGCAAAGTGTGTCTAGATACAAAAAATTTAAAGATACATTTGTATCTAAACAAAGCCGCTGTGGTGAGTTTCCATCGAAGGCCGGCATCAGCGTAGGTATGCAACCATTCTGTCCATGCCTTCGTGTTTCTACACAAGTCCAGGGACACAGAGGAAAGGAGCGCCGAGATTAATTCCTCCACCAATTGTATCTTTGTATCTGTACATTGTTATGAGCATGCAGGTTACCAAAATTCAGCTTAGATTACCCCTGCCATCAGGATGAGTCATTATGGAGCTATGTGGCCGCCAATTTGGCGCCGATTTACATACAAAAACTTGTGTTATCGTCTGGTACAGATACGAACAACATCCACGGTGGTGGGTGATGCCACGACCAAACTATTCGGAGTGATGCTATTGCCAGAGCATTCAAAAATCGTGAACACACGTCCCAGTCCCAGTTACGAGGTACGTAAACGTATCTTCGTGTTGATTATGTGCGATGATACTGGATCAGATTTTTTTTTTTATTTTTGTCGCGCACATCGCGGGTAACTCTCTTTACCCTTTGAGCGAGCCTTACTCTGATGGCATGGGATTATGTGCTGTGAAAGGCATTTGGTTTGGCTTTGACGTAAGGTTTTCAAGCAGCATAGTGAGGGGGGCGGCGCAGCGCCCACAGTGTAAACAAAAACACAATGTTGGGTGAGAGAAGTAAATTGGGTTAAGTAGATTCTAACATCCATCCTTTATGGTTGGTAACGCGATGATGACACAAATCAAAAGCAGTGTTTAAGGTTACAACATGAAGAAGATGGAATAACGTGTATATCTCATTTATCATAAAAATGTAGTTGAAGGAAAAGGGTACCTATGCTGTTTATATTTTCCTACACCTTCTTCTACCTGCTTTGAAATTGAAAAGGATTTATGAATACTTTTCAGTTCCACTTAAAATAAAATAAGGAGAGAATTGCAAAATGTGAATTGTGCCAAGGGAAGCTTTGCTTTGCTTTTGGAATAATATTTTTGTTGGAATGTAATTTGTTTTTATCTTAGGATGGAACGTGTTTGATAACAATTTAAAATAGAACTGTTTCCTTTATTTTTGGAGAGTGTTTGCTTTTGCTGTAAACAGCCGCCAGTAAAAGTCTGCATTAAATTTTATTACTTTTTGAATAGGTTATTGAAATTTAAGGTAGTACATTGGATGTTGTACGAGAAGGTTATTCAGTGAAAGGCATGCTACAGTAAGCTGATAATGCAACAAGGATTTTCTACTTACTTTACATTGTCTAGAAACGTCTATAGTAATTGAGAGTCGTTTTCATCCTACTAGATTCGATCTGCTTGTATTTGAGACGCGAGTTTTGAACAACACAAAACCTACTCTCAAAAGTAACTAACTGTCGCATGAAATCAATGTTGGGATGAATAATGGCGCCAGAATTCAACATGAAAGGCAATCAAATTTGGTGAACTACTCCAAAGTTTTCAGTATTGGGGTCATTTGGTATTTTTAATTCTTCTTCGTCGGAGTGCGATGACAACTTTTATGGGTCGACCAAATGATCAACAAGTTCTTAAACCACATTATCCGCATCAACAAGATATTGTCGTGCGCCGGAGCTTATGGGCTCCAAACTGAAATGAGAGGTGGTAAACTAAAAGGTACTGTTGCACGTGGGGACATTGGACAATTATGTCTGTGCGTCGTGCCAAGTTCAAGTTCCCAAGAAGGCAAAAGATCTACGTTTCAAAAAGATCGGGATTCACCAAAAACCCTATGAGGAACTCTGTGATGATAGTCGTTTGGCCCAGGATGGTTGCCTATTCAAGCTTCAACTTCAGGCCAATGCACGGACCAATGGCCGCTTGGGAGAAGGTTCAGCAAATTTTTGTATATTTTTCTGCAGCTATTTGCTGAGAGAAGCTGGCGAGTAGCAGCCGATAGTGTGACCGGGCTGCCAACCGCTCGCCTGCTTTTGATACTGCCAGCCGCTGGTAAGAAGCGGTTGCCAAGTAGCCCTGTGTGACCCGAGCTTTAGAGTTGATTCTCTTGCAACGTGATTTTTTTAAGATGATATAATTGGCACTGAACTAACATCTTCGTATTTTTGTTGCATAGTAATAGGTAGTGAAAGTCGAAAAAACTAGAACCCTGTTTTGAGAAGTGAGTTTTAAGGCTCAATCTTATGCTCCACAGTGCCCGTGGTTAGCATAAATGCCTGTTACATAAGAGTTGAAGATTTGAATTCCGGAAACAACAAAAATGTTTTTCACGGGTACAACATTTCGTTAGGAATAGGCGGCATGTCTTCCCAGAGTAATTACACAAATGAAAATAATTAAATAGGGTGGTGTAACAGAGCGAGGAGCCACAGAACCTAGCGTATTTCTCATAGCCATACTTTGTGAGGGAATATAGGCACGGAAAATACAATTTTCTGTCGGTTCTGAAAGGCTAATCGAAAAAGGGCTACTATCGGAGGACTTGCCAATTCCTTGCGAAAGGCGATATACGTGAAAAAACATTTTTTCCACTGTTTGCATTCGAAACATCACGAGGTTAAAAGGAAGACATGCTAAACATCACGCCTCGGATACCACACTAAATGGTTTCTAACTTAGAAGTTCGGGATCGGCATAAAATTGTAGGTCCTTGAAATGCAATTGGCCATTTGAGTTTGTCCACCTTTATCTCCATACCCTATAAATTATTTCCTATTTCTACCTTACATGTGCACATGTATACCATCTGTGAATGGGCAGAACGAAAGGCGTTCTCTATTTTGTGGATAGATCCTCGATTCTCCGTGAAACTTTAAGGGCAAGACTAAATACAAGACGCTTCAAGAATAACAAACACTAGATGGACTGAGAGTAACAACTGCCTTGCAACCATAAAAGTTTGGCCGTGTGTAGACTCCAAACGCTCGAAGAGTTTGTTAGCCCTGAACCGCCTGTATCTAGGTTCTACCATAGGTGTTCTTACGGGACACTGTCTAATAGGGAGACACGCCAAAAGACTTGGTGTGTTTTCCAATGATTTCTGCAGAAGCTGCATGGACGAGGAGGAGGAAGAAACCGTTCAACACCATCTTTGCTCATGCCCTGCACTACTTCATAGGAGGAAAACTCATCTCGGTGAATTCTTCTTTGTCGATACTAGCGACTTAGCTTACATAGACCCTAAAAATCTTTCGAAATACATTAAAAGTTCCACGTGGTTCGACTAGCAGGTGATTAACCGGCTAGTCCCGTAATGGAAGATTAATAAGTGATCAACTCGTTAATCTTACATCGGGTTTCTGAGATCAGTAGGTGATTGACTTGCTGATCTCTGTGGTATCACAATGGGCCCTTGCGGCCTCAATGTGTCAGGCAATGTACTCATTGGCTGACAGCCACTTCCACCTAACCTAACCTAAATTGTATTGTATTTTATTAATTGATTCAATACGAGCGATTGGGTATCAAAAGAACAATTTTAGCGCCCTTAAACGAGATTGGCGTTCCAAAACTCTCTCTCCATTTTTCAATATGGGCTTTCCATTTCAACAGTTAGGAAAGTATTCAAAGTTACAAATCGGACTCATTCTATTTGAGCGGTTATTAACTTGAAGGGTGTTACAAATCGATCAAAACAAGTTTTTTTCAAGTAGTAGAAATTTTAAAAGTATAAAATTACATAACTGAAATGCTTAGAGGAATCCATTGATTTATTGCTAAAGCGCGAACTAACGCGCTTGCGGAAATAGTGGGAGATGCAAATTAACATAATAACATGCCTTGCACGGCAATACATCAAGCCGTAAAATACTGAAAAATAAAATAAAATTATTCGTTACGGTACATTCCTACTGAATCATAAATAAATCAAATTGCGTAGGTGCTTAAAAGTCAAACCAACATTAGCATAATTGCAATGGCAAGACTGTTTATCTAAAGTATTTAAAAAGATGACATCCGCTCCGTTTTAACCTACCGGTCTAGACACTAAACACCATGATTTATTTGAGACTTCACCGACTTTTATGCTTGAACATCAAAGCAAACAAACCTCTGCTCTTAACCTTGATAGTTTCCTGTCTTCTTTTTCGCTAACAAGCTGTTGAATGGTGAAACCAAAGGTGGTATCTCTATTCCCACAACCAACTCGTTGAAAATGAATATAAAAAAGAGTGGCCGAATTGTTTTACACGAAACTATAAACACAATTGACACTTACTCACAGTCATTCATGGAATCCTCCATCAAAACACTTAAGCTCCATATTAAGAACATCGTATAATAGAGTCGTTGTGGTTTGGGTCTTCTAAGGCAATTGTGAATTCACTTGACTCCTAACCATAGAATACGAGTATCTCGATTTGGCAAATTTTCTCACGTCTGTAACAGAAAATGCTGATTATCCAACCGAATCACTACGGTGGTAGCACGTACCTCAACGTTTAGTTGTACCAGTACCACCTACCTCCACAGTGTGCTAACTGTGGCAAATGAATTTAATTTAATTTTAAGTTGAGATAAATTAATCGGGTATTGATTGGCGCACAGCGCACAATTCAACTACCAAACAACAAGATCGACTTAATTGCTTGCATTTACCCAAACACGGACAGACAAGACAAGTAAAGCCAACAACAACGTCGCGACTTCTTCCGCATAATCGAAAAGGTAAAATGCTGTGCCGTTGAAGTCGGTAGCTTGGCATTATTATGGCGTTGTTGCCTTTTTTGGAAGTGGCTTCCCTAGTTCTTTCTTATTCCATTTTTTTTTTTTTACTTATTTTGCTCGTCAAGAAGTAGAAATCCTTGTGAAACAGTGAAAGAACACGAATTTCATTGTCCAGTGAGAAGAGAGGAGTATCTTAGAGGTAGACGCAGATGGAAAAACTACGCTCCCATTTTGATGTACAAATTTCCAAGCACATCTTCACCGAGTTGTATTTATTCTACCGAAGCAGAAAAAAGGTTGATAGGGTGTTTATACAGAAAGTGGTTTAGTTGTGACATTTAAAAAGAAACTGGGTTAAACTGTTCCTTCTTCTCCTTTTAGGTCGCCTTGCCTTACCTTCAACTGCAAACAGTCTCTTAAACTGAAATTACATTTTTTCATTAAAAGTGGCTCAGTAGTTTCGAAGTCGATCGCTGTGGTAAAACAAATTACTTTAAACACTCAGAGTTTCTGTATGTTTTTTTTTTTTTGCAATTTATTATTGTTCACTGCACCAAGATGGATGGATACTCGCAAAACGATGTGTTCAATCTTGTGGTTCCATCTGTCCCGATTAAACCACCACACTATATACGCATTACGCTTTGCCTGTCTCCGTTCTGGTGGCATAAATAACTGCCACTGCCTTCTCTATCTGTTGGTGGCGAAAGCGAAGGCGAAGGCGAAGGCGATACCAATGGGGCTATATACTCGTACATCTGGTTGTTGGCTGTGGTATTGGCACCGTTGAAGGTGCCTCGAATGCCATTGCCATTTAAGAGGACTTTTTCCCAAGCATCCCAAGTACCTACAATGTTCAAGTTCAACGGACGGTTGACTTGAGTGGAATCCTGTTTTTGAGTTTTTTGTCTTTGTTTTGTTTTATTTTATTTTTTTTAGATTTCATTTTTACCATCCTTTTTGTCTGTGTCTTCATTTACAAGTGACTCTGCTGTGGATGGCATTTTAAATCTAATGGAATCGATATAGAACTCGACCGTGCATCGTCCGTAAAGTGAATTGGATATTGCGAATGGAATTGCATTTCATTCAAGATTTCGATGGCAACGCTTAGAGGTTATGTTTTGCAGTTGCTGTGCTTTGAAAATATTTATAGTTTGGAATTCATTAAGGAGTCTTGTTTTCATTAAAGAAAATTTATTTTCTTGGATTTTCAATAAGCAGAACTTGAATAAACAAGTAGGTATAGGGATGAGAGGATTTTTTTTCGAGGGGTAACTTAACAATTTTTTGTGCGCACGAACATTTTGAAATAAAAGATTGAAGATGAGAAGTGTGTAGCAATAATTACAAATAAAATCTCGCATCAATCAGTTTGGAGAACAGAGATGACTAATTAAGGGTTTTCAAGAACTTATTAGAGGATGGTATGAAAATGTAATAGAATTTAGTTATGACGTTTAAAAAAGAAACTTTGTTTTAGACTTCAGGGAAGTGAGAATACATTGTCTTAGAGCATTTGAAAACCTTAACCAAAACAACCCCGGTTCTTGTCTACGTAAAGGTTCGCCAATGGTATGAAGGTATGAGTTCCCTGGTATACTTATCGGAGAATGAGTTGGCTAGATACGAGTTGTGTAATAAGTAGTTGCAAGTGTACGGATTTTATTTATTTTTATTGCTTATCTAGAGTTTTGGGAGTGAATTTTCATGCTAAGGTATTCCCTGCCACCATTTCTCGTTTAAAACGATGTGGTCTCTGGCACAATTCGCACTGGAGCTTTGAGGAACTCGCAAGCAGCATATCTTTTGACCCACGTCTAATGGATATGCCGTCTGACACGATGATCCCAAGGCTCAAACTGCGTCAAAATTACTCAGTCAGCTTTCCTTCGGTTCAGGACTGGTTCGCTCCAGAATCTGAGCCTGGAAAGAACTGTTATCGTATCTTCACAGATGGCTCCAAAACCGACGAGGGTTCTGGTGCTGGTGCCTTTGTTGAGAACGACGACATACGACTGCACTCATCTTTGGGATCATACGCATCCGTTTTCCAAGCGGAGGCTTATGCTATCCTAATGGCCTTGAGCCACGTAACGAACAATGGATGGGCGGGGAGAAGTATCTTTGTTTGCAGCGATAGCCAAGCTGTGCTTAAGGCCCTTCTCAACCCTCTAACCACTTCGAAAGTGATCCAGGAATGCAAGAGCTCTCTGAATGCGATCGGAAGATTAAATTCCTTGAGTCTCATTTGGGTTCCAGGCCATCACGGCATAACTGGAAATGAGATCGCCGATGAACTCGCTAGGCAGGGATCTCAGACAGCTTTCTCAGGACCTGGACCGTCCCTAGGTCTGCCAGCGTCCTCAGTGAGGGCTTCAATCAACGATTGGATCTGTGAAGAGCACAACCGTAGATGGCATGCCTCCATTGGATGCAGACAAACCAAGCGTATGCTCCCCAACGTTAGTAAGAAGACTGCAACATTTTTGCTAGCTCGTAGCAGAAAAGACTGTAGGAAGCTTATTGGCGTTGCCAGCGAGCACTTCTCTTTTGCCAAGCATTTAAACGTGTTAGGCTTAAGTGATACCACACTCTGTGAATCTTGTGGAGAAGATGAGGACACCGCAGAGCACTTCCTCTGTGAATGTCCTGCTTTTTCTCGCATGAGGTTACAGATACTCGGCGCAGACATGGTGAGAGCTGGTAACTTAGGCTCCTTATCATGGCAGCGTCTTTTGGCTTTTCTCCGAACATCTGGAAAGCTATAACAAATAGAAGGTTGCTATCTGGTAGTACAATGGACCGGTATTTAGGTCTGAGTGCTCCAGCTGGTATTTTAAAAACCTCCAACAAAAAAAAAAAAAAAATTCCCTGCCACCGCATAATTTACATCGGTATGAGTTTTCAAAGTCCTTTTTATTTAGATTTGAGTTGTCCCAGGTATGAATTATTAAGCAGTGGGTGGTACAGCTGTTAGTTGTCTGGTTGTGAGTTGTCTAGCTTTTGATTATCAACTAATGATTTGTCTAGGTATGAACTTTCCAGGCATGTATAAGCTGTTAAGGTATAAGTTATCTTAGTTTTTTTAAGAGCACGAGTTTATTGGGTCTGAGTTCCTAAATAATGTAGAGACAAAATATATTCACGTGCGATTAGCTAAGGTTGTGTATGCAGATAAGTTGCCTAAGGGTGAGCTATCCAGGTATGAGCTGGCTAGGCCTGAGCTGTCTGGGTATGAGTTGTCTAGGTATGAGTTGTCTAGGTATGAATTGGCTAGGTATCCGCTGTCTAGGCATAAGTTTTTAGATACAGATTGTCTGGGTATAAGCTGGCTAGGCTTGAGTTTCCTAGGTATAAGTTGTCTTGATATGAGCTGTCTAAGCATACGTATGTATAGGGTTTTTCAATAGGAGCGCTACAAAAGTTTTTTTTAAATAAAACAAAAACTGTTTTAGACATCAATGAAATTCTTTATTCCTGTAAAAGTACGTTCGATGCTATTATGTATGGAACTCGATTTCTTTTGCATGGCCTCCACGGAACGCTTGCAGATGTCCAGACGCTGAACCCAATTTTCGATGGTTTTCAAGCATAAATCGGCCGATACTGCTGCAATTTCACGTTCGATATTCGTACGAAGTTGATCAATCGTCGCTGGCTTGTTGGCATAGACCTTAGACTTGACGTAGCCCCACAGGAAATAGTCTAACGGCGTCAAATCACACGACCGAGGCGGCCAAGCGACTGGACCATTTGGTGAGATAACACGTTCTCCAAACTAGGTTTCCAATAAATTGATTATGACACTCGCTGTGTGGCTTGTGGCGCCGTCCTGCTGGAACCACATGTCCTCCAAGTGCATATCATCCAATTGAAGGCGGTAACGATCCCCACACACAGTAACGTGCCGGTCTTAATCATCACGGAAGAAGTACGGCCCAATGACGCCGCCGGCCCATAAACCACACCAAACCGTAATTTTTTCGGGATGCAATGATGACTCATGGAGTACGTTTGGATTGGTGCCTGACCAATACCGCATATTTTGTTTATTGACGAAGCCATTCAGCCAGAAATGGGCCTCATCGCTGAAGATGATTTTTCGATGAAGATCCGAATCATTTTCAAGTTGGTGCTCAGCCCAATTCATGAACATACTACGCTTCTGGTGGTCAAGCGGCTTCAGTTCTTTCGTCAATTTATTCATGTAAGGATGTAGGCCAAGAACTTTTCGCAAAATTCGCAACTACGACGTCACAGAGATGCCCAACGGTTGAAAACGACGTGTGAGAGACACATTTGGGCTTTCTGCAAATGATGCCTCAGCGGCAGCAATATTCTCGACACTACGGGCACTTATTTGTCTCACTGGCACGGAAACATTTTGTACTGTGCCTGTGGATTTAAATGTTTGCACTAGACGCTCAAATGCTGACCTGCTAAGACGATTACGACGACCATGAATTGGACGTAGCACTCTTAACGTTGAGTCCACTGACTCCGAATTCCGGTAGTAAGTTTTAATAATTTCGACTCGTTGTTTGCTCGTATATCTTTTCATCATAAAATGGCAAACCTTACTGAAGAGAAATGTCAAAGCGGCGTCGTTTGCTGTCCCTGTTGCTCTACTTTTGTAGCGTTTCTGTTGAAAAACCCTTTATCAAGCGCAATAATTTTACTTTCTCCAAAAGAGAGTAAGGATTGGTTATACTTTTCGGTGAGATAAATCATCAAATCAATGGTCCTTTTGCGTCCGGTCGTACTGCCGGAAACTTTCGTTCTTTATGGTATTTCGTGAGTTTAAGGTTTAAAGAAGGGCCGTTTGTGTAATTGGACAGTAATTGGAAATAGATAAAGATTTGCCTTTTTTAGGGACAAGCAGGAGTTTTCCATCAGCTCAGAAGAATATATCGGTAGAAAAGCTTACGCATTGGTTCTTCCAGCGTAGAAAGACACATCTTCAGAACAACATAGAGGATACCATCTAGGCCAGCGGATCTATGTTGAAATTTGCGAGGATCAAGCGAGGACGAGAAAATATCAAGAGAGGCTACTATTCTTTATGTAAGTGTCAAGTAAGCAGCAAACTGCGTTGCCAGTAAATGAACTTTGTCGATGGAATTCGGTCACTGTAGACAACCCTTGGAACCGATAATGTAGCGCATTTTTTACAACCATGTCTTGTGAGGGAATGAAGGGAATGATGTGGTTGAGTTCTTAGAAAGTGTCTTTATGCCATGATCCTGTTGAATTTTTTGACGCGACAGCTTCGAGTAATTTGAGCGTAGTCATTTTAGCGTACTAAAGAAACACTAGACTGACACAAAATTAACACCAAAGTCAGAAAGGTTTAAGTGATGCCAGAATGGTCAAAAATAGAAAAACCAGCTTTGTGATATAGATGCATTGTAGAAGTGAGTTTTTTTTTTCATTTATTCAAGTCATTGATGGTTGTGAAGGCAAAGGTAACTTCCCTCTAGTTGAAAAAATTACTATAAATCGAAACAAAAAAGTACTGTCTGGGATCACTTTAATCTTTCTGAGTTCGTACTACGAGTTACGAAAAGTATGGCATAAACTAAATGATTGACACCTGGTGTGTTAGAAACGGTCTCTCAGTCAATCCTCATAAAAACGAGATTGTCCTCTTCACGAAACGTAGAAAATTTACTGGTCTGAACCAACTTACGTTTAAAGGCGTCAACATCACCTGTTCAAACGAAGTCAAACATCTCGGAGTGATCCTGGATAACAAACTTCTTTGGTCTAAACATTTCGAGTCTGAAACTACTAAAGCACTATGTCAGTCTTCTGGCAATGTATGAGAGCCTTTGGCAAGACATGGGGTCTTTCACCGAAAAAAGGGTCCTTTGGATCTATACGGCTATGATAAGACCAATCATTTCCTATGAGTCAGTTGTTTGGTGGAATAAGCTCTCGCGTAAATACGTTATTGCCTCGTTTGCCAAACTTCAAAGAACAATTTGTCTTGGTGTTACTAGGGCCTTCCCCAGCACACCGGGAGCTGCTCTCGACGCACTGCTGAATCTTCTTCTCCGTGATACCTCATGGGGTGTACTCTCAAGACCATTTCTCGCTTAAAGAGATGTGGTCTCTGGCACAATTCGCACTGGAGCTTTGAGGAGCTCGCAAGCAGCATATCTTTTGACCCACGTCTAATGGATATGCCGTCTGACACGATGATCCCAAGGCTCAAACTGCGTCAAAAATACTCAGTCAACTTTCCTTCGGTTCAGGACTGGTTCGCTCCAGAATCTGAGCCTGCAAAGAACTGTTATCGAATCTTCACAGATGGTTCCAAAACCGACGAGGGTTCTGGCACTGGTGCCTTTGTGGAGAACGACGACATACGACTGCAAACCTCTTTAGGATCATCTACATCCGTTTTCCAAGTGGAGGCTAATTTCTTTAAGCCACCTTTCAAACAATGACTGGACGGGGAGATGTATCTGCGCAGCGACAGCCAAGCTGTGCTTAAGGCTCTTCTCAACCCTCTAACCACTTCGAAAGTGATTCAGGAATGCAAAAGCTCTCTAAATGCGATCGGAAGATTAAATTCCTTGAGTCTCATTTGGGTGCCGTGCCATCACGGCATAACTGGAAATGAGATCGCCGATAAACTTGCTTTTCTCCGAACATCTGGAAAGCTATAACAAATAGAAGGTTGCTAACTGGTAGTACATTGGACCGGTATTTAGGTCTGAGTGCTCCAGCTGGTATTTTAAAAACCTCCAACAGAAAAAAAAAATGGCAAAAACGAAACAAAAAACAACGATATCAGCGACATAGACCGAAAATGGATATCGAGAACGAATCAATGAAAACGTCATAAACGTCGTAAGTGACAGAGAATATAGTGAAGTTGCAAAGTAACGATAACGAGAGGTTTTTTGCGAGTACCGTTACTTTTAATATGGGCCTTGATATTGCTTTCTCCCGGTAAACGTAAAAAGCTATTTCGGTGTTAGTCTAGTGCTCCTTAAAACGCTGGAATAAATACGCTCAAATTGAGGTCGATTGAGGTCGTGTTAAACAACCAAACAGGATACCCTCACCGTCGGTGCTTAAAGACACTTTCGCGTTCAAAATGTTCTTCGCCTTCACAAGGAACAATACTATTTGGACTTCCTAGCAGTAATTGCCTTACTTTTAAGTCATGCAAAAATATGGTCTAATTTATGTGAGCATTGCAAATATTGCTGACCCGTTTCAACTAAAAGGGGCCTTAGTCCTTAGAAAATTTAACAGAATATTTTAGTTGTCCACTTACAAAGTAGCTGAAGCAGTTTACTGTTCACACACCAACAAATTTCCAGTAAGTAGAGGCTTACTATTCGTAAAATAATCGAGTCTTATACAGAATACACCCTTATCGTCTTCTTTCAAATATCTCCCGAGGACTTTTTAAGTTCAGCTGTGGTTTATTAGACATGCTGTCACCATACAACTGCGATCCTAAGGTTAAAACTCCTCGTAAATTTCGCCAAGTTATCTATTCTCAACCCTGAAGAACATAAAAAGCACACCATGCACATCAAGAATTTATGTTTCCTCAACATGGCTTCTTTTGCTGCCACATTGTGTACCACCACTCCGAACGCCCCGTTTTAAAAGGGAAGTATTCATTTATCAAGCTCCACCATCAAAGTACTGCACACGCATAACAATCATTTTAAATTGTTATGATAATACTTTGCCGCAGTCCACTTTAAAATGACTTGTGGCAATGATGCTAACCACTTAAGCTGCGCTTTAAGTATATCATGCACATTTAAAATCTCAAGTGGCTGTACAATTTAGAAGATCGCTGTCTCAAGCTGTTAAGGCGAATAGTTGCGGTACATATGGGAACCATATTATTCACCGTAGAGTCAATACATCTCGTTCCGAATTACGTCTCCGGCACGAAGTTCAAATACAAAAACAAACGTGTCACTGCATACCTAATTGTTGGTAGGTAAATATCCGCTGCTTAACGTCTCTAAACGGTTTGTCCAGCAAAGACTGGGGAAAATCTCACCACAAATGCATACATTCTATCTCTGCCACGAAAAGCATCTCCGAAAAGTGCATTTCTGTTTGCTCAGCTAGGTGGGACTGTTGCATAACAATGACATTGATTTGACAGTCATCCCATGTTGTATTAGCCATTCGTGGTGGATCTATAAAAAACAACAACAACAGCAACTTGTATTATGTATATTTTGTATAAGATTGACGTTATTTATTGAAGTTGTAGTCTTGTTTGATGGCCGGCTTCGTTTTTCCCAAGTTGCAGTCAGTCACAGAGCATGATATTCGACCTTTCCACGCATGCTTTATGGTGGGTGGATGCTTTTGTGTGGGCAGAGTCGTTAAATAATGCCACCCAGACGCTTAGACATCATGTGACATAATAATGTTCCACAAGATGTGCATAGCCCTCTCCTCTCACACAAAAATGCATGCCGGTGCCGACTGCTTGCATTGAATTTGTCAACTTGAAATCGTTTTTTTATTTCCTCTTTTGGAAAATAAAATTGAAATCCGACGCTTGAGGGTGGTAAAGAGTGCATCTTTATGGCAAAACGAAGAGATGGTGTAGACTTTAGAAGACACACATATAAATAATGTTGTGATCTCGAAGTGTAGAGGAATCATGTTTGTAATGATTATCGTGACGAGTGGCTGATATGGTTGAATGGGTGACATGGTGATTAAATTAGATTTGAACAGCATTTTATGTCTCGAATGGGATGAGGAAAAGAACAAGAAGAAGACGAAGAAGGGTTTTCTTAAGATGATGGCGTGTTGTGTTAATCCAATGACACGGTCGCCTACGGAAAGTCGACGAACAGAGATTAAAAGTTTGATTTACTTTCTGTGCTTAGGGAAAGCTTTATGTTGTTCGAGGAAGAGAACTCATTCTGATTGTCAGCCGATGATAAATTGAAGAGCTTTCTAGGAATGTGATCTACCGACATAGCATCTGGTATCCTGTCAGGTGCTTCGAAAAATGCTTTTGTCTAATACTGGCCATTCGAAGGGAGATGTCAGGCTACAGGAAAATGTTTTAAGGCGTCATGGTCTTTATTTTGAATGTGGCGATTGACCTTCGGCAACATATACATATTTAGATATTCATTCACATTCTTAAATCATCATCTCTGGTTTCGATTTTGTCCACTGTTTAAGGTCCCTTTCTTCTTTGTTTAAGGACTGGTCGACTTCGTTAACTGGTGCCCATTGGCTTTACATGTAAAGATTCATGTCGACCTAGAGATGATCGGAATGAGTTGTTCAGAGGCTGAAGAGTATACGTTCCACCAATCGGGAACTCTGTTTTGTTATACTTTGGAGAACTAAATTGAACTATGGGTCATTTTAACTTAATCAGCACGAAATAGCAACAGATGGTCTTAACGCTGAGCTTTCAAGGCAGCTGGAGATCAGTTGGATGAAAATTCGGCTATCTCCATGATATAGCCGAAAGAAAGCAATCCCGGTGAATGGATCTCTAAAAAAGAAGACCATCACAGTTGCGGCAATTCTAGAGCACATAAGATCTTGTCTTCTGTAATATATGAACGTCTGAAACCTCATGTCAACGATTTGATAAGTGTTCATCAATGTGAATTTAGACCAGAAAAGTATTCACAAGCGAGCAATGTCGATATGCCGCATCTTTTTTAAGATCAGATCCGAAGACCGAGTTTGACAGTATTTACATAGATAACGTCATCGGCCCCAACGCTCGTTTTCAATGACTCTCCGTATATGTCAGTTCCATCGATAAAGCCAATTTGTTAGCAGCTCAATTTGCTGCAAACGCAACACTACCTGATAGCATATTGGCTCCACCTGAGCTTGAGTCTGTAGATTCTGTGAAGCAGATATTTTTTCGAAATCTCTCGGTTGCGAGAGTTCTCAAAGATCTCAATATACATAAATCCGCTGGTCCAGATGGTATCCCCGCCGTTATTCTGAAGAGGTGTTCTTCTACGCTGGCAAAACCACTGCGTAAACTTTTCCATCTTTCCTATTCTGCTGGGATTTTTCCGAGCAGATGGAAAACTGCATTTGTCCAGCCGGTCCCTAAAAAAGGCGAATCTTCCTCCCCTTCCAATTACCGTCCAATTGCACTAACTTTCCTTCTTTCCAAGGTCATGGAAACGTTGATAAACCGTCAACTTATGAAATATCTTGAAGAACGAAAGCTTCTTAATGACCGTCAGTACGGCTTTCATAGCAAACGGTCTACTGGTGATTTGATGGCTTATCTCACCGAAAAGTGGAACCAATTGTTTTGGAGAAAGTAAGATTATTGCGCTTGATATTTCTATAGCATTTGATAGAGTTTGGCATCAGGCTCTTTTATCGAAAATGCGTGCTTTTGGTATCGATGAGTCTCTTCTTCGTTGGATTAGAAACTACCTTTCCGACCGTTCAATACAAGTTGTGTTGGATGGCTTCAAGTCTGATACCCACTTCATAAATGCTGGTGTGCCTCAAGGCTCCGTTTTGTCTCCGACTCTCTTCCTCATTTTCATTAATGATCTCTTGTCTGAAACTTCTAATCCTCTCAACTGTTTTGCTGACGACTCGACCCTCAGCTTTTCATATTCGTTTCCAAATTCACGTCCCTTCTTCTTCTTCTTCTTCTTCTTTCCATTTCCGGCGTTACGAGTAGTGATCTTGAAGCGATCACAACTCTCCCACTTTTCTGCTTCACACTAGTGATCCGCCTGTGGGGTACGCCGCAACACCAAATTCACGTCCCTGCTCTTCGGATGTGGAACTGGAACGGTTGCGTATGATAAGCTCATTGAATTCTGACCTTGACAGCATTGTTACGTGGGGTCATAAGAACCGAGTAGAATTCAATGCTTCGAAAACTCAATGCTGTCTCTTGTCGTTGAAGCTTAACATTCCCCCATTGCCATTATCCATGAATAGTACCTGCATCCAAGAAACCGAAAATCTGTCAGTACTTGGTATTTGTGTAAACGATGATCTTCGTTGGAATTACCACATATTTGAAGTCGCCAAAAACGCTGCTAAATGCTTAGGCTTCTTGAGACGATGCAGGAAGTTCTTCACCCCTTCTGATCTTCCTACAATTTATAAGGCCTTTATTCGCCCAATATTAGAGTATAACTCCCATATCTGGTCAGGTGCATCTCAAACATCTTTGCGCCTACTTGATAGGGTACATTAGATTTTAAAATTGATAGGTGATAGTTCAATCGTAGAATCGATTGATTCTCTTGAACATCGTCGAAACGTTGCCTGTCTCACTCTCTTTTATCGCATTTTTCACAAACAGTGCTCTGGTGAAGTAGCCAGTTGCATTCCTCCCCTGAAAAAATCTAGCAACACTCGCCTCGCTAGGAATGCTCATCAGTTTTACCTTGAGGCCAACTTCGGTTGTACAGTCAAGTACCTATAGAGATTCTTATTTTAGTCGCTCCACCTGAATGTTAAATGCTTTACCTGACTCTGTATTTCCCCAGCATTACGACTAACAAAAGTTCAAAGAAAACAGGACGACTTTGTAGTATATATTTAAAGAATGAACGCTGCTCTTTAAAGGTCGGTAAAGAACTAACTGAGACATTTGATGCCGAAAAAGGATTTCGACAAGGCGACAAACTGTACAGTTACTGGTTTGTCCAGACGATATTGAGGTGATGGGAAAAAAGAAGCGTGATGTCATATGTGCTTTTGCGAGCATTGAAACGTAAGGGGCAAGAATGGGTTTGATGGTTGATGAGAGCGAAAGGTAGTAGGTACATGCTGTCATCAAACAAAGACAGAGAACATTAATGCATTGGACAAAATGTCACAATAGAAAGGCATAACTTCGTCTACCTAGGTCTTTGTCTTCCTAGGATCCACTATAGACACGGAAAACAATATCAGTGCGGAGATCAAACTGAGATTGAGTCTTGCCAATCGCTGCTTCTATAGGTTGAGAAGGCAATTCTTTTGAAATACTAAAGTAAATGTTTCTAAGATCTGGGTCATTCCAGTGCTGCTTGACGACGCGACATGGAATCAAAGACCATATCAAAAGCTGATGAGGAAACCCTTGGCCGTTTTTGAAGAAAAATTAACCGAACGGTCTTTGGTCCCGTATGCGAAGACAATGTGTGGATAAGAAGATACAACAACGAGCTGTATGAGCTATATTGCGCCAAAAACATAGGTGGAAGAGCAAGTATCACGAGACTAAGATGGCTGGCACATGTAAAGGGGATGAATATCAACGCTCCTAATCGATGTGTTTAGGACCGTATGTCAGCAATAACGAGCCGACGACTTCACGTAACCCCACACAATAAAATCTTTCGGGGTTGAATTGCACGATCTTGGAGGCCACGCTACAGGCAGTCACCAATATTCCTTCAATAAATTGATTGTTTCGTTGGCTGTGTGGCATGCAGTGCCGTCTTGTTGCAACCAAAGGTCGGCCACCTTTCACATTTCTCAAATTCAGGTATGAAAAACTCATTGATCATTGCTTCTACGGTGTTGCCCATTGAATGTAGTATTATGGTCGGTTTCATTTTTAAAGAAATTTGGACAAATTATGATCTCTGCTCATAGAGCATACCAAACAGTGACTTTTTGAGGATGAAGTGGCGTCTCAAGAATGACTTGTGGATGATCAAGACTCCAAATGCGACAAATTTGTTTATTAACGTACCCATTCAATTAAAATTGAGCTTCATTGCTGAACAAGATTTACTTGTGAAAAGCGCTTGGTGGTCGTTCTGCTTCAACTCTCGCATTGGACTTTGTAAGGCACCAAATCAAGACCCTTCTGCAAAATTTTCAATATAGTGGATGGGTGCAGCTCGAGTTGTTACCTGTAATGCCTACCTATAGATTATTCAGATCTTCTTCGATACTCGGCTAAACCGCAGCAATAACGCCTTTGCTGCGCATGGTACAGCGCCGGTGACCGATCTATTGTTGCTCAAGTGACCGACTCTGTTGGGCGATTATGTTGACCGAATATTGGCCGCAGTGTGCAATTCTTCGCGTGAACCGAACCATTGTTTTGGTATTAAATTTGAACAATTTGCAAAAGTTGTTTCGGAGTTAGTCTACTTATTATAAAATGGCAAAACAAATTGAGCATAAATCAGATGACAACTGTCAAAAAGACCGACTCCGAAAAATGTACTGACAGATTGAACGTCTAAAAGAACACTAATTATATTTCAAAATCTAATGGCATGTTTACCTATGAAGCAGTGTTCGCTTATATGACACCGAAAACGAAGCTTGTTCGCAGCCTTTACTTTTTCCTGCATATAAGACTTTCAGCTAAGCTTTTTATCAGTAATAATGTTCAGATATTTTGCTAAGAAGTAGTGCTGTAGCAAATGGTATGTATTCGTTAATCAGTAACAAGTATTCTCTTTTGTACCGAATAACGAAACGTTACTGGCAAATAAATGTCGTTACTTTCGTTACTTTCGTTACTCGGTATCGGTATCGGCTTTTCGTATGTTTAGTTACTTTGGGTAGTTTGGTACTCGGGTGGGTAGTCGATTTGGTATCGAAATCAGTACCAGTTACGTTTTTTAAACACCAATACTAGGTTTTCAAAAAGTAACGAAAGTAACGACATTTTTATACCGAGTCCTCAGTTCAAAAGTAACGTATACATACGGGTACTCATTTTATCGTTACTTTTACAGCTCTACTAAGAATTAAAGTTGAGTTCCATTATTTGATGGAGGTATTAGATGCGGAATCTTGAGCTGATTTTCCTTTGGCTTGCCAAACCACATTTTCCCGCTCATTGAAGTAGTTTTTTATGAGCGGTTTGAATTACCTCCGCAAGAATTTAAGTTTGATTTCAGTAGCACATTAAAACAAGTTCACTCCGTCAACTTTTTAGCCAACTTGAGATTCGTTGGGAACTAGGATCTATAGATGAGGAGATAGGACTCCACCTTGTGGCGTTCCTCTACAGATAGATCTTTTTGTAGAAAGTCCCTTAGGGTTGATTAGATTTTCTTACTTTTAAGCATCACACTCGTTTTAATGGCATTGATATTGGCGATAAGTAGCTCAAACGCTGAAAAATACTGGTAATTCAGAGGTCAAGCTCGGGCATCATCAGCTAAACCGCTGCTAGTTCTACTGCTCAACCACTGGCAAATCAACAGACATCAAAAGGCCAACCGCTGGCAGATCAACAAACAATTACTTACTTACTTGAGGTGGCGCTACAGTCCAGGTCGGACTAGGGCCTCAACCAACATGCATCTCCAGCCAGCTCGGTCCCTAGCTAGCTGCCTCCAGTTTTGAACGCCAAGTTGGTTGAGGTCCTCTCCTACTTGCGTGCGCCACCTGAGTCGCGGTCTTCCTCTACTGCGCCGTCCCTCGGGATTGGATTCAAAGACTTTCCGGGCCGGAGCGTTGGTGTCCATTCGCTCTACATGACCCAGCCATCTAAGCCGCTGGACCTTGACTCGTTTGACAAGGTCAGTGTCGCCGTACAATTCGTCGTTAAATCTTCTTCTCCACTCTCCATCTATGCACACGGGACCAAAAATCAGCCGAAGAATTTTTCTCTCGAAGCATCCTAAAGCGTTCTCGTCTGCCTTTGACAAGGTCCATGCCTCTGCGCCATAAATAAGAACCGGGATGATAAGTGTCTTATACAGGGACACTTTAGATGCTCGAGAGAGGACTTTACTACTCAATTGCCTTCTTAGTCCGAAGAAACAGCGATTGGCAAGAGTTATTCTTCGTTTGATTTCAGCGCTGGTGTCGTTGTCTGAATTAATAGCGGCGCCTAGGTAGACAAAGTCCTTAACTACCTCAAAGTTATAGCTGTCTATTTTGACGTTCTGTCCAAGACGTCGGTGTTGGGTGTCCTTTCTTGATGACAGCATATACTTGGTCTTGCCCTCATTTACCACTAAACCCATCTTCTTCGCTTCCGTCTCAATGCTCATAAACGCGCCATTGACATCATGCTGCGTTCTTCCAATTATGTCAATATCGTCGAGCAATTGAACGGATCTTTGAAAGATTGTGCCTCTTGTGTTGACGTGGGAGTTTTGCACTATTCTTTCAAGAACGATGTTGAAGAAGTCGCATGATAGTGCATCGCCTTGCCTAAAACCTTTTTTGACATCGAATGTATCGGTGAGATCTTTTCCGACCCCGATGGAGCAGCGTGCGTTCTCCATCGTCATCCTACACAATCGGACAAGTTTGGTAGGGATGCCAAAACTAGACATGGCTCTATATAACTCCTCTCTATAGATGCTGTCATACGCGGCCATAAAATCGATAAAAAGGTGGTGGGTATCGATTTGAAGCTCCTGGGTTTTTTCCAATATCTGCCGTAGTGTGAAGATTTGGTCTATGGTGGACTTTCCTGGTCTAAAACCGCACTGATAAGGACCTATGAGGTTGTTGACGAATCGCTTCAGACGCTCACACAATACGGCAGAGAGGATCTTGTATGCGATGTTAAGAAGACTGATACCTCTGTAGTTGGCGCAGTTCAGAGGGTTTCCTTTCTTGAGGACAGGGGAAACAATGCTGAGGTTCCATTCATCGGGCATGCTTTCTTCCGACCATATTTTGCAAATGAGCTGGTGCATACTCCTGACCAGGTCATCGCCTGCCGATTTAAACGATTCGGCAGTGAGGCCATCAGCAACAAACAATTACAGGCAAGAATTTACCTAAAATTCTTAAAGAGGGCAGTGGAAAAAGTTATATCTTACACTTCAAAGAGGCTTCTCACAAAGCTGGGACTTTCGGAGTCTTATTGACTTTACACCGATCACTTAAGATCCAAAGATTGTGGAAAACGCATTTGAACTATCGTATAAGCTATAGGGCTTTTTCCAAGTTAGATTTTTTCTCATATTTCCCTTTATGTTAGAAACATGAATAAAAGTTAGGGAAACAAAACAGTCTCACTCATTTTGAAAGGTAAACCTTCTTCAGTTGGTTCCACTATGAAGAGGTTTCTAAGAAACAAAAAAACAAGAGGTTAAGGTTACGGTTATCCCCCACAGCGTTTGAGCGTTTCACGCAAGATCGTGATAACCTACAAGCCTTCATCCCTCTGTGAGCACTTACGGCACAACTATGTTATACAATTTTCTTTTGCGCAAGGTCCAAAGAGTGTTCTGGTTAAAGGGTACTCAATTATTTCACAATTGAAAACAAACAATTCAATTGCCTGCAATGCATCCCAGACTATACTTCAAAATTCCACTTACATGGCATGGGTATCTTCAGTCTTTAAAAACACGACGCAACTGAGTGCTTTCGATTTCGTAATGAAAAGCAAAACTTAAGGTACACATTAAATCACATCCAGAGCCCCACATGTGTTCGTATAAATATCAATTCAAATACAACGCCCACAAATTGATCTTGAATCCATTTAAAAACTAAAAGCGAAAACTAATTTCCAGTCCTACGAGATAAAACACTAAAACACCCACCAAACCAAACGAACGCATAGTCCATACAAGGAAAGTCATTGAATTGAAAACACGAATAAATAACACGAGCGCACCATGTTTACAGACTGCAGCCTGACGTCCAGATTATCTAATTTTAAACTTCTGCGCCCCGAAGATAAAAATAGAAGCTACAGCTAACCCCAAAGTTAATATGAAGCGAGCTGTGTCTAAGAAACGATTTCCTATATCATGCGCGTTGAAGTTGAAATTCTGGATACAAATTGCTCATGCAAGTGGATGCCCTGTTCGTTCAGCAATGATTGATTAGCTTTGATCTGTCTGCACGATAAAGTCCAAATAAAACGTAAAACCAATCCATATACATACATTCAACCATCTCTGCACGCAGGAACTCTTTTTTTTTTTGTTTATTTTTATTATCATTTCATTTGCCCTGCTGCCCCACAATTAGCCATTTACCCATGCGAGAGGAGAATAACGATTGGAATGATTATTGGTGACCACCTTATGCGGGTTTTGGGATACCAGCAATGAGAAAAGCCAAGAATAATGTAAATTCAATCCGAGGGAAGGAACATCAAGGAACAAAAAGAAGTACCTTAATGGCAGCATGTGTAGCCGTGGGGCATAAATTAGGGCATTTCGTATTCATCTAGCAGAGTATGTTTTATTCTTGCGCAACCATAAAGGGTCAATGTCTTCATGATGAGTGGCTGTAATTGCTTATCGAGATAGAGCAACAAATTGGAAAAGACGAATAAAAGTATTATCATAAGAAAAAGCCCTCCAAGTCCAAATTCGATTGGGAGAGTCTTTTAAGAGCCTCCGTCTGTCATGAGTTGTGTTTTTTTATTTTATATTTTTGGAGGGAGGATTCGAAGCACATGTTGTTATTGGAGCTAGGGAATCTTTTTTTATTTGGATAGAAAATTTTATACTTGGAGTATTTTGGGTTCTATTGTTTCAAAATACAACCGAAACTTTACTTTGTCTCTACTTTATTAGGGATAAGTTTTAACGGTAGCAGCTGCTTAAAGCAATATTTTGATTTTGTGTTTAGGAGTGTGTTTATGTGGGTGTTTGACATTTTTGTCGACAGTAGTAATGGTCTTTGTAGAAGTGAAGAAAACGCGCAAGAGTTAACAATAAGTAAACCTGAAAAGTTTTATTTTCAAATATTATATTGGCAATTACCTGAATTTTTGTTTTGCTTAGCTTTATGTTTCCCAGAGTCTTATTTTATTTTGAAAGACGACATCGAATATCATTAAGGGAAACTATATAACAACAGCAGCAATTGTTCTGTCAATCGTTTAAGTCAAAATGAACCTGCAATATTGCAAAACCGGTGAGTGCTCTTTTTTCAGTGATGAAAATGATTTTTGATGTGAAACTTCATTCTTCTTCTTCTTCTTTTTTCCATTTCCGGCGTTACGAGTAGTGATCTTGAAGCGATCACAACTCTCCCACTTTTCTGCTTCACACTAGTGATCCGCCTGTGGGGTACGCCGCGTTGATCTCAGAAAGCGTCGGCAAGCCTCCCGGTTTTGGATTGTTCCATGTCTGAGGCCAACCAAATGCTGCTGTTTTTGCATTTGCTTGTACCAGGAGTGTTTTGGCCTGCCTTTTCTTTTTCGCCGCGAATTTGTTGAAACGTTGTACGATATTGCCTTTTGGACGGGGTTCTGCGGATCTCTCCTTTGAACATGACAATACCAACTGAGCCGGTCGTGCTGAATTTTGTCCAAGATGGTACTTTTGACATGAAGGCTTCCACGGATCTTAATACTTCTAATTCGATCAAGCTTTGTTACTCCTGCTGTCATCCGAAGCATCTTCATTTCGGCTGCCGTCAATTTGCTCTCATACTTTTTGTACATTGTCCAACATTGTGAACCGTATGTCAGAGCTAGACGGACAACTGCTGTGTAGAGTCTTCCCTTCAGCTTAGGGGGCATTTTTCGATCACAGAAGATACATAGCGGAGTTTTCTCGCCACTTCATCCACCCTACGCTTACTCGATGATTGATGTCGTCATCACAAGTTGCTTCACTATTGATCATAGATCCCAGATATTTTAACTTTTCACACTTAGGAAGCACATTTCCATTCAAATAAATGTTTGGAATAGGCTTGTCTGGATCAGAAAAGGGCAGCACAGGTATTCAGTCTTTTTAGCGCTAATACGGTACCCATTTTCTTCCAGAATATCAATCCAAACGTCAAGTGCTCGTTGCAGGGATGTAGGATCCTCGCTTATGATGGCTCCATCGTCAGCAAAGAATAATTGTTGTCCGTTACTTTTCCTTCGAGCAAATAATCCAGAACAGCAATAAAGAGCAGTGGACTCAAGACACTTCCCTGATGTACACCTACTGTTATTTGGAATTCTTCGGTGGCTCCAGCTGGGCATCTCACATTTGTAACTGCTCCCTCGTACTTGTCCATAATTATTCGCACATAGGCTTCAGGAACTCCTCGGTGTCTGAGGGCCACCCATATCAGATCTCGTGGTTGTCGATCGAATGCTTTTTCGAAGTCAAACAACAGAATATGCAAATCCTCTAAGGCATCTCGGTGTTTTTCCATATAATGATCCTTATACTTTGGATTGCGTCTGTAGTTGACTTACCCGCGACAAACCCGCATTGGTCATCAGACAGCCTTATTATTTTCCGCAGTCGGCTATCCAAAACCCGCTCAACGATCTTCATAGTGTGGGACATCAACTTGATCGAACGATAGTTGTCACAGCTTCTGGTATCTCCCTTTCCCTTGTACATTGGAAGAAGAAAACTTTCCCTCCATTGATTAGGCAAACTGTCACCTCTTATAAGTTTGGAGATGAGAATCGTGATTCGTGAGTCATCTCAACCCGATTTCTCCCATATTTTTCCAAAACTCATATGGTACCTCGTCTGGCCCAATCGCTTTGCCTTTTTTTGAGTTCTCAACTGCCTCCCTAACTTCTTCGACTGTGACGTCGGATACTTCCGTAAAGTTAGGTGCAGCTGTTGGAAAGTGGCGCCGAGGAAACTGTTCATTCAAAAGATCATCACAATACTGTCGCCACCTGTGAAGAATTTTGTCGTCATCCACAAGTAGCAGTCCTTGAGCATCATTTATGAACTTCGGCGAACGAATCTCCTGCGCATTTCTCCTTCTCTGAGCGGCTATTTTGAAAATGGTTGCTCCCTTACTCAAGTTGCTTTGTCTTAGCTCTTGGATTGCCTGATTTGCTTCAGCAGCTGGGGCAGAAATCTCTTCCAGCTCTCGATACAGGCCCTCCGTGCTTTTTGCTTGAAGTTGGGCGCACTTTTTCTTCGCTTCTTTTCTGCAGCTCTTGTATTCCATTTTGAAATGCGCTTTTTCATTTGTATTTCTTGAGGGGTACTTCGACCAAGCTTGGAAAGCTGCTTTCTTCTTCCTAATCACTGCTTTAACTTCATCATCCCACCACCAGGTTTCTTTAGCTTGTTGGTGGTGTCCTTTTGAGACTCCTAACTGTGATTTGGCTCTCTCTAAGCAGGTTCGTTGTAGGCGATCCCACATATTTTGTGCCGTGATTGCATTTGAAACTGCGTCGATGGTATTACACAGCTGACTTTGCATATACGAAATGAATTGCTGTCCTTTGGTTTTCTCCAGATTGTACCACTTGATTCTCCTAGGAGCCTTTGTTTGTTTGACTTCCTTCACCGCATCCGTAAAAAATTCTGTTAAAAGAAGACGGTGTTGTTGAGCGGCAGCTTCTCCTAGTATCACTTTGCAGTCTTTCACCCGAGATTTCATGTAATTGGTTACCAAATGGTAATCAATCTGGGTTTCATTTCCTCCACTGCTGTAAGTGATAAGGTGTCGGTCTTTTTTGATGAACATGGTATTTAGTACGATTAGACCGTATGACTCTCACATATTTAGAATATCTTCACCAGGAGTGTTCCTGGTGCCGAATCCCAAACCTCCATGGCAGTCTTCATAATCCTCGTTTGTCTTCCCGACATGTCCATTCATTCATTTGTGAAACTTCATTCAAATTAAAAAATTCGATGAAACGACATTGCGTCACGATAAAGAAATAAACACATGATTGAATAGTGGGTGGAAGAATCAGATAATACGTTACCTATTGTTTTGTATTCTGATTCCTATTGTTTTGTATTCTGAGTCTACTCTTTGAGCGATGCTTCGTAGCGTCGCCACTAACCACTGTCGTCTGCTAACTATACTGTCCAATGTGAGTATACATCTATGTATCTACTGCCACAAAAAAGGTTATTTTTAATACACCTGCGTTTGAGTTTTGTACAATCTTTTCCAGTATGATGTTAAAGAAGTCATCTCAGTTTCTCGCCTTACCTTAAACTATTTTCAACATCAAAGGTCTCGGTGAGATCTCGATCGACCTTGACGGAGCAGCGTGAGTTCTCCAAAGTCATTCGGGATCGGGATAGTCGTACGAGTTTTGCATCGATGTCGGATCTAGACATGGCTCTCTGTCTGGTTACTGGGAAGTGAATTGTTGAACTATCGTGAGTAACTGCATGTCATTTGACCAAGCAGATGAGGCAGGTTTTTAGGATGATGTTACATATCGGGCATATTGGTGGATTTTCTCTTAGAATGTACTGACGAATGGTTACCGTGAGTAAAAGTAATGTTAATTGTTTTGGACGTTGTTGAAGGGTAGATCGGGGAGTGGCAGCTTGGATTGACCGAGAAGTAACGGCTTGAGTTGTTATTTTATTTTATTTTATATTTTTTATTAAAGAGTCAATGAGTTTTTGAAGGTCTGCCTTGGAGTAGGCATTAATTAGCCTGACGGGGGATCTGTTAGCAAGTTTTGCTTCTTGGTCGTCAAATTCGTTGCCTTGTATTCCATTAAGACTAATAATTAACTTTACACAACGTACTGATAACCGTAACTCTCGCTTGATCTTGCATTTGGCCACTTTTCGCGGTCTACCGAAAAAACGGTTGATCGTATGAAAAACATTAAAGACAAAAGTTGTAGGGAATTTTATATTCTGCAAATCTCATTTAAGCAATAGAAAGCGAGATATTTACAAAAAACCGCGGACACGATAGAATTTGTGACTTTAGAGACAACATTTAGAACGACAAAACAAAGGTTTATGCAAATTTTCAGCTTATTATCTTTCATTCCGAGGTGAAACCCTTAATATGACTTGGCCTTTTGGCAATGGGGTGCAATACTGTGCCGACCAAAGTGAGCAAAGGACACTGTGTGTTTTAACAGTCATATAAGCAGCATGGGTTGAACAAGTAAGGCTGCGATTAAAAATAACACCTTAGTTTTTCGCTGATTCAACATATTCAAAAGGGGACCTATTTAAGAAGAGAAGCGTCAAATAAAAAGCATCTATTTTAATTTTTGAGATAATTAGACATTTAGATTATTTTTTGGATCAAACATTAAACTATTATGGTGTGACAAACGTGATATATCACCACGATCCTCATTAATGCTAGTCGAACAATGTTTAATAACTCTTTTAAGCTCACATACAGTGGCAATAACAAAGGGCCAAGTATAGAACCCTGGGGAACCCCACTTTTATTCAAAACGAAGTTGGAGAGGAAAACTTTATGTTCCACTGCCTTTGAAAAGTCAAGGAGTATCAGAAATGTAATATTTTACAAACTCCGATCATTCTCAAATTTTGTCAGAAAAAGTTGAGTAAATAATCAAAGCAGTACTAAAAAAAAGTATAATAATCGAAATGAGATTTTTTGATTATTTCCTTGTCTCTGTTACATATCTACTGGTCGGCAAACTCTTTGTCTAGGACACCGAAAAACCTGTTTGCTACCATTCCAACGACATTCCCATACATTCGTATCATATTCATATTTCACTTAATTCAAAAAACTGTTCATTTTCTCATAGTCTATATTCATTAATCAACAGTATATTGTAACGCTGGTGAAAAAAAACGATAAAACTTTTTAGTTAATCTCTTTATTCGGATTTCAAGAACTTCCAAAGAAGCGAAGAAACAGCAAAGACGTCTGGAACCTTAGCGCGCTTTTTTCTAGTGACCACGTTTTCTTCTTTTTCTCTCCTTTTTTTGACAGACCAAAGAAAACCCCTGTTGTCAATATGACATCTCCAAAGTCTCCATGTTTATGGAGGCATTAGATGAGCGCAATATTCGTTACAATATTAAATTACAATAGAAGTACATAGTATGCCTGTCTGACACCAAAACATATTGTAGAATAATTTGCAATGTAAGCTAGTTTTATGTATGTATAAATAGTCTTGTAAGAAATAAAGCATTCACATTCGCAGTTAAAACCGTTAGTGTCAGGTCGTTTCTTTTTATTGCTCTGGGTTTCTTATTAATACTTTCCCCCGCCAGTGGTAAGAGGTATTAACACTAGTGAATTCACTGGTAAAAGAACTGGTGAATTCACTGGTAAATTCACTGGTGAAAGAAAAAGAATTCACCAGTTCTTTCACCAGTGAATTCACCAATGAGTTCGCCAGTGAATTCACTTGTGAATCAGTGAATTTACCAGTGAATTCACTAGTTCTTTCACCTGTGAATTCACCAGTTCTTTCACCAGTAAATTCACCAGTGAGTTCACCAGTGAATTTGCCAGTGAATTCACCAGTGAGTTCACCAGTGAATTTAGATCCCAGGTAAGATTCCGATTAAACACTACACCTAAGTTCTTAGCAGAATCGACGTAATCAATGGGACTCTCCTTAAGAAGTAGTTGAGAGAAGTAGGAAACGTCAATTTTACTCCTGGAAATAACCAGTCATTTAGATTTCATTGGATTCAACAGTAGTCCATTTTCATTATACCAACAGTCAATAAGTTTTAAATCTTCATTTATGCAAGTTGTCGAATGCTCGATCTTCCCAAGGGGGCTACTAAAGTATAACTGAGTATCGTCAGCGTACATACGAATAGAACATTGTCGTACAACAGCAGGAAGTTCATTAACATACATTGAGAAAAGCAGCGGACCAATTATAGAACCTTGTGGAACGCCACTCATGACAGGAGGAAAGTCTGATAAAGTATTGTTGAAATAAACAGCTTACATTCGATTGAATAAGACTGCAGGTGCAGATGGCCTTGATGCCGAACTTTTCAAGGCAGCTGGAGACCAGTTGGAAAGGAGCATGCACCAGCTGATCTGCATGATATGGTCGGAAGAAAGCATGCCCGATGAATGGAACCTCAGTATCGTATGCCCGATCCTAAAGAAGGGAGGCCCTCACAATTGCGCCAATTAGGGAGGGATAAGCCTCCTTAACGTCGCTTATAAGATCTTGTCTGCTGTAATATGTGAACGTCTGAAACCCCACGTCAACAACTTGATAGGTCCTTATCAATGTGGTTTTAGACCAGAGAAGTCCACAATAGATCAAATTTTCACATTACGGCAGATCTTGGAAAAAACCCGAGAACATAATATCGATATTCACCATCTCTTTATCGATTTCAAGGCCGCGTATGACAGTATTTACAGAGACGAGCTGTATAGAGCCATGTCTAGTTTCGGCATCCCTGCAAAACTCGTACGACTATGCAGGATGACTTTGGAGAATTCACGCTGCTCCGTCAAGGTTGGTAAAGAACTCACCGAGACCTTTGATGTCGAGAAAGGTTTTAGTCAAGGCGACAAACTGTCATGCGATTTCTTCAACATCATACTTGAAAAGATTGTTAGAAACTCAAACGTCAACACCAGAGGAACAATCTTTCAAAAGTCTGTACAATTACTCGCCTACGCAGACGATATTGACGTAATCGGAAGAAAAAAGCGTGATGTCATAGATGCTTTTGCGAGTATTGAAACAGAAGCGGCAAAAATGGGTTTGATGGTTAATGAGGGCAAAACGACGTAAATGCTGTCATCAAACAAGGACACAGAACATCGATGAATTGGACAAAACGTCACAATAGACAGACATAACTTCGAGGTAGTACAGGACTTCGTCTACCTAGGATCCGCTGTAGACACGGACAACAACATCAGTGCGGAGATCAAACGGAGAATAACTCTTGCCAACCGTTGCTTCTTTGGGTTAAGAAGGCAATTGAGAAACAAAACCATCTCTAGAAAAACCAAGGTGACCTTGTATAAGACCTTAATCATCCCAGTCCTGCTGTACGGCGCGGAAGCATGGACCTTATCGAAAGCGGATGAGGAAACTTTTGGTGGTTTCGAAAGAAAAATTCTCCGAATGATCTTTGGTCCCGTATGCGAAGACAATGTGTGGAGAAGAAGATACAACAACGAGCTGTATGAGCTGTATCGCGACATGGGCATAGCCAGAAGAGTACGCATCATGAGGCTACGATGGTTGGGTCATGTAGAGCGAATGGACCCAATCGCTCCGGCTCGTCGGGTGTTCGGAAGTACATTGCAGGGAAATCGCGGAAGGGGAAGGGGCGCAATCAAGTGGATGAAGACCTCAACCGACTTGGAGTGCAAAATTGGAGAGAGCTCGCCCGAAATCGAAATCGTTATCGAAGGATGTTGGTTGAGGCCCAGGTTCACCCCGAACTGTAATGCCCACCTAAGTAATTAAGCATTCGATTGGTTAAATAAGAAAACAAAATCTTTATTGCGGAAGAGGAAAATTTGAATATCTGGTACAGTTTTTCACAAAGCAATACATACATGATTCACCATGTCGAAGGCTTTAGAGAAATCTAGGAGTATTCGAAACGTGACACTGTTTTTATCGATCGCTTACCTAATATGCTCAGATACACTCAATAAGGCAGTTAAACAACTGTTATTCTTTCGAAAACCCGATTGTTTTGATGACAGTAGATTGTAGCGCGTAAGAAAAATATTGATTTGCTTTTGAATTATTGAAAAATTGTTTTTCGCCGGAAAATGGCTGATCTTCCGATACATACTGCCATGAAGAACGCTTTCTAACCCAGCCGTTCGGAATCGGCATAAAACTGTAGATCCTTGAACTGTGTTAGGCCCTAAGGTTTCCATAGCTTTATTGTGCCACTCTATTTTTTTTTTTTTTTTTTTTTGTAAATGACAGCTCAGTTGGACAAGTGTCAAGTGCCAGCGCTACCCAAAATGAATGACCCTGTGTTACTAGCTTTCCAGATGTCAAAATCGATTGAACATACTTTAAAAAAAATTAATTACCTGATAAGCATATCAAAAAAAGCAGATAGCCATCGTTTCTCACGGACTTATACCCAAATCAAGATTACCTACTAAAGACCCGATCAAATTGATTTACCTGCAAAGAAACAAAACAATAAATGGAATTAATAATAAATTTATGCATTCCCAAGAAATAATAAATTTTCTTTAAATTAAATTCATAATTCAAATCAAACAAAACAAATTTATCAAAACATAAGTCTCCCTCATTTATAGGTTCGTATAATTCCAAATATCTTAAATGCAAATACACTTCCATGCGTCATTTGTATAATATGCCAGCTCTTATCAAAACAAGATGTTAATTTTAAGATTCTTTTCAATGATTTATTAATACAATCATCTAAAACAACAACCGCCTTTTGTTTAACATGTTTCATTCCCCATTTAGGTGTCAAATGAAATTTTGTATACTGGCGCCAAGTTTGAGTGTATTTATAAATTTCCATTCAGTAGGTATTTGCGCAAATACGGTCAAGAGGGAAGACAGCAGGGCCGCAGGGCACCCTTATATTCAGCCACCTTTTGAATATTAATGAAATTCCAATGATTTTTTTCACCTCTTTTTTGTTTTTTGCAAAATTTGCATTTTTAAAAGTGGATAAGCCAAACAGTGCCGCCAGTCCATTATATTGCAAATTTTTGTTTACGAGTGTAGGGTTTCTGTTATGTTCTCGATGTAGTTGAAGTGTGCAGATTTGCGCATGGTGGGTGAAAATGCGGTCAAGGTTAGACGTTTTTTTTGTTGTTCTTGATTGACTATGGGATGTGTTGGAAGAAAACATTAATATGCAATTGAAGTGAAAGCGGATCTTTTTGATTTTGTAGGGGAAAACTTCAAACACACCACTGGAAACCTGTGGACTCCAGCCCGAAAGTGGAAGAAGATAACTTTTACTATTAAATTGAGTGATGGAAGGCTGTTTCATGATCAGCTCTTTAGGGCTGGGCCCTAAATGATATACCTCAAATTTTTTTACCTTGGGCAGGGTCACTGATAGTTGATTTTTCGTTCACCAACCTCTCCACGTCTTTTGTAGATGATTTCAAAATTGCCCTAGGCCATCTTCGACTCTAATCAGATTATAACTAACTTTAGTTGTTTTATATCCAACAACGTCGTGGTGACTACTTCAACAATTTTCGAATAAATTTTGATAATTATTTTGAGCTTACATCAGGCCTACCAATAACGAACCGGAGCATGCCACGCCACCCATGTAGCTTCAAACATAAATATTCATTATTTGTTTGCTCAGTTGAATTGAAATTCTAGTGTACGAACGTTCGTATGATGTGAACGCTCGTCTAATTGTGTAAGCCGCGTCAAACCCATTATAACCATTTTTTTTTTTCTATTTTGCTCTTTTTGCTTTGGGCTTCTGGCACACGTTTACTCAAACAGCATTTATTTATGTTTCGCTTATATTAGTTCTGAATTCAGTTTTGTTGCATTTTTCTGGCAAAAAACCAAAACGGATTTTCTATTTATTCCACAGACGACGATGGCGGACGTGATGTACACGATTTTATAAGCGCAAAGCGTTTGCGCTCGTTTTTGCTTGCTGTTGATGCAATTTATTTAGTATTCCATTGGCTTGGCACAGCCTCTTGCATCAAGAACAGAAAAGTGTTATGGACACAATTACATACTTGCATTTAGAGTTTGTTTTTGTTTTTGTTTTATTTTTATTTTTTTAACACCGAACGCAATTTTCCACTGAACACGGAAATTCGCAGTTCGACCTAAATTCCTGTCGTTGTCTGCCCCTGCAGCGAGCTCATTGTACACTCGTGCAGCTTGCGTCGTACAGCGCAATTAGTCATCAGGCGATCGAACGAACATTACGTAGTCGATGTACAGTTTTGTTTATGTAAAAAATAAATAAATTTAAAAAAAAAATAATATGTGTACCTATGTACTATGTCCACGGTCGTGCCACAAATCGGTAGATGACAACATGCCCTGCTCTCGCAGTACTTGCTTGGTACTAACTACTTGTCTGGCAAGCTCGTTTGAAGAGCAAAATTGCCGCTAATGCGCGCAAACTTGACATTTTAATTAAACTTTTTTTTGTGTTTTCTTTCTTTCAATTTTCTGTTTTTGCCAAACAGGAAATTTCCCTGAACTGTAAGCAAAATACATTGGATAATTTTCGCTATTCACATCGACATTATGCCTAGCTCTTGGCAAAGTGTACCTATGGACATACAGCCTTGTGCTGGTTCGTAAATGTTGCTTAAGGTTACGCAAAACGAGTTTGTTGCATTGTACCCGTATCTTGGCGTTGCGTGTGGTCTTTTGCGGCTTAATTATGAGAGTAGATGAGATGTATCTTTGAGCTTAAGATATTAATTTACAAGACGTTCGATGAACTGTAAAAAAAAACATTCTGGCTGACTAACTACAGATTGATCGCTAAAGCACTTTCATTTTGTGAGGTTTAAAAAGGTTACTTCACAATGGTTTGCAATGCTGCAGTATAGGAGCTACACGAAATATAAAAATTTCCTCGAAAACAAATGAGAAATGTTAAGGATGAGGTGAGCTTATAACAGCCTAGAAAAGCTTGTGTATAAACGTAGCGTTAAGTGATGACCTCCTATCCTCAAGCATACTAAGATCAATCAGCAGAAGTCGTGAGCGATAAGATGAAGTTGATTGTCTCAATTAAGATGACGCAGAGCGAACATAAAAAAATGTTTTTAAAGTGATTCAATTCGTAATATGAGCACCACACTTGGCAACCACATACCGAGATCGATCGAACCAGGCTAATGAATAAGCTTTTTGTGACACATGGGTCACTGAACTCTTTGGGCCAACGATTAATAGGACGAAAAGAAGCTTTTGCCTTCGCATTGTAATCACGCAGATGTATATCACAGCTCCTTATCACAGAGGGTAGATCATTTATAATAAAAAATAAAAGTGGTCTTAGGTGGCTTCCTTGAGCTACCCCGGCTTTGACTTCTATTGCGCAGGAAACTAGAGACATAAACTTAAAGTATTGAGCACGAGATGATCAGTTACTTTCAATCCATTGAACAAGTTTTGGGGATCAACCGAAATTCGAAAGTTTGATGATGATTAAATTGGTCAAAAGCCTTAGAAAAATCAGTGCATACAACAACCGTTTGAAGACTATTCGTAATTCCTTTTGTGATACATGATGAAATATCCGTAAGGTTTGTAATGGTATAGATTTGCCTTTGACAAATGTGATGTTATTTTGTGCTCATACAACAACGAAATTTCGTACACCGCTTTTAACCATGGAAAATGATGGTGCAGGGACCCCATAGTACTTATGACATTTTTTCCTGGTTTCGGTAATGGCTTTTTTACTTAATTAGCACACGAAGTTTATTTTTCTCCATTTTCATAAATTTTCACGAAGATTACTGCTTCGAGTGGCTGTAAAACACAAAGTAATGTATCATTTTCTCTTAAGACGCCCCATCATTAGCAAAAAACAATAATTGTTGAACTTTGGTATTTATTTCACTTTACATTCGAGTAAGTATTTGAAAACTGAAAGAAAGAGCAAAGGATTCCAGTCTTTTTTTTTTAAGTACAGTTGGGCATCAAATTTTTGTCGAATGGGTTAAGATTGGTGCAGAGACACGAAAAAAACAATGGAGCATTTCTGACGTTCTGAAGTAGTAGTTTTTTTATTCTTCTTGATGTGGTGCCTGTCACGTAACTATAAGCATATCCGTCTGTCACGAGAGAGTTTTGAGTTTCGAAACCAAAGGACTGAAGCACTAAATTGTTCTTACAAGGGTTTCGTTTTTCCTGAAAAATTAGCAAGTCCAGGTCATAGGTAACTCCAAAGCTGATGAACTCGCCAGAAATTGAACCGGTTTACCGATCTCAATCAGCCAGCGGGTTGAACAGTGGTATGCCAATCGCTACAGGTAAACTCATGCTAAGGCAAGATGCAGTCGATAAAACAAACAACAGGTGGAGCAATACCACTTCTTGTGTGGCAACAAAAAATAAAAGTGGTCCTAGGTGGCTTCCTTGAGCTACCCCGGCTTTGACTTCTATTGCAGGAAACTAGAGACATAAACTTAAAGTAAATTCAAAAAGCTATTCATAGCCAGATTGCGCATAGGCTCCGTAATCAATGTCATTACTGGACATTGCCTCATAGGTAGACACGCCATAAGACTCGGCGTTCCTTCAAGAGGAAAGCTGCTTAGATGATGAGGTAGAGGAGACAATCCCACACCTACTCTGCTTATGTCCTGATGCACTCTCCCTCAAAACACTCTCACACACGGCTTATGGTATCACAATGGACCTAATATTGGTCCAGTCAGTTGTTTTTCCTGACTGTCATTTTAACCTAACCAAACCTCTACCGTCAAGCAAAAACAGCGGAACTGAATCATCAGAATCAGAAACGACTTTTGTTATCTTAAGTTTTTAGTTGTTTTATAAACTCAGAGTAATTGAAGTCTTATACTAAAGATTCTATTCTTCGATTTTTCGTCAATCATAAAAAAATCAATGAGCTTCTTTAGATATTCCTCATGTTTTATCTTTTGTTCATTATAATCTTTTTGTCGTAAACCTCCTATGCCAAACTCATCCACTGCACCATATACAAATTAGATACTTCTTGGCAATTTCATAGAAGTTTCTTTGTTCAACTTTAAAGTCCTTTCTAAAGCTGAGCAATAAAACATCACTAGAACCAAATTTGCTTGTGTGACACCCTTTGCTTCAAAAGTACACGTATAGCCCATTAAGGGAAGTCCAGAAAATTTTTCTTACATCATACCATAAAGCTGACTAAAGCTCTATAAGAGTTTATGGAAAATTTTTCCTTCTTATTCAAACATCCAAACGCCTTCCGTTTTAAGTCTCAGCCATTACATCTAACGACCGACCATTTGTCGACTTGAATAATAATGCAGTTGGCAGTTGGTATTAAGAAAAAAGCCATTACTTTCTTTATGGGTGCAGCAATTGTCGATACATTGAAATTTATTACCACAGTCTTAACGTGGAATAAAATAAGAAACAAACTGCTAGACTGTCGCCCTACTTTATTAGGTGTCCGCGGAAGTGCCAAGCCAAGCCAAGCCAACCCAACCCAATTGGTGGCCTTCGGATCCCACTAACCGCCACAAACATGCACTTCAATTAATCACTAGCTGCGCTTCCTCTTGCCTCACTCCTAAACATGCAAGTGTGTTTGGCTTTCTTGTACATTACAATTGGGTGGTCCGTAAATTTTCGTCGATGACGAGCAACGATGCGATGCGATGGTCGGTGTCGTCCGCACTTACTGCCACACACCACACTACCTATCTACCCATCACGAGACGACCTTTTCTTTTGAATTAAAATAGAATTGCTTTCCAATTAGAAAGAACCCAAGCCTTTATAGGTCGTCAATTTTTAAAAGCTTATTTGTCTTTCCTCATTTTTATGAGTCCTTAAAGTGTGTTGGTGTTGAATGTTGAATAACATGGATGGTGACATCAGATATTTTGGTCGATATATTTAATAGTTAATACTTTTCTGCTTTTCAAATGACAGCAGGTTACAAAATTTTGCAAACAAGATGCAGTGTTGTAAACGACACAAGACTCACAAAACTGATGACTTCACAAAGATACCACAGTCGGAGCCAGAGCTATACTTTCATATATTTGACCTCAACATGCTCTGATTCATTTATGAAAATTCCTGGACTGAGGGTAATAAAAGTGTCGGCGACACTCGGGCGGAAAATGTCCAAGGACAACTGTTTTTTCAGAGCAACATGTTTTCTCTTCTATAGCTTTTTTGAATTGCTCTTAATGGTTGAGAGCCAAAAAAAAAAAGAAAGAAAAGGTTCTCACATCATTATATTTTAAGGTCCTTTTAACCGAAATTATTCCGTTTTGTGGGGGCGTTGTAATGCTTTTAGGACAACTTAAGCGACAAAGTGACTGGAATGCTTTATTTATTTTAGAAGCGCTTACAGGTTGGCTGTAAAAGGGAGTTTGTATTGTGCCCAACGGAGATATATTTTTTAATGTGTAAAAGAAATTACTTTAAGGAAATGAGGAAAAGTTTAATGCTGTACTGTGTCTTTTTTGGCAAGGAATATTTTTTATAGTTTTTAATGGCAAATGTTACTAAACAGAGTTTTTTTAACTCATATTTAATAGGCACTTGACAAATTCGAATACTGTACTAACTACTGGATTGAAAAAAAGAAATATAAACTGACGATTTCAATGGGTGGAAAGAACATTGCCAATTGATTACTATCATTCTGAATTTTGGAATGATTATTCAAAGCTATTCCATTTTTAATATATAGGGAGACGCAAAAGAGCGGAGGCCTAGAGAAATACTCCCAACCGTGACTGGTGAGTAAATGGATAAAAACTACAATTTATTGAAGATTCCAAACGCCTAAACGAGAAACCGCTTTTCATGGCAATGAAGTCACTATCGCTTTTCATGGCAATGAAGTCACTATCGGAGGACCTGCTAATTCCTCCAAAAGCTGACACCGTGGAAAATCAGGTGGATGTTGCTAGTATTCTAACCTCGAACTCCCACGTAACAGGCAGTTCATGTTTAATGTTACTGATGATGTGTAACGCTTGGGATGATTGAAGACAGGGCCTTTAGGGCTGCCTGACTGTCAGAGCATATTAGAATGCGTGATCTTCGGAGGTTTATTCCAATGATGCATTTCCTTACACAGAACTCAAAAGCTATTACCTCTGCTTGAAAGATAGTTGTTGCGCTACCAAGGGATATAGATGATTTGAAGTTGGGACCGAAAATCCCTGCACCTACACCGTTGTTAGTTTTTGAACCGTCAGTGTACCAAATGTATTGGAAGTTGCTTGTAAGAATTACAGGGTTCTTCCATGCTGAGCGGTTAGGAAAGATTACATCGAAGGGATGATGTAACATAATGTGTCTGGGCATAGTCCGAAGAGTGAGCTGCAGGGGATACCAGTTTTGGGAGCACCTGTGAAATGCTCATATGTCCCTGTAAGTTTCCTTCACGGAAGTTGTTTATGAGATGAAGCTTTAGTCAGTTTAGTGCTGCGGTTTTCTTAACTCTTTGGTGCAGCGGAGGCAAATTTAATAAAAGCTTTGCGGGAACGTTTTTTGCCACCAGACCAGCGAAGCATAGGTTATGATGGGTGTAATAATAGTGAGGTATGTCTTTGTCTAGTAAATCATTTTTCATCAAAGAGTCTAGAATAAACCCAAAAAGCATTAGTTGCTTTTGGTATGGTTTTGTCTAGATGTGGTTTTCAATTGAGTTTACTATCCATGTTAGCACCTAGATATTTAACCTCTTTGAAGAAATTAATTTGAACACTATTTAAGTAGAGTGTGTGGAGATCGATTTTACGTCTTCTAAGGAATGGTGACTGGTTTTGGTGGGGTTGACCTCTAGCCCTTCGCTACTGCGCCAGTCATTGACTTTGTTCAAGGCACTTTGCATTCGGTTTGTGACCTGTGCTTCTTGATTGCCCTGAATGGAGATGACCAGGTCATCAGCGTAGCCTTGTGCGTAAAGGCCTGACTTTTTGAGGTCGTCCATGAGCTGATCTATTACAATTGACAGAGAAGGGGTTATAAAACACCCCTTTGAGGACAGCCTTTAACAGCATTAGCAGTTATTTATGTTTGACCTAGTGTTGTGGAGATGATTCTGCCACTTAACATAGATTCAATCCCTTTAATGGTGCGTGTGTCAATCCCTTTTGGCAATTACGGCGGTTTGAATTGATAAGTAGGTACGTTGTATTATCAAAGGCACCAAAAATGTCAAGAAAAGAGCAGAGTTATGATGTCTTTCTTAGCAATCGCATTTTCAATTTGGCTGACCAGCTGATGGAGAGCTGTGACGGTGGATTAGCCAGTCTGATAAGTGAATTGGTTGACATTGAGAAGATTGACTACTAAGGCCGTATTGCGAATATGTAAGTCAATTACTTTTTCCATGACCTTTAGAAAGAAGGATATGAGACTGATTGGTCTGAGAGATTTTGGGTCTGAGTTTGATCTATTGCCAGCTTTTGGTATGAATACTACCCTAACCCTTCTCCAAGTTTAAGGGATATAGCTTAATTCAAAGCTCTAAAGGATCTTAAGATAAGTGTAAGTGAGCAAATGAGAGTGTTAATTATATGCTGCAGGAGAGCAGGAAGGATACCATCTTCCCCGGGAGCCTTGAAAGGCTGTTGGGAGGAGATTGCCCATCTAATCGAGTCTTCGTTAAATATTTTACTTGATAGACTTCTTGCAATGCAGTTGGGTACACAATACATGCATATACATTTACATTTACATTTACATGAAACCTACTCCACACATAAATCTGCGGAGTAGGGGGGTTGCAGCCGGACGACACACCACAAGACTAACTACACTAATACTACATAGAACAAATAACACATGACAACAGCACACAGTATAGTACAGGACGGTCCCCCATCTTGTCACTAACAGCGCTCATTCCGATTTAATTACGGTGTTCTAATGGGAACCGGCTCTTTTCGGTTGACAAGGCCGTTGTCTGCAGTTGGGTATATTGCTACTCACATTTGTGGTTAGAGATTGTTCATCGGTATGTTCATAGTCTGAAAAATGAGACGCCAAAAGTAGGCTCAGGGTTTCACTGTAACTTCGGGTATAACTACCATACGATTTTGTATTCCCACATAGCAACCATTTTTTGTTAAAGCTTTCCAGATCTTCGTATAAAAGTTAGAGGACTATGATGTGATAAGGAGCCTAGGTTACCAGCTCTCAACATGGTCTGCGCCAAGTTTCTGTAGCTTGATTTAAGAAAATGCAGACAAATCAAAGAGGACGTGCTTAGCGGTGTCAACATTTTCTTGAAATCGACTATTTCAATCTAACATTCAAAATTTTAACATGACACCTTTAATTCTTGATATAGGACGCAAGAATATTGATTTAAAAATTTTATTCCTAAAACAAGATGTAATTCGTGAACTAAGAACAAAAATACTGAATTTTACTTTTACTTTAAAGTTGTTGTTGTTCATGCTTTTGTATGAAAATATATTTTTGTCTATCAGTTGTTCATTAGTCATTACATTTGGTGTTTCTTAGAGGCTCAGTTTCTTTGTGTGATAAATTGTTGTGATCAGTTTAAAAAGTGATTCTTTTTGTTTTAAAGCTTTGTTTAAGAGTAAAAATATAAGAAAAGACAAATATCCGCGGCGCGGCGCCGCCGCCGGCCACAATTTGGCGATGAGTTTTACTTAACTAGGCAGAAATAAAGTTTTTCAAAAGCTCACTTCGTCTTCGAGATATCGACACATCCGCTCGGAAAAATAATTTTTGACTTCAAGTATCTCGAAAACGAAGGTAGATATCGAAACAATTTATTTAAGACTTTTGTTTTAGTTTGGGCTAATTAAGTCAAATTTTTTGCAAGATTTCAGTGCCAAGCATATCTTATCACGATATCACAAAAACAACAATAATGACGCTGTATAACTTGATTTTGACAACTGCAATTGTCGCTGCCGCAACTGCATACACCATAGAGATGCTACATCTCCACCGCTTTATTAAAAGCTCTTATTGGACTAGTTTAATGAGGCTCACAACGGACCTTATATTGCTCTAAGTCAGTTGCAAACCTTACAGCCATTAATAGCAACATACTTAATCTACTAGGTTTTCCACCATTTGTGCTGCCGACAGAGGGAGTCTGAAAATATTTTTTGGACTCCCTACTAAAATTAACCTCGCCTCAGGCTTTTGTTTAAGGAATCAACTTAACTGGAAAGCCAAAATATTTATTGGCGATCTGCTATTCAAATATGTTTAAAGCAACTGAACTCTTGACTAACTTCGGAAGCCAAATGCCTCTTCGATTGTTGACCCAAGATTTGGCTCAATGGTGATTGCCACCAATTGAAGAAGGTGATAGAAGCAAAAGCAAAAATCCACCTCGGGAAGAAAACGCTAAAGATAGCGCAGGCGCATGAGTCAACATACAAAAAAGAAAAAAAAGAAAAAAAAAAACCAACATGTAAATACTTTCCGGCATCTCTGCCAAAACACCAAAGATTTTTGTTGAATACAAAAATCACTATGCAAATTTAAAATTAGATGCATGAAACCGATTTATCAAAACCAGAACACGATTAAACGCAACCGTGCTCTCTCACTAGCCCCTAGTGCATATATTTTCTCACTTCGCATAAGGGCCAAAGCCACCCGTCTACCGTCACTTGAATGCAATTTTACGTCACGACAACGCGACAGCCACGGACGGATATAAAAATACAAAAGTAGAAGACCAGCACCGCGCCGATATCGGTGCCAATTTTCATTGTTTTGGTCTTCTTGAGGGTTACTCAAGTCATGTCAAAAATAAATTGAATATGCTTTTGTTAAAGATGTTCCGTTTGACTTTCACTTCTCTTTAAAGCGAACAAGACTAGGGAAATGTTTAAAGAGTTACATCCGATGACTAACAATAACCCTAAACAGTATTCAAAAGGGATAGCAACGTGCTATAAACTGAATTTATTACACAATTTAGGATTAAAGTTCTTCTCCGAACCCCGACTGCCCCCAACTCTCGTGAGTACATTTGCACAGGATGTTTGAACGACAAAACAAGATTCCATTGAGGTACCATTTAACCACAGGACGCATTAGTCGAATGCGGGTGCCAGCCGGCTGCCAGCTTGGCGTTAGGATAATCCTTTTGTAGGACAGGGCTTCTATGGCGAATTGCAAAATGTTTGTGTGGGCAGTACTACAACCTGGCAATTGTGTGTATGGTGATGTATAGGCAGCCATTCGGTGAATCATCAAGGAACTATTTTCTACTGCAGTGGCACGCATAAGGAACTAAATTAACGCACAGAACGATCGTGCTAAGACTGGGATTCCATAGGCTTTGCGGTGTGTAAGGTGATGGAGATGGCAGCAATGTTCTAGGAGATATTGCATACCTCGGATGATTTATTATGTTGTCAGTTAGGTCTTGTGTATGCGTGGGACGAACTCAAGATGTGTACTTATGCATGCATATGGTGGAAGGGAATTTGTATAGGAAAAGGATGCCCATCATGTCTTTGGCCTTGCTGGCAGTGCGGGTGCGGGTATTTACGGTAGGCGTTTAGGATGAATGAACTTTAAGAGAACTGCCTATGAATGGAGATAGGATACCTACCATAAGTTGTATAGGGAATAAAAAGGACGTGATTTCAAATTGCCTTTTCTGTCTTAAATGAATCAAAAGCCAAGGGAGTTCAGTTTAAGAAACGAGTTGAAATGAGAAGGGACAAACTGCTTGAACTGAGAGATTGTGGGATTGTGTTTATTTTGAAAACCTTATTAAGTGGTAAAACTTTGCGAAAGTCCAGTGAGAGTTTGGGCCTTTTTTACCTAATTTTAGAACTAGCTTTCAAATGATTTAATGCCTTCACCGGTAAATTTTACTTCTAGGCCCATTTGTTTGGCACGCGAGTGGACATCGGCTTTGGGTTCAGTGGATTAAAATAAATCAGAATAGACGGCTATCTGCCAGATAGTATCAGGTAAATATTTTTCTTGAAAATTCGAGGAAAACTATTAAATGAAATATCACCTGTCATAGCCTCAAAATCAAGCGAAAGATGAATGAGGTGACATAAATAAAATAAATATGGTGGCGCAACAGAGCGAGGAGTCCCTGGGCCTAACGCATTTCTCACAACCATGCCTTGTGAGGGAATGGAGGGGACCTACAATTTTCTGCCGGTTCCGAACGGCTAATTGAGATAGCGCTTTTCACGGCAATGAATTTACCAACGGAGGACTTGCTAATTCCTCGCGAAAGGCGATACCCGGGGAAAAACATTTTTGCTTCTGCTGGGATTCGAACCTCGAACCTCTGGGTTAGCAGGTGGACATGCTAACCATCACGCCACGGGTACCAACATGAGGTGACAATTCAATTGCCGTGATGACGGTACCACCCTTCATGCTCTTCTTCTTAAAAAAAAAATAAAATTAACGCAACAACTCCGGGAAAGACTTAAGCTTCGTGCATTTTCAAGGCTGTTTTGCCCATTCTCCAAAAAAAGGATTCCCGTGAGAGAACGTTTTGGATTTTAGGTTAGGTTGGGTTAGATGTGGCTGTCAGGATACAAAGTCTGACATACCACAGAAGGTCCATTGTGATACTAATGAGACCAGAAAGTTGTTCACCCTCTGGTTACCATCAGGGATTAGAGAGAACTTCGTATGAAAAGGGAGAGACTTTTAGTGTCTTTGTCAGCTAAATCGCTTGTGTCGTCTAAAAAGTGTAGACCTAGGTGAGTTTTCCGTCTTTTAGAGAGCGCAAAGAATGAACGGAGAGTGTATTTGACTGCTTCCTCCTCCTCTTCGTCCATGCAGCTTCTACAAGAGTTATTGGAGTAGATACCAAGTACTTTGTCATGTCTGCACCTATTGTGGAGCTAATATGGAGACGATTGAGATTCATTGAGCTCCTTGAACGTTTCGAGTCCACACATTGCCAAATTTGTTTAGTCACAAACCCTGTATTACTCTGCGTCCATCTATATAGTGCTCATCTTCTCAGAAGCGTCCTGCTTAACAAAATTTTACATATAGCGATAGGTATACCTATGTTGTTCCTTTCAGGTCCAAGATGAGAAGTCGTTCCTGTTTTTGTTTGAGTTCATCTGGCATGCAGGTGCCTGATATGTCTCTGTGTTCCGGCACCCAAGATTGGTGAATGTTGCACTGTTCTGACATCTCCTTTAGACTTGTGTGACAGTTTCGGATCGTAGTAGATTTATAGTTGAGACAGAGGCAAGACCGGTCTGACTTTCCGAGAAGATACGAATATCTTTGGAGGATGCAACGTTTTCTCTGATCCAGGACAGGACGTCTTTTATCACCAGAATTTCGGCTTGGAACACACTTCAGTGGTAAAGTAAGCGGAAGGAAAGACTTAAATTCGAGAAGATTCCACTTCTCCGGCATGAATCTTAAGTTGTTTCAAATATTAGTGTGACTAATTTGCTGGTAACAATCATAAGAACTTTGTCGTATAAATATAAAGACCTTGGGTTAGGGCGTTTCTCTTTGAATGTACTATAACAACTGGTTAAAAAAAACATGGATCCCGGACGGATCTCTCTTTCCATCGAGATGCTGTTTTTTTCTTCTTTTCGTTCTAGGGCATACAGACATGACTCTTGTCGGTCATATTGACTTCTAACGCACAAGCTTATAAGTCTTGTCTGCTTAGGTCAACGCGCATACCTTAACTGACCAAGTATTTTGGTGTAGTCACAAATAGTGAGCCTGAAATATCAGAGGCAACATTTCTGATGTCAAATCTGTAGTGCTACAATTGCTCTTCTACTTGGTACCAGCACATAGAGGCGCGGGGGCCTTACCGCAGGCTTGATAAGATTTTAAATAAGACGCGACTTCTATGGGAAAAAATGACAGCTACCTCTTGTGGTAGCTTCGCGATATCGAATCTACTCAAAGTTTCTGTTCTTTGTCATTTCTCATGCAAATCTACAAATGTTCACATACTAGATATCACTTTGATTTACAATTCCTTGAGAAAGAGGTCGCTGTGCCAAGCCTTCATGTGTTTCTATATTGAAATGAAAACAAGTGTATCAGGTGCTTGAAATGCTGACGTTTTACCTTCGGCAAAGTCGTAGAGCCTGATTCCATTGCGGTTTGATTTTTGGTTAAAAAGTCATCGAGTGAGATCATATTCAGTACTTTGGAGGTATACTCATCTCCTCAAGGAGATCTTTAAATGCCTATTCGCTTGAGTCAATTCACTCCTCTGTTTTGTGCATGGACCCAAAGAACTTGAAAACTCAAATCTTTCCCATGTCACCAAATCACAAGCTACTTATTTTCCTGACTGTAGGACTGACACTATAAAATTTCGCAGGTTTTTGGCTTCCATCCCTTCACACTTCTTGAATGGCTGTAATGTCAGCAATGTCAGGTTCTAACAGCAGCTTATGTGGACGAATTCTGCTTGAGCTTTGCTTACCAAGGATAGCGGTGCCGTCACATGGCGGTCGTAATATTACGATCGCTTTATGACGGACTTCTTTGGGGTGTTGACATGTGGAAATTACTACGGTTGTTGCAACACACCGTTACTCATCCATTTTGAGATAAACCATACCCCAATATATCTACGAGAGAAAAAGGACAACTTGATCAGGCTTTTATAAATTACTAGCTGACCCGCCCGGCGTTGCTCGGGTCAAACTTCTTCAAAGCGTTGTTCCCACAGAAAGCTAGAAAAAAAAAAATAAAAATTCTCGTGTCACAGTGTAAATTAAAAAAACAATGTTAAGGGTAGATGGCCCTTATCACTTACGGGTGTGAAAAAAAAATTGTAGCCGATTCTCAGACTTACTGAATACGCATAGAAAATTTGGTAAAAATCGGTAAAGCCGTTTCAGAGGAGTTCAAGTTCGAACTCCGTGACACGAGAATTTTATATATATGATTTGGAATTTGATTTGTTCAGAAGTCTTACTGATCTGTTTTATTTAAAATATCTCCAAATTTAAAGCCACAAGTTTTGTTTCATTTGATTTATTCTGAATTCTTTACTTTTTACAACTTTATTTTATACGGCTTTGTGGTAACTTACAAAATCTATTAAAATCTCGTTCTTGTTGCTCCACAAATACGTTCACCGCTAGCAATAAAAACGTTCACGAAACCATCCGACAACGACAAGATGGGTGTCATGCAAATTACGATCTCAAGAAAATCACTCCATTTTGTTTGCATAGATAACGTTATAAGAGCCGCTATATGACGGCACTGCTATCCTAAACCACCGAAGCTTTAGGGTCGGGAATCAAAATTCGGTGTCTTTGTTTCGTTTGCTTGGGTCGTTTACAAATAAATCATCCACATCCGAAGTCTGTTGATGACTCGGAACCATTTTGTAGTGAAAAAACCAATTTCATAATTCCAAAAATAACTCTGCTCAATTATGTACTTTAAAAATTCCAACGTTATGTTCAACTCTAAGACGTAATAAACATTAACATTATCCACGTACGCCAAGCATCTTATCTGAAAGACTCACACAAGATCTGGCGCTAATTAAATTACAACATACGCACCAACATTGCTGGCGTATGTATCACAATTCTTGATAAAAATTCCAGCTTCAAGTGTTTGCATTATGATTATGATAACTTTGTCATATTTTTATCTTCTCAGCGTTAAGCTTAAAAATGTATACAGGGATAAAAACGAAGACCAATTGCTTATAGAGGAAAATTTCTAAGAAAATCTTGTTGCGAGCAGTGGTGTATTTTTCGGCAGAAATGTGACTTTTGAAAGATTGTTTCGGAAAAAACTAGACATAAGTAAGTTACAGGTATTAAGACATCAATGACAGTTTGAGGTTGACAAACAGACGTCGTTAGAATGGCAAACAGATCAGCAATTTGTTACTCCTTTTACAAATCTTATAGGTAATCATAAATGCTTGACTTATTCTCTTACTTTATCCTTTTGCGACGTTACGATTGTGATCTCGAAGGAATATCTGCTCTCCCACTTATTTGTTTCACCCTAGTGATCCAACTTTAGTGATCCGCCATAGCGATACTCCCATTACCTTAGTGATCCACCCTAGTGATTCACCCTAGCGGTCCACCCTAGCGATCCACCCTAGTGGTCCAAGCCCTAGTCATCCACCCTAGTGATCCATCCTAGTGATCCAGTCCAGTGATCTACCATAGTGGTCCTCCCTAGTGATACACCCTAGTGATCTACACTAGTGATCCACCCGACTGATCCACCCTAGTGATCCAATCTAGTGATCCACCCTAGTGATCCACCCGACTGATCCACCATAGTGATCCAATCCAGTGATCTACCATAGTGATCCTCTCTAGTGATCAGCCCAAGTGATCCTCCCTAGTGATCTACCTTAGTGATCCACCCTAGTGATTCACCCTAGTGATCCACCCTAGTGGTCCAAGCCCTAGTCACTCACCCTAGTGATCCAATTTAGTGATCCATCCTAGTGATCCAATCTAGTGATCTATCATAGTGGTCCTCCCTAGTGATACACCCTAGTGATCTACCCTAGTGATCCACCCGACTGATCCACCCTAGTGATCCAATCTAGTGATCCACCCTAGTGATCCACCCGACTGATCCAATCCAGTGATCTACCATAGTGATCCTCTCTAGTGATCAGCCCAAGTGATCCTCCCTAGTGATCCACTCTAGTGATCCATCCATGGGGTACGCCGTGTAAGCATACAAGACACAGACTTAGAAAATAGCATCCGCTAAATATTCAAAAGCATAGGGCCTGGATTTCGTAACAGTTTAGGGGGTTAAAGTCTTATCATCGATTGTATCGTTAAAAGATTGTTTCAAGATAGCGCGGCTTTTACTATCGCCTTTTAAATTTTTGTTACTTTTTCATTTTCTTAACCCCGTTTACTTAGAACTAAGACTATAGTCGTCTTGAAAGTTACGGGATCCAGTTCCAGTCCCAGTCTTGCGTAAATTTTCATTTTTGTCACATGTATAAAACATGAACAATTAACCACTTGAAACTCTGGTTTTGAGATAACAATCAACAAACCAATGAAAAAACAATTCCATACACCCAATAAATATTAAAAAAAAAAAAAAAGAAGAAATGAAACAAATAGAATTCTGTTTCATGTTTCGTACGATCTGACCGAACCGCATGCGTGATGGAATTCCATTTTACCTTTAATTAGTTTCATGGCAGAAAACTCCTAGTTCCACACTCACAGTCGATGTTGTTTAAAGCAAAACCACAAGGAGTACACGCCAACGACCTGTGATAGGACTTTTTAAATTGCACAGCACAACCACCGCGCAAACACAGACCAAAGACCATGCTACCCAACCAGTAATTTATGAAGTCGCGTTAATCGTGGAGCAAGTCGTTGATCGTTGTTGTTTTACGCTTGTTGAAATTGATTTCTTCTTTGCTTCTAAATAGAGAAAGAGAGAGGCAGAAAGAGAAAGAGCGATGAAGAGATTATAAGACAAGACACACATTTTACTTTCACGCTGCGTTCTAGCATGCGGGTGTCAATAAACTCGACGACACTGTCTAAAAATGTGCATACACTTCACGTATACGGATTTTCCACATTTACCATCGACCACTGTTTAAAGATGTACATGCTCATTGCTCGACCATCTAAATGCAAACTTATTTTCAGAATTTCACTTTGAAATGCATTCCGCAGATCCCTGCTGCCTGTGCTTAAAACAGTTCGAGTGAAGTAAGTGTGTGGGTTTTTTTTAGTAGTTCATGATGTCATTGTGCAGTGGAATTGAAACCGTCGGTAATTAAAGTATTTTTGGCACCATTAACTGATTTATTAAGATTTGTTGTGAAAAGGCGATGAAAGCAATATCGTCATGATGTGCAAAAAGATTGAACTTGCTGCAGACTTTGAACTGCAGGGCATGAATCAATTATAGTATTTAAAGTGGGTGCTTCATATTTCCTGGTAGCCATTCCAGTTTTTTGACAATTGGATAAATTTTGCATGATATTTTTAGTGAGAGAAAGAGTTGGTCAATTGCACATACTCCTAATTTTTGCGATATTTGCGAGAAACTTGACCGCGGAAACTTCTTGTTTCTTTTAGTCCTGCAGCTCACCTTGGTAAGCTTATTTGAGACACACAACCAGCTTCTGGTTTGAAGAACTTGACACTGAAGTTCAGTTGTAAATGCGTCCATTTGATAGCCGAGATGGTGGAGTACTGTCTAGCAAAACTTATCTTAGTTAAAAAGTGCTCTCAAAATAAGTTAAGACCCCTTCTAGAATCGCTAACGCCATATTTTGATTTGTTTTCTTGAGTTTTTTGTTGTGCTAGGTATAAACTCAGGTGTTATGCCGAATGCTGTTGACTTGCACTCTGCTCTGCTCCCTCTTCTTAGAGGGTGAAGTGGATTTCAAGTCAAGGATTGACTTTAGAAAATTGACCTTAATATTCAAGTGTTTAAGCCTTAGCTCTCAAAACTTTAAACACGTTTTTTTCAAAACCATGTTGAAGAAATTGGTGGACAAGATTTCTCGAGAACTAATCAACCGATCTTGATGAATTTTCACAAAATGCAATTCACAAGTAAAAAACGAAGGAATTTTTGGTACCTACTTCGTTCACATGTTTTTTAATATTTAATTGAAAAATTGTTGTATAAATGTCTGCTTAAAATCGCCTCATAGTTTTTGTTTTTCCTGCGTTCAAGTTCTAGTTTTTTGTCTTAACTAAAACAGATGATAAAGTTAAAAGCTCTGCTGTCCACTTGGACGCACCTTTTTCCAGAGGAGTTGCCGTAATTTATTTTGCAAAAGCGGAGTTTTGAATATTCTTTTACGAAAATTTCAGAAACTGTTAAAGAAATATATATTACAATCTTAAGGGGTTAGGGGTCAGGAGCGTGAAAAAATGCCATTTTTCAATAATTTTTTTTTACTAGTAATTAATTTTTTTTCACAAAAGCCAAAACATAGTATCATTTCATCATACTAACATTACTTCACGAAAATAAAAAAAAAAATTAATTATTTTACAAGTTATGGCGGTCTAAGTTCAACAAGTTTTAATAATGAGTCCTTGCGGTGACCACTGAACTCAAAAACCACTCTATAGATTTCAATGAAACTTATACGGTTTTTAGAAAACATAAAAAGCTAGAGCCTGATAGATTTTTTCAAAACTAACAAAATGGCGACCTCAGGAATTTTTTTTCTGATTTTCGGGGAAAAACCAACAAACCTTCGATTAGGCACTAGCTTCTTTTGTTTTCTAAAAGCTGTATAAGTTTCATTCAAATTTATCGAGCGGTTTTTGAGTTACAGTTGGCACCAATTCAAAAAACATAGTTTAGAGAAAAACGCATTTAAAGTTTTACAGTCTATTTATGTACAGTAATGAAAGCTGAAGGTAAAGCTGAATAACTCGAAAGTTATTTGTCGGATTCACTTCAAACTTTCAGAGAATATTTTTAAGACACGAGTACTAAGCATTAAGAAAATGCAAAAAAACAAAAATCTATTTTTTGAAAATTCTTACTGCCCCATAAAATCATAAAATCATTTATTTATGATACACGTTTCCATAGAAAAGTAGTTGCTCTACAAAAAAGGTTTCTTATCATTTTTCGACAAATTCACTCCTTCAAGAGTTATTCAAGGTTAAAGTTTGATTTAGAGTAAATTTAAATTTTTATTTCTTGATTTCTGACAAAACTTTAACCTTTTGAAGGAGTAATTTTGTCGAAAAATGATGAGATACCTTTTTTGTAGAACAACTAATTTTCTCTGGAAATATGTATCGTTCATTCCGGCACTTTACTTCTAGACCGAAATATGAAATTCACATAATATAAAAGTTTTTTTTCCCATACAATTTGTATGGGAGATGGAAATCTGCGATGAGCGACCTCTAAATATTAATATTAAGAGCTCTCATTTTAACAGGCATCTTTCTACACCTCCTCGATGGCATAAATCGAGGAAAAAAATAGTAACTTTTTTTGAACCAGTCTACTATACATATATCATATATAATCACAGTCAACGTGTTCGTTCACATAAACAAATCCCAAAACCCACAAGTGCTCGAAGAGATGCCGTGCCGTTGCTTCCTGACGAAGTGACTTTTTGTGGGCTACATGATCGGAAGGTGTCATTGATTTGTATTTGAAAATGCCAATGAGCAGACGGTTACAGTCAATTTGAAGCGATATAGTCGAATGATAACCTAGTTTCTATTAGTCAGCGATTGAAGATCGTGGCATGGTCGACATTCTTCCAACAAGCCGCGGAACCACATATCGTTCACAACATGATCAATTATGGCTTCATTGTCTGAGAAGCTTCCTGGTCGCGTTATCAAACTTTTTGGCGTATCAAGTTGCCATCAAAATCATGCGATTTAGTACCATTTGATATTTTTTCTTGCGATTATAGGTACTATAAGGCAAGTTTTGCAATCGTGCAGAAAAAAAATTTTGAGATAACAATTAAACATTACATTACGATGATAGAGTATACGAAAAAAGTGGATCCTGGAATTCTGTCTGTCTGTCTGTCTGACACAGTCTGTATATGGATCTACAGCCTGAACCAATAGACCGATTTGCCTCAAAATTTGCAAAAAGGGTCTGTGGAGCAGCCTACAGAGGGGATTTTGGAATTGAGTCTTTAGGTCTTGAAATAACGGTACCTGCCATACAACCGATATGATAATACTTATTTTTCTCAAAATCGGCTCCAACGATTTCGATAAAATTTTGTGTGAAGGATTAATTTTTGATCTTTTTTCTTATAATGTAAAATAATTTTTTGGAAAAAGCCTAAAAACGGTACCTCCCATAGTACCGTTTTTTTCAAAACCGACTTTCTCGTTAATGGCTGACACGATATTGACGAAATTTTAGATTTAAGAAGTCGTAAACTGTTAAAGGAAGACTGCATATAAATATTTAAAAAAAAAATAGTTTTGGAAATTTTTATAAATTTTTTAAAAACATTTTTGTTTTTGGAAATTACTTCAAAACTATAATTTTGATTTTTTTTTAAATTATTTGTCAAAATAACTTCTAGCAAGATCTAGAACTTTGCATACTTGATTTTAAAAAAAACAGTTTTTCAAAAAAAATGAAAAATAAAAAACCGTTTTTTGAAAAAACTGGTCCAACGATTTTGATAAAATTTTTATCACTCATATGTATTAGCGATTGCAAAAGAATGGCAGTTTTAGATTTTGGCTTGAAACCTTTGGAATATTTAATTGAATTTTTTTATTATTTTGCGTGATTTAATTCAATTTTCATAATTAATGTGTAGTTGGCAACCCTGTACCACAAAATATGTTATGAAGAGCGAATACTAAAGCCTTTCACTCAGCCTTATGATTTTGATATCGTATTTAGAACACAATCGCAAGTTCGTGCGACCTAGTCGTGCCCATTTTTTTTTCTGTTGGGCTACGCGAAAGACCGTGTTTACGTGAAAAGTCTCCGAACTCTTGACTTAAAACCAACATTACTCAAATTATGACAGAGATACCGAGGCCTCGGAAAGAATCGCATTCTGTGCATCTCTCCGACGACGCTACCATTTATATGATGTTGTTTTTCACATACTCAATGGCAAAGTCTAAACTTTGTTAAGAAATCAAATGCTCATCAAAAGTGCGCTTAGCTTTACTTTCAAAACCGAAAAATGATTGACTCCTTATGTCATATGTTAATATGCAGAATTTTTTGGCGTGATGGTCTATAAATAAATAAATAAGGTGACGCAACAGAGCGAGGAGCCCCCGGGCCTAGCGCATTTCTCACACAATCATGCCTTTTGAAGGAATGAAGGGGATATACAATTTTCTGCCGGTTCCGAACGGCTAATCGAGAAAGAGCTTTTCATGGCAATGAATTCACTATAACGGAGGACTTGCCAATTCCTCGCGAATGGTGATACCCGTGGAAAAACATTTTTGCCTCTGTTGGGATTCGAACCACGAACCTCTGGCGTGATGGTCTGGCGTTGAAAAAATTCGTAAAACCCAGTGAAGACGCTTCCACATGGGTGAAACTACTTCCGTATCAGCTTCAGAAAAGTACCTTAAGCTTGTGACTCATCTTGGCTTTGTAAGATTTCCACACTATTCTGGTTGAGAAATGGTTACAACACCGGTTTAAGTTAAACTTCTAATACTGAATGAAAATGAAAGTCTTAAAAAAGTAGATGGAAAAATGAAGCAACCTTTCGAGTGTGTCTAATTTTCCTCACTTAATTCACGTCACGCATATTTTGAAGCGTCAGATTTGCCTTTCACGGAAAAAGACTTCTACTGGAGCGAAGCAATTAACTTGAATGCCTATCGGTTGATGGTAATAAATTGAAAATTTAAAAGCAAATCGGTGCACTTTCTAAAAGTCTAAGATTTTCTTTGAATAACCTCAGACATCGAGCAACCGCCCAGACACCAGATAAACTTTTAGGGCACGACCACGCACTGAGCCGCAAAATCAGAACAAAATTGAGAGGCAGAATAATGTTCCTCAGCTAGCCGAACCACGCGGAACTTTTAATGTATTTTGAAAGGCTTTTAGGTCTATGTAAGCTAAGTCGCTAGTATCGTCGAAGAAGAATTCACCGAGATGAGTTTTCCTCCTATGAAGTAGTGCAGGGCTTGAGCAAACAAGGTGTTGAACGTTTTCTTCCTCTTCTTCGTCCATGCAGCTTCTGCAGATATTTCCTTGCTGCTATTATAAGAAAAAATAGAACCGAAGCAGCTAATGGAAAAAACACATTTGAAAATACGTAACACTTCATACATTCGTACGTTTCTCCATAATTTTTCACTAAGATTCCCAGAACTCTTGAAAGTGAACCAAACAGAAAAAAAGCCTCACTAAACAATCACAACCAATATCACTTCAATCCCATAAATTCGTCAAACTTATTCACAGGCGAAACCAGACAGCAATTTACATAGCTTTAGTCGACATAACATTAAATTACAAATCTGCCATTCCCAAACAATGTAACACATTCTGGAATACGTTCTAGTTTTCCTTTATTGTGTCTATCTGTAATAAATGAATACAAACGATTCAAGTAGTCGACGTCGACGTCGACGTCGCGTCGGTCGTCGCGTCAGCTAAAACTAAAGAATATCCCCATCAAATAAAATCCTCGAATTCCCAATTGAATCTGATAAAACTATAGCCGGCCGTCATGTAATAAAATAAATGCGCCTTCATTTGTTGGGTAAAGATGGGCTATATGTAAAGAGAAAATGCCGCTTTTAAAAGAAATCGATTTTATGATATCGGAATTGGGAGCAAACGATAGAAACAATGGGATTATTTGTTTGTATTCAGAGATAGATTCAAATCGATGTTTCATTGGAAAGTTAACTTTGGTGTGATGGGAGGGTAATTTTTCTTAGTCCAACGGATAGGGACAAGGCTTTGTGAGGTTTTTTTTTCCTGGATGCTGTAAGTCAATTGAGAATCCATGTGATTCATGGTTGTTGTTTTGGCATGTTTCTAAATCTGGATTGACATCTTTGGAATCCTTTAAAATCTTCTTTATCCCTAGTTTTAGAGTGAACGCAGGTTCCTTTTTTCCATTCACATGAATATATTAGAAAATAGGGTAAATTATTCGTGTGAAACCCCAGGAGAGCACAATCTTGAGAAAGATAAAATTTTAAAGTAAATTTTCCTTTCCTTTTCATGGATTTGTAAAATTGCCAATTTGTGTGAAATCAACAACGAAATTTATCTAACTGAGTTTGTTTTCGTTTTTCTGCTTCTTTCTTTACGGAGGTGCCATGAGCATCGTGATCTCGAAGAGATCACAACCCTCCGCCTTTTTTGCTTCATAATCGGTATACTTTTGATATGCCCACGGGGTACACCGTAATTTTTTTGTGGTTCTTATTTGCAGTAAAAAGTCCCACTGTTAATGGCGAATTTGAAACGTCGCCGTCGCTTTTACAGAATGAGAGACACGGCAAAGATATGGCAGCGAGGTGCTTACTACTAACTTCGAGCTTTTTTTTAGCTCAAAATTTAAGTTACTTGCATTAGATTGTTGTTTTATTTACTCCTTAATTTCAAAAAAACTGTTCCTATAAACCTAAATGGTATAACAAAAAATTAATCAACATCAATAATCGTAAAAACAAAGCTTAAAAAGAGTTCAGAAAATCCTGTGGAGATTTAGTTCTTTTTGATATTTATGTTCGCTTACAAAAGCAATTTGACTTCCTGAACAAGTCCCTTTACAAACAATATATTTTGAACATGGAAACTATGCTTCAGAAAAATAGTAAATGTTTTTGAACATTCATTAAAAACAAAAAAAGCTCAACCGATATGCCAAACTTAGTTCACTATAAAGGTGAGACTTCCAATGACCCGTCTGAGATGTGTAAGTTCTTTGCAAGTTTTTTTCGTTCAGTGTACAAGCCACCTAGTCCAAATGTTACCGTTGATAGTCATTTTCACCCCAACCTTGTAAATATTTGTTTAGTAAGCGTTACTTCTGAAGAGATTTTAAATGAGCTTTTAAATTTGGATGATGATACACTTCCTGGAGCTGATGGAATTGTATACCTATTGTTTTAAAGAGTTGTGCAAATACTTTGGCTTCTCCACTGGCTGTCGTTTTCAACCGTTCACTTCAAGAAGGTGTTTTCCTGGATGCTTGGAAAACGGCTTTTATTCATCCCATTTTCAAATCAGGGTCTAAGAATGAAGTGAGCAACTATCGACCGATTTGCAAAATACCTGCAATACCCAAAATTTTTGAGAAAATTTTCTATAAAAAAATTAGTTTTTCATTTAAGAGAAGTTATATCTCTATTACAGCATAGTTTTGTTAATGGTAGATCTACTACTACGAACATTGTGCTTTTTAACAATTATGTAGTCAATTGCTTAGAAGATAGTTCTCAATGTGATGTTAGGTTAGGTTAGGTGGAAGTGGCTGTCAGTCAATGAGTACATTGCCTGACACACTTAGGCCGCAAGGTCCCATTGTGATACCACAGAGATCAGCAAGTCTATCACCTACTGATCTCAGAAACCCGATGTAAGATTAACGAGTTGATCACTTATTAATCTTCCATTACGGGACTAGCCGGTTAATCACCTGCTAGTCGAACCACGTGGAACTTTTAATGTATTTCGAAAGACTTTTAGGGTCTATGTAAGCTAAGTCGCTAGTATCATTGAGGGCATGAGCAAAGAAGGTGTTGAACGATTTCTTCCTCCTCCTCGTCCATGCAGCTTCTGCAGAAATCATTGGAAAACACACCAAGTCTTTTGGCGTGTCTCCCTATTAGACAGTGTCCTGTACTAACACCTATGGTAGAACCTAGATACAGACGGTTCAGGGCAGTGGCGTAGCTAGAAAATTTTTCGGGGGGGGGTTACATGTAAATATTTTTACATAAGTAAAAGTCGTTGTTCAATTGTATTAATTAGGTTTTTTCCAATTTATTGATATACAATAATAAAGTGCAGAAAATAAGAACATATGAAAATACACGAAATTATAAATCAATTCTTCTCTGCTTTGCGCGAATCATTCGATAACTTCTTCCACCTTAATGTCAATGTGCCTGTTAATGCTCATAAGAGCAAGCCCATTCAGCCTATCTTCGCCTGTAGAATTCCTAATCCAATATTTTAGACGCCTCAACGTGGAAAAACTACGCTCGCTGCTAGCAATGGTCGCAGCCAATGTTGCACCTATTTTCAAAAACTTGAAAATGTTTGGAAAAAGTGCATCGTTACAAAGATTTAACGATTCTATAAATGTCTTTGGTTGAGTTTCTGGCCCAACCCAACGCTGTCTCCAAAATAACACTTCATTTATTACGGTTGAAGCAGCTGCCTCAGTCGCTGTTGGCCATTGATTCATTATTACTTCCACGGTTTCATCAATATTCTCAACGTCTTTCCTGACCATTTTTTTCAGGGATGGTATTTCCGATTATTGACAAAATTTTTTTGTGTTTCGCAAATCTGTCAGATATGGATGATATGAAGTGATCCAGGAAAAGTATGAATATTGATATACGGTAATAATCTTCTGCTGAGCTGCTTTGGTAATTTTGTCGATGTTTTTGACGATGCACAATCCTGGAAACTTCAATTTTTTCTCCTATAGACTTGGCTATTTTTTCAGCATCAGCGAATTTTCGTTGTACATTCTGATGATGATAAGTAAAAGTTTGAAAACAAGGACACAGTTGAGCTGAGAATTATGTTCCACAAAACTGTTTGCGCTCCGTCAAAGTGACATTGAGCGCTCAGTGAGATTTTTCTTTGTGGAACTGGCGTAATAGATCAATGTGATTGAAGCATTGTATTGACTTATGATACATGGACTGCTAGTTGCATTAATTCTCTATACAGAAGTTGGATAATAATGATTGCACTTATTTTTGGTTACACTAGCCAATATCTTACTCTTAACTAAAACACTAACGACATCTGCTGTGATTTAGCTAGCGTGATTATTTAGCAGTGTCAGAAATGTTTCACTAGTTTTCCGCTGAAATGATGCTCGCTAGTATTGCTTAGAATACGTGGAATCATCGTGAAGTAAGGTCCTAGCATTCCATGTTTAATAAGTCAATGATTTTAATAAATAGGAGCCCTACTAACGCATTTCAACTGTTTTCTATAGCTCAATGTAGGCAAAACACAAACATACATGTATTTAGATACTGATTTGTGAAAAGCTCGATCTTAAATTTTAAATATGAAAAACAAATTTGCATCAATAAAACAAAAATAAATAAATGAAGCGTTTAAATGAGATTCGACTGAAATATTTTCGGGGGGGGGGGGGGGGGGGTAATCCCCCCCCCCCCCCCTACGCTACGCCACTGGTTCAGGGCCACTCTTCGAGCGTTTTGAGTCTACACACGGCCTAACTTTTTTGGTTGCAAGGCAGTTGTTACTCTCAGTCCATCTAGTGTTTGTTATCCTTGAAGCGTCTTTTCTAAGTAGGAGTTTACATGTAGCGATTGGTACACCTATGTTGTTAAATTCTGAGTCGTGCCCTTTTTGGCTAGTTCGTCTGCCATACAGTTGCCTGGTATGTCCCTGTGCCCTGGCACCCATGAAAGGTGAATGTTGAACTGATTTGACATCTCCCTCAGAGACATCTGACAATTTTGGACCGTGATGGATTTTGTAGAGACAGAGGCAAGAGATTTAAGGGCAGCTTGGCTGTCTGAGAAGATTCGAATATCCTTAATCGCCAGAATTTCCGCTTGGAACACACTACAATGATCGACTAGGCGGAAGAAAAGACTGAGATTCAGTTTTTCTGAGTAGATTCCACTTCCCACACCTTCGCTGGTTTTTGAACCATCGGTGTAGAAGTGTATTGCTTCATTTTCCAAAAGAGTGCCATTTTCCCAAGCATCTCTTGAAGGTATGGTTACTTGAAAATTGTTGTCAAACACCAACTTGGGGGTGGTGTAGTCGGATCGATTCGGTAAGAATCTAAAGTTATCTAGAATGGAAGTGTGGCCGATTTGATTATTGGTCCACTGTGATTTAGCTCTGAGTCGAGTAGCTGAGCTAGCTGCGACTTGTTTGCTGAAGATATCTAGGGGTGTGAGATTTCATCACAATCATAAGTGTTAGATGATGTAACTGGTGAGCAAAAACATGTACACATTTTGAACCTTTCACATTCAGGACTATGGAAATAAATATTGACATCCAGGTCCAGTCTAGGCGACAAACTAAAATACATTACTTTAGTCTTTGGGCTCATAACTAAGTTATGAACTAAGAACCAGATCCGTAAAATATTAAGATCCCAATTTATGTTAGCGATCAAATCAAGACGACTATCTGAACCATATGAGAAACCAACGTCATCAGCGAAAGCAGTAGGTGTACCTTTGAAATTAAGTTCAAACAAGGAATTGATATAAATGAGAACAGAATTGGGCCAAGCAAAGAGCCTTGTGGTACCCCTAAGTTTAGCATCGTTTTTTCACTCCTGATTTCATCCAATTTTACTTTTTGAGACCTGTTTGACAAAAAGGATCTAAACCATTTCAGCATAAAACCACGGAACCCTGCCTTTTTAAGTTTTTTCAGAAGGATGAAATGATCAACCATGTCAAATGCTTTAGTAATGTCAATGAACAATCCAGCAAACTTCACCACAAAACTTTAAAAGTGCATCTTCAGTTGATTTACCACTTTGGAAACCAAATTGAGAGGGATGAAAAAATTCATTTCTCATTAGATAACCCAATACTCTATTTTTAACAAGCTTCTCGAAAATCTTGCTTATTTCAGGAAGAAGGGAGATTGGTCTGTAATTGGAGATTTCTGTAGTAGAACCTTTTTTGAATAAAGGAACAACATACGCGCATTTCAAGACTTTGTGAAATACTCCTTCAAAGACGCAACAATTTAAAGTGTATGACAGTATGTCAACCAAAACACAAGCTACTTCCTTTAGACATTTGCTACCTTTAGACATTTGCTACCATCTGTTCCACATGACTGTGTATTTTTAAGAGAGCCAATAGTTTTCAGAACTTCAAACGCAGAAAAAGGTTTTAACACAAAACTGCTACAGATTGTCGGCTCATCAAAAGACATTGTTGTCAAACAGCTGGGACACATAGATGGCATAGGACATGATTGACGATTGGTAGCAATGTTAGTAAAATAATTATTAATCTCATTACTAATGACCTGTTTATCTGAAACAACGTAGTTATTTACACGAATGCTGGTTGGTTTTTTAACAACAGATGATTTGTTAAGAATACTAAATACGGCGCCACTTTCCAACAGCTGCACCTAACTTTACGGAAGTATCCGACGTCACAGTCGAAGAAGTTAGGGAGGCAGTTAACAACTCCAAAAAAGGCAAAGCGATTTGGCCAGACGAGGTACCATATGAGTTTTGGAAAAATATGGGAGACATCGGGTTGAGATGGCTCACGATTCTCATCTCCAAACTTATAAGAGGTGACAGTTTGCCTAATCAATGGAGGGAAAGTTTTCTTCTTCCAATGTACAAGGGAAAGGGAGATACCAGAAGCTGTGACAACTATCGTTCGATCATGTTGATGTCCCACACTATGAAGATCGTTGAGCGGGTCTTGGATAGCCGACTGCGGAAAATAATAAGGCTGTCTGATGACCAATGCGGGTTTGTCGCGGGTAAGTCAACTACAGACGCAATCCAAAGTATAAGGATCATTATGGAAAAACACCGAGATGCCTTAGAGGATTTGCATATTGTGTTGGTTGACTTCGAAAAAGCATTCGATCGACAACCACGAGATCTGATATGGGTGGCCCTCAGACCCCGAGGAGTTCCTGAAGCCTATGTGCGAATAATTATGGACATGTACGAGGGAGCAGTTACAAAAGTGAGATGCCCAGCTGGAGTCACCGAAGAATTCCAAATAACAGTAGGTGTACATCAGGGAAGTGTCTTGAGTCCACTGCTCTTTATTGCTGTTCTGGATTGTTTGCTCGAAGGAAAAGTAACAGACAATAAAGTACAACAATTATTCTTTGCTGACGATGGAGCCATCATAAGCGAGGATCCTACATCCCTGCAACGAGCACTTGACGTTTGGATTGATGTTCTGGAAGGAAATGGGTACCGTATTAGCGCTAAAAAGACTGAATAACTGTGCTGCCCTTTTTCTGATCCAGACAAGCCTATTCCAGACATTTATTTGAATGGAAATGTGCTTCCCAAGTGTGAAAAGTTTAAATATCTGGGATCTATGATCAATAGTGAAGCAACTTGTGATGACGACATCAATCATCGAGTAAGCGTAGGGTGGATGAAGTGGCGAGAAAACTCCGCTATCTTCTGTGATCGAAAAATGCCCCCTAAGCTGAAGGGAAGACTCTACACAGCAGTTGTCCGTCCAGCACTGACATACGGTTCACAATGTTCGGATGACAGCAGGAGTAACAAAGCTTGATCGAATTAGAAGTACTAAGATCCGTGGAAGCCTTCATGTCTAAAGTACCATCTTGGACAAAATTCAGCACGACCGGCTCAGTTGGTATTGTCATGTTCAAAGGAGAGATCCGCAGAACCCCGTCCAAAAGGCAATATCGTACAACGTTTCAACAAATTCGCGGCGAAAAAGAAAAGGCAGGCCAAAACACTCCTGGTACAAGCAAATGCAAAAACAGCAGCATTTGGTTTTCCTCAGACATGGAACAATCCAAAACCGGGAGGCTTGCCGACACTTTCTGAGGTCAACGCGGCGTGCCCCACAGGCGGATCACTAGTGTGAAGCAGAAAAGTGGGAGAGTTGTGATCGCTTCAAGATCACTACTCGTAACGCCGGAAATGAAAAGAAGAAGATTTGTTAAGAATACTATTGACTGTTTTCCATTCGTCCTTTGGATTATCCCTAGCAGATGTGAATATAGAACGGTAATATCTTTCTTAAGTTCCTTACACAATTTATTACTCTTAGTTTTTAAGAACAGATTTAAAGGATTCTTAAGAATTAAAAAAATCAACATCATCTTACGTGATATTAGCACAAGAAAAATGGAAAAGCTTGAGCAATCACTACATTTAATTTTTTTTTAAGCAATTGCGTTCGATTCTTTGATTACTCACTGAGCAGTTCATTTTAAAAGAGAAAGTTATAGTTCTTAGGTATAGATGCGCACCCCACGACAATCCAATGAGTTGCATAACTGCGAGTCTTAAACTAGTGAGCTACCTCCAAGATCGGGCGATTTAACACTGCTCGTCTATTTTTATGTAGGGCTATGTGAAGTTGATTGTCTACGCAGATAAGCTCAAAACGATTGACGCCTTGGAAGAGAATATTCGGCGCGTTATTGCTGACATACATACATACATATAGACTCTAAATGCTGCAAAAAGTGATCGAAAATTGTTGCTCTCGGTTGGAGTTTATTAGAGGCAGCCGCGACGGGCACTCTCCCGAAATCATTAATAAAACTAAAGCTTAATTCTTGGTCATAATACTCAATTGCATGCGTCTTAGTTTTTCTTGAAAACCACATGCCTAAAAAACACTTTCTACTAGTGATGGGGTACATCATATCTTTTTTATAATTCATACTAATTTTTGTGGTCCTTATTTGAAGTGAAGATCCCCACTGTTGATGGCGAATTTAAAACGTTTCTTTTAAGGTATGAAAGACACGTCAGTGGAATGTGCATGTACTATCAATTTCTATCTTTGTTTTTGTTCAAAAGCCAACTTATTTGCATATGAATTTTATTCTGAATTTCTCCAAAAGAGCTATACGTGAAGTTTTACTTCTTAATGAGCTTCGGATTGTAGGTATTCCTCTCTGACCTTGACTGGATATACATATCACAACATACTAATTTCCAAAACAAACAACGGTGTCACTCAGGTTTATTTAGAGAGCTGCCTCATAAGCCTTGACAGATCCCGAGTTTGTTTTACGCAATCCCATTTCAGACAACAATACACTAACCAAATATTTAACTTCCGATTAGAACTTCCCTCGTTTACATTGTACAATCTCAAGAGACTAAACAAAGTTGTATTCCTAAATTCTTGATTACATTTTCATTTTCTACCTGCCAGCTATACAAACGATAGACCAATTAGTTTCCGATAAAGAGTGTGACACAATTAAATACCTTTTTTTATATTTACCACAAATGCATTAGTTCAATAACAAACAACACAATCCAAAAGCAAAATCAGAACGTTGTTATCGATGTGGAAGAATATTGGAGTAGCTTTAACCATAATACATCCACAAACTAATGGTGCATAGTTTTTATTTTTTTTAAAGAATAAAAAAACAAAGCCTGACCTTAAGTGCAATCCAATTTTATAAAAAGAAAATAAAGCCATAGAAGCATTATATTGAGATTGAGAGTGGAAGTGGAGCCACTTCATAAATGTGGAGAGAATATTTCTGGAGAAGGTTTGTTTCTTTCTTAGGAACACAATATGCATTCATTCCCCATAAGTGGTGATAACATAGAAAATAATAAAATTGCTGCCATGGGTAGTTCTATGGCCTACACATGAATGCACACTTATCTAATGTGGAATCATTGATGCCGCATCATCGTGAGTCGGCCATATCAATTTTATGTAAGACTGCTTGACCCGATTCGATTAATGTCTACACTTTTGTGTTCTTTATGAGTTTTTTAGGGTTATTATTATGGATTGATAGTATGGTTTTTTATATACGTACTGCGAATGCGTTGTAAAGGATAATTCAATAAGTAATACACTTCTTTAAAACGTTGAAGATTTACGAGTTTTGGACAAACCTGAAAATAAAAAATTAACAGAAGTTAGTGTTATTGATGGAAGAAGTATTTATGAAAGTACATTTTTAAGTTGAAATAGTAATTTGTTTTGCAGCTGTGCAGAGAAACAATGAAATAAATAAATAGGGTGGCGCAACAGAAGTGGAAGAGTCTTACAGTTTTTTGCCGATTTCAAACGGCTAATCAAGAAAGTGCTTTTCATGGCATTAAATTATCCATGATATGTTTGGAATTCAAAGCTTGAAGCTCCTATGTATCAGACAGACATGCCAACCATTACGCCACGGGCTGTCCAGTTACGGCTAAGGATATCAACGCAAGCCTCCCCGCTTGTCATTAGACTAAAGAAATAATCTTTTTTTGAAAAAAAGAACAAATAATAAAAAGAATTTGTTATTTTCTTACTGAGTGTTGATTCTTAAAATCAAAACTGAAAAGTTCAATTGACCTTCACTCCTTATGCGTTTCGCCCAGGTACAAACAATGGGCTCATCAGTTAGATGATGTTTGTACCTTTCTAAGACGCAATGTTTGGTCGATGTTTGTCGACACATATAAAGTTTACAGTGCAAACACACTGTAAACTTTATATTTCTAGGGGAATGGGATTGCATTCTTGCACCAAGAGAAGGTTAGCCCGTGGTCTGGCCGACAAACATCGACCAAACATTGCGTCTTAGAAAGGTACAAGCAACATCTAACTGATGAGCCCATTGTTTGTACCTGGGCGAAACGCATAAGGAGTGAAGGTCAATTGAACTTTTAATTTTTGAGTCTAAAAACATCCATAAGACTTTGAAGCTCTCCTACAAGTCCATGCAGAACCCCGGGCTTACACGACTGGAAAACACAGGTGTAGTAAAACTAAGACCAAGCTCAAGACAAGGCTGCTGGCTCAGATGGTCTCCCAGTCGAACTTTTTAAGGCAGTGGGAGATGACTTGGTCAGGAGCATACACCAACTCATCTCTAATTTGGTCGGAGAAAAGTATGCCCAATGAATGGAAGCTAGGCATAGTGTGCTCTATCCACAAGAAAGGAGATGCTCTGAACTGTGCCAACTACAGAGGTATTAGTCTTCTCAAAATCGCTCACAAAATTCTGTCGACTATTTTGTGCATCCGCCTAGAACCTTTTGCCAACGACCTGGTTGAACCATATCAGTGTGGTTTTAGGCGAGGAAAATCAAAAAACGATCAGATTTTCACACCAGGTCGATACACACCATCTCTTCATCGACTTTAAACCCGTCTATGATAGCGTTGATAGAGACGAGCTGTCACATCTCGACATCCCTGCCAAACTTGTCCGCTTGGAGGATGACAATGGAGTATTCTCGCTGCTCCGTTAAAGTCGGTAAGATCATCACCAATGAAAGGTTTGAGACAGGGTGATGCGCTATCATGCAATCTTTTTAACATCGTGCTTGAGGCAATTGTACGCAACTCACAAGTCAACACCAGAGGTACAATTTTTCAAAAATTCACTTCAACTCCTTACTTATGCTGATGACATTGACGTCATGGGCAGAACAACGCGAGCTGTCAGTGGAGCATTTGCAAATATTGAAGCGGAAGCGGCGAAGATGGGTTTAACTGTTAACGAAACGAAAACGAAGTATATGCTGTCATTGAGAAGAGAAGCCCAACACCATCGACTGTGACAAAACGTCACCATGGGCAATTATAACTTTGAAGTAGTCAGCGACTTTGTTTACCTGGGATCCACTATAACGTCGCACAATCAGTGCTGAGATCAAACGAAGAATCACAGTTGCTAATCGTTGTTTCTTAGGGTTTAGATAGCACTAGCTGAGCCGCCCGGCGTTGCTCGGGTCCGTATAGTTTTAAGGTTCCCGTTCTCGTTCCCGTTTCTGTTCCCGTGGGATTATAGGGATGAAATATACGCTTAGTTACTGAGGGATTATGTGGCATACCAATGCTTAAATGAAATGTAAGTCTATGTCACTGAGGGATAATGTAACATCGTAGAGTTGAAAGAATCTTTGAAATCGGTCAAGTTATTCCGTTCTTGTTCTCGTTTCTGTTCCCGTAGGATTATTGGGATGAAATATAGCTTAAGTTACTGATGGAGGGGAATCAAGTAGCACACCTTATGCGGAAAGAATTTTTGAAATCTGTCCAGCAGTTTCTAAGATTCCGTTCCCAACACCGTTTCTGTAGAATTATGGGGATCAAACCTTTACAGGAACCATCTCTGGACTGAACTATGTTTACCCTGAAAATTTCATTAGAATCCGTTGGGTGGTTTGGGAATCTTAAACGCACATACATACATACATACATCCTATTTTATATATATAGATTTAAGTGTAAAGCCCTCTCTCAAAGAACCAAAGATACCTTATATAAAACCTTAATCATCCCAGTCCTGCTGTATGGGGCAGAGTCGTGGACACTGACAAAATCGGATGAATACCAGATGGGTTGCTTCGAGAGGAAGATTCTTCGAGATATTTGGCCCAGTGTGCATTGGTGGAGAGTGGAGGAGAAGATTTAACCACGAACTTAACGGGCTCTACAGTGATATCGACCTAGTCAAAAAACATGCGAAAACGCATGGTCATCGACGCATCAGCCCAATGAGTCTTTGATTCCAACCCCCATGGATAACGTGACAGAGGAAGGCCTCATCTTATGTGGCGCGATCAAGTGTTGAATGACCTCAGCCAACTTGGTGTACGCAACTGGTGGCAGCTAGCTAGGGACCGGGATAGCTGGAGGGGTTTGTTGGTTGAGGCCGTGATCCACCCTGGATTGTAAGCGCCATCTAAACTAAAAGTTAGCTCAAGACATAAAGTCTGCTCGTATCAAAAAAAATGAAAGACATTTTGTAAAATTTCAAAAAATTTCAAGCGTTTTGAAGTAAAAATTGCGAATAGTACTAAAACTATCCCGCCAGGCACTACCACTGCTACAGATGCTCGTAATGCCGAATAAGAGGAATAAGGAGAAAAGCAGTGAATACAGGAATTTCGAAAGCGAACTAAAGCTAAAAAGTTTTTATATTTTGTTTCGGTCACCTATAAAAACTCACATCAACTTTAAAAGGCGGCCTTAGGTTAATGGTCTCAGCTTGGTTAAGATCCTTTATAAGTCGGAATACAAATACTTTTCAGGGTGCTAGGTAGGACGGAGTTAGTCCTACACCTTTTCTTTTTCGTCTAAAATACGGGTCACCGAGGACTGTTTGCTAATCCCTGGCAGTAGCAGAAGGCCAGAAACAAAAACAAACAGGGGATGGTAACCCGGTCAGACAATCGGTTCCTTTTTGCCAGCTTTCTAACAGCAAACAGCTGCAGATTATTTTTTTTTAACTTATTTGCAAGGGTAGCACTCTATTTTTAGTTTTAAAACGTATTGAAAGTAAAAAACTTTTAACTTTGCCTGCGGTTGCTAAATATTCGCCGGCTGGCGGTGAGTGTGTTGAATTTCGTGTTCACACCAACACAGAGTAGAACCAGAGATTCTTCTGTAGTTTCATTTTGTGCACAGGCTAAATTAAATCGTGAACCCTCGACCAGGAGCTTTCGTCGCTTTTTTGGCAGAATATATTTGAGGGTGTTTCAGGCAAAAGGGTACGAGTCGACACTTTGTATCATCTACTCTGTACACACAAAGCTAATCAGCGGCTGGCGGAAGCGACTTTGTTGGTGACCTACCAACAGCTCTGAAAATCTAACACAAAAGTGAACCTTATGGTATCGTCCATCTCATTTCTGTCCGAATCGTCTGTGTCTTCTTCAAAACTAACCATCATTTAAACTTGACTCGAACACTAAGAAGTTTTAATTAGATAAAACGTTCACTTCTCTTTCCAGTAAAACTTCTTTCATCTCTCATCTCACCGATTGATTTTTTGAAAACAACAATGAAATAATCAACGTCATTCAACGGGTTCTGTTTCATTGGGTTTGGCTTTCGGTAAGTACCATTTATTATTTTTGATTGATTAAAACTAAAAAACAAGTTTTTTTCGGGAACAAGCAATTTATACAATTCGTGGCCAGACACGTCAAATATTCTCTCATGGCAAGAGAAAGAAACAGCCAAACTAAGTAATTCTTGTTTAAAAGATTTGTGTCACAGTTTTTTTTTTTTGCAAACCAAGACAAAAAAACAAACAAAAATGTTCCGTGCTATGGAATATAATTGATCTAATTAGCCAGCTGTTTCGTTCTCTTTATTTTTCAATCCAATTTTCCTCTGTAAGCGTCTGCCTCATTTTGAAATTAATGTAAACAATCCAAACAGAATGTGAAAACCCAAATGAACGAACGAACAGTCGAAGGAATACAAACCCCAAACAATACTCTTTCCAAGTAAAACAAAACAACAAATTTATGTAAATAGAAACATCTTAGCCATATACAGAGCTAGAGTCAGTAGTGGACGATGACAACTGAGTCTTGAATTGTTCCAGGCACGTCGTTTTGAATTGTAAAACAATGCAATTGCCGACTTGAAATAAAAGCCAACTATAAACGTAAACGTCAACACTGTAAGAAAAAAAAAATAATAAACTTGTGGTTCGAGTTAAAAAAAGACAATACTATGCCCATTTTGCAGAAAACGTGCGTTGCTCATGCACTCGCTCGAAGTCGTCCGACAGACAAAACGTTTAGCATTTTACAAAAAGTGTACAGCAATATGTTTACGTAATGCTTACGAGCTGAGTTTAATGCTGTTTTTGTTTGAATGTTTTGAATATAAATGCAGTCGGAGCATTTATGAAATTAACCAGATGGGTTGGCAAATGATTGAATTCGCACTTTTTTGCTACTTCATTTTCACCTCGAGACTTCCTGTATGTGAAGAGAAGTCGGATATGGTTTTTGTTGTTGACTGTTTGTAAGAAAGAATCAGCTGTAAAAAAGACAATCTTTTAGCACATACATTTCTTCAGAGCAAAACTGAATCCATGCGCAATACCCTCGGTCTTCAAGAAGAAGTCCTTTCAAAAATTGCGGTGCCAAAGGAAATTAAGATTCCCATGGGTGTTTTGGGTTTAAGTTGAACGGTAATTTGTTAAACATACTCATTGGATGCCCTCCTCACTTTCATTTGAATTTTTTTTTGGAAAACTGGGGACCTGGTCCAAAACCACGTACACATTCAGGTGTTCCACAAGGGAGTCACCTTGGTTCTTTGCTTTCATTAGCCGTGTTTTATTGGGAATCTATCTATACTCACGTTTGCAAAACATCGCAAAACATCGCACATGGGAAAACTACAACGATTAGTGAACAATAATAAGTTAGTGTTCAGAAGTGAACAACAGGGATGGCTGGTAAATGGAGTTTGTGGAATAAAGTTGCATTAGTGAGTACAGAGTTTTATTGAGACGCGTTAGTGAAGATGACTATGAAATTCCCAATAAAACACGGTTATTGTTGCAACCGATGACGAAATATCTTGCATTATATACAGCGACATTCTGATGGCCAATCCTGACATTCGTCTTTTGCCTATGAACAAGACCAAAGCCAAAAACCTGCATTTTGCCAACCAGTGCCATAAAAACGACAACAACTGAAACTAGAGAAAGCTTTCTGTGGCTAGATTCCCTTAATCTCTTCACTAAAGAGAGTAAAAAGCGCACTGCTCAAAGAATGCATTGATTTCAAACCAGTCACCCTTTACAGATATTCTGGAAGGGCATTCGCTTGCAAGGTATGTTGTGCCCGTTGCTTAACCCTCCTTTACAAACTGGGGTCCATTTGGACCCCAGAGCATGTTTGAACACTCATAACTTTTTTGTTTTTCATTTTTTTTTAAATGGGATTTTTACTCAGTGAATAAAATTCAATTTTTTATTCATTTCTTAAGTCAAAACGATTATCCGATGTTTACAGATTTTTCTGTGATTTTTTTGTGAAAAGAACCCTCCACCCGAACTGGGGTCCATTTGCACCCCACCACTGAAATTCTATGAAAAATCGTATTTTTTCTATTAAATAATTATTTTATTTCAAAAGCAGCATAGTTTATGCTTAGAACGATTTAGTTTGAAGTTGTTGGCAGCTCCGGCAGACATTTAACACATAAGGTTCTAGTGGACCAAAGGCAACAACATCTGCCACATCCATCGCAGGTGGTTCTGGTTTTCTTGACGTCTGCTCTTGGGCAAAGGTGACATCTGCTTCTTTTACAAGAGAGCCTTTCGGGGACTGTTGGTAATTTTTCCTGAACTATCCCCAAAAAAAAGAGAGCATCCAATGCAGATCTTCCAATCCCAGATTGTGTTGCAGGTTGTGAACGGTTATTCAATTCTGACTCAACCTGTTCCTCCGCTAGTTCGATGAGTTTATCACTTCTGAACAAATTTTTATTTCTTCTAGGCGGATTGAAGTGTCGGAAAATGATGACAGTTGCTAGGGCTTCTACGTCCAGTAAGTTGTAGAATACAACCATCGACCAGCGATTTGTTTGACGTGTACATGAATATATTGAGACCATTTAGTCGAATACATCGACTCCACCTTTGGTACGGCTATAATCAAGTATCATGGCAGGTTTACTTTGACGACCGGAAGTGGCTTTCTCGCAATTATGTTGTGTTGATAGCAATACCACTTGTTTGTTTGGCCTCGGAACATAACTCACCAACGCCATTTTTCCAGAAAATCCAAAGATGGATGAGTGGACTGGACGATACTGCTTTTTGTTATTGACATTTACATGCTCATTCTGGTCATCAAGAACCTCCTTCGCCACAAAAGGTTGAGGCAAATCTCTTTTGTTTTTCCGAATCGTGCCAAGAATAGTGATCTTCTTATCCAGCAACTTCAATGCCAAATCCACCGACGCCGACGTAAAGAAATTATCAATAGTGAGGTTGCGTCCCGATTTGAAATATAATGTCATCAACGACATCAGCACTTCATATCCACGACCAAGTCCTGTACTTTTGTTAGAGCTACCAGTGCAGATAGAAAACTTCAGTGGATAGCCCGTTGAGCTTTCATTCAGCCACCTAAACTTCAAGCCATATTTGGCAGGCTTGCTTGACATGTATTGGGGAAATTCAATCCATTTTAGGTCATAAAATTGTTTGATGACCTGAACAAACTGAAATAATGACTATTTTTTCTTTTTATAGGCATACTTGACAAAAACATGGATATACATGAATATTACAATCAGTAATTACGTAAAACAGACATATCGAAAGGGATAAGCGGGAATCCCAGATTTGCGAAGTTAGGCAATTTCCATCGTTTTTGAAATTGAAAAATTTTATTGATGACCTCCTACATACATGCATAATGACATCTCTGCTTAAATTTCTTTATCACTGCTATTTGAAATATGTACTTAGAAACAATTCATACAATAGCCAGAAGAACTATAACTGAACAATATAAGTCAGAAATCAAAAAAATTTCGAAGAAAAAATCGTGGGGTCCATTTGGACCCCAGTTCGGGTGGACACGACTTTTTCCGGTTCGTAAATTAGGGTTAATGGTTGGCATGTCTGCCTGTTACATGGGAGGTTCGAGAATTGATTCAGAAAAAAATGTTTCTCCTGGGTATCACCTTTCGCCAGAAATAAACAATTCCGCTGAGAACAGCACGGTTATGAAAGCAAATTTTGCCCGACGAAGGGGCAGGGTCAGGTCATTCGAATTGGTAGAAGTTTATCGCAATGGTTTTGTAGTATCCGTGGCGTGATGGTTGGATTGCCTGTTACGCGGGAGGTTCGTAGTTCGAATCCCAACAGGAACTAAAAATCTTTTTCCACGGGTATCGCTAGGAATTGGCAAATCCACCGATAGTAAATTCTTTGCCATGAAAGCGCTTTCTCGATTAACCGTACGGAACTGGCAGACAAATGTAGGTCCCCTCTATCCACTCGCAAGGCATGACTATTAGAAATGCGCTATTTACACCCTATTTATTTACTTATTTATTTAATTTTGAGTTTCAAGCACCCTGACATATACGCAAATAAAATGGCAGATAAACTCGCCAAAGGCTGGCAAAGCATTCCAGCGAGAACAAAAATTTTGTACTTTAGTCATTAGAGCATGAAAGTTACAGAATTCAAGTTACAGAATTCTTTCCAATAATTACTTTCAATGACTAGAGGTCATCTTCAAAAATTTGTCAGGTTTGTAAGAACCCATGACCAAGCATTCCCAAAAAGGAGGTTTCAGCTCTCATCAGTAATTGGCATCCTTAAGACTTACAACTACATAATGAGAAGGTGCATTAGCAGATCCAACTTGTGTGGGGTAAGCAACGACGAGTAAATGTAATGGCAGCTTCATTCCACTTCTTGTGTAAGTGCAGAAGCTTGGTGAATACCAGGAAATCAGCCATCGGAGAATACTTCTCCCACGATTGACATCAAAGCTCAAACGACAACCTAATACATCCAAGGGTTCAAATAACCCCGAAACCGCCAATCACTATTTTCTTTCTCATTTCACTACACCATTCAAAAATAAATAAATGGGGTGGCGAAACCGGCCCGGGAGCCTCGTGGCCTAGCGCATTTCTCACAACCATGTATTTTGAGGGAAATAGAGGGGACCTACAATTTTTGGCCGATTTTGAACGGTTAATCGAGATAGCGCTTTTCAGGGCGAGGAAGGCTTGTCAATTTCTCGCGAAATGCGATACCCGTGGAAAAACTTTTTATCCTTTTATTCTCTGTACCTTGGAAAGCACAAACTTTTATGATTCGATCAAGGAATTGCTGCTAGCCCCTCTCGAACCCTTCAACTCTAACTCAACCCAACCTTTTCGGTGTTGAACTAAACCAATTCGAATAGTTTTCAAAAGTACTTCAAAAAGTATTCACTAAAAACCTATTTTTTTCTGAAAAAACCCACAAACCAAAGGAAGATATTCAGATGTTCAAAACGTGTACAATTCATCACGGCTCGAAGAATTGATGCCCATTGATAGTATCCCAAATTAGATGTGAATACAAATTTTGGGGTTCGCGCGAACCCCAAGTTTGGTTATTGCATTATTCTTCGTGCCGTAAACTATAGGGTTAACTACCTCAAAGTTATAGCTGTCAATCGTGACGTTCTGTCCAAGACGTCGGCGTCGCCGTCGCGTCGATTTATAAGGACATTCATTATCAGGGAAAGTAGTAGTCAAATATCTGGGCATATGCGGTAGATCAGTTATCTGTATTTTAACAAACATATTGATGCTGCGCTGACCAGAGCTAGCCAGAGTAAGTCTTCGACTTACAGAGCTAGAGGGGCTTTTGAAGGTTGTTTTACAGCAGCCAACTTGAAAGTATAAGTGGAGTTGATCTGCTACATGGCTTTTGGCACGACAATAATTGTCTATGGATGTCCCGCATGGGTTGACGTTTGCCCCATCTCAAATGAAAATAATTCGGGTGTTTGAGTGACAGTATCTGAGAAAATGTCTTGGATTGCACAGAGCACCAGAGTCGGAGAGCAAAAATTACTATCCAAATAAAACTGTATACAACGGGGCCAACGGACAACAATTTAATATCATAATATATTCGAAATATAATAATATTCGAAATGACGTTGCAAGAGCAATGACTTCGACTAACAGCCTGGTTTCTTCCCCAATGATTTGTTTTACAAAAGAAGGCTTCAGAGTTTTTTTTAATTAAAATGAAACCATTTATTGGAAGACCTTGCAGATCCATAATCCAAATTTGATCCAATGTTGTGCCATCTAGTGATAAGTTGTAGATGCGTTATAAGTCAGACCAACTGCGGAGGTTGTGGGTCCAACAGTGTCGAGGTCTGCTAACGTCGAATAGGTATAATAACAATCCACTTTATATCCCCAACATAGCAACATAACGAACTACAACAAATAATGCTTCATTGCAATCTCTTTCAATAAACGTAAAATGAATTTATGAGAAATAAAAAACAAATCTATCTAAATGTGGATATGTGTTTTCGGTTTCGTCTTTATTGTTTGCTCCTCTCTCATTTATGAATGAATTTTGATTGCCATTCTGGACGAGCATATGCGACAATGACTTTTTATTGCTTTTCTCCTATTTTGTCTTCAGTGGAATCAATTTTTTCCTATTATACTTTTAGCATCAAAAGCAAACCCTTCACCAAACCCAAATTTCAACGTATCAATTGAAATCAATTGAATCAATAAAGGCCATTTTATCCGCATACTCATTCCAGTATCCAGCAGCAGCAGCAGTGAAAACATGAATCACAAAGACGGCTTCTTTCTATGTCAAATCGCACATGTCTCTCTTTTTGATTGTTAACATGTATTTTGTGCGACACAATTTACGTTTGTACAGTAAATTCCATTCAATAAAAACAATAACAAGAAACAAACTCCAAATCAAATTGGTAGCTGTGGAAAAAAACAACAAATTCATTGACAGGTGTTTTTTGGAATTGACTATCAAAAAAGTTAACAGTCCAGAAACATTTGGAAAGAATTAGAATATTTAAAATTAGAAATGCGAATAGAAGAATAGAATTCCCAAAAGCAAGGACTTCCGTCAGATCACATTCAAAATTTTACACCACAGATGAAATTAATTGAAATTGCCGCTGCTGCTGTTGTTCTCCCACTTTTTCTCTTATAGACGATGATGCTTTGGCAAATTCAAATTAAAAATTCAAACTATAAATAATAGCAACTGAACAGAGTTACGTAACAATAAATACAAAATTGTACTTTGAATGGCAGGCAGATGGTGCAATTATTGTTTATTTCGTTTGTATGTTCGTTCATGGGCTTGTGGATGGTGTTGTATTGTATACTGACCGGTATATGGTTTCTTTTTCATTTTGGCCAAGACTTTAACGTCCTACGGTCGAATGAAAATGATTGAATTTATCATTTGAGTGGAGCAATGGAGCGTATTTAGAGAATAATTCAAAATTATTTATTTGCTTGGCCGATCATAAGTTTCGAACTTGTTTACCTTGTGAGTTGTGAGAAACAATAATTAATTTAACAATTTGTATCAACAATTCATAAAGATTTCCACTTTTCGAGTTCTTGTCGACACTGAGAGCTGAACGAGTGAAAAAGAAATAATGAATAAGACAAATGCTTGAAAATGGAAAAGTTTTATTTGACCCAAACGAAAAATGTGTAGTAGAGCGGGATCTAAAAAAAGGGGCTTCTTCCCTCAATTCAGTATTCAGAAGTTACGAATCACCATCCTACAATATAACGAATTTATTTGTTTCCAGTGAGCACCCATTAAAGGGCCAGGATTGTGCATAGTGGCGCGGTTCCAGCACCTCAATATCCACAAAGGGACATGGAAATCTCCTGATCAATCAACCGTCAACCAGATTGACCACATTGCGATCGACGCACGACACTTCTCCAGCATAGAGGATGTCCGAACATTCCGAAGGGTCAACATTAACTCGGACCACTACCTTGTTGTAGCCAAGGTACGAATGCGGATATCCCGATCTAAGCCAAAACAAGGAAATACTGTGAGAAAATTCCACGTTGGACGACTACAATCGCAAGAGATCGCCAAGTCCTTTTCCGATCGAGTCTCTCACAATCTCTTAAAAAGTCCTATACCGCCAGCATCAAGTATAGAGAACCAGTGGCAATCAGCCATCAGAGATGCCGCCTCTGAAGTGCTGGGTTTCACACGGCCACCACAACGAAACCCCTGGTTTGACGACGAATGCAAACACATGCAGCTAAACAGGAAGTATACAAAGCGGCGCTGCACAAAAAGACTTGAACTGCTTATGAGCTCTACAAGCAGAAGAGGAGAAACGAACACCGGCTTCTCAGACGGAAAAAGAGAGAGCATGAGAAGCGCGCGATCGAGGAGATAGAAGGGTGCCACAGCAGGAATGAGGTTCGGAAGTTTTACCAAAAGGTAAAAACAACAGCCTCGGGCTATAAGCCCCGAGCCGAAGCCTGCAAAGACGACCAAGGGAACATCGTGGTGGAACCGCAGTCAATGCTGAGGATATGGAAAGACCACTTCTCCAAGATCTATAACGGCGATGATGAACCCAATTCCGCTGTTAGAGAGATAGAACCATTCGATTTAGGCGACCATTCGCCAACCCGACCTGAACGAAGTGAAGACAGCAGTATCCAAGCTAAAGTCCAACAAAGCTGCTGGAGCTGATGGCCTCACTGCCGAATTGTTTAAAGCGGCAGGCGATGACCTGGTCAGGAGTGTGCACCAGCTCATTTGCAAAATATGGTCGGAAGAAAGCATGCCCGATGAATGGAACCTCAGCATTGTTTCCCCGGTCCTCAAGAAAGGAGACCCTCTGAACTGCGCCAACTACAGAGGTATCAGTCTTCTTAATATCGCATACAAGATCCTCTCTGCCGTATTGTGTGAGCGTCTGAAGCCATTCGTCAACAACCTGATAGGTCCTTATCAGTGCGGCTTTAGACCAGGAAAGTCCACCATAGACCAAATCTTCACAATACGGCAGATCTTGGAAAAAACCCAGGAGCTTCAAATCGATACCTACCACCTTTTTATCGATTTTAAGGCCGTATATGACAGCATCTATGGAGGAGTTATATAGAGCCATGTCTAGTTTTGGCATCCCTACCAAACTTGTCCGATTGTGTAGGATGATGATGGAGAACTTGCTCCATCAGGGTCGGAAAAAATCTCACCGATACATTCGATGTCAAAAAGGTTTTAGGCAAGGCGATGTACTGTCATGCGACTTCTTCAACATCGTTCTTGAAAGAATAGTGCAAAACTCCCACGTCAACACAAGAGGCACAATCTTTCAAAGATCCGTTCAATTGCTCGGATATGCCGACGATATTGACATAATTGGAAGAACGCAGCGTGATGTCAATGGCGCGTTTATGAGCATTAAGACGGAAGCGAAGAAGATGGGTTTAGTGGTAATTGAGGGCAAGACCAAGTATATGCTGTCATCAAGAAAGGACACCCAACACCGACGGTCGGTTACCAGTTCTCGCCAGTTCTTTCTCGAATCCCTAGAAGCCCTATACAAAGGAGTTCTATATAGGATCGTTTCGGACTTCTGAAAGTTAACTTTCAATTTGGTCGAAATCACTCTGCAAAAGAATATTGATGACTTCGAATGACTTCGAACCTGTTCTGTACGCTGTGAGGTCGTCCGCTCATGCTATTGCATGGTTAATGGAATCAATAAGATCGCTTGTGTAAATGCTAAGGAGAATCCGTTAACTAACTAACAGCTCCCCGCTTTTAATGTCAAAAATTCTATTCAATGTTACGTTGCCGCTTTGGACAATAAACATTCTATCGTTGAGCATATTAAAGATAGCAAACAGAAGTGGTTTGCTTTTGCCAAGCCTCATCAACTTGAGAAAAAGACCCTTTAGCCAAAGGATGTTAAAAGCTTTCTCCAAATCAACCAGATATATTCACGAGCATTGGCTTTTGACTTTGTTCCAGTGAACATCAGAGACAAGCCTTAACTCAGCCCAAATAGTGTCATGTTGAGCTTTGAAACCGAATTGACTATTCTGAATAATATTTCAATTCCTGAACCACAAATGACAGAGCTTTATTGACTAATTTTTCCCATAACTTTTTTTTGGTACTCGCGAGAAAACGGTGATTCGCGAGATTGGAATTATCCTTTCTTTTTTTGGGAAAGGATAAGCTACCGTTGTTTTCGTACGCACTGAATAATTTGATCTATTCAGCATGTCGTTGAACAGGATGTTAAATAAGCTTACCACCTCTTAAAGAAGGTATCACAAGACAATGTTTGGGATACCATCGGCCCCTGCTGTCATTTGCTCTTTAAAGCATCAAAGAATTTCCAAATATCCGTCATCAAAACGAGCAGGGAACTATCTTCATTTTAAAAAGCGATGACTGCGTCTGCAAGTCTTTCTTTATCAAACCTTGAAAAGGCAATGTCCTCAGATCGCCAATGCTTTACCTCATTTTCTAAACGGATTTGGTTTTGGTATAGGCACTTTTCTCCAGATAAAATTTATAAAGCATACATCCGCCCAAACTAAAGTACAATTCCCATGTCTGGTCAGGTACTCCTCAAACATTTTTGAGCCCACTTGACAGGGTTCAAAACAGAGCGTTGAGATTGATAGGTGATAGTTCTATAGCAGAATCGATTGATTCTCTTGAACATCGTCGAAACGTTATCTGTCTCTTTTATCGCTTTTTCACAAACACTGCTCCAGTGAAATAGCCAGTTGCATTCCTCCCGTGAAACAATTTATCCGCAACACCCGCCTCGCTAGGAATGCTCATCAGTTTTGCATCGAACCCAACTTCGGACGTACAGTAAAGTTTAAAGATTCATATTTTAGCGCACCACCCGAATGTGTAATGCTTTACCTGACTGTGTTTTTACCCCACATTACGACTCAGAAAAATTCAAAAGTAATGTGCATCGATGTCTGCCATTAAATCCTCTCCTGTTTTCCTAAATAGGCAACTGTGCAAGCAGTTGTGACGAACGCGTTCACCTTGTACACTCCCTAAAAAGCAAAATTTCAGAACTTTCACTATTTCCTGCAGATCTTCTAGAACAGAGAAGTCAACTGTTCTTCCAGTGGTATCTTCCTCAGAGAGCAATTGGCAAGTCTTCTTAGAGAAGTTTCACTGTAATGAAAAGCGCTTGCTTAGACATCCAGAATTGGAAAAAAATGTAGGTCTCCGCCATTGCTCACAGGCGATGCGAGTGAATGGAATGTCAATCAAGGCCTCGGAGCTCTTCGATGCCCGAGCTCCACCCTTTGTATCTATTTATTCTGAGGAAAAGAGTCGGTCATTATTTAATGTATAACAAAATCAACCAAATATCCATTCGAGCTACGCTTGCAGGACCATTAAGTTTTCCATCACCAAAATCACACATTTGCCACTGCACGAGCAACGAGCATGTCCTTCATAACCTAATTGATTCCATCTTTGATGTCTTGAATCGGTAGTGGGCTCGACCTTATCTCTTAGCACGTCACGTATTTCCTCTTGTTGTAAATAAACGTTGTCTACATCAATATCCAAATCCCGCCATTAAAAATCATAATCGCAACAGTTAGCTTCTATTTGAAAAACGTTAGGTCCAAACCCCCTACCCCCTTTTGTTTGTCTAAAAATGCGACTGAAAGTGTCAGCTAGGGATGCAGAAGCTATTCAGTAAACAATTCTAGGGGTTTCTGAGCCCCAAATGAAATAATTTTGATTGTTAAATAAACTTCATCACTTAAGATGATACTTCGACGAAATCTCGGATAATTTTGATGCATTCCCAGATCATTCCACGAAAACAAGACGTTGTTAATGGACGGTAGACTCGAATTTTTAAGTTAATTTTAAAGCGAAACCGTCACACGCTGCAGACAAAGAAGCTTTTCACCAAATCATTCTTGTACTTTCTAAGCCCACAGTTCGACAACGCTGCTTGATAATGTATCCTCCGAAATTAAAATACGCTTAATAACTCAAAATAATTTTTCGATGAAATTGCAGATCATTTGGTTGATTTCAGGCATGATTTCAGGCATGAATCAATTGAAAACCGGAAGGCTTGCTGGCGTTTTCAGAGATTAACGTGGTGTACCCCACGAGCGGGTCAGCAGCGTGGAGCAGATAAGTGGAGAACTATGATCTCTTCGAGGTCCTGAATCTCTTAACAACGAAGAAGGATCACTTTTGCTGATGGTAAGGTTAAGTTACAATGGCTGTCAGGAATACACCTGACACACTTAGACCATTATTAGGTCCATTGTGATACCATAGAAATTATGCGAGGGAGTATCTCACTTAACAAAACCATTTGGAGCTTTTAATAAAGCGAAGGAGATGCAGGAGATCTGTGTTCGCCAGATCGCTTGAATCATCGAGAAAATACTTCCCCAGATGTCGCTTTCTTTTAAAAGAGAGTGCAGGACATGAGCAGAGGAGGTGTGGGATTGTCTCCTCCTCCTCCTCCTCATCTAAGCAACTTCTGCAGAAGTCATTAGAGGGAACGCCAAGTCTTATGGCGTGTCTTCCTATCAGACAATGTCCGGTGATGACATTGATTACGGAGCCAACCCGCAATCTGGTAATGGATAACAAATGTCTTGTACGTTTTGGATCTAGTCCTGGCCATATCCGTTTTGTTGCCACGCACGTGGTGATATTGTTCCACCTGTGATTTGTTCTGTCCATTGCCTCTTGCTTTAGCATAAGTTTACATGTAGCGATTGGTATACCAATATTCAACCTGCTAGTTGAGATCGGTATAACGGTTCTTTTTCTGGCGAGTTCATCGGCTTTGCAGTTACCCACGATATCTCTGTGCCCCGGCACCCAAATAAGGTGAATATTGAACTGTTCAGCTATCTCCTTAAGAGATAAGCGACAGTTAAGGGCGGTTACTGAGTTAGTAGAAACAGTGCCGAGTGATTTGAGGGCTGCCTGACTATCTGAGAAAATCCGGATATTCGTTGAGGATATCACGTTTTCTTTTAGCCATGATAGGACCTCTTTGATCGCCAGAACTTCCGCTTGGAATACGCTACAATGGTTTGGAAGGCGGAACGAGAGACGGTTTGAGTACACCCCGCAGCCGACCCCTTCTTCGGTTTTTGAACCATCTGTATAGAAATGAATTGAATCATCTCTCAAGAATTCTTCGTCTTCCCAGGTAGTTATCGATGGGAGTGAGGCTTGGAACTTATTATCAAAAACCAATTGGGGGATGGTGTAGTCGGAGTGGCAGGTGAATGATCCGAATAGATTCAGGATTGTAGCGTGACCGATGTTATTTACGGTCCATTGGGAGATAGCTCTCATACGAATGGCTGCAATGGCGGCCATTTGTTTGCTGAAGATATCTAGTGGTGTTTGTTTGTTTGTTTTGGCTGTTCGTTGGACCTAGCTTAGATTATCGCAGTAGGTCATTTTATCAAGAGTGGTCCACCATACCAATACTCCGTATGTGAGTATTGGTCTGATGACCGATTTATTTAGAGCGGTCTGCATCAGGTCCGTAAGGACGTGAGAATGTTTGCCAGACACCGCAATGGAGACGTCATCTGCATATGCAATCACTTTGAATCCCTCAGCTTCTAAGTCAACTAGAAGTTCATTGACGACTTGATTCCATAGAAGAGGGGATAGGACTCCGCCTTGCGGTGTTCCTCTACTGACATATATCTTTGCAGAGAAGTTTCCTAGAGTAGAGTTGATTCTCCTGCTTTTTAGCATTAGATTTATCAACTCCACTATGGAACCATCTACTTTGAGCTTCGTCAGTGCCTTTGTAATTGCAGAGTTGCTGACGTTATTGAAGGCGCCCTCTATGTCGAGGAAAGCGGTCCAAGTGAGACTTTTGCTGATACTTGTATAGCTTTTCAAGGAGCTATTTAAAACGTTTGTAGTTCTGAGTTTTCGGGCAAAAAGTCGTACTTAGCTAATTGTTTTCTTCTTAAATTGAGACCTTTTATGTGTGTCATATAAAAAGAAGCCAAACTCAGCTCAATGCTTTTAAGCCATCAGAAGCCAATGTTTCTTCAAAAAACGCAACCAAACATGACGAGCTCATTCTTAAATTTGGGGCACACCTTGATTGATATTCGAAATAAATCCCATTCTTTATTCAATCATCTCGTTTTACTTGAAGTCGACACCCTGCATCATTGACCAGTCTTTGGGATATTAAATTTATTTAAGCCTCGTTTTAATAAGATCAAAACTGCTTTCGTTATCTTCGACAAATTCTTTTTTTTTTTTTGTCTTTTGCTCTGCCTTACGTGCCTATCAAATAACCAACAGCCTCACGACACAAGCTTACCTCGCTGTTTTTATTTTTTTTATTTTTTGCCTTCAATAAATATTGTAATTTATTTTACCTACACTACCAATAATGAAGGCCACTCTACAGCATAGCGATGTGCTAAAATAAATCCAAAAGTGATAAATAAAAAAAAAACGTCTGGACATAAGAACAAGTTAGCACCCCCGAAGGTGTAACACGATAAAGTTGCGAACAATCGCACTTGAGGAACGTGCACGCTCACTTAACAAGGCGCTCCAGCTCCAAAGAGCTACATTTTACTGCCGCCCTTTAACAAGGTGTTTTGCACACTCGGCAACATGATCTAAGTCGGCCAAAGAGTACACAGCAAGCCTATGATAGAAGCCGCTGTTATTATTATCCAAGCCTGTACAATCTTACAAAAATGCTATTTACTGGTTACCCATAAGTCAGCGATAACATACAATCGCCTGTGGCTACCAAGGATAAATTGTCTGCTATACGCGCCCCAATAATAGTTATCGAGTATTGAACACTACCGAAGAGAAGAAGAAGCGCAGGCATTCCTTGTACATCATTCAGCACTGATAATAATCCAAGTGGGATTTGGTTGGCCATTACATAGTCATACTTTATCCTTTCGGACACGCTAAACAATTTATTAACTCTAGCATCTTTTAAAGTTTGACAATAGATCGCAGGAAAGAGTGATGATCGTCACCGATATTCCTTTGGAACGACAGAGGCAATCAAAAAGGTTCATAAGGATTTGAAGTTATCAAGAGCTTGATATACCGGAACTTGTTTTCTATAGCAAGAGTCTTTTATAACACAAGTCTTATAACGCAACATGGATTTTCCTCGCAAACTAAGCTAGTGTAGGCAATAAATCTTCCTAATTGCGTTCAATATCTACTGCGGCATCCATAAGCCGTTACTTTAGCTGTGGTTGGAAGGTAGGTAGCTAGGTAGGCATAGGCACATGTACAGTACATTCTTCTATTGAACGAGTTGCGGAAACTCAACTGTAGAAAGGCAATTTAAATTGCTTATGTTCGATTCCAATTACGATGCCGACAATGTCCCCGTGTCAGATTGCTTAGGTGATTGAGTGCACTTCTCTTGTGCGGTCGTGTTAAAAAAGCAGCTTAAGCCGCTGATTAGTGTTCATGAAATGAGGACAATTGTAGATGGGTGACTAGACTATACATTATGGATTGTAAAAAATTAGAGAAAGAAATTGTTTTTTTATTTGTATTTGCGATGGAAGTTGTACTTGGTTTACGTATACATTTCTATTCTGTGACAGAATCGTCACCTCCTCACGGTGGTTATTGGATAGCCAGATGAATGGCAATCTAACGACGAGAAGCATAGGGCAATCTATCAGCCTCACCAGCCAAACCTGAAAAAAGAACCCAATGAATATTTCATAATATGCCTTGGATGGATAACCCAACTCTCTCCCACCCCTCGTAAACAAAAAATGGCAATGGGCTACGAGGTACCAGTAATGTGATGGCTAGCATGTCTGCCTGTTTACCCAGAGGTTCGTGGTTCGAATGCCAACAGAGGCAAAATGTTTTTCCACAGATATCGAATTGGCAAGTCCTCCGTTAGTAAATTCATTGCCATGAAAAGCGCTTTCTCGATTAGCCGTTCGGAACCGGCAGAAGATTGTAGGCCCGCTCCATTCTTTCACAAGGCATGGTTGTGAGAAATGCGCTAGACCCTGGAGCTCCTCGCTCTTGTGCGCCACACTATTTATTTATTTTTATTTATAGTGGGTTACGTGAGTGCACGTAGAGCCTGCTATTTATTAATCAGAGCGCGCAAAGCTTGGCGCTTACTAAGGCTGTCTTCAGTTTTGAAACTAATGTAAATAGCAGTTCTCAAGAAACTATGACAAAACAGGTTTTCGATGGAACTTCGTCTTCTTCCTTTGCGGTATGCATCGTGAAACCTAAAAGATCACAACTATCGTTTTCATCTGCACTAGTGGTACACCTGTGGGGCACGCCGCTGTAAGTTAAGCTTTCGGTGAGATTTTGTGAAAATAAAGAAGGTCTACATTGAAGTCTTTTAAGGCCAATGCTAAGATAGACCACTCAGACCAATTCCCGGCTCGTAGTACTAATGCAGGGGATAGAAATAAAATGGTTGTAATTTCACTAACAAACTCAAGCCTCCCAAGTAAAAGTGGGGGAGACTGGAAAAAAAGATGCCCGGCGCGGTATTCGAACCGTTTCGTCCGGCTATCCACTAAAACACTCCACCACTGCAGTACTGCATCACTAATCGAAGCCATAATCCACCTGAAATCACAGCCATAATCCTTTGCCTGAAAAAACACCCGTACTCTCCTACGGAAGAGAAAGATAAGACAACAAAGGGGAGTTTGTTGCCAATGCCTAGCGCATTTCTCACAATCATACCTTGGATGGGACCTACAAATTTTACCGATTCCGAACGGCTAATCGAAAAAGGACTTTCTGTCGCAATGAATTCAGTGTGGGAGGACTTGTCAATTCCTAGCTTAAGATGATATCTGTTTCGTTTTTCTGTGAAGATTCGAGCTGGGAACCTCCCACGTAACAGGTTGATATGCTAACCATTTCTTCGCAGGGACATCATCGAAATTTTAGAGGAAAATTCGTTCATGGTCATCATTCCGGCTTGTCGAGATCCTGTTTAAAATAAGAAGAGTCAGAAACTGAAGAAGTGATATTGTAAGACTTCGCATCATCTACGTACAGCGAAATTAGGAAACAGTGAATAACCAATTCGAAGTCATTAGTAATGACAGTGAAAAGAATAGGGCCAACATGACTTCACTGGGGAACACCAAAGGTAACTAAAAAAAGGACGTGATAGGGGAGATCTTTAACGAACAACCTTTACTAATAGACGTCTTAGCAAAACGTTAGTAAAATTACATAGCATTAGGTGCCACAATTGTGAGTAAAATAACTTCCGCAACGATCGTTGGATTAAGACAGACTTAACGTAAACTACCCTACAACAAATAAGCTGCAAAATTTCTGTTAGTCAAAATCAGAAAAAACTATAACTGTGGCACTTCCTTTTCGCAAAACTTTTAAACGTGAGAAGCTTCAGTGAAACAACACTGTGAATCCTGTAAAAAAACATGGCGGCATCGCAAAGCTCTTACTTTGTGAATTTTCCCTGGGTCCAACTATTTTTGTTATTAATTCGAATTCTTTTGTTATAGAATCGAGGTACATAGTAGGCCTCCAGTATTTCGTCAAATTAGGTTATAGATAATTGGCCCAGACATGGTAGAAGATGGCAGATGGGAAACTGGGCTTCTTATAACGGCAGAGTTTTCTGCCTTTTCTACGAACATCTTTAGAAACCAATAACAAAAGATAGTTATTATGTGATGCGCAATGGACCGGTATTTAGGTATGAGTGCTCGAGTTGGTACCTAAAAAACTTCTGACAGAATAAGCTGATTTCGATGACTACGAGGGCAGTCCGATAAGTACTTAGCCTCTCCGCCCAAAAGCGCCACTATCGCAAGAGATTTTTGTAGAAGGCTACTGCCGAAATTTCAGCCAAATTGGACTCGTAGTTTTGTTTTGACCGCTTGTGGAAGCAAACGTGTCAGCGGATTTTAGAAAAATGGAAAAATAGCAATATCGGTCAGTGATTCGATTCTTGTTTTTGGAAGGGAAATCACGCAGCGAAATCAAAGAGCGGTTGGATGCTGTGTACGGGGACTCTTCTCCTTCGATGGCGACCGTCAAAAATTGGTTCAACGAGTTTCAACGTGGTCGCACTTCGGTTTTTGATGAGCCACACCCAGGTGCCCCGAAAACGGCTACCAATGTGACAAAAATCCACGATCTCGTATAGTAGGCATCTCGAAAAACCGCGTGGGTCATATCCTACATGAAATTTTGGTCATGAAAAAGCTGTCGGTGCGATGGGTGCCGCGTTTGCTCACTCTGGACAACAAACGCAACCGTGTAACCACTTCAGAGCTGTGTTTGACGCTGTTTAAGCGCAATCCAAAGGAGTTTCTGCGTCGTTTCGTGACCGTCGACGAAACATGGATCCGTTGGTATACACCAGAGACCAAGGAACAATCGAAACAGTGGACTTTACCTGGCGAACGTGCTCCGAAGAAGGCGAAAACTGTCCCATCGGCCGGAAAGGTGATGGCCACCATTTTCTGGGATTCACAAGGTGTGATCTACATCGACTACCTGGAGAAGGGTAAAACAATCACAGGACAGTACCTACTATGCCGAATTATTGGGCCGATTGGACCCCGAATTGCAGAAAAAACGGCCCCATTTAAAAAAGAAAAAAGTGCTCTTCCACCACGACAACGCACCGGTTCACACTTCCGCCATCGCCGCGGCTAAATTGGTCGAGTTGGGCTATGAACTATTGCCCCATCCACCGTATTCTCCAGATTTGGCCCCGTGTGACTTCTTTTTATTTCCAAATTTGAAAAAATCACTTGCCGGGCAGAAATTTGTATCGAATGAAGAGGTCATCACCGCCACCGATGCCTACTTTGCCGAGCTAGAAAACGCATTTTTTAGATGGGTTAAAAAGGTTGGAGCATCGCTGGGTCAAGTGTATCGAACTGAAAGGAGATTATATGAGTGCTCGAGCTGGTACCTAAAAAACTTCTGACAGAAAAAGCTGATTTCGATGACTAACTCTAAACTGAAGAAATAACTCCAGATTCTCTACAATCTTGAATAACTACTCCAACAAAGTCTTTGATTTAGTTTCTATCCACGCTTCAAACTTATCTTTGTCATCTGCTCCAGCAATGCCAACCCCTCATAGCTTTGTTCCATCATCGTGTTCTCAAGCAAGAAAACAAAAGCAAAAACAAACGAGCAATTGTGTTTATGTTTATTGGTATTCTTTTCAAAAGTGCAATGACGCTAAGTTCATCTTCCCTCGGATATCAGGTTTATCGCATATAAAAAAAGCCATGTTATACGTGCACTGCACTATAACTTGCTTCATGCTCACTGTTCCTCCTAGTTCTCGACCAAACCACAAAGGTCCACCGCTGCTGCTGGTTGAGCTATGTGTGCATGCGTACAGACTATTTCTTTCCTTTGATCTGATGGCGGAATGCGAAGATGCAGAAAATCGCAAATTTTCTCCACAGTTTCCGTCGCCATTGCCGGTCGTTTGGCGTCATCATCGTCATCGTCGGATATAAAACAGAAAAAATCATTGAATCGCAATTGGAAGATGATCACTGATATGCGGTTAAGTTTCCTCTTTCCTCTGTAGGAATATTATGGTCCATGTTATTGTTTTTATGCTCATTGGCACAACGAAACCTAATCGCACCACCCTTGACTTGACTAGACATCTTCATCGTTCGCGTAACATTTGCCCCCCAGATCTGTGGCAATTTTTTAATAAACAACAAAAAATAACCAAAACCATAAACCAATACCAAGATATTGTGCATCTCGGATCTCGTATACAGAAATGTAGATTAGGAGGTGACTCGAATTCTTACGCAAAACAATCGTAGAAATAATAAATATTCAGTCTATCCGTTGAATAGACGTGGAGATATACAACTGTACTCTAACTACACAGTCCTCAGCGCATTACATTCATTGTCAAATCGATTAAATGCGATGTGTGAAATATTGATACACTCGGCTAATTAAGTACTCCACTGGAAATGATGTATTTCCGCGCGATAAGTTGCGATGTGATGTGTGTCAGTGCTGTGAGAGAATTGTAAAAATAGAACCACGTCAAGCTCGAGGAGCCGGCCTGGAACAATATGATTAAGAAATTATTATGGGCTGTAGTAGTATCTGGCGACAGAGGCGCTAATGAGCCATGCCTGTGGTTACACAATTCAAACTTGTTGGCTTAGCTGAAACATGAGTAAGCTTCAAGAATAGCAGTTTTTAGCAAAAAAAAAGAAAATCAAATGTGTGTGCATTTTTAAGGTGTCCACAAGTCCACAAGACTCTCACAATGAATCTCTTGGACTCCTTTAGTTTTCTGTGAGCGTTTCATAATAAATGACAATAATTTTCCCATGCAATTGTTTTTTTATGGGACTCGCAATGCTGTTTCAAATATTTCGATAAATTAGCAAAGCCAGGTGTTTGAAACTCTAAGTCCTACATTGACTTACTTCAAAAGTTGGTACGTGCCTCTCTGCCTGTGAGCATTAAAGTACCCAAACAATTATATTTACGGATACGGACAAATTTCCATTTACCTGCAGTTGGATAGAAGAATAACGAATGTAACCTTCCAAGCGGGCGGTACTTGTAGAATACTTTTGAACATAAAATTGTGTGCCATGGTGTGAGAGTGTCATCTATTATAACTTTTGTTCGGTTCGATGCATTTTATGAAGAATTACACACAAAAACTAGGTTAGCAAAATGGTAATTAAGAAAATCCCATTGTGGAACAGGAAATACCTCGACTCTATTTCAGGTACAATCGATTTCAATACGAAATAGTGTGGGTTTCGTTTGCAAAACAAAAAAAATGATCCCTGAGGACAGCGAAGGTCCTAAATGTTTAATTAAGAGGACTTTTCTTTGACTTAGTTGTCACGTTTGGTATAGAAGAGCACTTGGAGGATGGCTGTTTATTCTCGATTCTCTAAGAATAATTTTTCTGCATACCCAACTTTGATTCGGGTTTGCTTTGGTCTGTAGGCCCAGAAGGCAGTCGTGGGTGGCAGTTGAGAAAATAACGAACATCGTTTTGACCACAAAAAGAAACACTAACCTTGTGTTTGATTGCAGGTTAACAGTATTGAAGTGAGAAAGTTCTTAATTTTCCTTCTCGGCGATATGAACATCGTGACCTTGGAGAGATCACAGCTCTCCCACTTAACTGCTTCATACTAGCGATCCACCTGTGAGGTAAACCCACCGTGTTGACCCAAGAAAACGAAAATTTAAACTCATTTTCACTCTTTGACAAGACTTTGAGACACAAAGAATCACTTCAAACTTCAAAATAATTCATCGCAAAAATCTACTACTTCTTCCCCACTGTGCAACGGTGGAATTTCACAACGATAGGGCTTTTGACAGAATCAATCGTTGGTATTTATGAAATTCTAAGCAAAATAAACATCAACAAAGGACCTGGAGCAGATAAAATTAGACCAATCGATCTAAAAAATAACGCAGAAGTCCTAACACCTGTTGTACAAAACATAATCAATCGTAGCCTGACACAAGGTTAAATAAATAAATAAATAAATAGGGTGGCGCAACAGAGCGAGGAGCCCCTGGGTCTAGCGCATTTCTCACAACCATGCCTTGTGAGGGAATGGAGGGGACCTACAATTTTATGCCGGATCCGAACGGCTAATTGAGAAAGCGCTTTTCATGGCATGAATTTACTGACGGAGGACTTGCCAATTCCTCGCGAAAGGCGATACCCGGGAAAAAACTTTTTTTTGCCTCTGCTGGGATTCGAACCTCGAACCTCTGGGTTAGCAGGTGGACATGCTAACCATTGCACCACGGGTACCACTACCACTGACACAAGGTTGCGTGCCAAAAATCATGAAAACAGCAGTCATACGTCCTATCTATAAAGGTGGGATAAAAAGTAACCCCGAAAACTATAGACCAATTGCAATCATGTCAGTCGTAGAAAAGTGTTTGGAAGAAATAGTAGTTGACCGACTTGCGACTTCACACATTTATTAGTAAACACCAAGTTCTACATCCAAACCAATACGGATTTCAAAAAAATAAAAGTACTGAAAAACTTCTCAGAGAACTTACAATCACAATTAACGCAGGCCTTAATCGAAACCATCACATCCTTGTGCTATTCATCGACTTTCGTAAAGCTTTCGACACTCTGAGTCAGGATAAGCTTGTAAGCACCTTGAAAAGAGTCGGAGTAAGAGGATACTTATCGGATTGGCTTACAAACTATTTAACTGATAGAAAGATCAAGGTCAAGGTGTCAGCTACTACAAGTCAGGAAAAACCTAGTGTATATGGTGTTCCACAAGGCTCCAAACTTGGCCCAATATTGTTTATTCTTTTTACGAATGAACTTTTGAGATTGTTTAAAAACACCACAGCTTATGCATATGCAGACGATATCGCCATTATAGTCAAACACAAATAATTAAGCTCGGCCGAAGAAATACTTCAAAAACAGTTTGATGATGTATCCAAATGGTGCCATGACCATGGACTTGTTATTAACGCTCTCAAAACAAAAGTTATGCATATACGCCACCCATCCAAACGAGAAGAAACATTCAATGTCTATCACCGAAACGACCAGTGTCCAATGTTAGCAAACAATAATCCAATCGAAATCGTCAAAAAAATAAAGTATCTAGGAGTCACTATAGATGAGCATTTTCTTTGGCGTGATCATATAAACACTTTACGTCACCAACTCAAAAGCACACTGTTTGCCTTAACTTATCTAAAAAGATTTTCAAATTTTGAAGTTCTCAAAAAAGTATATTACTCGTTAGCAGAATCACGAATTCGATATGGGATCCTGGCATGGGGAAACGCTTCAAAAACACATCTAGATAAGATATTGAACCTACAACATCGTTTAATTAAACTGATCATACCTATTAATGCCGAATTTAAAGTATTAGATGTAAACGCAATTTACCGCTTGACTGTTTTGAATTATTAAATGGAAGATGAAAGATTCCTGCAACCGATAACACATAACCTTAATACCAGGAGAAGAGCGCTTGGGATGCTTGAAATACCGTCCACATTCAACGTATACGGGAACAGAGAACTTAGATATATTACTCCGAACATTCTAAATGAAATAGCCCGAAATATTAAAAATATATTAAACTTTAAAAAAAAAGAAAAAAGAAATTAAAAAACATCTTTTAGAATTGTAGTTTGTGCGATAATTATTATAATATATAAATAACTTCAACTTTTACCTCTCATTTAAGTCGTATAAGATATATTTCTTTTATTTTTGATTGTTTTGCTATTTTTCTAATTTATCAAAGTCAAAATTCATTTCAACAAAAACATTAACTGAACTTTTGAATCGCTTTTAAACTTTAAAAACATTACTGTATTTAACCACCTGCAGATAAGCACTTTGCTTTGTGGGTAGCCTATTGTAAAACGAAATAATGTAAAAATAAAGAAATTTTGAAACTGAAACTGACCGAAGCCCTCACTGAAGATCAAGGCAAACCAATCACTGGTTCTGGTCCTGAGAATACTTCCTATGATTCTTACCTTGCAAATTCATAGGCGACTTTATTTCCTGTTATGACCTGATGGCGTTGATCCCATACGAGACTCAAAGAATTAAGTATTGCGACAGCTTTAGGCACAGATTGACATGCTAACTGTTTCGCCACAGGCACATTGCCATGATGAAAGTAAAATAGCTGTACTTATAAAAAATAAATAAAGTACGGTGGCGCAAAAAAGTTCGGGGAGCCTCGCTGCCAGACTCACTTCAGGAACGCACAGTTTTTCGACCGACTAAGTGAGAAAGCGCTTTTTATGGCAGTTTAATTATTCTCGGAGGACTTCTTTATTCCTCGTGTATATCATTCGAACCTCGCTCTCCACTTCACAGTTAGACGCCGTGCTGCTGATTATGCAACGGGCCCGCACGTTTTGGTGTACGCAACGGTGCGCAAAGTGGAAGTTGAGAGCTATATTTATTTTTTAGCTATGACCTATGAGGCTTGTAGTTTTGCACTCGTGCAGAAAAAAATTGTTGAGATAACAATTAAACATAACATTACGATGATAGAGAATACGAAAAAAGTGGGTCCTGCCACTGACACAGACAGACAGGATATCCGTATATGGATTTACAACCTGTACCGCTTGACCGATTTGCAACTGGGCTCTCTGGGGCAGCGGGTTTTAAAAATTTAGTTTCTAGGTTTCGAAATAACGGTACCTGCCATACAACCGATATGATGAAACCCATTTTTATCGAAACGACTCGAAATTTTGGTTGTAAAAAGTCGTAAATTATTAAAGAAGGACTACATACCAATATTAAAAAAAAATAGTTTTAGAAATTTTTATTAATTTTTAAAAAAAATTTTGATTTCTGGAAATAACTTCAAAACTGTAAATTTGATTTTTTTGAAATTTTTTGTCAAATTAACTTTTAGCAAGATCTAGAACTTTGCATACTTGACTTTTAAAAAACAGTTTTTCAAAAATAGTGAAAAATAAAAAACCGTTTTTTGAAAGAACTGGTCCAACGATTTTGATTGAATTTTCATCATGCATATGTATTAGCAATTGCAAAAGAATGGCCTTTTTAGATTTTTGCTTGAAACCTTTGGAATTTTTAATTTAATTTTTTCATTATTTTGCGTGATTTAATTCAATTTTCATAATTTATGTGTAGTTGGCAACCCTGTACCACAAAATATATTATGAAGAGCTAATACCAAAACCTTTAACTCAGCCTTTAGATTTTGATATCGTATTTAGAACACAATCGCAAGTTCGTGCGACCCAGTCGTGCCCATTTTTTTGTTTATAAAATGAAAATGATGGTGGTTGGGCGTGTACTACTCGGCAAGACTCTGTTTCGTGTCAACTTGTCAGCGCGGCGCCATGATGTTTCAACTTATAGTGCACTTTAATTGTGCTTGCTATACCTCCATGCGGTAACTACTGGGAATTAGATGCTCCACTCGGAGATTACCTGCTAAACTAGTAACTGCGAGTGTTGACAAAGGACCGAGTTATAAAATCAGCAGTGGACTTTAGCAGTCATAAAAGCAGAAACCCTTGAATGAACTACTCCGACATACTTAGTTTAAAGGTCTTTTAGAGTCTTTCAGTACTATGATAGAGTATTGAAGTAGAGAAGGTGGCAGATGGGCTCCTGTTTGAAATTTGAAAAACTCTTCGACTTTAAATTGTTATTTGTGGGAAAAACGCTTTCTAAAGTTTTGAACACAAAAAAAACTGGTATAAAAAAGTATATCAGCAAATTTCATCGGTTTACCGCACACTGAATCATCAATGTCAACTGTCAAGTCCATTAAGACACTTGTATCTACTGTAGACCAAACTTCTACAAGAAGAACTGGGTGGAAAGAAAAAGTATAGTAGAGACTAGAGAGCGAAACGTCTACCAGACAACAAAAGAGCGCTCGGGTCGGGTAGGGATTAAATTCCGGCAGGTATAAAAATATTCGTAACTTTGTCAATTTTGCTCCAATCGACTTGAAATTTTGACACTCAATATTACAATATTCTTAAATCAAAAAAATATCTAAATACGAAGAAGAAGATATAACAACGAGCTGTGTTACGACATGGGCAATGAACATAGCTAAAAGAGTATGCATCACGATTCTTCGATGGCTAGGCCATGTAGAGCGGATGGACATCAACGCTCCAGCTCGAAGGGTTTTCGAAAGCTCATTGCACGGAAATCGCAGAAATGGAAAACTTCGTCTTAGGTGGCACAAACAACTGTGAAAGAAGACCTCAACCGACTTAGAGTGCAAAACTTGGGAGAGCTCGGCGGAAGTCGTTAATGATGGATATTGGTTGAGGCTAAGGTTCACCTCGAACTGTAATGCCCACCTAAGTTAGTGAGTAAGAAAATGATAAAAAAAAGTCACTGGAAAGAAAATTGTGGCCAAATTTCTAAAGCTCGAAGTCTTGTTTGAACTGTGTACTCCCTATATACAAACTAACACTTGGAATAATTTGTTGTCCGAGTTTTAAGTGTGGAAGCACTGATTTCGCTATACGGAAGTAATTAAGAAAAATGCTGAAGTAATAAGGCATTTTTGCCATCACGCCTCTAATGCACTTTTAATTATTCATATGCCTTAAATGTCCAATTACACCAGCGACAACTTTTATGCAAATTATTTCACAGACTTATGGCTCTAAGAAAACAAATCCAATTACTTTTCTTATCAACTACTGAAAAAGTAGTTTGTTACTTGATTGTACAGAAGAAGTCGATCACGACCATATACGCAAATGCCATTACACTACGAGACGACTGAGGACTGACTGCATTCATTGTAATAAAATCCAACCAGAACGTGACTCGCTCAATGTAAATCGTGTATGCACTTCTATAATACCTTTTTGTTCAGACATTCAAAGTCCCCGAACTCAAAATGACATTGCACTGCGTCTGCATGCGGAAAACGATTTATCTGGATTTCATTTTTTCTTCCCATTATAATCGATGATATCAATTTGTTACTGTCAGAATCGTTTACGGGTTATAGACAAGTTCACAGCTCACCAATATCACCTCTCCCCACCAACAACAATATGCCCAGGTTATAAAAATGCATGTTTAATGGCTTTCACTCAACACCGAGAAATCCTATATACAAAACCTCTACAAACCTACAACTAACGTTTCCCTATTGAATTGTTATGCAGAAGACCTTCACCCGATTTTGGGGGATTATTTTGGTTGCTTTTATGTATAGGTATGGGTATACTGCGATGCCCTAGGGCAAAGATATTAAATATTCTTTATGCTCTTTCACCTCTCCGCTCTAGCTCGTCGTCCTTCGTTTGGTTTTGTTTTTGCTTTTTTACTTCGTTTTTTTTGTAGTTCTATTGGCGCAGTGCTGTAAATTTCAATGAGGACTTTCAAAGAAACTATAGATACAAGAGATGTCATGTCATGATATCGTCATAAGATCGACGACAGCGAGGGAGGCATAAATAGGTTTTCTTCGAAGAAAACTGTCGATTGGGTTTTTTTGTTTTTCGTTTTATTTTTGCCTGCGCGTATAGGTTTCTATATTAAATTAAATTAGAAGGACAACATGGTTGATGTTGACGCCATCGGCGTTGAAGAATATCGCATTTCAATGGATGTTCACTGTTCGCACGCACTTGGGGTTCTTGGAGTTGGTTGGAAATAAAGCCTGTTGGAGTTTCTGTTTTCAGTTTTTTCTTAGATGGTTAAACAAAGTTACGTTTAAAGTGAGGTAGACGTTACTATTGTGATTCTAGTCCCGGATCATTTGGGTGGTTTAAAAATTGCTTCTTTCAAATGGGATGTATACTACCCGAAAGGAACCTTTTCGTCTAGTCATGTTTGAGTATGTATCATCCAAAAAAGTGTAAAATCAAGTGTTCCTCAGGGTAGTACCATTGGACCTGGACTTTTTGGCATCATTGTAATGAAGCAGGTGAATTGGGGAGTTGTAATACCATTGTATATATAAAAACTATATTAGAATTGTGTAGACTTTTAAACTGGTGTCGAACCTATTCACCCCTATCACAGGGCCTGTCGTAGCAATTTCGGACTTCGAATGTCAAATAGAAATGACTAAAAACATCTTCGTAATGAACGCTTGGCAACAGATATTTGTAACTTGTTAATTACTTTATCAATTGTAACAAATTTTGTGGCAAAAGATTCACTACAGGGGCGTCTGTGATGCTTCTATTGTGATATTCGTAGTCTGAACTCGTTACGACGGGCCTTGTGATAAGGGCCAGTGTCTCCGGTTCAACCAAGCACTCACTTAGGCGTTCAGAAGGTTTAAAATTTTAGGTCTTTGATATGCTTTAGGTCCCGAGGTTTTCATTGCTTTGTTGCGTCACTCTATTTATTTATTTACCTACAAATAGACGTATGAAGAAGAAGAAAGGCTCATTAGATTGATCACCGGAAGTTCTTAATCGATGTTTGAAGACACCTTCTGGTAAATGATGACAAAGTTCCGCTCAGACGGGTGCGTTATTGCAATAGTCTTTATAAGGAAGAGTTTCCTTCAAACACTTCCAGAAAATAGACTCATCTTTACGAAAATACCTAATACCGCAATCGAAGATGTTATAGTTAGACGGTTCAGAACATCAAATAAATCAAAGCAAATAAACCAGACTGAAAGTTATGGGAGCAGATAGGAGACATCGGGCTTAGGTGGCTATTGGGTTAAGGGAGGGAGAGTTTCCTTCTGCCAGTGTACAAAGAGAAACGAGATACACGAAGTTTAAATAATTATACCTTTTGATCAAGCTGATGTCTTTCAAGGCAGTCTTCTTAAGCCACTTCTATTAGCTATGGACTAAGTTGTTGCGAAAAGCACGAGTTTTTCACATTTGCATCCAATATTTTCATTTGAAATAGTTCCAATTTAGGCCTGCGGTACCTTTTGTCTTACTTTTACACCTTATTTTAATGTCATCCACCTGGTCTTAATCATTATATACGGCATTCCAAGTTCTTTCAATAGAAATTACAACTTCTGGTGTTCCGCAAGGTTATAATCTTATTTATTTATTTATTTATTCAATCTACGATTTAAGAAATCTACAGATTATACTTAGAGCTAATATATCTATATACAAATTTATATAAGATTCAATTTGATACTAAGAATTAGTTAATAGCAATCTTGGGTCATTTTCCCTTACATTAAATACAAGTGATTTTCAAAGTAACATCAAATGGTATCTGAGAAGATGATTTGAAAAGTTGTTTTTAAATTTTGAGTGTTAATAGAGCCACACTTTAGCGGAAATATCAAAATAAGCTACAAAAAAATTACAGTCGACGAAGAGGGCTTCACATAGAAATGGCGATAGCTTTGGCCAAATACTTGATGGTTGTACTGTCGTATTCGACCAGACTTGGACCAAATACTTGATAGCCTTACTGTCGAGTTCGACCAGACTCTCAAAATCGTTTTTAAAAATTCTAGGTTACATTTACATTTACATGAAACCTACTCCACACATAAATCTACGGAGTAGGGGGGTTGCAGCCGGGCGACAAAGACCATTTTGCTCTGTTTTCCCACCATATTTATTTATTTGAAGCAGTTGACAAGTCCTCCGAAAGCAATTACACCGCCATGAAAAGCAATTTATCACTTCGTCGTTTTTAATCAACAATGATTTGTAGTTCCATCACAGTTGAGAGAAATGCGCCCGGCCCATAGGTTCCACGAGCTATCTTGTGCCACCCGCTGTATTTAAATAAAAATAAAATAAATAGGGTGGCGCAACAGAGCGAGGAGCCCCTGGGCCTAGCGCATTTCTCACAACCATCCCTTGTGAGGGAATGGAGGGGACCTACAATTTTCTGCCGGTTCCGAACGGCTAATCGAGAAAGCGCTTTTCATGGCAGTGAATACTAACGGAGGACTTGCCAACTCCTCGCGAAAGGCGATACCCGTAGAAAAAACATTTTTGCCTCTGGTGGGATTCGAACTCGAACCTCTGGATTAACAGGCGGACATGCTATCCATCACACCACGGGTACCACACCGCTGTATTTATTTATTTTAAAACAGAGGCTAAAAAATGAACAGTTCTTGCAATTTCACAATCGTAATCAGCCGCCACACTCGAAATCTAGCAAAATAAATAAAAAAAAATAAGAACTTTATTCATCCCTAATGGAACAGAGTGATAACGATAAGAATAAAAAAAATTGGAGTATTTGAAATCAAATTAACATGTGTTAAATCAAAAGTTCATGGCGCAAATGCAACACAACACAGGATATTGACTCATGGCTCTTGGTTATCATTCAAATAAATTTTCAATTGGGGCCAAGGGTCCAATGGTTTTAAAAATAAATATTTTAGATTATTATTATTTATTATTATGTACTTTTTTTTTGTTTTGAAAACAGTTCAGTCTTAGATGAAACCGAGTTGTTTTTAACGTTCGTTGTGAGTGGGTTTCCGTTTCTTAAACTAACTTGAATTGTTAAAACAATAAACCGTGGGATCTCTTCACTAATAGACAAATAAGGTTCACTCCGAAACGTACCTTTGTGCAACCCTCTTTATTTAAAAGATTTTAAGTGATGTTGTAAGGCAGCACTGCCTCTAAATATGTAAACAAACATTCTTTGTTTTTGACTTTCTTGTTTGTTCGAAGGCAGGTGTAGGGCATATGTTCCTTTCTATTTTACTGTTTTTATTGCGTTTTATCAGCAATTTTTAACATGAAAAAGATAAGAGATCTTTGTTTTAGTTCATTTTTGATTTTATTTGTTTAGGTACCGCCTTAAATCGTAGGTGAAATACAAAAACTCAAATGTTGGATATTCCAGATTCCAGATAACAATGTCAATACTTTGGGAAATGATTCTTGGACATAGAAAATGTGTAATGTTATGCTATGGAAAAATTATCAACCTTTCGATCATGCATCCTTTTTTGCTCCTGTCTCCTTCCTATTATGTAGACTCGTACTTTTGTTCTTTTGAGTAAAGAAGCATATTGCAGTTCTCAGTTTCTTAAACAGATATTCTAGGGTAAAACGGCTGTTGTAAATTTATCGTGGCTTTAGATTTGATTTTAATTTAGCTAAGGACGGATGGTTGGGCTTTTACTAATCGCGAAGGCTCTGATTGGGGTCAACTTGCCGGCGCTCAGATATTACAACTTATAGTACACGTCAAATGTCCTTACTATACCTCCATGCGGTAACCACTGAGTGCTGGTCTCTTCCAATTGAAGGTGACTTGACAGTCTAGTCAGTGCAAGTTGATACTGTAAAAATGATATATGAGTAATGACTGACTGCTCGAATTGTCAGTGGTCTGTCAAAGTTAATGTGAAGTACTCGTATAGCAGCGGATTAATTCGACTTACAGAACTAACTATAGAGCTCAGCAGTCAATTAGCTGAAACCCATGGCATATTTGTCTTTCATAGGCAGGTGTTCAATAATTAGATTTTTTTCCTTCCGATCAAATAAAACGAATAACGAATGCGAGAGCGAGTATTTATTTGATCTGAACTGGTTGATGTGCAAAAACGAAGTGAAGTTACAATACAAAGCTTTTACATAGAAAGTACATGAGGCAAATAACAGGAAAAATATTACGGATAATTTCGAAGATCGAAACAAGCAAAAAAATGAAACCGGTTATTATACAAGACATAAGAGTAATAATGAGAACTTGAGAGATGTGACGTTAAACATAGAAACATAGGGTAGATAAGCATAAGTATGGCAATCAAAAGTTTAAATGAAATTGGATCGGACATAAATTAAGATAGAATTAACTTTTAACAATGATTCTTAAACAGGCAGGTATATGGTCTTTCTGGGTCTTTTAATAGTAGGACAGGGTATTGAAATAGAGGTGGTGGGGGATGAGCTTCTAACGAGCAAAGGCAGCTCTCATGCTCATGCTGCATGGTACTGACTCGGGGCTATCCGGCTCTTCATTTCAAAGGGGACTCCAAAAGGACCCGGCCCTCCAGGTTGAAGTTGTGCGTAAGGATTACTACCCAGCCACGAAAAAATTAAATGGTTCCAATACAACCAATATCTTCAGATAACAATAAAGATTTTACAGTTGACGATCCTTGCAAAACAAAAAATAGACAAAAATCTTCAAGTGGAGAGGAATAAGATTTAGCGGAAGCCCCACAAGAAGTGCGGTGGAATTGGCCGGACACAAAGAAGATGAAAAACTGCGACATTTACCTATGGCGACTGCTACAGACAACAGAAACAGCGCATATTTGTCGGTAGAGGTAGACTCAGGGATTAGGTTAACAGCCAATATCCAGTAAATTAGCGTATAATAACCATCCGCATCAGGTCAAAATTCGCCAACATTAGCCGAATATGCGCCCACGCCACCACAGAAGAGAAAGACGACAATTCCAAAGACTGTTTCTACGAGCTCCTCGAAGATACATATGAACAGTGTCCTAGACATAACGTGAGAGCCGTTCTTGGCGACCTAATCGCAAAATTAGGGGAGGAGGACATTTTCGGAAACACTATCGTCAATCATATAGCCATCATGACAAAAAATCTGAAAACGAACTCAGGCTAACCGATTTTGACGCGGGACTAGATCAGCGCAAAGATCAAACGGAGAGTAACTCTTGTCTCGTCCAAAATTGCCCATGTTGCGATCGACGCAAGGCACTCTTCCAGTGTGTTAGATGTCTGAACTTTCCGAGGGGCCAACTTTGACTCGGACCACTACCTTGTTGTAGCCAAGGTACGAATGAGGATATCTTGTTCACGACTCGCACGAACTAACGCTGTGAAGAGATATGACGTTGGAAAGCTACAATCCCAAGAGATTACCAATGCCTTTTCCAATCGAGTGTCCTTTCAATTATCCTTGAATCCTATGCCGCCAGCATTAAGCATTGAAGACCAGTGGCAACAATGGCAAGAAGCCATCAGAACCGCTGCCTCTGAGGTTCTGGGTTTCACTCGGGCTCCAAAACGAAACCCATGGTTCGATGAAGAATACAGGCAGGCAAATACAGCCAAACAAAAAGCACGTCAAATGCTGATGCAACAACGAACAAGGGCTGCTTACGATCAGTATAACGAGATCTACAAGGAGAAAAGAAGGGAAGAACACCGACTTCTCAAAAAGAAAAAGAAGCAGCATGAGAAGAGCTCGTTTGAGGAAATTGAGAGATGCCATGACAGGAACGAGATTCGGAAGTTTTACGAAAAGGTAAAAAGATCCTGCCAGGGTGGCAAACCCCGAACTCAAGCCTGTAAAGATCAGCAGGGAAACATAGTTATAGAGTCACAGTCGCTACTGAGGATCTGGAAAGATCATTTCTACAGACTGCTTAACGGCGATGAGGACACAAATTCCGCTGTCAGGCAGATTGCCCCATTCAGCTTGGACGATGATCAAGAATGCCGTCCTCCCGACCTAGAGGAAGTTAAGCTTGCCATATGCAAACTTAAATCAAATAAGACTGCAGGTGCAGATGGCCTCGATGCCGAACCCTTCAAGGTAGCTGGAGACCAGTTGGAAAGGAGCATGCACCAGCTGATCTGCATGATATGGTCGGAAGAAAGCATGCCCGATGAATTCGTATGCCCGATCCTAAAGAAGGGAGACCCTCACAATTGCGCCAATTATAGAGGAATAAGCCTCCTTAACGTCGCTTATAAGATCTTGTCTGCTTTAATATGTGAACGTCTGAAACCCCACGTCAACGTTTTAGACCAGAGAAGTCCACAATAGACCAAATTTTCACATTACGGCAGATCTTGGAAAAAACCCGAGAACGTAATGTCGATATTCACCATCTCTTTATCGGTTTCAAGGCCGCGTATGACAGTATTCATTGAGACGAGCTGCACAGAGCCATGTCTAATTTCGGCATCCCTGCAAAACTCGTACGACTATGCAGGATGACTTTGGAGAATTCACGCTGCTCCGTCAAGGTCGGTAAAGAACTCACCGAGACCTTTGATGTCGAAAAAGGCTTTAGGCAAGGCGACAAACTGTCATGCGATTTCTTCAACATCATACTTGAACAGATTGTAAGAAACTCAAACGTCAACACCAGAGGAACAATCTTTCAAAAGTCTGTACAATTACTCGCCTATGCAGACGATATTGACGTAATGGGAAGAAAAAAGCGTGATGTCATATGTGCTTTTGCGAGTATTGAAACAGAAGTGGCAAATGGGTTTGATGGTTAATGAGGGCAAAACGAAGTATAGGCTATCATCAAACAAGGACACAGAACATCGACGAATTGGACAAAACGTCACAATAGACAGACATAACTTCGAGGAAGTACAGGATCCGCTGTAGACACGGAAAACAACATCAGTGCGGAGATCAAACGGAGAATAACTCTTGCCAACCGTTGCTTCTTTGGGTTAAGAAGGCAATTGAGAAAGAAACCCCTCTCCAGAAAAACCAAGGTGACCTTGTATAAGACCTTAATCATCCCAGTCCTGCTGTGCGGTGCGGAAGCATGGACCTTATCGAAAGCGGATAAGGAAACCCTTGGTCGTTTCGAAAGAAAAATTCTCCGAATTATCTTTGGTCCCGTATGCGAAGACAATGTGTGGAGAAGAAGATACAACAACGAGCTGTATGAACTGTACCGCAACATGGACATAGCTAGAAGAGTACGCATCGCGAGGTTATGATGGCTGGGCCATGTAGAGCGGATGGACCCAAACTCTTCGGCTCGACGGGTTTTCGAAAGCACATTGCATGGAAATCGCGGAAGGGGAACCCCTCGTCTTAGCTGGCGCAATCAAGTGGAAGAACCGACTCAACCGACTTAGAGTGCAAAATTGGAGAGAGCTCGCCCGAAATCGAAGTCGTTACTGAAGGATGTTGGTTGAGGCCCAGGTTCACCCCGAACTGTAATGCCCACCTAAGTAAGTAAGTAAGTAAGATCATGTTCTCGTCATCCCAGTCCTGTTTTACGGCTCGGAAGCGTTTACATTATCGAAAGCTAATGAGGAGAAACTTTGTCGTTTCGAAGGAAAATACTTCCCGAGTGATCTTTGTTCCTGTATGCGAAAACAATGTGTGGAGAAAAAGATAATTTTTTTTTTAGGAAGAGGCTTTTGCTAATCTGAAGCACTCAGACCTAATATCCGCTCCATTGCACTACCAGGGTAGCAACTTTCCCTTTTTTTGTGTTGCAGTAGATGGAAATAAGGTGTTAATAACTTCACAAATAACCTCATGGGCAGCGTCCATATGAAACTGGGAGGCTGAAAGAAAAATAGATGCCCAGAGCGGGATTCGCACCCACGTGTCCGGCCTATCTACTGAACACTCTATCACTGCACCACGGCCGCAAAATACAACAACAACGAGCTGTATGTGATGTACCGTGGCATGGGTACATCTAGAAGAGTACGCATCGCGAGGCTATAATGGCTGGGCCGTGTAGAGCAGATGGACATCAGCACTTTGGTTTGACGGGTCTTCGAAAGCACATTGCATGGAAATCTCAGAAGGTGACTTTAGTCAACTTAAATGACGTAATCAAGTGGAAGAAGACAGATTAAGATGGTGAAACTGAAGAGCTCTCGCTCGATATCAAAATAGTTCACCAAAGGTGTTGATTAAGACCCAGGTTTATTCCGAACGGCAATGTCCACTGAAGTAAGCAAGTTATCAAAAGTAAACCTTCTTTCCAACATAATACCGACCTCTTTAGATTTATTCTCTCCGAAAAAGCTAGGGATATGATCTAAATTACTACTTCAAGTCTAGATGAAGAAAGTAGTTCAGAAGATCTTATCTTTTTTTTTTATTATTATCTTTAAAGGGCCTTGCTCGTAAAACCTTAAACCGACACTGAATTTAGTTCGAAAAGTTTATTTACAAAAGCTAATAACGTAGCAACAAATCATGCATTTTATTTCTTTAGGCTTTTGCCAGCAACTGCAAAGCCTTTATCACATCACAAGTCTTATTTCCCTTATCTCACAATTGCTTTGATTTCAGTTCCACAAACTGATAAAAACTAATGAGCTTACACCTTTTTCAACAGATAAGATTGAAAAACCCTATTTCCGAGAATTTCTCTCCAATGCATCAGAAGGGCCAGAACAGTGTGGGCGAATGTCTTACTCGATAGTGAGTTCCTTCTCAGTTATTCACAGCAAACGAACTATTTGTGTGTAAAACCTGAAAAAAAAATTCCTACAAATAACTCATCGAGATAAGATAGCAAAAAAAACACACTGAATAAGCTTCCATAAAAAGCAAATGAATAACACGTTCGCAGCGTACATATGTGGCATTTCATATCTTATCTTCAAGATTACTATGAGCACCACTTTTTGTTGATAAAGCTCGAAAAAATTATGTCAAAACCATTCTCGCTTTTTTTTTGAAGAAGCATATGCCACAAACTCATTTCTCATCCATTTTGTAAAATGGTCGGTGAAAGTTTTCGAATCATCGAGCGCCACGAAAAGCCGGTTGCATTTAGAATGCATTTCCGATGACATAATCAACTTCACACGTGTAACACTTTCAGGTCTGAGGCTGAGTCAGAGTGTAAAGTTGTTGTTCCTTACCCAGAATGAGATTTATGTTAAAAAAAAATATCAAACGAGGTGCGGCATTGGACTGTGCGTCTTGGTAAGCTTGTTAAAAGAAATTAATATCAGAAAACAAAAAGAATCTGACTACTTAAATCATTATTGGGGTATCAGCAGACTTAATGGTCTTTTTGTAAAAGGAAACATTTAGTGTGTCGTTGGGTTTGGTTTATGTTTTGGTTTTACCTTTTATTTTCCTTTTTTTCAGTTGGAATGTATATCGTGGTTCAAGGAATTTAATCAATTACGATAGTTAGTCATAAAGAGGCAATATTACGAGTTAATCTTTGATCAGATTTTTTTTTTCTCATTCCATTGACCGGTTTTCGTTCACTGGAACCTTGTTACTGTTGATTTGAATAAGTGACTATTCAATAAAGACTTGATCAATGATCATTAATACGCAGCTGTAACAGTTTCGAGTGAGCTAACTGTTTTGGTGCCGGGTACAAGAAAATATATTCAATCATTTACTTCTAATGTATTCAGTTTTAGAAGAATGTTTAGTCTCTCTTACCACAAAAAAAGACCGACGTGTTTGTAATGGCGTGTGAAATTGAATAATACGAGAATGAAATAAACTTTCCTCGTATCCATTCTTAGGCCTAAAGGCATATTGACGCACGAGCTCAAGCCTAGTTTCAGAGTGTAATTGATTCTCATAAGGATATTGGGCCCTTCCTGGTTGACTTCGAAAAATCATTCGTTCGACAACCTCGAAGTCTAATACGAGTTGACGAAGGAATAAGACGTCCAGTCGGAGCATTCCAAGTCATAGTAGGTGAACACCAAGGAAGCGTCTTCAGTCCTCTTCTTTTTATTACACTCCTTGACTACTTGCTGTGGAAATATGCTGTCCAATTGTGAAAAGTTTGAATATTTGGGATCAGTGACCAATAGCAAAGCAACGTGTGATGACGACATCAATTATCGAGTTAGCGTAAAGTGGATGGAGTAGCAAAAAAAAAAAAACTGCGCCATATTCTGTGATGGGATGGCTCCTGTGATGATGGGAAGGGTCTAAACAGAGGTTGGGCGGCTTTACTTCTATAGTTCTCACATACGTTTCACAAAGTTAGCAGGTACAAAAAGAATGAAAGTAAGTTGACAGCTACTGAGATGAAAATGCTTCGTATCACAGCGGGAGTAACAAGCCTTGATCGTATTAGAAATGCCAAGATCCGTAAAACGCTTCAAGTCGAAAATATCATCTCTAAGTTAATATTCTGAGGTTTTCTGTCAGCACCAGTTTTATTCAACGACCGGATAACTAGTGTAAAGCAGATAAGTGGGAAACTTGTGATCTCGTCGAGATCGGGATGCTCGTAACACCGAAAAATAAAAAGAAAATGAAGCAGAAGTACGCTGCTGGAGAGAATGCTCATGTCAAAAAGCCCATCGCCATTTTGTGGTATTGCTTGATTGCAAACACTGTATGAAGTTGCCCGGATCGTAAAAGGTAAACCATTTTGTCGAATTTAGAAAAAAGTGAGAATAAGCTTCTTTTTGAAAAATTCGTCAAGTTAGTTGAAGTGAACCTATCATGACAATGGGATATGAGGCAAACGAATTTTGTAGCTCATCTTTTGCAGTGCTTACTGATTTTGCTACCAGCTCTCTTATTCATTTCATTTGAGGTCCTCGACAGTAGATACTTTCTCAACAACGGTTGGCTTGATATTTGAAAACATACCTTGCAGTGTTCATAATGAAATTTTGTAGGTACATAAATTCTTGGAAACCACTTCTATTCAATACAATGTGTGCTGTGAATTTTTTAGAGTTGAGGTCACTTGATCTCTTGGTGTTCTACATTGTTTCTTGATATAGATGTAGGTTTTTGACTTCGTCTTGAAGCTGTTCGACAAGCTCAGAACATTTTATCACCGAATCAATGATTTTGGAGGAATCTATTGTTAGATATTTGAATTGAAACATGCCCTATAGACTGAAACTAAGCAAGCTCCAGCTCTCCTTTATGTTGAAAATCCTATCATCACGAATCTATAGGCAGCTAAAGTGATGGCTGTTTGTAGTACGATTAGTGACAGGGAGGTGCTTAGATAGGAAGGGATTAATGCTCGAGATCGACACATACAAAACAAAACGATTTTTGAAGATACTTTTTCAAAGAACTGGGCGACGACGCGACGTGGCGTGACATCTTGATTTTGGTGTTGAACGACATCGACAAGAAATTTATTAAGAATTCCATTCATGGAGGCATCCTACATCTAACCCTACTAACGCTCCTCTCCTATCTCTAAAGGGTCCGCCAAATAACTTGTTTTTTGAAAATGGGCGCAAAACATCAAGTATAGCTTTGGCTGTGTGGCACGTAGCGCCGTCCTCTTGAAACCAAATGTTGCAAATATCTTCCTCTTCAATTTTTATGAACAAAAATTCGTTCAAACAGAGACTCGTTTTGGGTGTATCGGCTTTTTAATGAATGCGTGCGGGTTATTTGTGCCTTAAATGTGACAATTTTGACATATCGTGGCAAAATTGACATCGGATTTTCAAAGTAATGTCGCAATATTTCTCAGCGTATACACAACCATATTCGTTCAGCGAAAGGATAAAACTACCAGTCACGAAATAAGCACTAGTGGAAAAAAGCGTTAGATGGCGAACCCCTTTATTTTTTCATCTTTCTTAAGCCTCTCCTGAAGTGTTACTTATCTTATCAATATTTCTTTAAATATCAGATATTTACTTATTTCTGCTACTCCCTATTGTCTAGACTAGACTCTAGATAAATGTTCTTTCCAAACCACGTTAATCTATTTAGGCATGGCTTGGTCTTAATCTGATTGTGAGCCATGACACAACATATCAAATTTTCCATTCGTACACTGGCGGAAAAACCTTTTCAATATTATCGAGGTCCGAACAGCGAACACAGTGTGTCTTAACTTCAGTTTTCTCATGTCCTATAACTTCTTTGCAACGGGTACCAGATTAAAGCTTCATAGCAAATGCTTATTAGTTGCTCCAAAGTGCAACAGATTTTGAATGATCTCTTTATACAGATGGGTCAGAAGAGAAACATTTACTGCTTCTGGTACTTTTTCATTACTAGGTAGACGGTGTATTTTCTTGTTTCCAAAACTTGTTTTCCGCCAGATTGACCACTAAAAGTGATTTCTATTTAGAAACCGTTCGTCAGTAACACAAGAATTTGAACCAGAAAGGCAATGCTGTCGCACGTTCAAGGCCACAAGCTTATGCAATTGTTGAGAGCGATTACGTCAGACTCAGTATATACCTAACAGGAGTCAGATGCTCCTATATTGCACCGTAATCATGAAGTCCAATGAATTTCACAACAACTTCCAACCTTACGAACTGAATTTTTTTTAACAAGGCTTAACAACTGAATTTGAATACATTTCTAAAGCAGCTTAAACGATTAAATGGCCAAAAAGAAATTGTTTTCAATGTTGTTTTTCAATTTTTTTTTTTTTCTTCGATTAAAGATCGTCAGACTGCGAGAGACAGACTGCGGGAGACAGACTGAGTTGGGTAAAGCCTTCCACATTCGGACTATGAAGTTTAGGAAAGTCCAACAATTAGCGATATGTGTTAGCGAAGCTCGTCGCTTAACACCTTCAGCTGCTTTGAACATACTCCTTAGCTTCATACTACTCGATATTTACAG